>OU426979.1:173282253-174482253 GCA_911387785.2 Aelia acuminata
AGGCTTAACGAACCCGAAGGTTCGATGCCGACACCACCACTCGCTCCCTGCACACCTCGATCCATCGACCGTCTTCCAGACCCAACTTCGATAGATCCGCCCTAATGCAATCCTCCCACCTCCGTCTCGGCCTGCCCCTCGGACGTTTCCCATTCGGCACCGCGCCTATCAATCTTTTCGGAATTCGTTCACAGCCAAGTTTCGCAATTTTACACGCCCATTTTATTCGTCTTGGACTCATCAGACGACTTGGTATTATTATGCTTAGCATTATGCTTTCATTGCCGAATAATCGCAAGTAAAAACTTTTATTTAATAATAACAAAAAAATTAAAAAATGTAGAAAAATTTGTGGCTTAGAGAAATAGCATTTAACAAAATACTTCAACTTCTAATCTAAGTAAGTTGGTAAGTGATAGTTGTGTTGAGCGCATCGCACCAGATTTTTAGTTTGTAAAGCGCTAAAACCCATCAAGCGTCCTGGTAGCTTCTGCCAACAGCCGTCGCCATGCGTTCTTATCCTCTCGCGTCATTAGCTTCACAATCTACCCACCGCAGCTTCTGCCTCCCAACTACGGTCCTAATCGGGGATTCTGGCGAGATGTCCTGACCATCTGTGCCTCCTAAGCTTGATTAAACGGGAGAAATCAGGCTCATGGGATGATTGCGACTCCATACATTCCCGCCGTTCCTCCGTCTCCTTTTATATACCTCGGGCTTTTACCAACCAACACCAACCGCTAAATGTCCCTATTCTGTTGTTTCATTCTACCTACCGCAGCTATTCCTACCCGTTAAGACTCCATTTAATGCAATTTATTATCGGCTACAAGATAAGAAAATGACACCTCGTACCTTACGAATATAGCAGATAATATTTAACTAAAAAACTTACGAAATTCGATTTTTATTTAATATTTCGCTCGTCTAATAAAAGACTGATTTGACGCAAAATCGTATTTTTTAATTTTTTTTTTAATTTCATTTTATTTGTATAGGAATGATCTTCGTAATTTTACTGTGGAAGAGCCCGATAGTGAAGAGATCTGTAACATTTTAAAAACTGGATGGTGCAAGCAACGGTTATTGAAGGAAGATAATAGAAGGTTAGTCTAAAAAAAAAAATCTGGTGCGTGCGCGCAAAACACAACTTTCAATTACCAACTTACTTAGATTAGAAATTGACGTGTTTTGCTAAATATCATTTCCCAAAGTCACACATTTTTCGACGTTCATATCTTATTTTTGTTAATCGTTAAAGCCGTTTTTGAGTAAATAAAAAAAACCCGTGAAAATTATACAAAATGTATTAAGTAAAGTCCCCCCTCCGGTTGATCAATTTTGATGAAATTTTAACAGTCACATTTCAGGCATATAAATAGATCAAATACTCAGTTTAATCAAAATCGTTAGAGCCGTTTTCGAGAAAATCTAAAAAAACTTAACAAGTTATTAAATAAAGTACGCCCTCCCTTTGAGCAAATTTGATGAAATTTTTGCTGTCACATCGCGGGCTTATACATACTCTAAATACCCAATTTCAGGTTCGCACGGTTTATAGTTTTTGAGCTAGTCTGTTCACACACACAGACTATTTCGCGGGACTTGGTTATTTTGACTCAGGGGACCCCAAAACGTGTATTTCCGTTGAAAACCGGAAGTCGAAAATTTTCACGATCCCAATACATATTTCATATAATCATACTTATATGATATCATCTTACTTTTCATTTTTCTTTATTTTCTCACAACTTACCTTCGTTGACGTTTCGGGGTTGTGTCCCCATTATCAAAACATGTATTTCTTAATCATACAATTTAATGTAATTTTCTTAAATAGTATAATAAAATTATAACCACGTCACATTTATAAAATTCCCTGTAATGCGTTCTTACATATTAACTCATACTTGGTTAATATATAAGAATGAATGACATAGTTATAATTTTATTATACTCGTATTATAAACGTGATACAAAACACAAAACGTTTTGAGGGTCACCTATGGTGTAGTGGTTAGCATAGTAACTTAAATCGTGGGACTTTCGTCCCGAGGTGACCCTAGGATTTTTTAATGGAAGTAAAAAAAAATCCTTGTCTATGCCGTCCCTCGGATAGGATGTAAAATGGAGGTCCCGAGTCTGTACGATGTCAGGTAATTGTTAAAGATCCCTAATCCTAAATATTACTGGATAGGCACAATTTAGGACTCCCACTGAAGCATCGTCCGATTAGCCTTAGTGGCATAAAGTGACGTTAAAATAAACCAGCAAACAACAAAACATATGGTTTAGAATAGTTCTAGACTGTTGTTGGAACGAACAAACAACAAAACAGCAATGAAACAAACTGTCATAGCACACGTTTGTGACTACTATGTTCGAGTACCATCTACGCCGGCTAGAACATTCTACGCCCGTCCTTTTACGAATATATACATGGAGCGATGGTACTGGAGAGTTAGCCTTTCTTGTTCAGAAGCGGAAGTCATATGATTATATATGTGTTACGAAGTTTACATTAGAAGTGATAATTTTGTAACCTTCTTAATTGTTTGTTTCAATATTTGAGTTCTCATGATTTGAGTGGCTTTGGATATTATTATTTTTCGTTAAATACAAATTGTTAACCCACCTAACTGTTACAATATATTAAAATATTATAAAAAAAAAACCTGTACCACTACAACCCATAAAGGGTCTTGGGTGCAGTACTATGTAAGGAAGAGTACTGTTTCTTGGTCAGCGGTCGTGCAAGGAGGTGATTTGACCGTAATCACGCTCAACCGCCAGGTTCTTTCCCCTTAATTTTTCAATTAAGGGTACCCACTTTATAGAGGCTGGGTTTGCCCCAGGAGGGTCAAGGCAGTCCACTGCCTTACCAGTGGGCTACCCCGCTCCTATTAAAATATTATAATAATATATAATATTATAATATATATTCTGCTAGGTTCATTTTCTTCACTTAGCGAGGAAGAGTGCTGTAATTTATAGGATATTTTAATGAAGGAGCTCTTCCGTGTTTGTAGTTTATTATTTTTTTCCCAACGTTTCGACTATTGGCTCATCCTCTGGGGTTATCTACACTTATCCTGAGTTTCTTCTTTTTTCACGTTAGCCATTTGTCATCTTCTATATTTTTTTTTTTTAAAACAGTATATGAACACTTTTGTCTCCTTATTACTTACTAGCTAGGGTGCCCGGCTTCGCTCCGGTAATAACAGAAAAACTTTAAAATTAAAGGAAATATAGAACAAAATTAGCACCTTCTTGAAACTTCGGTTTTAACTTCAATATTAAGATCATCAATATTAAGATTCGGTATCAATATTAAGATTCGAGAACTGCAGAGTCCGCCCAAATAAGGAAACCTATATACTTTATAGGGGGTTGAAAATGGAAAATGAACAATTAATTTTAATGAAACTTTGTCGAGTTATGCATCGTGTTTTATGGTTTCTGTAATTCTGAATCGAATAAGCCCATTCCAAGCAGTCAGCAGATAATAACTTATTAGATTATAGTTGAAAAATCTAATACCTCAGTTAAAGATATTATATTTCGAGTATAACTTAAGCGCCGAATACTGTGAAGATCCTATTAGATCCAGAAGAATAGAAACTACCGAAGATTCTTAGAAACTTTTTTTTAAGACTTTTCCTCCATTTCAATCTCCCTTAAGATATCCCCCCGTAATTTGACTCTGCAGAACTCGAATCTTATTACTATTACAAAGTGAAAAGCAAAATTTCATGAAGGCACAATTTTTTCACCATATTTCTTTTTGAAGAACCAAGAGGGATGATAAACTCTTATTGAAAAAATGCTGTATTTGGAGTTAGTCATTTTTCAACCGGAATGCCTATCATACATAGTAATCAAAACAACTTCTTTTTCATAACTACAATAGAACACTTTAACCTTTTTATTTTCGATTTATATTCAGTCAATTTATCTCTTCTTTTTTTTGTGTCTTTTTATTCGATCACTGTACTATTCAGAAATGTTCACTCATATTGCATTAAATTTAGTTAAGTATACATTATATACTGATTAAACGTAATCTGTTGATCAATTAGTCTTCTTATGAGAAAATTAATTTTTTTATGAATCCAGTTGGTTTTCTAATTGATTGCAGAGATGTTGAATCATTATTTTATTTTGAAAGCAAAGGATAAACTAATTATTATCGCTTATTTTTTTAGTAATTTAAAAAGAACAGCTGAAAAAATATGTAACCTTTACAACCTCCCTGGATGAATGAACAATAAACATAGAGTGAAACGCACCTTAGCGCTTTCTGGTAGCCTGAAGCTCGAACTAAATCTTTCATTCATAAACTCGTATCTCAATCTAAGAGAGGGTAATTAAATGGTGCGAGAGCCTTAAAATTCCAGTCCTTTTCTCTTCAATTTCACACCCTTAAGAGAAAAACGGAAACCTTCTTCTCCGTTAGGGGGCATACAGTTACACGCTGACATAAATCTCTTAATCGTCCGTGGAGTCGTTTCTGAGCCTTATCGGCACGCACATTGTACACTTTGCTTTATAATATATATTGATTACATTTTATGGCCTATTTCACCATTTATAGTCTTTTTATTTCACTGTCACATGTTAACTATTGCTAATATGTGGACTTTGATACTTGTATTCTAAAGTGAAAAAAGAAGTAACTTAGGATAAGTGTAGATAACCCCAGAGGATGAGTTGGGAAAAAATTAATAAAAAACTACAAACACGGAAGAGCTCCTTCATTAAAAAATCCTATAATACATATTATACTGTATAACACATAAGAAAATACAAAACTATGGCAGTTGTCAGTGTGTGTCATGTTACGATGATGAAATGAAATGAAATGAAAAATAATTTTATTATCCTGGGACTGTTGTCCCTTTAGAATAAATTAATTATACATAATAAAGGAATCTAGCCAGCGTGGCCGTATGTGATGATATTAAATATTTACAGATACTATGTCATATATACAAGTGAATAATATAAAACTAAAATAAAAATAAAAACAGAAACAGAGACAGTGCATTCATTCAAGCCAAAATAATCTGTAGGTACAATAAGCGAGAAAAAAATAAATAAGAGGAGGAAAGAAAAATAACATAATACCTGGTAGGGGCTGTGTTAACCAGAATTATTTCTAAAGAGCCGTTGTGTTCCATCAGTGCTCATCTGAATTGGGAGTTGAATAGGAACTCGAAGAGGAGGGATTTGAAAGTCGATGAAGCATTTCGGCTATTGGAAGGGATAGAGTTCCAGAGGAATGTGGCTTGCATTATGAAGGATTTTTCATAAGTATCAGTTCTGTGGGGTGGAGGATAGAGATCGGACGTACGGGATCTGGTTGGGCGCGATTGGATAGAGGATTTGAATTGCAGGATATAGGAGGGTCGTTGAGTTCTCATGGCCTGGTACAAGAAGGAAGCCAGCAGGTACTGACGGCGATAGGAGAGCCGCTTCAACTCGACGTAGCACTGGGTTAAAATGCGTATCTCTTGGGATCCCGAAGATAAAACGCATTGTACCATTCATAAGGCGTTTAAGTTTAGCTTCGAGTTCCCCGGATCGAATAGATCTTTCGGAAGCTGACGTTCGGTGGGTCGGAGTATATAGGTCTGAAGACCTAGAACGGGTTATGCGGGAATGGACAGAGGATTTGAACTGGAGAAGTTCGGTATGTATGACGGACGTAAAATGGAGCTGCCGAACCTGTATGTGAGGTACTCGTTAAAGATAGTAATAGTAATAATAAAGGCTTAACGAACCCGAAGGTTCGATGCCGACACCACCAACTCGTTAAAGATCCCTATCCTAATTATAACTGGAGAGGCAAAATTTAGGACTCCGAATGTAGCATCGTCCGATTAGCCTTAGTAGAATAAATGGACGTTAACACGTTAGGTGCAGCATCGGTCCCCGGGGTCCGATGGCTTACATTCCCCTCTCAACAGCCGATTTTCACATGAAAATGTCTGAAAGTCCGAACACAAGATAAAACGTATTGTACCATTCATAAGGCGTTTAAGATTAGCTTCGAGTTCCCCGGACAGTCCGCCGTACACCACACTGCCGTAGTCAAAGTGGGGGAAGATAACATGGAAGAAGTCGTGGATGACAGTAAGATATGATGGTGGATAACAATAAGTTCCGGCCAGATTCTACGTAAGTACCAGAGTATATATTTTCTTACGTACCTTCCTCTCCGTAGAGGTCGTGGCGGGGGATGGAGACGGTGGTGGTGGAGGAGGGCGACCGGAGAGGCGGGGAGGGCAGGGCCGGCTGCCAGAGGAGGAAGAGGGCAACTAGCCCCCAGAGGACCAGCGCTACCAGCCCCAACCGGCTCCACACCGCTCGCAAGCGGCGGCTCAGCAGCATCCTCATCTCCGCTCCATCCTGCAACAACAGCAATTATATAAATATCTATATATCAAGAAAAGTAGGAAGATAGGAAACATAACTTGAGTACAGTCAGAAGTAAAATTATATTTTTAAAAGTTATATAAAACAGTTTTTTTGGGTAGGGCATTGGCAAATGAGTGTAAAATGGCAGGTTTATAGTGTTTTAAAGGTGTGTATCAACACTCCATCTTTCGCGGTCGCAGGCGCCTTATATTTATAAGTGTATCTTCATTTCTCTGTTTTTTACTTTCACTTACCTATATATGAAATATATAGTAAGGGAAAGTATTGCGATCGTGAAAGATTTCGACTTCCGTTTTTCAACGGAATTACACATATTGGGGTCCTCTGAATCCAAATAACCAAGTCCCGCGAAATGGTCTCTGTATTTGTGTCTATCTGTCTGTGTGTGTTTGAAAAGACTAGCTCAAAAACTATAAACCGTACGAATCTGAAATTGGGTATTTGGTTTATGTATATGCCCGCGATGGGGGCCGGCATGGCCGAGTGGACAAATGTGCTTGCAATAGGTAATCAAAAGTTAAGCAACATACTTATAACCCCCGCCAATGATAGCCACGCAGTTAATGCTCACCCCGGGTATGTGAGACCCGTCAGCCTACTGGAGGCGAATCACACCGACCGGGCGTAGGAGTGATGTACCTTCCTCGTAGATCTCATCGAGAATCGTGGAGTGGTTTTCCAGGATGTCACCCGGAGGTTTAGTACAAGGACGGTATGCTTCGGAGAAAGAAATATAGGTCCTCGGGGCATGCTGACTCCGAGCTATCATAATCCTTGTACCTAGAGCAGTTTGTCACTGTCCTTGAACCCGAGAGAGCTGACGCCATCGGTGGGAAGGACAATGTCAAATCGGCCCTTAAGGGCATTTGTTATGAAGCTAATGGCAGTCGGCCGCTGCACCATGGTGACCATGGCTTGCAGCAACGTGAGGTTTGGGCTACCTCCTCCAGGCTGTCTGTGTTCCCGCAAGCAACAGAAATGTCTGTAAGAAGACCATACTGCGCGGCCAAAGGTCTCATTAGGCCTCAAAAATATGCCGCCATGTGAATGCAAAAATTTCATCAAAATGGTTAAACGGAGAGGGTACTTTAAAGGTTGATTTCAAGGTACTTTATATTGTTGATTTGAGTCGGTATTTAAATGGTTCAGGGTACTTTAAATGGTTGATTAAGGTATATTTCAGGTTTGAGGGTTCTTAAAGGTTGATTTAAAAACTTTTTACGTTTTTGTTTTTGGGGAGGAAAACGCCCAGATAACTAAAAACCTGAAATCTTGAATCCCCTGCCCCCCCCTCTTGATCCAGAATATTGAGCTCTTATGAAGCAGTTAAAATTAAGGTGTTTACTTCTGTTACCGCAATTCGTCCATTTTATTTCCTAAATTATTTAAAGACTGAGGTCGAACAATATTTCACTAACCAATATAATATATAAAAAAGGCATTGTTTCATGAAACATACCGCACAACTGTCGAGACAAAGACGAAGAGACATAGAGACTGGGGAAGACAAAAGAGGAACAAAAACCAAGATGTTCCGCCTCGGACCGGATATAAAAACGAGACGGGAAGGAATGCCGATCTAGGAGCTCCTGCACAACTCTAACGGAACCGGAAAGGAAAAAAACGTCTAGCATCGTCTTCGCGGTGCTGCCAACTGTTGACGCTCCGTCCACCTTCCTAATCCATTGTTATATATTCCAACATCTTTCGTTCTTGTGTATAAATAGTCACAGTTAGCAATCATAGGACACAATGTTCTCTTGAGTGATAAGTAAAATCTAGGCGGACAAATTTAAAGTTTCGAGTTGTCGGAAGAGTTTATAATACTCGGAAATTGGATTATAATAGCTGGCTAAGATATATTATAGAAGTGTGTAATGATCAACTGTTTTCTTTAAGATAGGGCGATAACTTATCAGGATTTGAAGTCAACAGTTTTTAATTTGGAAAGCCTACGTTTCGATCCAACATGTGGATCTTCATCAGGGCAATAAAGACGACAAATATATAATTAACATGTTCAGTAGGTATCATTGCTAGAATATGAGATGAATTGCACATAGTAACAATATGATGTAACAAAATCCAGCAGATGACATGTTTTCATGACATGGGTACATATGAAATATAATAATTATATAAAAGATAGTAAACATATAGATATCAAAATTTGAATTAGTAGCTGGTTGGTAGTGGCTATTGAATTTATGCTGGTTAGCATGGTAATATAAAAGCTGATATTTATCTTGTTGAGTCCAGAGTAAAACAGTAACTGAGAGAAAAATTATAAGGTCAGAGGTGGTAGCGGTTAGCATCATTAAGTAGGTAGGTGTTAGGTAAAAGGTAGGTGTTAGGTAAAAGGTAGGTATCATTAGATAGGTCCTAAACTAAAGTTTCTAATTAAAGAATATCTTACACTATATTTTTTCACACCTCCAATGCTTTAAATAATTAGAGAATCACGTATTTACTCTCTAAAGTAAAATAATTGTTTTTATTGTCAAATAAAAGTTTTTATTTTCATAATACGGTAAATGAAATTTTGGCTTGCACGTCGCAGGCATATACCTACATCAAATACCAAGTTTGATTAAAATAGCTACAGCCGTTTTTGAGAAAAAAAAAAACACGTAAAAATGAGAGAAAATTTATTAAATAAAGTACCCCCACCGTTTGACCAATTTTGGTGAAATTTTAGCAATCACATCGCGGGCGTATAAATACATCAAATACCCAGTTTGACCAAAATTGTAACAGCCATTTTTAAGGAAAAAAAAAAAAAAAAAAAACTGAAAATGAGACAAAATTCTTTAAATAAAGTACACCCTCCGTTTGACCAATTATGACTAAATTTTAGCTATCACATCGCGGGCACATATGTACATCAGATACCCAATTTCAGGTTCGTACGTTTTATAGTTTTTGAGCTAGTCAGTGCACACATACACACTCTTGGTTATTTGGACTCAGGGGACCCCAAAACGTTTATTTCCGTTTAAAACCAGAAATCGAAATTTTTCACGATCGCAATACTTTCCCTTAGTAAATATTTCATTTATAGATTAGTGAAAGTAAAAAATAAATAAACAAAAAAAGTAAAAAGAGAATGTAAGAATAAAGAATAATTTGAAAAATAAAATGATTTTAAATAAAAAAGAACTAAATGAAAAAAATAAAGTAAAATAAAAACTATAATAATGGATTAAAAATAATAATAATAATTTAATGGAGGGGTCACCTGTGGTGTTGTGGTAAGCATGGCAACCTACAATACTAAAGATCGCGGGTTCAATTCCAGCGGTGGCCCTAGGATTTTTTAATGGGAGTAAAAAATCCTTAGCCGTCCCTCGGATAGGACGTAAAATGGAGGTCCCGAGCCTGTACGATGTCAGGTACTCGTTAAAGATCCCTATCCTAATTATACCTGGATAGGCAAAATTTAGGACTCCCATTGTAGCATCGTCCGATTAGCCTAAGTAGCATAAAAATGGACGTTAAACAAACAAACAAAAAAACAAACAAACATAATTTAATGGAAAATAATAGTAGTGAATGTATGAATGTTTTACAATATATAATTAAATTTCCCTAATAAATTTACAGTCCCTAATGAATCTAATAATTACTTTTTCTATTTCAGAACCGTTGTCTTTTAGTGTCATTCTGATATCGGGTGGTATTTTGTGTTTGTTTAATATATATTGCATATATTTTGTGTTTGTTTAATATATATAGCAATGAAATTCCTCAAAAAATGTCTATAGCGGACCTTACACAATCAATAATATTGACAATACAGTATGGTATTGACAATAATATTGAACGCGTAAGGTGAAAATTTGATGGCGATATATATGAAAATCTATATATTCTGATTTCGGAGCGTCACTATCCAAAAGTGGAGGGGATGTTTATGGTGGGAGGTAGCGCATCTCGACTTCTCGCAATCGGGCGCACCATAAGGTCGGGGCGGGCTGCTTACAAATTTTATTATGTCTACTGAAGAGGTTCTGTACTATGCCTTACTGATATAATATTTGGAAAATTATTGAAAACACTTATTTTCATGTTTTCCCGTAGAATATAAGCAAGAATTTCACACATTTCAATTATAACATTGCTGATAGTTGCAGGTGACATGTTGACAGAAAATTTCAAATCTTCAAAATTTCTACCTGTAGCTAAGTTCTGCCTTTTCGAGAATGGTTCCAAATTTTTTAATAATTTTATGAGCGTCCTATCTTTCATTCTGATATAATTGTGAAAATATTTTGCATCTGTCAATCTTATTTCCTACATCAGAACTCATATGAGAATATTCTTCACGTTTTTTCAACCATTCTTTCATCCATCGATTTCTTTGAGCTCGTAGAATACTTCCGATAGCCATAATTATGGCTACACAAGCTTTCTTTCGATTGTACATGTTCAAACACTAAATTTCACGAAAAATCACTGCGAAAAACCTTATCTGATAGGTGGAAACAAACGCCCTCAGATAATTTATTGATATAATTATTATTATATTATAATTATTATATCCTGTCTGATGAGATCTATTTGTTTCAATCGTTTCTTTAAGGTGGCGGTCAAGTTCTTGCTCGGTTAAGACATCTGCACCTGTATCTGTGATATTCTAAAAATGAAAGCTAGGTTGGCCCTTCTATAGCAAATTTTTCTTAATACGGAAATATTATTTATAACAATGCTAGTTCAATGCATATAAAATTAAATTTATATCACTATGATCCTTTCTTATCGTTGCTTAGAGCATATAACACTTCTCAATTACCTACTTAATGACTGAGTAAGTCACATAACGTCCGTGGATCATAACAATTATGAAGATATCGACGCCTGCTATAACAGATGGAATTAAACGCCAATAATTGCGTCATTTAAATGTTACACGTCAGAAGGAACCGCTATTGCAGCCAACTGTTGCAACCAACCGCTCCCAAGGCTTAATCATTAGAATTGGAATAAATCTTACTAGACTTTCTCTCCTGCGGTTCCACAAGCAGGTCGCAGTGACGTGTCCCATAACGATTTACATCTGAAATATTTCATGAGTTACCTGGAAAGGTAAAATATATAAAGAAATCCACAAAACACGGTTTCAAGATATATAAGAAGGGTGCTTCTCAAACTAAGGGCAATTTTTACATTTTATTTTCGAACTTTTTTAGTGTGGTTAAAAAAAAAAAAAAAATGTACATGTATTTGGACCCATCCACAGAAAAAATAGCATAATATCAGTTCATGATCATTGCTTGAAATTCAGATAATTCAATCTATAATTTCATTGCCTCGTCAACGAATCACTTACTAATGACTAATTGTAAAAGTGCCTTAATTGCATTTATTGTTTAGATTATTCCATATTTAATGAAGAATCGGATGATACCATAAGAATTGTCATAATAATTTTTCATAACGGGAAAAAAAATCTGAAACATAAAATCATATTTATATATTTTAAAAGGCGTCGAAAAATAATTTAAGCAAAAATCTGTCCCCGATTTACCTAATCAATATATGGGTGATTCTCTATGGGCAATTTTCATAAAAACATTTACGGCACAATTTATGTCATTACCGAGCTAATTTTCGGGCGTGGGGATGACACGAGTTTTCAAATTGGTAAAGACATTTCCACGTATTTTATGCGGCCAAAACCGCTGTGTAACTAATTGAGATTATTTTTTTTGCCAACTGACTAAGACAAACGATAGTCAAACAAATTTGATATAAAGAATGAAATAACTTGAAAAGAATGCGTGTTAATACATGCGGTGGTAATGACAACAAAAAAAGTACGTGACTTTTTTTACAAGGCACATGCGCGGAGGCCGGCTCCCAACTGAAGTCGGTTAATCCACAGGTGGTTTTCTTTAAACTCCATGGTGATCACTATACTCGAAAGAAATTTCCCCACTGTTCCTCCTTTTTCAATGCTTTATCTCTGCTCTTTTGTTTTGTGATTGGTAATGACGTCAAAGTGAAGGGACAAAGTTTCGAAACTACTTAAACATACTTACAGTTAACTAAAATAAACAAAAAATATAATTTAGAATGCTCCAGTTATTCTTTATGAGTGGAAATAAATTTCACTATCATTAAACGTAGGTTTCAAAAGAAAAAAAATACAAATTTACTACAAAATCGAGAGTGGGACAGTGCATGGTAATGCCATTTTAATAGGTTACGTATTATAGTATCTATTCTATTACCCGCCTTTAACCTAGCCTTAATTTCCTCCCCGATCTCGTTTTTTCTAGTTACAGTAGCTCCTAAGTATCTAAATTTCTCAACGGCTTCGAATATTTCCTCTTCTACTTCAATATCGCCAAAATGGTCGCAGTTTCTGCAGCTAACCATATATTTTGTTTTTTCTGTATTTATTTCTAGCCCTACTTCTTTGCCGGCTTTCATCAATGCTTTAGTATTTAGTTCTAACGTTTCCACGTCGTCGCCAAGCAAAACCAAATCGTCAGCGTAGCCGAGTACGGATATATTTCCCCCCAGATTCATACCCTTTCCGGTATTTATCACCTCCCTAATGACATATTCTAGAGCTAAATTAAATAAAACAGGAGATAGCGAATCCCCCTGTTTCAAACCAGAGCGAACCTCGAACTTCTCAGAAAAATAACGACCGATTCTTATTTTATGGAACGTTTCGGTCATACACATTTTTACTAACCTAACTAACTTCTTCGGTATTCCTAGTTCAGTCAGAATGTTATACAGTTTATTGCGGTCTATTGAATCATAAGCCTTTTAAAAGTCGACATAAAGTTGATGAACAATACCGTTGTATTCTAATTTTTTCTCTAATATTTGACGGAGGGAGAATATTTGGTCTACGGTAGATCGGTTCCGTCTGAAACCACATCGATAGTCTCCGATAATTTCCTCGGCGTATTCGGTTATTCGGCTTGTCAGGATTGACGTAAATATTTTATAGCAGACCGGAAGTAGTGAGATCCCACGATAGTTATTAGTATCTGTCCTCGACCCCTTCTTGTGAATTGGTATAAGTATAGACCTCTTTCAATTCTTCGGGTACTTTCTCATATTCCCAGATCTTTTTAATCAAAAGATGTATTTTTGAAATCACAGCTTCCCCATGTTTTGATTAGCTCGCTAGGAATATTATCCGTCCCCGCTGCTTTGTAGGATTTTAATTTTCCGACAGCTATTTGGACTTCCCTTATACTCGGTTCTTCTAATAACGGTTCAGCACTTTGAAATTCCAAGAGTACGCCTCTAAATTAGATCATTTATTATAATGAAATCAGCTTCATGCATCGATGACGATTATAATTTTAGATGATATTTCTAAAATATAGAATAGTATATTATGAAATATTTCTAAAATAAATAGAACTTCAAGTTGAAATTACATCAGTTACCAAAGGCAACGGTGCGCGTTGGATGGTATGTGGGTGTACGAGGCGGGATTACCAGATACCATAAAAACATCATTACCATACAATTGTTTCTTGTAACGATATGATACCATTTCCTGGCTATGTTAGAGACAGACGATACTCATATATCACTACTGGCATATTAGAGATCTTTCAAGATGACAGGATAACGATTCAAATTCAGAATAATTCATTTTTTTTTTCATATATATCAAAACTTTTTTATATTTCAAAAATATATATTACCAGGAGCTACACATTCATACCATTCAGCTAGATCATCAACAGTCTACATACCATGTACTAAAATAAAGAGGTACACATTTTTTATTACTCTCCACATTTCCTGTTTCTCCTAGCATGAACTTTCGCTGAAGGGGTATTTGCACGTTTAATTTTCCTCTTCTTTAAAAAAAAAAAAAATTGTTTCAATTAATTTTTTTTTCTAAATCATCTCAAAAAATATAATTTACAGCTCGACAACATAGCAAGTTCACTTAGAGAGGAGTTTAAATAAACCATGCCTATTTCTGCTATGGCGCTAAATTTGAAGTTATTCAGGTTAGGTAATCATTGTGAATCACTGAATACGCTGAGGAAATTATCGGAGAATATCAATGTGGTTTCAGGCACAACCGATCAACCGTAGACCCAATATTCTCTCTCCTCTTTATTGATTTCAAAAAGGCGTATGACTCTGTTAACCGCCACAAGTTGTATAACATTCTAGTCGAGCAGGGAATACCAAAAAATTTAGTAAACATAGTAAAAATGTGTATGACTGAAACGTTCAATATAGTTAGAATCGGTCATTATTTTTCTGAGAAGTTCGAGGTCCTCTCTGGTTTGAAACAAGGAGATTCTCTATCACCTGTTTTATTTAATTTAGAATAATCGCTAGATTAGGGGTCTTTTGCCCTTTTGATCAGAAATAAATTTACTATTAATATTTAAATTAATAAGCCAAAAAAATTATTTCATAATAATAAGTATTTAATTTTTATAAATTTCAAATTTTTTCTTTTACTTACCTATGTATGAAATATATAGTAAGGGGAAGTATTGCGATTGTGAAAAATTTCGAATTCCGGTTTTCAACGGAAATACAGGTTTTGGGGTCCCGTGAGTCCAAATAATCAAGTCCCGCGAAATGGTCTGTGTGTTTGTGTGTGTGTGTGTTTTGACTTGAAATTTTCGACAGCAAAAATTTCATCAAAATTGGTCAAACGGAGGGGGTACTTTATTTAATAACGTTTTAAGTTTTTTTCGATTTTCTCAAAAACGGCTCTAACCATTTTGATTAAATTGAGTATTTGATGTATGAATATGCCCGAGATATGACTGTAAAAATATCATCAAAATCGATCAACCGGCGGGGGGACTTTACTTAATAAATTTTGTATCATTTTCACATGTTTTTTTATGTAATCAAAGATGGCTTTCACGATTTTGATCAAACTGGGTATTAGATGTATCTATATGCCAAAGATGTGACAGCCAAAATTTCATCAAAATTGGTCAAACGGAGGGGGCACTTTATTCCATAATTTTTTTTCCAATTTTTACTTTTTTTCGATTATCTCAAATACGGCTTTAATGATTTTGATCAAATTCGTCATGTTTAATATGACGAATGAATGAATGAATATCAGATATGAATATGAATGAATATTAGGTGTTCTTTAATATCAGGTAAGCTTTATCATTATTAAAATGTTCTGAGGGGGCTTAAATGGGGAAGGGGCCTTTTTTGTTTACTAATAAAGTCACTTTGTATTTGTTTATATGGAGAAATGATCTGTCTATCGTTTCGCCTAAAAATAAGAAATGGCTAAATATGAGATATGATAAAAATCAAGTAAACAAATAGAGGAGAAAAAAGGAAAATTATTCCGTCAGAAAACACACATGCGGAGTACGCCTTTAATGACAGACCATTGTTCATAATTAAAGCCGTTCTGTTCATTTAATGGAAATTATTTGTATCATGGTAACTAAATAAAGTTTTCAAAAACTACATAGAGAATTATAAAATCAGACGACTTGGAGCATTATGCTTGCATTGCCAAATTATCACAAGTAAAATCTTTTAATAATAAAAAAAAAATTAGTGATGTTTTATAGTGCAAATAAAAACAAAAATAAGAAATGAATGTGGAAAAATGTGTGACTTTGTGAAGTGGCAATTAACAAAATACATAAATTTCTAATATAATAAATTGGTAAGTGAAATTTGTGTGTTGCGCGCACGCAACAGATTTTTTTTGTGAAAAGGAAATGAATGTAAATACAGTGATATTTCGCAAAGAACACCTAAACATTGTAATCTAGTCCATGTCTTTTTTTGTTTCGTTTTTGATAATCGAGAATCGGAAAACAATGTCTTTAGCTTGCCTTCTGACCACTTGATTTTTAGTTATCTCGTAACTGCAAGAAGATGCATAAATTTTCTGCTGTTATAGTTACCAAAATCAAACTAACAAAAACGAAAAAATAACAATTATATTAATAATAAAAACTTCGAAACTTAAATCCGAAGCATAAACTAACAACAAAGTAAGGTACGCCGAATGTTACAGAGCCTTTCAATTGGCCACTAAATTTACGTAACAGTCCGCGCATGCGAATCCCAGGTAAACTACATATACACGATTTGAAAGGTGAATGTACTTGAGGTATACCAATATCACAACTAATATTATTTTCATTCCGAAATCCGAGAACCAAACATTGATTATCTATAAAACTCGAAACATTCCCGAAAATATTTTATGAGTAGCGAGAATCCCCCAAGTGTATCCTATCGCACGCATTCAGACACGCACGTAACCATCGGTTATTTGGTCAATACAGTCTAGGTTCAACGGTCCGTATAAAGACACGTTTAATATCGTTTAGTGACTCAGAAGATTTTGCTTCCTTTATTGTATTACTTTATTTTTTTTATTGAAAATGAACAATACAATCTGCCACACTCTAGGGCATTTACTATTAGTAATCTAAGGATACATTAATATAAAAACAACCAAAGAATAACCAAATATCGAAATACAAAAGAGAAAACAAAAAATAAATAAATACATAAAAAAAAGAAAATAAAATACAAGGCAGGTCTCAATTACTCCTTTATTAAGATTTAACATGATCACGCCGGAACTGTTTAATGCTGTTCGCTCTATTGGCGGGCGCAATTGACTATAGGGTGCGCTAGTAGTTTCGCAAAATGTCGGAAGGAACGGGGATAGACACAGTTGATGTGTTAGAGATAATTGGTAATTATGAAAGACCATTAATTGAAGGGCAGGCTATCCTTGATGAAAACCACATATTACATGTAGAATAGTATCTAGAAGTAAAAAAACAGTTATTTTACAAGCCTTATGCCTCCAAACAAGCGATCTTAAAGGACTGCCCCATCAAATAAAAGTGGAAATCAAATTTATTAATAATAATAAGCAATTTTCTTGTAATTGTATGTGTAAAGCTGGTAGTTCTGGTAAATGCAAACACATCATTGCAACTTAATGTTTTTAGTTAGTAATTACCTATTCATACAATCATTGTTATGACAGCTGTCATTTTCATGATAGCTTAGTTTCTTTGCCATATTATTTATTTATTTGTCAAAACTTTCAGGCATCGCATTGAAAACTTGGAACCAGAGTTGGGCCAAAAGTAGTTCATCTACAAATTACAGAACTACATATACTGTAGTTGGAAAGTAGCAGCAACTACAACTACTTTTGTAATTGTATTTGGCTGACCACAACTACAACTACTGTAGTTTGAAAAAAGTAGTTGCATTTCTACAACTACAACTAGTAGTTGTAATTGTAATTATAGACCTACAACTACAACTACTTTTATTGTTAATGGAGTTTTAATCGATATCAAATATAAATCCATGTCAAGTATTTCAAATGCAATTCAGTTAATATATAAAACGCCAGGATTGATAAAGAACCAAAGAATAAAAAAGTAATTGACTGCATGAGAATCATGAAAAAAAAAATCTGTTGGAATCATTTATAAAAGATTTTTTCCAAAAAATCATTTTTTTTTTTCAAGAGATAAATAACAAAGTACTTATAATACGATTGGAAAGAGAGGGATTTGACTAATACACGAATAGAAGAAAATTTATCAGAGGATTGATAGAACTTCAGAGCAAATGTTAATCTTTTTTCCGATGATTGTTTACATATCGTTTACCTCAGGAACCAGAGTGAATAAAAAAAAAATAGATACATTTGTCGAACATAAATGTTTATTAAAACAATTAACAAAATTAATTCTTCGGAAATGTATTTTTTTTTTGTACCGTAGCGTTATAATTGGTAATTTATTTTACTTGTTTGGCATAATAACAAGTAATTTATTACAAAATTAAAATATTTAGGGCCGCTTTCTCCAAGTTAGTTTAAACCGAGTTTAAATTTAATCCGGATCATCTCTTAGTTTAAACCAGATGTGAGTTTCTTCAAGTCGGTTTAACCTCTAAACTTGGTTTAAACTTAGATTAAGTTAATCCTTCATTTTTCCCGGTTTAAACTCTGATTTAGGTTTAAACTCCAAAATATAAACAAACATTTTGTGTGATAACATACTCGCTCTTGTTACTCAGGAATTATTGTTTTGCACTTGACTGAATACAAAAATGGAAAAATACATAATTGAATTTTAAATGACATGGAAGAAGAAGATTATGATGTATTTTTGTTGCCAAAGATACGCATCAATAGACGCAATCAGTTAATCCAACAATATTTTCAGAATATGTTAAATCAGTGAAGTAGAATTGAGATGAAAAAAAAATGTTTCTTAACGTGCATTATTTTTATAGTGATTGTTTCATAATTAATATCAAGGTTATGTTGTAAATTATGTTTCACTTGAATATCTCATAATGATATAATTTTATTATTATTAAGCTGTAATAATTAAATATCGCTCAACTTAGATCATTAATTATTTAAACAAAATGATAATAATAATAAAAAGGTTCAACATTATTTGAAAAAAAATTATGAAATTTAATAGAGGTTATTATTATTCTTGGCATAATAATATCATATCATAAAGAACATTTTATTAACATAGAAATTAAATCTCTGAAAACAGCACCGCTCGTTTCATTGAATTTATTCGCCAATTTCTTCCATTCATCCTCCTTCTCTTTGACAGAGACGAAATCTGTTTTTTTGGTTTCAAAAATGTCTCCCTTCTCTTCCACAAGAGCCAGAAGAACATTAATTTCACACTGAGAAAAGTTTTTACTTTTTTTTTTATTCTTTTTGCTCCATTTTTATAGAACACTTTTCCCTTATTTACTTTTTTGGTAAAAACAAAATAATATGTATAAATAATCTTTCCATAACCCTTACATTACCTTCTCTTTCCATAGAAGTTTCAACAAGAAATGTAAACAAATATGTACCAACCTTTTAAAAAACATAATAACCTTCACATGATTAGGTTTAAACCGAGCTTAAACTAAACTAAGGCTATAGAAAGTGAATCAGAGTTTAAACCTCGGTTTAAAGATAATCCGGTTTAAGTTAATCTAAGTTTAAACTATATTGGAGAAAGCGGGCCTTAAAGTTATGTATTTCATTGATATCATTAAACTAATCCTAAACACAAAATAAATCTTCGCAAAAACATGTGTTCAAATTAGAGGTTGCTTAGTAAATGTAGTTGCAGGTCTAAACTACAATTACAAAGACTAGTTGTAGTTGTAAAAATTAAACTACTTTTTTGCAACGACTGTAGTTGTAGTTGGAAACTACAACTACATAACTGGTAATTGCAAAATAGTAGTTGAGCGCTGACAACTATAAACTACAAGTAGTTGTCTGGGTAGTTAATTACAAATGTAGTTAACTACTGCCCAACTCTGCTTGGAACAATTGAGTACAACGGATGTAATACAAAAATGGGGAAATTAAAAAAGAAAAACAAATCTATGATACTATGGTCTCAATGTTATTTGCATAAAACTAGCATTTTGGAATAATAAAATGTCAAATACTAATATTTACCTGGATAAATATAGTCACTTTCTTTAAAATGGAGACTACATATCGTCATATGTTTCGAAACAGGCTTATCTATTCTTAATTTTACAATCCACTCTTTAAGCAGCTTTTATTTTTGATCTTTCGATCGATCATAAAAATCAACTCTGTAACCACCTTTATTTTTTTCATTGGGATCGCCACAGATGATCAATTAGCAAACTAACGTATGCTGCTAAACTTTTTTTCGAAAAACTTGACCGTGTATTCAGGCCTTCATTCATAAGTAGAGTTTGACACATGAATAAACAGTGGTGAGTTAATAGAGTAGTGCCGATATGATAGTCCATTAATAAATTTTAATTTTTAGCCGTACAGACAGGTTTCCGGAATATAACAAATGATTGAGAGGAGCCTTGTCAATTTAGCTTCTAATCATTGATTTTAGTTTCTAATCAAATTGGGCCAGCAAGTCCTGTGACGATCCAGTCCACTATCCACTATCCAATCAATTTAACACGTTCACGGCGGCGTGTACCACCGGTGGCTCACACTTGACTGTCTCATCGGGCGGCTCGTACCACCGGTGGCTCACGGCAGAATACCGTCTCTGCCAAATAATTAGATCTTTAACACTTTGACTGCCGAAAAAGTATACTAGAGAGCCATGCTCTCGTTTCTACACAATTTTAATATTTAATTCTCCGACAAGAGAACAGTTACTCGATTTCAAGTGACATGGCAACCAAAGTGTTAAGAAAGTAGAAATAATTTCTATATAACTGAAATTAAAATAATGAAAATTTAACATAAATTCATTTATTTTTATATTTCTTTGTATTTATTTATATTTGGGTCATTCTCACGTAAGTGGGCACTTTTGTGTCCCAGGCCGTTTATAGCGATTTAGAAAAACTTAGGACTCTAAGACATCAATTTTGTAAATCCAGGCGAGTTGTAAAGGTAGACCCCACATACGACTTTATTTTAATTTTATAACACAAGTACCTTAAAAACACCAGAAAAAGGTCGAAATTCATTCCCCTGTCATGTCCCGACGTCTGATTCTGCTCAATGTAAGAGTTCTGTGTCCGTATACGAGGTAAATTTTTACTTTTTTTTCTGTTCAATTTGTTCAAAATACTGTAAAATTTCATAAAAGCAGTTGAATCCTTGATGATAAAGGATTTGAATTGAAAAAAAAAAAAACTAATTTTTATGATGTCCCACAGGTTTTCTTTCATTCCCCTGTCAATTTCTAAAATCAAATTGTCACCACACTATTCAGGCGGGAAATTAGTAAAAAATATATAGTCAGCAGGAAAGGGTCTTTCCCTAAGCAACCCCAACTGTTAACTTAACCTCAGTACAAGTCCAAGCTCTCTAGAAGCAAATAAGTTCTTAAACTTGAGAGGTTACGTTTAATAGTCTTCATTCCCTTGTCCTCTATAGTTTTGGACAGGCAAGTTTTTTCTATTCTAATATTTGAGAGATAAAAGATTTTTTAGCACAGATTTCGTTTTTCAAATTGCATTATTATATCTTTTTTCCCTTTCAACGGTTATCAAATAAACCTTGAAAATTCATTCCCCTGTCGTCTCCCCTGTCTTACTGTAAATAAAATGCTGCAGGGAAATGAAGATAGCGACGTGGATTGAAGCTTTCTTTTGGTGCTCAACTTTTTCAAAGCATCATCAGTACTTAATAATGAAAAATTAAAAAAGTTTAACGTGATTTGGTGTTCTTCCACTTCGACTCCTTGCTTTTTATAGGCTAAGGAATATTATCACACCGAAAAATTTTTTTATTTGTAACCATAAAATTTAAAATAAAAACGCCGTAAAAGTCCCCACTTTGGTGAGAATGACCCATTTATATTCATCTATTTATAAACGTATAAACATTTATTTTAATTAATAACAATCATAATTAATATAGTATATCATCTTAACAGGACAGAAGTGGTAAATTATTTGAATGTGAAAAATTGGATCACTCTAATCAGATAAGCAAAAGAAGCCTGGAAATGCAGATATACGGTTATAATCGACTCTCGTTAACAGAGGGCCACTTTTGTATTATTTCATTTAATAATAACATCAATAATTTTATCTTAATTATTTTTATTATTATTTTTTTTTTTTATTATATACTCAGTTTGTATGCAATTATAATTATATTCGCATATCATTTTTCATATACTTTGTTATGTTTGTAAATGTGTAATTTAATTTAGAATGAGCGAGATATGTAAATAAGCAATAGATTACTAACGCAATGCAGAAGATTTAAATTTATTTATTTTGTAAACAAGCCACGACTTTCCTCTAATGGCCTAATGCCAAAAGTATGTATCAAACTATTTTTGTTTTCAAATAAAGACATTATATTATTATTATTATTATAATTAATATCGTATTATAAACATAACTAGTAGGATAGTAATTTTTAATGTTTATTTTATTATTTTCGGATTGCCAATACTGCATAATGCCCTGGAATAGCTTCCGCCCGATAGAGCGAACAGCATTAAACAGTCCCGGCGTGAACGTGTAAAAGTTGACTGAAAGTTTCTTTTATTATTTTTTCAAGGAAATTATTAATCTAAGATTCAAATCTAAGTTTAATTTTTTCAGGTCGTCTTCAATCTTTTGACACGCCACTGCGGCTGGTCTAGGACACTTTATAGCACTTAAGCCGCTAAGTCTGATTGGCTTAATGGCTAAAGTGCTAGCTGTCATCTTCAAAAGCGATTAAAGTGGGTTTCCGTACCTAGTGCCAACTGTGTTTAAAGCCGGCCTGGGCAAAAGTGATCATTTCAATTTATCATTAAAAAATTAGTGTATTTTAAAATGAAGTGTTTAAAAATAGTTAGTATTTTGCGTTTTTTAATTAAAAGAAATTCGAAGACAATTATTTTGCCATAAGGAGAGCTAAAATGAGATTTTCAGAAAAATATTTTTAAAAATTCGGTGATATCGGATAGACCAGAAAACGGTTAAAATTAACCCTTTGCACTCGGCACCGTTTCGGACGTTACCTACAAGCAACTCGACGCAACTTTTACGCGACATCGTACACCCTGGAAACGTAATATTGTATAATAAAATTTTAGGACCAATTAAGGAATTGGGTATTACTTCGGATGAGGAGCTCCAAGATGGCGGCCGGCGTGAGTAAACAACAAGGTATTCCGATCACGCCCTACACGATATCCACGATTCAGTTCGGGTTAACCGAGAGTTCCCGAGCAGATGTAGTCAAGATAACCTTCCCGCCTAAATAATTAAATAATAGGATCAACCAACGTAATGTACAAATGAATGTTTCTTTAATATGATTAAAGTACAACAACAGATATCAGTAGAAGTACTATTTCAATATATGAAAATTTCCTGTGATGGTTGCATAAAATTTTAAACTATACAGACCATTTAACAAATAAATTTATTTGTTTGTTTTTTAAAAATATATTCTTGTACTGTTTAAATGATTAAATGGGTTCAAGTTAAATGCACGTATAAATGGAAAAAGTACAAATAAATTAATATAACAATCCGAGTATTCCTAACCACCAGATTATTTTTTTATTATTTAAAGAAAAAATGTATTTAAATAATAAAAAAGGAATAATTTAATCTTTTTGTTTTGTAAATTTATTTGTTTGTTGATTGATGATGATTTTAAATGATATGTCTCCAAAGGAAAACGAACAAACTGTACATGATTTATTAGATTGAAGAAAGGGAGTAAAACGTTTGAGAAATTGTATCAATTAAACTATAATTATCGGCCAACTGTATTATAATCCACTAAATAGAATTAATTTAATTAAATACGTTTCAAATAGCAATAATCGCACTTCAGTAGACCTTTATTAGTTACGCTATTGCCTCTGTGCAATCTTAATTTAATTAAATGTTTATATTTGTTAATGTTATACTGCCCTAACCCAATTAAAAGTTACACATATATTTCAATAATTACTTCCAAGTTTCGACAAGCTGTTGGAAATTTGTTATATAAACATGCCATTTGGATATAGGTACAAACTGTGTAGCTGCATCAGACCTACCCTAATAAAAGTAAGCAACGAATGAATTCCCCTCCAAAAATATGGATAAACCCGACATCGGATCTCGGGAACTCTCGGTTAACCCGAACTGAATCGTGGATATCGTGTAGGGCGTGATCGGAATACCTTGTTTACTCACGCCGGCCGCCACCTTGGAGCTCCTCATCTGAAGTAATACCAGGAATTGTAATGAAATTTGGGTTATATGTTTTTGGTTAATAAGGTTATATAAATGGTTTATAAGTTACATGTATTGAGGCTATATAAGGACAATGAAAAACACATACCTACTTTCGAAAAAATAAAAAACAATTTATATTTTTCTACAGTATGGTAAAGTCTGAAGCAATTTCCAAATATCTCATTCTGCTTTAATATTTATTTTTTTATCTGTATGTATAAATGTCCATCAACTAATTCTACATATTGCTCAAGGAATTTGAGAAGTTTATATTCCGCCGAGAACGCACTTCACGTGTAAAATATTTGATTTATTTATCATGCATCTTAGATTTGTTTTTTCGTGACATTTTAATAGAAAACTATAGCAAAACACGCGATTCTTCAAAAATTGCGGTGGGATAAGTTAATTCTCCGTAATTGCCTATTATGTACTAGCATTCCCCGTCGCGGCTTTGCCCGCGAGCCTCTAAAATCAATTCTGTGATCATTATCTTGGTACTGATTTAATATAATATGTTAACTGATGTTAAGGAGATTTAGTAGAATCGGAGCTCCCGGTAGGTGAAATGTTGAAGGGGGAAACTGCCGGCTCGGTAGAACAGAGCGAGGAGCGCAATGGAGAGAGTTCACTACCGCCGAAACAAAAAATTCCTTACTCTTCGCGAACGATTCATTTTTTGGCTTTAAAACATGGTTTTAGTCTCCCCCTAGTTTAAACTCATCGTATCAAGATCTTTAAAATGAGTCAAAATTAGATATTTTTTCTCGAAGTACAAAAATAGGTGTCCGTTAGAGTTAAACGATAATTTCGCCATTTAAACACTTGGGGTTAAATTTTTGAAATTTCTTTCCTAGTGGTTACCTACATCGCGTTTAAAATCTAAATTCCGAACTTCAAGTTTCTATCATTAGTAGTTTTTGCTCTGCGTTGATTCTGTAAGTTAGGACAAAGCCTCTTATTTATAGAGAGATTGCATTGTTAAACAAAATTTCACTACACGATACTAAATATAGAATGTGTAGGTAATTTAATTAAGTGGGATTTTAGTGGGTTAGAGTGCGAATTGTTCGTTGGAGTCAGCTAGTATTTTAATATTTATTTTAATTAATAGGGGAGAGCGGGGTTGGTTGGCATAGGGGGTATGTTGGCCATCGGCTTATAGTTTCCGTCACACCTGTTGTGAAGACCCCACCATTGTACCATGTCACCCGCACGACCTCGGGAGTCTTGTCCTGAGTTTTCAATCCGATGCTAACAGTATAGCGAATTTTACGACATTTAAGTAAATTTTTATATTTTCACTAAATTTGGTTTAAAGGCATGGTAAAACATTTGACTCCGATTCTGTTCACATAGCCCTAAACTCCTTTGAAAAACCTAACCTTTCGATTAACCAGTTTCTTGTTTGATTGTTCTCCCCTGTTCTAGCAGCCATCTTTCATGTGATCTCTCCTATGGGGTTAGTTGGCTCTCTTCAACTTTTTTTTTGGCGCAATAGCAATTCACAAAAGCAAGGTAAACATAATCAAAGATGAAACTACCAATTGTCTTTAGTTCCAGCGAGGAAGATGAGAGCAATTTTTCTTATGCAAAAAATGACGACAGTCTAAACTTCTATCTTCTTCTATAGTTATTCTACTTTCCATTAAAAAGCTGTTAAAAACCGATTCAAAATTATTATACCATTATAGTGCAGCTTTTAATAACAATAACATGTGTCAGAAAGTACTTGAATGAGATGGCTAAACAACCTCACCTTCTAGGCCAACCTGCCCCGCCTTGGGGGTTAATTGGCATACTCTGGATTGACGAATTCTTCAATTTTCTATGATCTTAGTATTAAATATTATGTGGTGAAAAAAATGCTTGTAGTACTCTAATACGTCGAGTTTACAGAGGTATCATCCATATTGGGATTATATTAACAGGAATGACTCGACAATCAAAAAAGTGAAAACTGTTGCCAACCAACCCCGCTCTCTCCTATTATTATTAAATTATTTTGATTAATATTATTTATAATTTCAAAAAAAAAAAATTAAATATCTATTTCAAATAATGCCAAGGTCTGCTTTGAAGTACTGCTTATTGTGGAACTGTGAGTATAGAATACTTTCTCAAAAGGGTATCAGTCATAAAAATTAATATAAGAAGAGTAGAAGTATTGTTTATAATAGGGGCACCAGTATTCTTGTAGTTTCCAGTAATCTTAATAAATTATTTTAAAGATAACTGGTTATTTTTCTTTCCTTCCCTTGGAAAAATAAAAATAACCCGTAAAACCGAAAAGGCGAGGAGGTAGGTTAGAAAAAGAGAAAAAAAAAATCATCCACAATTTCCCCCAATATTTTGCAGGAGGAGACTGTCCCCCCCCCCCCCCCCCCGATATTTTGCCAGGAGAGGATCCAATGTAAAAAAATTAAATTAATATGCGATTTTACGAATTTATCCGAGTTTAACCTATAAAATATAAATATATGAAGGTTAATTTCAGCACACTCTATTGTTAAAAGCTAGTCAGGCTTATTGTATATTTGATGAATTACATATTTTTTATTTCAGCTCGAACTGTTTTGTTTTATTGCTCTACAATTCTTTTTTAAACCAAGCAGCTTGATCCTACTTTCCATCAAATGAAGTTTATAGAAGTCAATGGAAAGCAATGTAATTAGTGGGATCAGAATCAGAAGAAAAACTTGGATAAAATTCAATCAAGAAATTTTGGCCCACATCCTTCAACATTAAGCCTTAACAATTCCCTATTTTAATGTATAACTGAGGCATAAATTGACATGTTTTAAGAGACTATAAATACCTTTAAGATACAGCGTTGGAGGATGAATTTAAATGCACCAACGGCTGTTTTTAGGGGTTATTATTTCAACTTTTAGCCCCTCGAATTTCTACCTACCCTATCTAGGAAAATATTGAGCCCCCCCCAAATAATTTGGTGCTGGT
This sequence comes from Aelia acuminata, assembly GCA_911387785.2. Lineage (NCBI taxonomy): Eukaryota > Metazoa > Arthropoda > Insecta > Hemiptera > Pentatomidae > Aelia > Aelia acuminata. The sequence continues at coordinate 173,309,365 of OU426979.1, forward strand.
GACGCCCATGCACAATTTTGACACTTTAATCTATAATATCGGGGTACTATAATTACCACAATGGCTAGAACCCACGACCAACCAAAACCCCATCAATGGATCTTGATAAATTACTCTCTCACCCCCGGAAGCGCCCCCTCCAAGGAGATATAAACATGACATTATCATGAGGATGATACCCGACCCCGCCCACCACCCTCCATCTGATTAGCTAAGTGTAAAGGGGGGGGGGGATATTGCGGGCTGCTTTGGCCTTCTCTTTCAGTATAATTAATTTAGCCCTACGGAGCTATGGTGATGTAAGTAGTCCCAGTAAACTTAAGAGGGAGGTTTCTATAACTATAGACTAGGATTACTGAGGAATTAATCTTCCGTCTACATTAGTCGACATCTCAATTTTTCATTACTTTTATTTAGGTAGTATAAATTAAATTGGACAATCTTTCAGAATAGGAATATTTGAGGCGTTTGCTATCAAAACTAGCTCATTCCATATTTTTCTGAAATCCACTTTTTTGCATATTTTGAAAGTTTAGAGGGTCCTTCATAACCTGACGAAGCGATATAGCTCAAATCCAACTAATTACAGGAAGGCAGGCCAGCAGAAGAAAACCAAGAATGTGAGCCGATGTATTACGACGACAACAATTTCATTTAAATAACGATCCTTTTTTTTCCTTTCTTTCCTTGCTTTCTGCATTTTATTTACAATATTTTTTTTCTTTGATAAATAAAAAAAAACATCCTGTTCCGTTTGGCGTTGTAATTTATGACTTTTTTTCACATTGTACCACAGTTTACGTTTCAACTGTTAAATTTCAGATAATTCGAAAAATTTAAGTGGATGTCATTTAATAAAAACTCGTTAAGACACAAATATTAACTGGTAAACTGAAAAAAACCAATTTCACACAACTTAATTGAACAAAAAACTTTTAAAAAAACAACATGAAAAATCGTGTTTTTGCATCAAAATCAGCTCATTCCAACCTAATTAGTGTAATTACGCCTAAGGTAATGCACCTGAAATGAAAATGGAAAACTAATCAAATTCTAGGCGGTTATACCTACAATTAGAAAATTTAAAAAAAAATTAGCTTTAGAACTGTGGACGTGAGAAGTTTTTTGTCTCTGCTGTAAAATTTCCAAAAATGGAATGAGCCGGTTTTGATAGCAAACGTCTCATTTATTGGTTGATGCGAGGTCAAAGCAGAAACTCATACCAACATGAGTTCATATTTTGATGTGCGCTAAGCTTTCAGCGCAAGTTTTAGCTCTTCTCTAGGGTCACTGGCGCAATTTGTTGCTTAAAATTTAAAAGAAACCACCAGCATCGAATTAAGTAATCTCCTCTTTCGAACCCGGTTAAAAATTTAGATGTATGTCATATATTTAAAAATGTGCCTGCATACTAATAACAATATCAAAGATAATATTTAACGCCTGTTAAGTCAGTTCGAGCGATGCAGTCCCTGGGGCCTGTAGACTGATATGTCAGTTCCTACCGTTTCAGCGTTAGAAGACTGAAACTGCGGATCTTATTTTAATTGATTTCTTAACTCTTTCAATTTTACTATTGCACTAGGATAAAAAACCCATTAGCCAAAATCATTTTTTTTTTTTAATTTTCAAATAATATTCAAATAATCGACTTTATTTGAGAGAATTTTTCACAAATAAAAAAGAAAATTAGTGGAGTATTAGTTTAACGCAGCTCTCATTGCAGGACACACCAAAGAATGACTCAAGTAGTACATTGAACTTTAATTTCTTCATTTTCTAAATTTTTAACACAAAAAATACACGTTTCTAAAAACTCAGTGTTTAAAGTAATATTTCATTAAAACCATTTTAACCTATTAATTTATTTCAGTGATACAAAAGGTGCCTCAATATGAGATATCCTATAATAGGAAGTAATGGGTATCCCATATTAGGGGATGTGGCTTCTTTTTTTTTTAGAGGTTATTGTGCTTCAGGATGTAATAAAAAAAGAAAGCAGTTAGCAAATATTGTAATGAATCGTTCAACATTTAAGATAAAACAATGATTCAGGGAATTCAACTTACCTTGAGGCCTGAAATATCAGGTCAAAATAATCAAGAAAAAAGTTTTCGAACCCTAAAACAACAATTCACTGAAAGTAATCCAACATGGATGAGAATTTATAACAATGTGACAAGGTTATGTGCCCATGCGACATTAATCTTCAATTTTATAGAATAAAAGCGGGGTTGCAGGACAACTACATCCAGAAACCACATATCCCATATTAAGCAACCATCCCTTAATAGGGCACTTTCCCCTACTATCTATAATTTGCTAATATATGACGTAGAGATATAACTTTAGAGAAGCCTATTAGAAACGAAGACTTCACAATGTAAAATTAAATTTGAAAGTGGACAAATTTCTTTTAAATTAAGATTACAAAAAAAAAAAATCTGGTGCGTGCGCGCAACACACAACTTTCACTTACCAACTTACTTAAATAAGAAATTAATGCGTTTTGTTAATGCCACTTCTCAAAGTTACACATTTTCCACATTCATTTCTTATTTTTGTTTTCATTTGCTCTATAAACCCCTCAGAACATTTTAATAATGATAACGCTTACCTGATATTAAATAACACTCAATATTTATTAAACATGACGAATATGAAGAAAATCGTTAAAGCCGTTTTTGAGATAATCTAAAAATTAGAAAAAAAGTTATGAAATAAATTGTCCCCTTCGGTTGATCAATCTTGATGAAATGTTGGCTATCACATCTTTGGCATATACATACATAAATACCCAGTTTGATCAAAATCGTGAAAGCTGTTTTTGAGTAAATTAAAAAAACACGTGAAAATGATACAAAATTTATTAAGTAAATTCCCCCCCTCCGGTTGATCAATTTTGATGAAATGTTGGCTATCACATCTTTGGCATATACATACATCAAATACCCAGTTTGATCAAAATCGTGAAAACCGTTTTTGAGTAAATAAAAAAGACACGTGAAAATTATACAAAATTTATTAAGTTTCATACATCAAATACCCAGTTTGATCAAAATCGTGAAAGCCGTTTTAGAGTAAATAAAAAAAAAACACTTGAAAATGAGATACAAAATATATTAAGTAAAGTCCCCCCTCCGGTTGATCAATTTTGATGAAATGTTGGCTATCAAATCTTTGGCATATACATAGATCAAATACCCAGTTTGATCAAAATCGTGAAAACCGTTTTTGAGTAAATAAAAAAAAACACGTGAAAATAATACAAAATTTATTAAGTAAAGTCCCCCCTTCGGTCGATCAATTTTGATGAAATGTTGGCTATCACATCTTTGGCATATACATACATCAAATACCCAGTTTGATCAAAATCGTGAAAACCGTTTTTGAGTAAATAAAAAAAAACACGTGAAAATAATACAAAATTTATTAAGTAAAGTCCCCCCTTCGGTTGATCAATTTTGATGAAATGTTGGCTAACACATCTATGGCATATACATACCTCAAATACCCAGTTTGATCAAAATCGTGAAAGCCGTTTTTGAGTAAATAAAAAAAAACACTTGAAAATGATACAAAATTTATTAAGTAAAGTCCCCCCTCCGGTTGATCAATTTTGATGAAATTTTTACAGTCATAACTCGGGCATATAAATAGATCAATTACTCAGTTTAATCAAAATCGTTAGAGCCGTTTTTGAGAAAATCGAAAAAAACTTAAAAAGTTATTAAACAAAGTACCCCCTCCCTTTGAGCAATTTTGATGAAATTTTTGCTGTCACATAGCGGGCATATACATACACTAAATACCCAATCTCAGGTTCGCACGGTTTATAGTTTTTGAGCTAGTCTGTTCACACACACACACACACACACACAGACACACACACACACACACACACACACACAGACCATTTCGCGGGACTTGGTTAATTGGACTCAGGGGACCCCAAAACGTGTATTTCCGTTGAAAACCGGAAGTCGAAATTTTTCACGATCGCAATACTTCCACTTACTATATATTTCATATATAGGTAGGTAAGTGAAAGTAAAAAAAAAAAAGGAGGTATATTAGAAAAAAAATTCTGTCACTAACGGGAGGCCCTCCTTGGGCCAAGGCCTGTGGCATTAGCCACCTTGCCACGTGCTAGTTATGCCAGTGTCTAAGGTTTTGATGTTGCCATGGATAGATTTTAGGTGGGATTTAATGAGGAAAGTTATTTAGGATTTTAAGGGAATTTAGGCACGCTGGTTTTTAACACATTTATTTACCCTTATCACATATATAGCATGATGGCCCAAGGAATTTTTAAATGGAGTAAAATGGCTATACCGTCCTTCGGATAGGATTTAAAATGAAGGTCCCGAGGCTGTCCAATGACAGGGTTCATTAAAGATCCCTAAGAATACCTGACAAAATTTAGGACTCCCACTGTAGCAACAATCAAGGGCGTCACCAACACCAAATTATTGGGGGGGACGGCTCAATATTTTCCTAGATAGGGTAGGTAGAAATTCGAGGGGCTAAAAGTTGATATAATAATGCCTGATAACAACTGCTGGGACTTTTAATTCATCCTCCAGCAATGTATTTATAGTCTCTTAAAACTTGTCAATGTACGCCCCCCCCTTGCCACCCTCCCCCCCGGCGGTTTCGCCCGTGGTACCAATCCCAAGATAGGTATTTGTGACTACAATATTCCCCATCACACTCGACTTTTCTAAAAGTGTGATATAGACCCTTCGCATTCAAGTATCCACAATTAGTATAACAAAACGTGCGTGAAATTATTGTTACACACAATAATATCAGCCACCACTCATTAGCGTTGGACCGCACCCCAAACCATTTTTTCCTGCAATTATGAGTTGCATTTCTTCTACGACTAAAAATAATATAGCTCAACGTCATGATTGAGTGTCGACGAAAATCTAATTGTTAATAAAAAAAAAAAAAAAAAGTAAATGTAAGAGAAAAATAATAAAAAAAAATTGTTTAAAGTATCTCGAAATGTAGAGTGTAAGAGGATGAAACTGTACGTCCAGCCCCGGGATGTTCCCTTTTAACATACGACCCTCTCCTTTTCGGCGAGAGATATGAATATCTTATATTCCGCGATAAGATTTTCCATCCTGCTTGGAATGGTAATGTCGCTCCAAGAAGACGGAATTAGAATCCCCTATTCCATTCTCCTCCGCATAACATTATTTCCTCCCTTTTTCGGTGTTCTAGGAGGGAATATGGACCATGAAGGGGGAGGGGGGAAGATGGAAAAGTTGGCGGTTCTCGCGAAATTAAATTACCCGGGGCAGAGGCGGTGATTTCGAGATAGAACGATATACCTAGCTTGGGAGGGGGGGGGGGGGTCACTGAGCGGGCTAACGGCTTTGCGATGTGCCTCGCCTCAAGATTCCGAGTCCGATTGCCGGTGCCGGGGGCATTTAACTCTAACCAGACACACAAACACACATATATATATATTATATATATTAATCTAATCTTAGTTCGTGGCTGACCACCATTTTAAATTATTTTTAAATAATTTATTTTTTGAAGAGAAAAGATTTGGCTCCGCCGGGAGTCGAACCCGGGTCTCCTGCGTTACATGCGAGGATGTAACGCAGGAGACCCGGGTTCGACTCCCGGCGGAGCCAAAATCTTTTCTCTTCAAAAAATAAATTATTTAAAAATATATTATATATATATATATATATATATATATATATATATATATATATATATATATATATTAATCTAACCCTAATTTGTGGGTGACCACCATTTTAAATTATTTTTAAACAATTTATTTTTTGAATAGAAAAGATTTGGCTCCGCCGGGAGTCGAACCCGCGTCTCCCGCGTTACATGCGCGGATGCTAACCACTGCACCACAAAGCTCTGCTCAAGGCAGAGCAAATCCTTCCTCTTCACTGATACCTGCTCCCCCTACCTCACAAATTTTTTCGAGTAGTAGCGGGAGGTGGACAAATTTGTCCAATAAAAATTACTAATTAAAAAATTACTACTCGCAAAATTTGAGAGATAGGGGGAGTAGATATCAGTGAAGAGGAAGGATTTGCTTTTCTATTCAAAAAATAAATGATTTATTTTATATATATATATATATATATATATATAATATAATACTGTATAAAATATTTCACCTCAGACTAATAGTCTGTAGAATTCAGGTGGTTTCTCAGCACTAAATCGCACAACGTTCTCTGTCTAAAATTGTGGAGGGTCTAAAATCGACCCATATATATATATATATATATATATATATATATATATATATATATATATATATACACACATGTATATACACATAAAAAAGTGAATATTCAATTTTATTTAGAAAGCCTTGTTTATGCTCCTATTAATTGAAGGGCTAGGGGCAAAATAGTGCCAAGCAACATTTTTAACAAAAATAAACTGTAGCTGCAGTCTGCTGTATATTACGTAGGAAAATACATCTATGTTGGAAGTGCCACCTAAATATGACTATATAGAGCCTCTATAGTCAAATTTAGGAGGCATTTCCAACATAGACATATAGTCCTACGTATAAAGTTTATAATTGTTAAAAATGTTGCTTGGCACTATTTTGCCCCGACTCCTTCAATTAAGAGCATACGTTTGATTGATTTTGTTTTTTATAGTTGATTGTAATTCTAGTGTGATGGAAGATAATCAATAAACTTTAAAAACCGATTTGTAATGTTCTTATGCTTCAATAAATAACTTTAAGCCGTATTTGTCCCTAAAAGGTAAATCGGTTTTTAAAGTTTATTTATTATCTTCGATAACAAAACTAGAATCTCAACTATAAAAGACAAAAGAAATTAAAAATATGTTAATTATAATTATTAATATAATTAATAGGAGCATAAACAAGGCTTTCTAAATGAAGTGAATTTTCACTTTTACATGTGTGTGAATATTCTAATATGAATTTATATATATATATATATATATATATATATATATATATATGTTCTAACACATATATATCAGTCGAAAAACTTCTTCTTACCCACTGATGATTCGTTCCTTACCCCACCCCCCTCCACAATTTTAGACAGAGAACGTTGTGCTATTTAGTGCTGAGAAACCCCCTGAATTCTACGGACTATTATTCTGAGATGAAATATTTACGCAATATATATTTTTTTTAAAAATTTAGCTAATTACCCCAATACAGAACTGAGCATTGGCAACGCAGTTGTGAAACTAAAAAAAAAACTAAAAAAATAAATAAATTATTATCCATTTACTGTATTCTTTAAGCATTACCTAGACAAATATTTCAATTTTTAAATATGAATAAGTTTTACTATAAAAATTAATTTAGCATTATACGAATAAAATACCACGAATCCTTTCCCTAGGCATAAGAATTTCAATAGCCTGCCCCCCCCCCCCCTGTAAGAAATTCTGTTGACATCCTTGCTACACAACGCGCAGTTTATAACTTATTAGCGCGCAGCAACTTATAAAATCGCTTTGTTCATGCTACCGACTTCCTAGTGCTAGTTCATTTGCAAACCTAAGACATTTATTTGACAATTTAAAAAAAAAGAAAAAAAAATGTGTTTTGTTTTTGTATCTGGAAGTTTTTTTGTTTTTTTTTTAATAAAGTATTTTATTCTATTTTTTGAGTGAAATAAAAAAATCTGGTGCGATGAGCACAACACACAACTTTCACTAACGAATGAGTAAATAAAGAGAAAAAAACCAACTATAAAGTACCCCTGCCGTTTGACCAATTTTGATGACATTTTGGCAGTTACATTTCGGGCATACACATACATCAAATACCCAGTTTGGTAAAATCGTTAAAGCCGTTTTTAAGAAAAGGAAAAAAAAAAACATAAAAATTAGACAAAATTTATTAAGTAAAGTGCCCTATCCGTTTGACCAATTTTAATGAAATCTTTGATGTCACATCGGGGCATATCCGTACACAAAATACCCAATTTCAGGTTCGTACGGTTTATAGTTTATGAGCTAGTCTGTTGACACACACACACACACACACAGACCATTTCGCGGGACGCAGGGGACACGAAAACGTGTATTCCCGTTGAAAACCGGAAGTCGAAATTTTTCACGCTCGCAATAGTTTTCCTTAATGTATATTTCATATATAGTTAAGTGAAAGTAAAAAATACTGTAATAATAAAACAAATATTCTCAAAATCTGGAAACCTCCCAACAGTTCATACCCAAGTTTTATTTTATTCAAGCTCTAGTAAGACTTTTGGAACAACAGTTGAGCAGAATATTCGAAGCTAATCTTGTTTTAAAGTTGTCCTACATAAACTTTCTTTTATATCACTACATTAACGTTTTGAGTTACAGTACCCATCTTCTTCTGATACTTCTGGGTTCTTTTATTTAATGTCTTTAACGATCAATCTTATATTATATCTCTTAAAAAAAAAAAAAAAAAAAAAAAAAAAAAAAAAAAAAAAAAAAAAAAAAAAAAAAAAAAAAAAACAACTGTTTTAAAGTTAAACATTGCCTTTAAACTGGTTGATTTGATATAGAATAATCCTATTTCTACTATAACTAGTTTTTCAAAAATATTTATTACTAGCTGTATGTCCCGGTTTCACCCGGGGAATTTCATTTTTCTAATGAAAAGGTCGATTTCGTAAAAAACAACATTGTAAAGCAAGATCATACGATTTTTATTATGATAAAGAATATCAGCTGAAGATCGGCAGAAGTTATGCAATTTTAACATGGACAGGTGTTCGCACCTGCTATGAAAGAACTACTGGCGAAATTTGGAGAATTTAGGATAAACGGTATGGATTTCTATAAAGAACAAACAAACAAACAGAAATATTGCCCTGCAGTTTCAGCTTCTCGCAAATCGGCTTGCCTAAGCCTTTGTGGCGCAAAGCGAGCACCGTATTCCTGGGCAGACTCAGTTTCCCGCGATTCTGCCTGTCTAAGCCTCTGTTGTTCAATCCTATTTTGATGTTCGTCGAGAGTTTCAGCTGCTCGTATTTGACGTTGTTTTTTAGCTTTTGAGCTCACTACTCCTATTGAAGCTCGCTTCTTAGGAGGCATTTATAAAAAATAAATTCACCAAACATGTAAATAAACGTATTGTAATGTTAAAAAAAACAAAAAAACATATGGTTTAAAAATCCCAGAACTCGACGCATACCAAGGGACGGTTTTACCGGGCCTTGTTGGCCTCATCAAAATCTATAAAATGATTTTTTAGGCCGTTTTTTCGACTCAAACGGTCGATTTCGTAAAAAAAAAACCATTGTAAAGCGAGATCATGACGATTTTTTTAACAATAAAGAATATACCAAGAGATTGGCTGAAGTTATGCAATTTTAATATGGATAGGTGTTCGCACCTGGTATCAAAGAACCACTGAGCGAAATTTGGAGAATTTAGAACAAACGGTATGGATTTCTATAAAGAACAAACAAACAGAATTTCAACTTTATTTATATAGAAGATTTCGATAAAAATATTGACTATGGATATTTTGAAGTCAGATATTTATAGATAGTTATAGAATGATATTTCTATCAACGGCAATATCCATGTTAGCCTTTCAATGTCTCATCCCTACGAGACCTCTTTTCAACCAATTTTTTTTTCTGATTCCTTTTTATAAATTTCGAAGACTAAGATGAATAAGAAATAGGAAATACGAGAATGGCGTTAGGAAATATGATGAAAGCCGTTTGAAGGATCCGGTGTGATAATATTATCTGCAATACGATAACGTGATGTCACTCAACCTAACGGTGCATTAAGTGCCTCTATCACTTACGACGTGTTTTACGAGCTTGTCATTCGTTGTTTTACCATTTTCTCTCTAATAAAGTATAAGAGATATTTTTTTTTTTTCCATAAGACAATATTTTTATTTGAAAATAAATTCCATTTCATGTTATAAGTCTAATAAACACGATTAATTAAGGCATATGGCAGTAAAACCCATCATCATACTGACTATGTTAAAGTAATGAGGGGTCTCCCGAAGTTAGTAGCTATGTTCCAACAAGAACTTAAAACTCGTTTACAAGAAACAGATAGTGCATGTCCTTCCCTTATTCTTTTGATTCTAAATTTGATGGGTTGTTTTTAACAGTCGATTCATCGAGCATTATAACTAAAACCAACTAACCAAATTAGAATCAATAGAGTTAGCGGAGGACATGCGCAGGCTGTATGTTGTGGAGGTTTTTATTTCTTTTTTGGAACATACCCAGCACTAAAAAATACACACACACACGCACGCACGCAAGCACGCACGCACGCACGCACACACACACACACACACACACACACACACACGATAAATAATAATGTGTGTGTTACGATAAATAATATGAACTTCATTTTAAAATCTCCGTATAGCATTTATTACCACTGATATGTTGAATCGGAACATAAAATCCGCAAAGAATATTAAAATACAGAAATTTGTACAGTAAGTATTAAATTATGTAGGAATCAAAATAATGAAGTATTGTATTTAAAAATATGGTTAACAAAAGGCAAAGTATAATGATGTTCCTAAAGGGACCAAATTTTTCATCCCAGTTAGCTGTTTCTACAACACTGGTCAACAAAATCACAATTTTTTTCGGCACTAACATAATGACTGCTAAAACTGATTTATATATTCAAAACATTTAATTAGGTCTAGTTTTCCATACAAACAGCGTTAGATTTTCAGATCTATATTAAAACATTAAATATAAAATTAACTTAACGATAAAATAAAAAAATATGGTTGTAATAACTTTAATACTTAAGTTTTGCTTCGTTTCTTCAATGCTCTATTATAATGAACACCAGGACAATCTCTGAGAGTTGTCCAGCAATAATCCGCCAACATAGATGATGTCCACTTTCCTTGGTAACGTTTTTCCATTGATGAGATTTCCTGGTGAAACCGCTCGCCATGTTCATCACTCACTGAACCACAATTTGAGGGGAAAAAGTCAATGTGTGAGTGGAGAAAGTGAATTTTAAGTGACATATTACAACCCATTTCCTTGAAAGAGTCTAAAAGATTTTCAGCCAATGTTTTGTAATTGTTTGCTTTGTAGTTACCCAAAAAGTTTTGAGTAAATATCTTAAACGCTGCCCATGCTTTTTGTTCAGTTGCATTTAAAAGTCTTTCAAAATCGTTGTCATTAAACATTTTACGGATTTGTGGGCCCACAAATATTCCTTCTTTGACCTTTGCATCACTTAATTGGGGAAATTGTTGACGGAGATGTAAGAAACCTAGATCGTTTTGATTTAGCGCTTTGACGAAATTTTCCATCAATCCTAATTTTATATGCAAAGACGGAAGGATCACTTTCTCAGGATTTATCAAAGGAATATACTTTACATTTTTCGTTCCTGGTATGAAATTTTGTCTAACTGGCCAGTCTCTTTTTACTTTCACTTACCTATATATGAAATATATAGTAAGTGGAAGTATTGCGATCGTGAAAATTTTCGACTTCCGGTTTTCAACGGAAATACACGTTTTAGGACCCCCTGAGTCGAAATAACCAAGTCCCGCGAAATGGTCTCTGTGTGTGTGTGTGTGTGTGTGTGTGTGTGTGTATGTGAACAGATTAGCTCAAACACTATAAACCGTGGGAACCTGAAATTGGGTATTTAGTGTAGGTATATGCCCGCGATGTGACAGCAAAAATTTCATCAAAATTGCTCAAAGGGAGGGGGTACTTTATTTAATAACTTTTTACGTTTTTTTCGATTTTCTCAAAAACGGCTCTAACGATTTTGATTAAACTGAGTATTTTATATGCCCGAAATATGACTGTAAAAATTTCATCAAAATTGATTAACCGGAGGGGGGACTTTACTTAATAAATTTTGTATCATTTTCACGTGTTTTTTTTATTTACTCAAAAACGGTTTTAACGATTTTGATCAAACTTGGAATTTGATGTATTTATATGCCCGAGATGTGACTGTAAAAATTTCATCAAAATTGATCTACGGGAGGGGGGACTTTACTTAATAAATTTTGTACCATTTTCACATGTTTTTTTTATTTACTCAAAAAGGGTTTTAACGATTTTGATCAAACTTGGTATTTGATGTATTTATATGCCCGAGATATGACTGTAAAAATTTCATCAAAATTGATCTACGGGAGGGGGGACTTTACTTAATAAATTTTGTATCATTTTTACAAGTTTTTTTATTTACTCAAAAACGGCTTTAACGATTAACAAAAATAAGATATGAATGTAGAAAAATGTGTGACTTTGGGAAATGATTATTAGCAAAACACGTCAATTTCTAATCTAAGTAAGTTGGTAAGTGAAAGTTGTGTGTTGCGCGCACGCACCAGATTTTTTTGTAATGTAAATCCCTAGCACGGCTATCTACACTGTCTGTTAATGATGTCGATTTATCTTAAACCTTGTTATACCAGGAATTCAGCTTATTATTGCCTAGGTAATCACATTTTGTCCTTTTTAATTCCAAGTAGGGTGAGAAAAATGCAAACAATAAGATAAGAATAGGATTACTTTTATTCAAGTAAACAAATCTCAACAGAAGAAGGGTAAATATAAAATCTTGAAAACTCGCGCTAACATTTAAGAATGTTGCTTATGTACTTCAATGGTAGGTCAATACTAATTACTTTTTGCCAAGAAAACCTTTGTGGCAAAATTGTTGTTGACTAGTGTAATCATAGAACCAATGTCTTCGATGGATATCATTGGACTTTGGCCAGTTTCAAAATCAAAGTACTGAAGTTTTTAATTTACTTTTACTTACCTAGATATGGAATGTATAGTAAGAGAAAGTATTGCGTTCGTGAAGATTTTCGACTTCCAGTTTTGGGGTCCCCTGAGTTCATTTAACACGTTCACGCCGGCATTTACCACCGATGGCCCGCACTAGACTGCCGCATCGGACAATTTGGTCAATCATAAAACCTTCTACGACTATGTATAACGAGGTAGGATTGTATAGTTTATTTTATATTGTATTGTATTTTATTGTAGTTAAATTGTCAATACTGCATAATACCCTTGAATAAATCCCGTTCGATAGATCGAAAATCATTAAGTTCAGCCTCGAATGGGCGAGAAGCAAGAATTACAGTCCCGACGTGTTAATCAAGAACCGCGAATAATGTGTGTGTGTGCGTGTGTGTGTGTGTGTGTGTGTGTGTGTGTGCGCGCGAGCGTGCGTGCGTGCGTGCGTGCGAGCGTGTGTGTGTATGTGTGTGAGTGCATGCGCATGTGCGTGTATATTCCCCGCTGTTTTTCCAAGTTTTTACCATTTCCTCAAAAACTGCTCTAACGATTATGATGAAACTCATCATGTTTAATGAAAATCAATTATATAATATCAGGTAGGTTTTATCACCACATGAATGTTCTAAATGGGCTTAAATGGCGAAGGGAATTTTTTGTTTTCACCAGTACCTTTGATTTTGTTTATAAAGAAAAAATTAACTGTCTCTCACAATGTCTAAAATAAATCTGGTGCGTGCGCGCAACACACAACTTTCACTTACCAACTTACTTAGATTAGAAATTGATGAGTTTTGTTAATTGCCACATTCACAAATTTTACCACATTCATTTCTTATTTTTGTTTTCATTTGCTCTATAAAAAAAAATATTTTTTTTTTTTTAATGATTAAATAAAAGTTTGTACTTGAGATAATTCGGCAATGCAAGCATAATACTCCAAGCCGTCTTATTTTATAATTCTCTATCTAGTTGTTGAAAACTTCATTTAGTCACCATGAAACAAATAATATCCATTAAATGAAAAGAACGGCTTTAATTATGAACAATGGTCTGTCATTAAAAGCTAAACGTGTTTTATGAGTTGACGGAATATTTTTCTTTTTTTCTCCTGTATATGCTTACTTGATTTTTGCATTTTCATATTTAGCCATTTCTTTTTATTAGGCGTAACGAGAGACAGTTAATTTCTCCATATAAAAAAAAACAAAGGTACTTTATAGGTTAAAAAAAAGGCCCCTTCCTCATTTAAGCCCCATCAGAACATTTTAATAATGATAAAGCTTACCTGATATTAAAGAACATCTAATTTTCATTAAATATGACGAATTTGATCAAAATCATTAAAGCCGTTTTTGAGATAATCGAAAAAAAGTTGAAAATTGGAAAGTTGTAAAATAAAGTACCACCTTCGTTTGACCAATGTAGATGAAATTTTAGCTGTCACATCGCGGGCATATACATACACCAAATACCCAATTTCAGTTTTGTACGGCTTATAGTTTTTAAGCTAATCTCTTCACACTAATACACAATAATAAATAATTTTCTATAAAAAAAAAATAAATATGAAAATTCTCTTATTATCTTCTTCAGGTTTGGTGATTTATTTAATATGATGAAATAAATAAAATAGGCCTATAAAAAAAAAAAAAATTATTTTTTTCCAATCACATACGAAAATCAAGTATGCACTTGCTTGCATGGCTTCAGATGTCGAAACGTGACCTAGTGAAACAAATTGTATGACTGTTTTGGTAAAAATAGTATTTTTACTATTTTTTTTTTCATTACAAATATAAAAATAATAAATCTTACGTCACAATTGTTTATATACACTATAGTTACTGAGATGTGAGTTTTTCTTAATGTTAAAATCTTGAACTGAATTTCTCAAAACCATCTCAAAAAGTTGTTTCGTTTTATGGATAGAACAAAGTCTATTGAGTCAGGTATAATGTAATGAAAATGCACGCAAGAATCCAAAAACCTCTCTGTATTAAAAGATTAGGGAAACATTTTAATCCCCCCCCCAAAAAAAAAAAAATTGTTTTTTTAGTTTTCCTGCAAATGAAGTTTAATTTTATTTCTAACGTTTTCACCGGCTTTCTCTGCAAGTTCTGAATATTTTTATCATTAGATCGTATGAATGATTAAGGAAGATATAGCACACACTGTCAACGAAAAATAACAAAATAAAAATAACACACACACACACACACACACACACACACACACACACACACACTGACCATTTCGCGGGACTTGGTTGTTTCGACTCATCGGACCCCAAAACATGTATTTCCGTTGAAAACCGGAAGTCGAAATTTTGAACTGAACGGGTAAACGGAAATATTTTATTCAAACCATTTACACAAACTAGCTTGCGGAAGGCTAAACGCTAAACTTAGGCTAAAAGCACCTTTAGGAAAAAAAAATGATACCCGTCTTGCCTGTTGTAATAGTCCGGGAGCTGAGGGCCAATTCTCTGAGGGTCTATTTGAATAAAGTTTTTGATAATATAGGCTGAAAATACTCATTTCATAGACAACAAGTGGGAATGTTTATTGTTTATTAAGTAAAGTGCCCCATACGTTTGATCAATTTTAATGATTTTTTTTCTGTCACATTAGGCATATACAACATATAGGTACCTACCCTATTTCAGATTCCTACATTATATAGTTTATGAGCTAGTCTGTTCACACCCACACAGATCATCAGACTTTGTTATTTGGACTCAGGGGACCCCAAAACGTGTATTTCCGTTGAAAACCGGAAGTCGAAATTTTTCACGATCGCAATACTTTCCCTTACTATATGAAGAGTCCACGGAGGAAAGGGGGGATGTCATTTGGAGTGCTTTCCGAGAAAATCCAGTTTTTGGGTTTGGATCTTTAATTAGGTACTTAAATATTTTTTAAAATTTGTCTTCAATTTTTTTATATGTCCTTTTCCTTTTTGTTTTGCGTCTCAAAATAATAAATTTGCCCGAATAAGGCATAACACGCTCTAAAAAAAAAATGTTTTAGTAAAAAAAAACAATTTAAACATAAAAGATAGGGGGATAGTCCTGGACACTCCCCCTTTCTTTCCTGATATATTGATGAAATGGAAATGTAATATTTTGTTATTCTCTATTTAGATTTACACAATTGCAATAATTATTTTTTGTCATTACCAATGGTCATGATTGATTGAATTTTTTAACAAACAAAATAATAATAATATTTCAAACTTACATTAAATACAATAATAAATCTTATTAATAATTGAGAAAAGTTTTACAAACATAAAATTTTCAGGCAAATTAATTAATTCTTCTTCTTTTCTGCATGTGGTAAGTGTTCAAAAAATCGTCGGGCTTTGGGCCCACAAAATCGTTTAAGGTGCTGTTGGTCTTTAAATTTTTCGTTGCTGATCGGTAAAGGAGCTGCAACATTAAGTTAACTAGCAAAAATTAACAATTTAACCTTCCAACATGACTCTTCCCCATTCTAGGGTTTAATCGCGAGGACATCCCCCCTTTCTTCCGAGTAGGTGGTTCTTTCCATCGCTTGTAACCAACCGACTGTAATTTTTCTTGACTATTTCTTTTTACCAACATATTCTACTCAACTAGACGACCAATTATACATATATAACTACAATTAGGAAAAAAATTGACTCTCCCCCTTTCTTCCGTGGACTCTTCATATATTTTATATAAAGGTAAGTGAAAGTAAAAATTACTATGGTATATATACCGTTATCCACCGTACCCTGACAAAAAACCCCACCCCACTCTTTACCGCAGATATTTCTACTTGAAACCTCCTATCGGTTGGCTTCTACTACAGAGCTCTTAGGCTCTTGCTGTGCCTACAGGAAGCAATCTCCAGGCACGTAACGGATCTCCTCATTACCTTAGTCAGCTTCCACGGGTGGAGTGGCCGACCCTCCAGTTCAAAGGGGCTGTAGGCCAGTGTGCACTCTGTGGATGGAGGATATACCTAAGGTCTTTGAGTCTTTGCTTGTAGTTATATATAAGAAATGGATCGGCATCATTACGGAAAAGGAATTAAGATCTTCCAGTGTTGAATCTTGTAAAAAGAATCCTCCATGAAATGTTTACGTTTTACAATTTTATAAAAGCTTGGTCCCGAACGTTTACACCTTGTAATTTTTTTTTCAGTGTTGTTTAACACGTTAGGTGCAGCGGCGTATTTTAGAGGTATCCTGAATTGGACGGTATCGGTCCCCGGGGTCCGACTGCTGGGATGAGCCACTGGCGATATCGGTCGTCGAGGTCCGATGGGAATGCTCTGACGAAAGTGTTATTTTTTTTACTGAAAAGTGAATTAAATGAGCTTCTCAAGGGCATTATCTCTTGGTAAGGATTAGACCTAGACATAACAGGCGCAGGACATGCCCCCGGGGTCCGATACAGGATTTACGCGATACTTTATCGAAAATAGCATTAAACTGCTGGAATTTTGAATTACCATTATATTATATTGATAACTTTTGCAATGTTAAAACGATTTTTTGGAGTCTTTTACTGCTTTACAACCATTTACTCCATGATAAAAAAAAATTCTTTTTTAAGAAATGAATTTATATAATATAAATAAAGCAAATATCAGCAAGTTTTATTTATAATTACAGACTTAGTAAGAAGTATTAAAAAAATAAATATTGCTTTCTTTCTCATATTTAAGCAATAATTAAAGAATGTCAAAGAAATTAAACAGAACTACATAGTATAAAATCAAACACATAAAATTAAAGATAATTTGCAATATTATCGGACGCGGAAGGGTGATGCCGTCCAGTAGTCTTGTTTTATTTATGTTTGTTATGTTGTTATGTATTTTATGTTTTACTGATGGCCTGTATCGGACCCCAGAATCCGATTCTAAAAAACAACAAAATTTCATCTGTTAGCAACTTTTGCTGCACTAAAATGCAATAGGCTCATTAAAAATCTACTAAATTGAGTCTTTGAGGTGTTGGACCTTTCGGACATTTTCATGTGATAATCGGCTGTTAAGATGGGAATGTAAGACATCGGACCCCGGGAACCGATGCCGCACCTAACTTGTTAATAATTTATAATTACAGTTTAAATAAAAAATGTCGACATAAAAAGAGCGTAGTTTTATCTCCAAAGAAAAGAAATATAAATTATAATTATTGTTGTTAATCAATGTGAAATTTATAGAAAACTCGCCACATGAAAACATGGAGGAGGTGAAAATACTTTTGCTGGAAAAAGAAAATGAATTGAGTCGATTGAGAAACTCGGAAAGTCGACAAATTCAAATTATTGGAAAAGTAAAAAAAAAAAAAAATAGGTTTCTAATTTTCCATTAAGAGAGTTCTTAGATTATTTTTTTCCGACACATATTCCTACTTAGAATACATCTTTCATGATTTTGTTAAATCTATGTACTATCCACTTTGTCAACGAGAAAGCAGATCACATAAAAACGTTTACTTGCCTCGAAAACAAAATGAGACAAGTGTTAATTTATTTCCTGGAAAAGCTTATTCGACTAATATTCTAAACTACAACAAATCCTACGCTGACTCGGTCCTTGCAATTGGTTTATGAGTTAACTGCGTCTTACTGTTCCCCACTCTCCTAAACAAATTTTCCAGGTTTTATTAACTTTTTTTTTTTAATATATCTTTATATATATATATATATATATATATAAATCTCGTGTCCCGATTAAACAGAAACTACACAACCGATTTTGGTGAAATTTATTTATTTATTTTACATAATCCCACCAACAGGCATATGCCCAATTACAGGTGGTAATGTGAAGAACTTAGTGTTTACATAATCAATATATATTATAAAGCAAAATGTACAATGTGCGTGCCGATAAGGCTCAAAAACGACTCAACGCACGTTTAACAAAGTTATGTCAGCATGTTGCTATAAAACCCATAACGGAGAAGAAGGTTTCTGTTTTTCTCTTAAGGGTGTAAAATTGAAGAGAAAAGGACTGGAATTTTAAGCCTCTCGCACTATTTAATTAGCCTCTCTGAGATTGAGATACGAGGTTATGAATGAAAATTGTAGTTCGAGCTCCAGGCTACCAGGAAGCGCTAGGTTGCGTTTCACTCAATGTTTATTGTTCATTCATTCCGTTCAGTTTGTAAAGGTTAAATATTTTTTTCAGTTGTTCTTTTTAAATTACTTTTAAAATTGGTTCACCATTTCTTTGTAAATAAAATAATGATTTTACATACCTGCAATCAATTAGAAAACCGACTGGATACCTTACAAAATTAATTTTCTCATAAGAAGGTTAATTGATTTACACATTATATTTAATCAATATATAACATCTACTTAAGTAAATTTAATGCAATATGACTGAACATTTTTTAGTAGTACAGTGAGCGAAATAAACAGACATAAAGCAAAAAAGAAGAGCTGAATTGACTGGGTATAAATCGAAAATAAAAAGTTTGAAGTGTTCTTATTGTATGTAATTATGAAAAATGGTTTTATTACTATGTATGATGAGCATTCCAGTTGATAAAATGACTAACTCCAATTACAGCATTTTTTCAATAAGATTTTATCACCCCTCATAGTTCGGGATAAAAAGAAATATGATAAAAAAATTGTGTCCTCATCATATTTTGGTTTTCACTTTGTAATAGTAGGTACAGAGTCCGGCCAAATTACGGGGGGGGGGATATCTTAAGGGAGGTTGAACTGGAAGAAAGGTCTTACAAAAAAAGTTTCTATGAATCTTCGGTAGTTTCTAAACTTCTGGATCTAATAGTACCACCACCGTAGTCGGCGCTTAAGTTGTACTCGAAATATAGTTTTTTTAACTAATAGACTTTTCAACTATAATCTAATAACTTTTTATCTGCTGACTGCTTTGATTGGGCTTATAGGATTCAGAATCACAGAAACCATCAAAAACGATGCATGACTCGACAAAGTTGCAGCAAAATTAATTGTTTATTCGCCATTTTCAACCCCCTTTAAAGTATATAGGGTTCCTTATTTGGGCGGACTCTGCAGATCTCGAATCTTAATATTGATAATATGTTAAAAGTTTCAAGAAACTGCTAATTTTGTTCTATATTTCCTTTAATTGTAAAGTCTTTCTGTTATTGAAACTACCACACAACTGCCTGAGCGAAGCCGGGCACCCTAGCTAGTAAATCATAAAGAAAAAACAAAAAGACAAAAGGAAACAAAAACAAAAAAAAAAGAGAGAGAAAACAAGTCAAAGTTCTAAACCTATTATTGGAATTCCTTCCTTATTCATGAAAATATTAACCATACTTGCACATTAAAAAATATAATAAAATGTGGTGCACTTATACATGAAATACATTAAGAATAATATAACCTGATAATTAGAGCTCGGATTCCCGTGCAATTGCATCTTTTTATTGGTAAGTCAGAATAAAGCGAATTCAAGGTTCTTATCCGAATCAAGCCTAATGGGATGTTTTAATGAAGTTTTATATTGCACGAAATTGCACGTTTTGTGGTTTACTGCACGAAATTGCACGTTTTGGGGTTTACTGCACGAAATTGCACGTTTTGAAGTTTTATTGCAAGAAAGTGCTTCATTTTATAATTTGAAGAGAACAAATTATTACAATTTTTAATTTTCTTAAATACACTTCAAAAAATTAGTGGAATAATAAATGGGAATTAGGAATAGAAATAAAAAAATAAACATAAGAAAAAAATAAAGGGAACTTGGGAGATGTAAACAAACACAAACCTCCAATTTCCAAGAACTAAGGGCTCAGGAGTTCCTGGATGTTTACATTTTGTTTCTCACTTCTCATTGTTCTGTCTCTATCAATCTAGCTTCTGTCCAGTATATTGTTACTTAAAATGCCAAAAATTGGAGGTTTCTTCGAAAATTGCGGGATGGATTGAAAAATTCCTTACTCAAAAGGGATGGTACAGTAGTGTTTTGCAAATCTTGTGATAAAAATATTGGGTGAGAGGAAATCACTAATTGATGCCCACTGCAGCACATGTAAGTACCTAATTATTTTTTAACCACAGAACTGTACCAGGGGTAGTGCGTGTCATCAGAGTAATTTAAAAAAAAAAGCTTACTGGATATTGCGTCTAGTGATTCCATAATTTGAGTAGTATCTTTCCTGTATAAGATCTCCCTATTTCCAATATAATTACAGCTCATAGTGTTTTACTCTGTATTCCACATCTTGTTACTATTTTAAGTAAATATTTTATATTTCAAATATAGAATTGGAAGAAAATGTGCAGTCAATTATCAAATTAAAAACAATTTTGATTAATCCAACCATTCAATCTGATTTGGCATTTATTAGATAGAATTTAGCAGCTTTGTCGGTTGCTATCACAGAACTAGAGGAGAAAAATCTTTCTCTATATGACCGAATAAAAATAGTTGAGGATGTTGAAAAATCATTGGAAACAATAAAGAGCGAAAAAGGAATTATCATTTATGAAAAATTTCGAAATATTTTTTTAAACAATCCTGGATGCAAACTGTTAAAAAATTGTAATGATTTCCTGAACGGAAATTCAGTCACTGTTGAATTGAAGGAGATCCCTATTTGCTGAGTCGCTGTAAATATTGTCCTCTAACGATTGTAGAAAATGAGATATCTTTTTCTAAATTGAAAGAAAGTTTAAGTGACACGAGGCACTGTTTTACAGAAAAAAAATAAGAAATGTACTTAGTTATAAACTTTTATTAAAAAAATAATGAAGTGTAGTTACATTTCTAATGTACTAATGTAATTTTTCTTTACTAATAAAAAATCATTATTTTATAAAAATCTATATTAAAACCAATATTTTAAAAATAAAAGTTTTTACTTCAATCTACTCTCCGCTGCTTATTTGTTTCAAAAGTAGCTATATATTGTTCACATAAATAATTTAATGCATGATTTTCAAGCAATCCTTTTTTTTTGCATGTTTTAAAGTTTTTATTGCACGGTTTTGCACGTTTTTAAGTTTTTATTGCACGTTTTCAAATTTTTACTGCACGGAATTCCGAGCTTTACTGATAATATATACATGATACATACACATACACATACATTTATACACATATAAACAAAGTAATCTTTAAGTATTCTTAATGTCGAGTTTGGGATAAGAAGAGCAGTATAAGCAGGCCTAGAAAACATATCGATATACATACATATAAATACAGTGAAACCTCTCGTTAAGGACCACTCCGTTTAAAGGACACCTCTGCTTATGGGAAAACTTTCAATTGCACTGGCGCTGGATATACGGAAACAATGCTTTTGAAACCTCTTTTTAAGGGACACTCTAGATAGAGGACACGGACAGAGAAAATTGCCTGAAAACGGGTTTTAAGACCTCTAGTTAAAGGACAGTGTAAAATTTGTTTCAAACATTTTCCGAGAATGCTTTAGTCTTTAGTCCAATTCATCTAACACTCAGTAAACAGAGTCACTTCCTGTCCTTCCCCCTTTTTTACAGGACATTGCGTAGGGTGAACGTTTATTTTCATTTTGAACCAGTTTATTGAAAATCTTTTTTTTTTTTTTCTGTTGGCGCATTAGGCCTAATGAGACCTTTGGCCGCGCAGTGTGGTCTTCTTACAGACCTTTGTTTTGCTTGCGGGAGTACAGACAGCCTGGAGGGGGTAGCCCAAACCTCACGTTGCTGAAAGCCATGGTCACCATGGTACAGCGGCAGACTGCCCATAGCTCCATAACCAATCCCATTGGGGCCAATTTGGCAGTGTCCTTCCCACCGATGGCGTCAGCTCTCTCGGGTTCAAGGACAGTGACAAACTGGTCTAGGTCCAAGGATTATGGTAGCCCAGAGTCAGCAGGCCCTGAGGACCTATATTTCTTTCCCTGAAGCATACCGTCCATGGACCAAACCTCCGGGCGGTTACTGACATCCTGGAATACCACACCGCGATTCTCGATGAGATACACGGGGAAGGTTCATCACTCCTACGCCCGGTCGGTGTGAGTCGCCTCCAGTAGGCTGACGGGCCTCACATACCCGGGGGTGGGGGTAGACTTGGACTTCGTGGCTTTTATTGGTGGGCGGTCACCCGAATGGAGCGGTCACCCATCCAAGTACTGACCACGATGGACGTTGCTTAACTTTGATTATCTATTGCAAGCGCCCTTGTCCACACGGCCATTCCGGCCCCTATCGCGGGCTTATACATACTCTAAATACCCAATTTCAGGTTCGGACGTTTTATAGTTTATGAGCTAGTCTGTTCATACCCACACAGATCATCAGACTTGGTTATTTTGACTCAGGGGACCCCAAAACGTGTATTTCCGTTGAAAACCGGAAGCCGAAAATTTTCACGATCGCAATACTTCCACTTACTATATATTTCATATATAGGTAAGTGAAAGTAAAAAAGAAAACCATTGATGAGTACGAAAAAAGTGGCCTGCAAAATGCACAGATCCTTTTAGAGTCTAATCATCAAAAAAATGTAAGACAATTAACTTTGGAAAGTTTTTTTTAAACACGCTGGTACTTAGAAATTTCTTCAGTTTGCTCTCTTATTATGTAATTGTTTTATTGAAACCCAATTTTGTTATGGTAAAACTACATTGTAATAATCTTCAAATCAAAGCTATCATCTTTTGTGAGTGAAATTTCTTTTGTAAGTTTTTGCAGTATGTAAATTCAGTTGTTGCTTGCAATAAAACTATTTTTCAATAAAAGCATTGTATGTATTTTAATTTAAACCAATGTACCACTATTACATCTACCTACACGAATATGTAGGTACTTACTGTTTTATGAATATGTTTACATAAACAAAATTTAATAAACCTCTACTTTAAGGACACCTCTCATTAACGGACAATAATTGAGTCACCATTTACGGCTGTCCTCTATTTAGAGGTTTCACTATATATGCTTACGTTTATAATTATACACACACACATACGCAAACACTACATGCATAGATCTAATACAAATGAATATGCAGACATTAGGCACTAATATGCGAGAAATGTTTCCACAGAATACTTTTGATCTTTCCCAATCCAAAACTGAAATCTAGCTCAAGTACGTTACATAAAGAGTTCCAGAGGTTAGTGAGTTTATTTAGTGGAGAATTGTAACAAGGCTTACACAGAGGCATATAAAAGTCCTCCTTCAACTTGCTATTAATTCTACCAACTCTAAATTCTTGTTTTCCAAGCATGTTAGGATCATTAAGACCTCCCTGGACAGGCTTAACTAAGTGAGATATCGACAATACGGCACATCTTTCTGTGAAATCTGACTCATTGTGTGTAGTTTGGTCCAACTTCAAAGATAAGATTGTTTTTATCTCGATCGTTGGCCTCAATTTTTCTTTTTTTGCAAATTAAATGTTTATTATAGGCGGGCGCAAGCGACGGTGCTGCTTCTGCGACGGCGCTGCAGGAACTAGAGAAACGGGGATAAAAGCGGGGCCATTACCTGGGATTCATAGGGTTTTTTGGCGTTTTTAATTTATTTTTCCATAATTAAAACCCGATTGAGCAAAAAATCATTTGAAAAATATCTAATAGGTATTGCTCGGTCCCTTTATGTGTAGAAAATCAAAAGACGTGTCATTCCCTTTTATTTCAAAAAAAATAAAAAGCTTCTTAAAGAGTGGATTGTAAAATTAAGAATAGATAAGCCTGTTTCGAAACATATGACGATATGTAGTCTTTATTTTAAAGAAAGAGACTATATTTATTCAGGTAAATATTAGTATTTGACATTTAATTATTCCAAAATGCTAGTTTTATGCAAATAACATTGAGACCATAGTGTCATAGATTTGTTTTTCTTTTTTAATTTTCCCCATTTTTCTATTACATCCGTTGTGCTTAATTGTTCCATGTTTTCAATGCGAAGCCAGAAAGTTTTGAGAAATAAATAAATAATATGACAAAGAATCTAAGCTGTCATAACAATGACTGTGTGAATAGGTAATTAATGTTATTACTAACCGAAAAACGTCGAGTAAAGTTACAATGATGTGTTTGCATTAACCAGAACTACCAGCTTTACACGTACAATGACAAGAAAATTGCTTATTATTATTAATAAATTTGATTTCCACTTTTATTTGATGGGGCAGTCCTTTAAGATTGCTAGTTTGAAGGCACAAGGCTTGTAAAATAACTGTTTTTTTACTTCTGGATATTATTCCACATGTAATTATGTGGTTTGCATCAAGGATAGCCTGCCCTTCAATTAATGGTCTTTTAAAATTACCAATTATCTCTACCACATCAACTATGTCTATCCCCGTTCTTTCCGACATTTTCCAAAACTACTAGCGCACCCTATAGTCGATTGCGCCTGCCTATACTATAATCGAGTGTGATTATTTGTAAGTTCTATAAATCTCCAACAGATGGCGGTGTAAGTTGATTTATTAACACAAAACCTTTTTTTTCGATATTTATGGTGGGAAGCATCCAGAAGCCAAATCTATTTTGTCCGGCTTGA
The DNA here is from genome assembly GCA_911387785.2 of Aelia acuminata. Taxonomy (NCBI): domain Eukaryota; kingdom Metazoa; phylum Arthropoda; class Insecta; order Hemiptera; family Pentatomidae; genus Aelia; species Aelia acuminata. Next base: position 173,334,649 of record OU426979.1, read on the forward strand.
ACTAGGGTTAAATCCGTGTTTTTCCTATGGGCAATTATTAGTCGCCTTTTCACGAGTGGGGTAAACATCGAATCTTATTTGTTTTAGCAAAAGACAGGTTAACCAAAATAATTGTGCACCTATTAGTATAACCTCCTGATATGATATCTCATATCATCATGTGTAATATTCTGAATTTAATTGATATATATAATTGCAAATTAACTTTATATCGTGATTGTACTAAACCCTATTCCAATTATATTCAGTATTAGTTCCTTTAACATGTGTGTTATTTATATTTAATCTCGCCTTCGTTGAACTAATCCAGTAAGTGCTAAATGAATGGATCATTAATACTTACTATAGTCAAATATGAGATGTAAATAATAAAATCTTTAACCCATCTAAATTCTTTACCAAACAATTTTAAATTTGCCGTAAAGATCTATTTTTAATACTGTTGGTTTTCAGATTAACTTAAACGTTTTTATCTTTATCAGTGAATTTTGATTTGAATATAAAAAAGAATGGAATATAACTTATTCAAGGCATTGTAGCTACTGAGCCACAGCAACGCGCGGCATGGTCGGCTCATATATTAATTTAACAATATTGTTGTAGGTATTGTTTTTTTTTTTCATAAATAATATTTATTATATTGACACATTTTAATTTCACTTCCATCGGCATTAACCATCTATATAAATAAAGATGAAATTCTGTTTGTTTGTTTATTTGTTCTTTACAGAAATCCACACCGTTTGTCCTAAATTCTTCAAATTTCGCTCAGTGGTTCTTTGATACCAGGTGCGAATACCTGTCCATATTAAAATTGCATAACTTCAGCCAATCTCTGGGTATATTCTGTATTTTTATAAAATTCGTCATGATCACGCATTACAATGGTTTTTTTTTTTACGAAATCGACCGTTTGAGTCGAAGAAACGGCCTAAAAACCATTTTATAGATTTTGAAGAGGCCAACAAGGCCCGGTAAGACCGTTCCTTGGCAGGCGTCGAGTTATGGGATTTTTAAACCATATGTTTTTTGTTTTTTTTAACATTACAATACGTTTATTTACAAGTATGGTGAATTATTTTTTTTTTTAAAATGCCTCCTAAGAAGCGAGCTTCAATAGGACTAGTGAGCTCAAAAGCTAAAAAACAACGTCAAATACGAGCACCTGAAACTCTTGACGAACATCAAAATAGGATTGAACAACAGAGGCTTAGACAGGCAGAATCGCGGGAAACTGAGTCTGCCCAGGAATACGAGGCCCGCCTTGTGCCACAGAGGCTTAGGCAAGCCGATTTGCGAGAAGCTAAAATTGCAGGGGAATATTTTTGTTGGTTTGTTTGTTCTTTATAGAAATCCATACCGTTTATCCTAAATTCTCCAAATTTCGCTCAGTTCTTTTATACCAGGTGCGAACACCTGTCCATATTAAAATTGCATAACTTCAGTCGATCAGCTGATATTCTTTATCCTAATAAAAATCGTAATGATCTCGCTTTACAATGTTTTTTTTTTTACGAAATCGACCGTTTCATTAGAAAAATGAAATTCCCTGGGTGAAACCGGGACATACAGCAAGTAAGTTAATATTTAAACAATTTGATTATCCGTGTTTTCGGATTATTCGTACACCTATCTCTCCATCATTAGCTCGGATAATCCAGGTCCTACTTCAAATAAAAATAAGAAAAATATTTTTAAAAATTCCGCTTCAGAGGGAAGAAAACTTTATAGAACCCAACTTACAAGCAATTGAGAAGGAAATTAATTACCCTAACCAAGGAGGCGGGAGGGCAGGTAATTGGTCAACTTCATTCTATTAGCGAAGACAGTGTTAAGCGGGGTTAGTAGGGGGGGGGGGATTCCTGCCGTCAATTGGCAATTCAATACAATCAAGCAAGTAGGTAAATAGCTAAATAAGGTGGTAAGTGAAAATAATTATAAATATTATACATTAACTTCAGAGAGCGCTCAGAAATATAAAACTAACGTGGAGATGGTACGTATATAAATTGTGGCTACCTTTCGACCAGAAGTTCATGTAAACAACAGGGCAAAATTAGAAACAATATACCAACCAATAAGAGGAAACAAAGTACCAATCATATATATGGTAGCGGTTGCTATCGTAAGATAGTAACCATTGATATTTCGATAACCATATCGAACTAAAAATTGATGTAACCTTACATATAGACTTTTATCTAATGCACATTAGAGTTTTCCCTACAGCTCGGTACTCTGCTGCAGATAGAAAGACGGGTACAGCACCATCAATTCCTGATCCTAAGCGGGGTTCTGTTCTCTGAGATCACGAAGACGTCAGTGTTTTGGGTGAGATATAAGACTGCTTGTCAATACTGAAAATAACCTAGAATTTGGGTCATTCCATATTAAGTGGTCCAAAGTGGTTGCTCGATCATTTTAGAAAAAAATTATAATTTTACCACCAATTACGTATGGAATCAGTAGTTCAAATCAATTTTTTAATTTTTTTTAGTGGTTTCAACCGTTTCAAAATGGCAGCCATTTTTGTTTCACCTTTCAGGCAGATTTTTGAGTTTTTAAGCTCTCACAGAAAACTCATTTTCACAAGACTGGTAAGTCATAGACTAATAATTCAAACATAATTGTTTTCCTTAAATTTGAATATTTTGCAGTCCAATACTTGAAAAGTGCTATTAAAAAAACTGCTTTAAATTCTCAAAACACCTTTTTTGGGGGCAACTTTTGGGTATAAGGGCATGTACGCCAAAGCTGATTTTTGGCATGATAATAAACCTAACAAAGTAGCTTTCAATAAAAGTACTCTTAACCCGTATATTCTTTACCTAATTTTTTTATGAATTTTTGAAGTTCAGATTTTTTCATTTTATGTTAATTTTAGGCTCTAATATCTCTGGTGGGCCAGTTAATAAAAATATGTATTTTTTACATGTTATGCTTACATGCAATATAAACCTACTGCAAGAAATTTTAACCTGTATATTTGAGAACATTGGTAGCTACGAATTTTTGAAAATAGTCATTTTCGTGCTTATTTAACAATTTTCTTTATTGTAATTGGATAGTTGTATTCTATTATTGTTTACCTGAGCTTGTACACTTTATACTTTCAGTGAACTCTGGCAGAGGGATATTGCCATTGCCATGTATACTTTATTTTTTAATCCTTTTGCAAATTTTGTATACAGCTAACTATAAAATATTATTATTATTATTATTATTATTATTAACGTTTAGCCCAGGAATCTTATTTATGAAGAATTTTAATATTGTCAAAATCTATTTCGTATCTTAATGAGCTTAAATGATTTGATAGTGCCGTTAAACGGTCTATGATCACATTATGAATATTTTTTACTTTAACTTACCTATATATGAAATATGTAGTAAGTGGAAGTATTGCGACCGTGAAAAATTTCGACTTCCGGTTTTCAACGGAAATACACGTTTTGGGGTCCCCTGAGTCCCGCGAAATCGTCTGTGAGTGTGAAAAGACTAACTCAAAAACTATCAACCGTGCGAATCTGAAATTGGGTATTTAGTGTATGTATATGCCCGCGATGTGACAGCAAAAATTTCATCAAAATTGGTCAAACGGAGGGGGTACTTTATTTAATAACTTTTTACGTTTTTTTCGATTTTCTCGAAAACGGCTCTAACGATTTTGATTAAACTGAGTATTTAGTGTATGTATATGCCCGCGATATGACAGAAAAAAATTCATCAAAATTGGTCAAACGGAGGGGGTACTTTATTTAATGAATTTTGTCTAATTTTTTACGTTTTTTTTCAACTTTCTCCAGAACGGATGAAACGATTTTGACTAAACTCGGTATTTGATGTATTTATATGCCCGCGGCGCACAGTGGTTGAAAATCGACTATTTTCGGAAAAAACCTTGTCAAACCTGATCTGTAAGCCGCAAAAAAATAAAGTTGATATTATCATAACCACGATTGAATTTCCCATAAAATGTATAGGTTGGAGCCCCGCTTAACCGGCTATTCGGATTAACCGGCGGTGTTAGGAAAATAGAAAAACAAATCATACATCAATTTTCGACTCGAGATCGGCCAGTTTAAGCACTTTTGCTGTTTCGTGCTACTAATATCCTTGATAGTACTTGCAGTATCATTTTATTTCATGAAAACACTCAAGTTAGGTAAAACAAAAAAAAAATATCATACATAGGAGCTATCAATTAATTTTTTCGTTATGTTTTAATATTTAACTATTAAATGTATATCATATTAAAATATAAGATTAGGATCACCCGACTTTAATATAATTTTGATAGGAGATTGTGGGATAGACTGTTCAATATAGGTTTAACAACTGCAACTCTTATCTGTGAAAATTCAGTTCCCTAATTTATGCTAAATAACAGCTGAACTTATTTCAATACCAATCTTCTAAAAACAAATGGATTCACAAAATATCTAGACCTAGCTTCTGGAACGAAATCTGTACTCTACGACACACTCACCGAACTTGACAACTCGACTACCTTTATCTTATGATCCACCTCCGATGTTTAACCCAAAAAAAACCCGCAAAGCAATCAAGAGATATCCGAACAGAAAAGCACCGAGCTATCACTCCCTTATTCGATCTTATATAATCTTATCACTCCCTTTATTCTTCTTCACCTACCTCGAAAAGCTGTTTTGTTTCTTACACTCAAACTATTATCCTCTTCTTTGGAAATTCTCCTCACTCAAAATGATTCTAAAATCACAATTAATCCTTCATCTTACCGTTCTAACACACTCTATCTATGACGGGGAAAGTATTTGAAAAACTTTTCTTGAACCGAAGCCTTGACTTGAAAACAGTGAAGTGATACCGAGTCATCAGTTTGGTTCTGTGCAAGCCACTCTTCATTTTTTAAATAATTTTATTTTTATTTCTATGAGCTTCCTGCCACTGTCTGTTAAAACAAGGCAAGAAAGTTTTCATGAGAAATCAGTTTATTTTTTACCAAGTTATCCGAGGTCATGTTAATTAACTTATTATTAATAATTTCCAAATTCATTCTAAAATCACGGTAGGTGAAAAAGTTGAATTATCATCGACCTAATAACAATTAAGACTGACTTTATAAATGATGCTACAGACCTGATAAGTAAGGCATGATGTTTTACTTAACGATTAGTAATAACCTTATTCGAAGCACAAGCTCCATAGCGAATAAACTGCATGAAATAGCATAGGTATTACAATTTCAAAAAAATCCCACATGTACAGACGCAGGTGGACGCAGCTAGAATATGTTTTAATATTTCCTTGAATGTATCTTCTTCTTTAAAAAATGGATTTTAAAACTGCGCTCGGCTGCGCTTGAAAAATATGGATTACCAAAAAATATTTTTTTCTAATTCTCATAGCATTTATTCGGGATTTTATTTCTGGGTTAAAACATGGACCAAATAACATCATTTTTATGCTAGTATAATATGGGAGATCGATTTTCATGATTATGAAGGAAAATTGCCCTAAGAAACAAAAATGCGAGTTGTAAAAATTATTATAGTGTTATTAATTTTCCGTTGAAAAATAAACTTTTTCAATGATCGATTTTCAAAGGGTCCTAACAAGTTTAAAAATCAGAATATCTCCGAATAAATTGATGGAATGTGTCAGGTAACTATTCTATTAATTAATAATGAAAAGAAAAAGAATATTCCAATACCTTCAAAAAATAGGTTTTTTCCGCCTTTCAACCACTGTGCGGCGTGACATTCAAAATTTCATCAAAATTAATCAATTAGAGGGGGCACTTTATTTAATAATTTTTTCTCATTTCTACGTTCGGTTTTTCCAATAACGGCTCTAACGATGTAATAAGAAATGGCTTAATATGAAATAAGAAAAAAATCAAGGAAACATATAGAGGAGAAAAAAAGAAAAATATTCCGTCAAATCATAAAACACGTTGAGGCATGCGGAGTGCGCCTTTAATGACAGACCATTGTTCATAATTGAAGCAGTTCTGTTCATTTAATGGAAATTATTTGTTTCATGGTAACTAAATGAAGTTTTCAACAACTTTATAGAGAATTATAAAATCAGACGACTTGGAGTATTATGCTTGCATAGCCAAATTACCACAAGTAAAAACTTTTATTTAATAATAAAAAAAAAATAGTGTTTTTATAGAGAAAATAAAAACAAAAATAAGAAATGAATGTGGAAAAATGTGTGACTTTGTGAAGTGGCAATTAACAAAACACGTCGATTTCTAATCTAAGTAAGTTGGTAAGTGAAAGTTTTGTGTTGCGCGCACGCAACAGATTTTTTTTTTTTTATTCCACGGATAAAAAAGATCGGGATGGGAAAGGTAAAGGTAAGCAACAAACCTATTTTATACTGGTTTTGTCTGTTAATTTTGTAAATAGTTTAAGAGAAAGAGAAGGTTCGCAACCGACTTTCACACCGACTGTAGTATATATTTAATAGAAACGTTAAACTTTGATCAGGGAAAAGTTTGTAGGTAAACGAACGAACGAACAAACAAACAGGTACCGGGAGCTAAAAGCTCCAGGAATCGGAGGAGTAGAAAGAGGAAAAAGCAAACATTGTTCCTGAATCAGGTGGTGAAATATTTGCCAACCGGAAGCAGCTCAGCTCCTGGCCACTCATCAAATTGGCACAGCCTTCTTCCTTTTTTCAATTCTCTGGTGCAACTGAACAGTCTCCGGATCTAGTCCAAGATTGATATAACCTACACTTATTAATAATAGAGGCAAACAAACACTCCTCTTCAATTAAGGAAATTATAAATATCTCCCACCGTGTTATTTATATAAAATGCAGTGGGAGAAAATCTAGCAGGAATTTAACTAGGATTTTTTTCCAATTTCCCAGGAGAGAAATGCTTTATTTAAAAAATCTGGTGCGTGCGCGCAACACACAACTTTCACTTACCAACTTACTTAGATTAGAAATTAATGCGTTTTGTTAATTGCCACTTCTCAAATGAACAGAACAGTTTAATTATAACGCATTGGTTTCTCATTAAAGGCGTACGGCGCATGCGTGAGCTCAAGGTGTTTTATGAGTTGACGGAATATTTTTCTTTTTTTCTCCTGTATATGTTTACTTGATTTTCTTCATATATCATATTTAGCCATTTCTTATTTTTAAGCGTGATGAGAGACAGTTAATTTTTCAATATAAACTAAAACAAAGTTACTTTATAGACAAACAAAAAAAGCCCCTTTCCCATTTAAGCCCCCTCAGAACATTTTAATAATGATAAAGCTTACCTGATATTAAATAACAACTAATTTTCATTAAACATAACGAATTTGATAAAAATCGTTAAAGCCGTTTTTGAGATAATCGATCAAAAAGGTAAAAATTGGACAAAATTTATTAAGTAAAGTCCCCCCTCCTGTTGATCAATTTTGATGAAATTTTTACAGTCATATCTCGGGCATATAAATACATTAAATACCAAGTTTGATCAAAATCGTTAAAACCGTTATTGAGTAAATAAAAAAAACACGTGAAAATGATACAAAATTTATTAAGTAAAGTCCCCCCTCCGGTTGATCAATTTTGATGAAATTTTTACAGTCATATCTCGGGCATATAAATAGATCAAATACTTAGTTTAATCAAAATCTTTAGAGCCGTTTTTGAGAAAATCGAAAAAAACGTAAAAAGTCAATAAATAAAGTACCCCCTCCCTTTGAGCAATTTTGATGAAATTTTTGCTGTCACATCGCGGGCATATACCTACACTAAATACCCAATTTCAGGTTCGCACGGTTTATAGTTTTTGAGCTAGTCTGTTCACACACACACACACACACACACACACACAGACCATTTCGCGGGACTTGGTCATTTCGACTCAGGGGGTCCCAAAACGTGTATTTCCGTTGAAAACCGGAAGTCGAAATTTTTCACGATCGCAATACTTCCAACTACTATATAGGTAAGTGAAAGTAAAAAACAAAACAAGCAGAGCTGCTCAAATACATTGGGCTATATGACACAGCATACCGCATGCTATATGACACAGCATACCGATCAATATTAAAATACATGAATACATAAAGTTAAAAGATACATCGTTATATTTTATTTTATACCAGGTCATTCAAAAAGTCCTGTCGTTTTTCGTTTGTTCGTTGTTTATTTTGATTCTAGAGTGTTTGCTAATTAATTCCGTTCAATACAACTTTTATCCATGTAAACACAAATGTTTATACTTTATGAATAGGAGGCTAAGAAGGATTAATTTAATGCAGTCACCATCCAACTGTCTAGTTAAAATGATTCCAGTTGAAACTCAAATTCGGTCGATTTTGCTCTATGAGTTTAAACTTGGCTCAAAAGCTGCCGAAACTGCTAGAAAAATATGCTCCGTGTTTGGGGAAGATGTGCTGTCTGAGCGGAAGGCACAATTTTGGTTTTCAAAATTTCGTGGAGGCGACGAGCACTAGAAGACGAGGCACGCTCGGGTCGACCAACTGTAGTTGATAAGGAGGACGTTCGAAGAGTAGTAGAGTTGGATCCGCGTCAAAGTTGTTCAGAGATAGCCTCTCAACTTAATATCTCAGCCACCACTGCCTGGAATTACCTTAAAGAACTGGGAAATATTTATTTATTTATAATTTACCCCAAAAAAACGACAGGACTTTTTGAATGACCTGGTACTTATAATATCATAGTATTTTTTTTCCCCCTTTCCCTATTTTTTTTTTTTTTCCCCTTCTTCTTTTTCCATCTATATCTTTTGCTGTTTTGTTTTCTTTGTTATTTAATTATTTTTTTTCTTTCACCTTTTCTCTTCTTCTTTATTTCATTCCATTTTCTTCCTTTTTCTTCTTCCTCCTTCGCCCATCCTATTTCTCATAATCTTAGTCCTTTTCTTTTTTAGCGCTTATTCCCTCTCTTGACGCTCACACCATAAATAGGCACACATACAGACCCGCTCAAGAAAAAAACCCACAAAAAAGATATATAACAATAAAAACCTTACATGTATCTAATAAATAAAGAAATAAAGATGTACATAAATAGATAAATAAATAAATAACTGTATAAATAGTTAGATAAATAATTATATAAAAATAAATATAATATATTTTTATATATTATATATTTTATATATAATATAATATATTATTATATAATAAAAATTCAGGTGCGATGCGCGCACTTTCGACGTGTTTCGATAATTTGTAAACGCCATTCACACATTTTCCCACATTTATATGCTTATATTTGTATATCTCCATCAGTTATAGATTATCTGTATAGCAAAATTTGGAAGTTCTCAGCACTTTTCGATTCATTATTGCTTATTTATTTTTTGAAGGGACCTAATTTCATCAACAGTCGAGTTCTTTTTTACTGCTAGCTTGTTTTTTACTACGAGTTGCTTTTTGTAAATATATGGTGAAGGTGAATCGATAGGTGTATTTACGTCTCTTATGCCTTTCTGGAAATCGAGAACGATTACTGTTCCTCTAAAATCGCTTTCAGAAAATTATTATAGAACAAAAGTTTCTAGACTAGAATATAATTAATTATAGACTATTATCTTAAACGACGTTTTTTCCCACCTTCTATGCTTAAAAAAATTTGAGCATTACGTATTTACTCTCATAAGTAAAACATTTTTTTTATTAATAAATAAAAGTTTTTATCTTCATACTACCACTAATAAAATTTTGGATGTCACATATACATACATTAAATACCGAGTTTGATCATAATAGTTACAGCCGTTTTTGAGAAAATAAAAAAACACGTGATAATGAGAAAACAATAATTAAGTAAAGTGCCCCCTCCAATTGACCAATTTTGATGACATCTTAACAGACACATCGCGGGCAATACATACATCAAATACCCAGTTTAATCAAAATCGTTAGAGCCGTTATGAGAAAATCGGGAAAAACGTAAAGAACAGACAAAATTCTTAAAATAAAGTACCTCCTCCGTTTGACTAATATTGATGAAATTTTTATTGTCAGATCGCGGGCATATTCATACACCAAATACCCAATTTCAGTTTTGTAAGGCTTATAGCTTTTAAGCTAATCTCTTCACACTAATACACAATAATAAATAATTTTCTATATAAAAAAAATAAATATGAAAATTCTCTTATCATCTTCTTCAGGTTTGGTGATTTATTTAATATGATGAAATAAATAAAATAGGCCTATAAAAAATAAACAAAAAAAAAAGAAATAAAATTAGTTTTTTCCAATCACATACGAAAATCAAGTCTGCACTTGCTTGCATGGCTCCAGATGTGGAAACGTGACCTAGTGAAACAAATTTCCTGACTGTTTTGGTATAAATAGGCCTATTTTATTTTTTTCATTGACAAATATAAAAATAATAAATCTTACGTCACAATTGTTTATATACACTATAGTTACTGAGATGTACGTTTTTCTTAATGTTAAAATCTTGAACCGAATTTCTCAAAACCATCTCAAAAAGTTGTTTCGTTTTATGGATAGAACAAAGTCTATTAAGTCAGGTATAATGTAATGAAAATGCACGCAAGAATCCTAAATCCTCTCTGGATTAAAAGAAACATTTTAATCCCCCCCCCCAAAAAAAATGGTTTTTTAGTTTTCCTGCAAATGAAGTTTTATTTTATTTCTAACGTTTTCACCGGCTTTCTCTGCAAGTTCTGAATATTTTTACCATTAGATCGCATGAATGATTAAGGAAGATATAGCACACACTGACAACGAAAAATTAAAGTAATGAAAATAAAATGAAAACCCTTTAAGAACTTTTCATATGTTTGTTACCTCAAAACTCTCAACTCTAATACCTATCATTTCAACGATGATAATTTTTGAACGATCATTTGTTGATTGCAATGCGTCGTTTTGTTCGGTGCGACTGTCATATCGTGCCTAACTACTGTCGTTCAACGATTATTAGCTGGTAATTTTTCAGAAGTCGTGTGCCTATATTCTTCGTGCTGTTATGTCACATGCTTCTGAACTGTGTTTAGAATGAGTTTATGACAGTAAGAAACTAGCTAATGAAAGCATAACAAAGACATTACCCCATCATTTCTGAAATCTAGAACTTGCTATATATAAACTTTCATCAGAGATCTGAAATAGAAGAAGAAATTCCTTAAAGGAGCCAAGATCTGCTTATCTAGGAATGCTGCAAGATTAGGACCTCCAAACCGATAAGCTAAAAGGTTGAGGGTTCATCTGAAAGCTTTAGCCATTTAGGGGCACTACGAAATCGAGCCCGCCAGGCCAATATCATTCAAGGGCCTAAAAAACAATTGGAATATTCACGACTGGATGTAAAATGGTAAGGAGCGGTCAAAGAAAAGTATTTCGGGCAGTGGGATTGGTCGATAGAAGAAAACGAAGATAAAAAAAAAAAAAAAAAATAGAAAAACATAAGCATAAAACGAACGAGTCCCTTCCCCATTTAAGCCCCCTCCGAAGATTTTAATAGTGACAATGCTTACATGATATTAAAGAATACTTGATTTTCATTAAACATGACGAGTTTAATCAAAATCGTTACAGCCATTTTTGAGAAAATCGAAAAAATGTAAAAATGGGAAAAACAGTTATGAGATAAAATGCCCCCTCCGTTCGATCAATTTTGATAAGATTTTTGCTGTCATATCGCGGATATATACATACATCAAATCCCCAGTTTTATCAAAATCGGTAGAGTCGCTTTTGAGAAACTCGAAAAAAAAAACGTAAAAATGGGCAAAAAGTTATAAAATAAAGTACCTACCCCCTCCCCCTTTGACCAATTTTGATGAATTTTTTGCTGTAAATCACGGGCATATACATACACTAAATACCCAATGTCAGCTTTGTACGGTTTATAGTTTTTGAGGTAGGTAGTCTGTTTACACACACAAACCATTTAGCGGGACTTGGTTATTTGGATTTGATGAAACGAGTTTAATCAAAATCGTTAAATTTATTGTGAACCTCTAGCATAGATACTCATATATTTGTTTTCTTTTAGCCCTGATGAAGATCTACAAGTTGGATCGAAACGTTGGCTATCGAAAAAAAAAAAAAAAAAAATTGTTTCAAACTAAAAATCCTGATCATCAACCTATCGTATAGATTAACAGTTGACTATCTCTCACCTCTACAAAATCGTTAAATTTACTTTTGAGAAAATCGATAAAAACGTAAAAATGGGGAAAAAAGTTATGAAATAAAGAACACGAGAGGGGTAATGGAGACATTAGACCAATTTTGATAAAATGCTTACTGTACATCACAGGCATATACATACCCAATGTCAGCTTTGTACGGTTTATAGTTTTTGAGGTATGTAGTCTGTTCACACACACAAACCATTTAGCGGGACTTGGTTATTTGGACTCAGGGGACCCAAAACGTGTGAATTATTATTATGTAGGGGCGGGATGACAGAGTGGGCAAACGCATTAGGAATACGCGGGGTCTCTGACTACTTATGATTAGTAACCTGAAGATAGCAAGTTCAAAACCCGGAGTCAGGAGGTGGTTATATAATTTAATAATACTCGACACCAATCCTCCACCATATAGAAAAAAATAATAATAAAAAAATCCATTATTTATTTTAATGCGTTTTAGACTGTTAAATATTTGGAACGAAGCTGGGTTTCTGATTTTTACCACAAAGAGCGATTAAATGAGATCAAGTAGATCTGTTTCAACGGTTAGGTTTTATTTATTTTATATTATATATATATATATATACATATATTTTTTTTTTTAAACAATCTTGGGATGAAAATGTTGTATTTCCCTTATTAACCGGTTAGTAATTGTGTCCATTTCAATCGCCTGAAGCGGTCAAAGTGCGAAGCAATGTTTGGCTACAAAATTCGTTTCAGAAACTTAACCATGAAAACAGGCAAGAAGTATTTAGTATTTCTAATATGATTTCACCATGAGGAAATTTAAATATGGAGTTTCTTTGAAATCGTTGGTTTTAGGGTTCAAGTTATATTATTATTCTAAGGTCTAAATTAGTAGCATTGTATAGCGAAATTAAAACAAATAAAAGACATATGATTGTAAAGAGCTCTAGACTTTTAGAAACAAACTGTTCTAGTATATGTTCGTGACTCTTCGAGTATCTTATAGGCGGGCGCAATCGACTATAGGGTGCGCTAGTAGTTTTGCAAAATGTCGGAAAGAACGGGGATGGATAGACATCATCGGCGGATCCAGCCGACTGTAAAGGGGGGCTGCAGTCCTAAAGGGGGGGCTGCAGCCCCATAGCCCTTCATTTGTATCTGCCAATCAGCTTTTTTAACTTCATGTATCTTTCCCACAACTAAAGTTCTACTTGTTCTGCATATTATCTGTTCTTTAACTTGCTTCCTTACATTAAGGAAAGTCAAATTCTATTTTTAATGACGAAAAATATTCCAAAGGGAGGGGCTGCAGCCCCACAGCCCCCCCCCCCCCTGGATCCGCCAATGATAGACATAGTTGATGTGATAGAGATAATTGGTAATTTTAAAAGACCATCAATTGAAGGGCAGGCTATCCTTGATGCAAACCATATAAATGCACGTGGAATAATATGTAGAAGTAAAAAAAACAGTTATTTTACAAGCCTTGTGCCTTCAAACAAGCAATCTTAAAGGACTGCCCCATCAACGTTTAATTACGTTTAAACCATTACGTTTAAAGCTGGTAGTTCTGGTAAATGCAAACACATCATTTTAACTTTACTCTACGTTTTTCGGTTAGTAATAACATCAATTACCTATTCATACAATCATTGTTATGACAGCTTAGATTCTTTGTCATATTATTTATTTATATGTCAAAACTTTCAGGCTTCGCATTGAAAACTTAGAACAATTAAGCACAACGGATGTAAGAAAAAAATGAGGAAAATTAAAAAAGGGAAACAAATATGACACTATGGTCCCAATGTTATTTGCATAAAACTAATATTTTGGAATAATAAAATGTCAAATACTAATATTCACCTGGATAAATATAGTCACTTTCTTTAAAATGAAGACTACATATCGTCATATATTTCGAAACAGGCTTATCTATTCTTAATTTTACAATACACTCTTTAAGAAGCTTTTTATTTTTTGGAAATAAATGGAATGAGATGATTTTTTAATTGAACACTGAAGGACCGAGCAATACCTATTAGACATATTTCATTTTGATTTTTTGCTCAATCGGGTTTTAATTATAGAAAAATAAATTAAAAACGCCAAAAAACCCTATGAATCCCAGGTAATGGCCCGGCTTTTATCCCCGTTTCTCTAGTTCCTATAAAGAAGCAGCACCGTCGCTTGCGCCCCCCTATACGCTTGTCTAAGGAAGTTTAGCTCTAGTCTCCTGTCCTGGAAATTTGTTTCCAGACATATCTTGGTTCTATGATAAAAAAAAAAAAAAAAAAAAAAAAAAAAAAAAAACTTTCTATTTAAATAAAAAATGATATTCTTGAATATCACTCTCCCGCAACAGGAATTCAGTTATTTATCTTTTATTGTTTCAGGGTCCCGTAACTGTACGTATATGCCGGAGGAAAATGAATACATGTTCCGCTTTACAAAAAAAAAGAAAGCCTTCTCCGTTTATTCCGTGCCATATACATAAATATATATGTATACACGGCCGTTTGAAGAGACCGCATTCGAGGCGCTGTTACTTTACGACGACCTTTCACCGAAGTGGGAAGCCGGCACAGATCCGGGTCCTGAAAGAGCATGTACGGAGCTCATGTAAATGCTTTCTATAGTAAATTACAGCCAGTTACTCCAGAGAGGGAAGCTTCTCATTAACGAACCTACTCCACAAAGGCTAAGGGTACCGAAACAATGTTGTTGAAAACCGTGGGCTCAAAAAAAAAAAAAAAAAAAAACTTAATTAAGACTATATCGATAATGGTGAGCTAGTCATGATGTATTTGTAATTACAAAAAAAAAGGTAAAGTTAAATGGAAAAGTAATGTAGGAATTTCCAGGAACGCTAAAGAGGATAATATAATGAAAATATTTTCCCCCTTCAATTTTTACTTTCACTTACCTATGTATGAAATATATCGTAAGTGGAAGTATTGCGAACGTGAAAATTTTCGACTTCCGGTTTTCAACGGAAATACACGTTTTGGGGTCCCCTGAGTCCAAATAACCAAGTCCCGCGAAATGGTCTGTGTGTGTGTGTGTGTGTGTGTGTGAACAGACTAGCTCAAAAACTATAAACCGTGCGAACCTGAAATTATGTATTTAGTGTATGCATATGCCCGCGATGTGACAGCAAAAATTTCATCAAAATTGCTCAAAGGGAGGAGGTACTTTATTACATAATTTCTTTCCAATTTTTGCCTTTTATTCGATGATCTCAAAAAGCGCTTAAAAGGTTTTTATAAAATTCGTCATGTTTAATGAAAATTAGGTGTTCTTTAATATAAGGTAAGCATTAGCATTATTAAAATGTCCTGAGGGGGCTTATATGGGGTAGGGGCCTTTTTTGTTTGTTTGTTTTTTTGTTTCCTACGAAGTACCTTTGTTTTTGTTTATATGGAGAAATTAACTGTCTCTCGTTACGCCTAAAAATAAGAAATGGCTAAATATGAGATATGATAAAAATAAAGAAAACATAAAAAGAAGAAAAAAATAAAAATATTCAGTCAACTTATAAAACTCGTTGAGCCCACGCATGCGGAGTCATAATTAAAGCCGTTCTGTTCATTTGAGAAGTGGCAATTAACAAAACGCATTAATTTCTAATCTAAGTAAGTTGGTAAGTGAAAGTTGTGTGTTGCGCGCACGCACCAGATTTTTTTTTTCTTTTTTTACATTCCAAGAGCTCTCAATTCAATGATTTGATTATTATCATGGTTCATTGTCATTAATTAAAATATTTTAATAAAGGTAACTGTTATGGGTAATTCTCGCGAAAACGTACAATTTGAGGGAATCATTTTTCAAAGTTGAAACCTTCTCGTAGACTATCAAAAAAAAATTATGTGCGTCGAGTGCACCATCCCAAATGTAATTAAATCATTCGGCGAGCTTAATCCCCTCTTTTGAACTAATAATAGGCGTAAATAAAAAATTGAAAAGAGAGGGACTGACATGGGGTAGGAAATCCTCCTGAATCTCAAGAGTTAAATTATTGTCGCATTGAATTTTACATTAACTTTTGAGGCTTGTCGGTCCCTGGTGAGGCTTGTCAGTCCCTGCCTAAGATATGGTGGCAGGGACTGACTAAACCCATGTTTTTGGGCTTTCGTTTCTGCTGTGTTTATCTTGAATCAAAAACCGAAATATATCTGTAAACCCATCGATCAGAGTAATGAGAAAATTAAAGAAAACCTGAAATAACATAGCAACTAACCTTGTGAGAGCTTGGCAGGTACTGTGCACCTATGCTTATCAACACAGGAAAGAGCCGACTTCTTCACTTCACCACATCTTGCTGTTCACTAGATACAATAACTGAGGCGTCCACGTTGATGGGGAGGATGTCTTATCACTGCACAAATGGGGAGAACTCCTCCGAGCCCTCTGGGTGGCCTAAATTGAAGAAATCCTGAAAGCGGCAGGGACTGACCTACTGCTCGGGGACCCACATTTTTCATGAAAAAAAGCTCATTTATATTAAAACTAGCATTCCCCGTCGCGGCTTCGCCCGCGAGCCTTTAGAATCAATTCTGTGACCGTTATCTTGGTATTGATCTAATATAATATGTTAACTGATGTTAAGGAGATTTAGTAGAATTTGAGCTTCCGGTAGGTGGAATGTTGGAGGGGGAAGCTGCCGGCTCGGTAGAAGAGACGGAGACGCGCAATGGAGAGAGTTCACTAAAACCGTCGAAACAAAAAATGACTTACTCGTCGTGAACGCTTCATTTTTCGGCTGTACAACATGGTTTTCGACGCCCAATAGGGCTTTTCGAGCTAGGGCCTTTCGAGTTAAACTCGTCGTATCAAATTCTTTAAAATGAGTCCTAATTAGATATATTTTCTTGAAGTTCGAAAATAGATATCCGTTAGAGTTAAACGACAATTTCGCCATTTACATTTGAAGGGTCCAGGGGAAAAAGGGTACTTGTCCATTTTTTCTCGAAAATGAGATAACATCAAGATCTTGTTGCTACTTGTTGTCAGTTTTAAAACCTTTATACCTCCAGTGGAAAAACAATTCCTGTCCAAAGTTATGAGCCCCAAAAGTTTCGGAGTTCTGGAATATAATCGGATCTGCAGCATTTAAAACAGTATTTGGAGTCCCCACAAGCAAGAGAATTTTATGATAAGTTAAAACCAACCGATATACAAGACGGAAGTGATGAGGAATATATTGATGATGTTCCCTTAGAAGAAGAAGAATAATGAATAACGGGGAAGAAAGATTTATGTCCAATAACTTTTTGCATTACATTTTTTTATCAATAATAAATTGAAATAATCATTAAATATTATTGTTTAAACCTAAAATATACAAACCAAATTTTGATATCAATGTACATTATTTTACCCTAAATCCTTCATTTATGAATTTATAAGTTAGTGAACTTTGTTGTTTAAACCCTGAAAATTATGGAAAAATGGACAAGTACCCTTTTTCCCCTGGACCCTTCATTTTAGATATTCTTAGGTGTTACATTTTTGATATTCCTTTCTTAGTGGTTACCTACATCGCTTTTAAAATCTAAATTCCGAAGTTTCTAATCATAAGTAGTTTTTGCTCTGCGTTGATTCTGTCAGTCAGGACAAAGCCTCTTATACATATGGAGAAGTATATATATATGGAGTAGTATGTATATATATATGGAGAAGTATATATATATGGAGAAATATATGGAGAAGAGATCGAAATAAACACGCACCATCCCCCAATCATGGGAATCACAGCGTGTATAATTTGATTACCACTAATATTTAAATAATCAGTAGCCATATTTTATGTGAATGTCTATATTAATACTATTGTAACGTTAAATCGATATTCAAATAAAAAACATATGGTTTAAAATCTCAACAATAGATTTCCGTTAGAGTTAAACGACAATTTCGCAATTTAAGCCCCTTAGGGGTTACATTTTTGAAATTCCTTTCTTAGTGGTTACCTACATCGCGTTTAAAGTCTAAATTCCGAACTTCAAGTTTCTATCATTAGTAGTTTTTGCTCTGCGTTGATTCTGTCAGTCAGGACAAAGCCTCTTATATATATAGAGATAAATAACATTTGGGCTTCAAATTCAGAAAGTTTAGATCAAATGGGACAAAATGATAAAAAAAAAAGTTGAGAAAGGTTGAAATGTGCGCCCGTGCCAAGTGGCCAAAGTTGACTACTTTGTCATGGGGACACTGAATAAACCACGTTTTTGAGTACACAATTATAATTTTCGTAATCAAGCAGTCATTTAGTCATTTTCAAATGAGGATGACCATAGTTTGAAACCTTTTCGTTAACTACTCGAAAATTGCCGGGCCATCGAATTGTACGTTTTGACGAGAATGACCTTTATATGGAGGGGTCGGGGCAAAATAGTGCCAAGCAACATTTTTAACAAAAATGAACTGTAGCTGCAGTCTGCTTTATATTACGTAGGATTATATGTCTATGAAGGAAATGCCACCTGTATATGTTTTTAGAGGCTCTCTATAGACATATTTAGGCTATAATTTATTTTTGTTAAAAATGTTACTTGGCATTATTTTTGCCCCGACCCCTTCATATAACAGTTATGTTTCTCAAAATATTTTAATTTAATGAACCGTGTTAATGGCAATGAACCGTGATAATTTCACATTCATTCTTCATATTTTCAACCAAATTTTCTTACATTACTCAAATTTTTCCTTCTTCCAAAACCACACCGCTTGGGGAATTCATTTTTTCTCGATATTTAACTATGGTTACCATCGCTGACCGAAAAAGCCCTCCGTCCTTATTATACGAACTAATCATTATCAATCAAGTTTGTGTTTCGTTCCAAAGGTTTCCTTATGTGAGCATCAAAGTTAATAAGTTCGGTCAGTTGATAAATCTGAAGAGAAATAGTTACGTGAATTTCAGCTAATAAAACTTACATTTTTGAACCAACAAGACGTACGGGGAGTCGTGATCAGAGTGATGAATCTGAGTGATTTAAAAATAAGCCTACGCACCGGATATTGCATCAAGTGATTCCATAATTTGAGTAGTATCTTTCCTTTTTTAAGATCTTCCTATTTCCAATATATGTAATTACAGCTCACATGCGAGTATTTTACTCTGTATTCCACATCTTCCACATAATACTGTTCCGATTTTTTTACCAGAATTTTTTTCAAAAATATATAAATAGTATTATAAAAAAGATCCAAAATTCAGTGATTATACCAAAACCATTATTATAAAAATAATCTGTAAAAATAAAAGAGTTTCTATTTCAATTTACTCTCCGGTAATTACTTTCTTCCAAAGTACCTATTAAGTATTTGTTCACAAAAATAATTTAATTCATGGTTTTTGAACCAATACATTTTTATTGCATGTTTTGAAGTTTTTAATCCACGTTTTGAAGTTTTTATTGCACGTTTTCAACTTTTTACTGCACGGAATTCCGAGCTTTAGTTATCAGGTTAGAAGAAGGAATACTTAAATACACATATCGGTTTCGCGGAAAGGGAGTGCACTGATTCTATTGACTTAAATCGCACGTTTTTGCTTGCAACTCGCCAAGGGCGGCACAAAATCGGAAAAGTGTATGTAACCAAAAATGTTCATCTCGGCAAACTGAAAAAAATGACACCTTCGAAAAAGCTTTGCGACCATTTCCGCTGAGAATTACAGTTTTCGCTTACAACTCGCAAGCGAAGAGATCAATAGAAAAAATGTATATGACCGAAAATGTTCTCCTTATAAGCCTGAAAAGATTGACGTCATTAGAAACCTCTACGATCATTTCTCGCAAAAACCGCTGTTTTGCGTTTATAACTCGTAATCGAAGGTGAAATGAGTGATCTGTATATTTTTCCGGTGTAGCGGTTAAGGATAGCTTTAAAATAATGCCTGATTCACATGAAGTTTAAGGAGGTATTAAGGAAGTTAAGTTAAGTAATATATAAGATAAAAAAATCAGCCGAGGGGTTCCGAAAGGATTATTTTGGTACATCTTTAGGAGTCCATTGTAGGGAGGGTTCATTAATAACAAGCTTCACTCCAGGAACTGCCTCTAATTTGGTAGAGAAAGCACTAACATTAGCTCCGTGTGCTTTATCAAAGGTATCATCTGTCACAAGCCTTTGTTTGGAGGGGGGGTGGGTACATTTACTCCCCCCCTCCCCCCGAAACCACATTAGCACAACACTGCTGAGGGGAGAATCTAGGGATAGACAGTGTAAAAGGCACCATTTTTGTGAGTATATATATATACTAGGTTGTTACAAAAGTCCTTCTTCACAAAATTAATTTTATTCAAATGTGAGTACAAAATTTATTCTTCAAAATACAGGCCATCATTTTCAACTACTTTAACCCATCTTTCAGCCAAAAGTTGTATTTGATGTTGATACCACTCTGCAGTTTTCGAGGCAAAGAACTCCTCCCATCCAGATTTGACATCATCGAAGTTTTCGAAGCGCCTACCCTTCAAAAAATGCGCCATTGACCTGAAAAGTCCATAGTCAGACGGTACGACGTCTGGGCTGTAAGGAGGGTGGGGCAAGACGCTAATCCCGTTCATTTCTGAAAATTTTTCTTTAACTAATCGTGAGCGATGAGCAGGGGCGTTGTCTTGCTGAAATAACGCTTGCTTCCTATTAATCAAAGCGGGGTATTTCACTTTTAAAACTTCATATACCCTATCGAGCTGTTCACAGTATATCTCAGCGTTGATAGCCCTGCCCTCTGGAACCAGCTTGAAGTGATCTAGGACGACCTGATCTAGGTTCATCTTCAAGGCTTGTATTCCCAGAATTAAACCGCCTGAACCAAAATGCGGCCGTGTTTCCGATGCACCACACTTTCCCCTTCCACTGCACAAATTTCCTCGGCTGAGGCCTTTGCACTAAAACCTTTTTTCCAATAATGCCTAAGAAGGCCGCGGATGACATAAACTGAATGAAAGGCAGGTTTATTAGTTAATGTAAACATTGATTCGTTTTCGTTGATTTTCGTTGAGTTGTTTTCGTCAGAGATTAAATAAGGATTAAATTAGAGACCTCAATGTAAACAACTTGATATGCACAAGGACTTTTGTAACAACCTAGTATATATATATATATATATATATTTTTTTTTTTAACAAAATGAAATATTATTAGTATTTATTTAATATGA
This sequence comes from Aelia acuminata, assembly GCA_911387785.2. Classification (NCBI taxonomy): domain Eukaryota; kingdom Metazoa; phylum Arthropoda; class Insecta; order Hemiptera; family Pentatomidae; genus Aelia; species Aelia acuminata. Next base: position 173,355,942 of record OU426979.1, read on the forward strand.
GAATTAAGAATTATTTCCTCGCGAATAATATTAATATATAAATTATTATAAAATATTAATATATATGTATATAAAATATTTAATTCTCAAGATAATGAGGGAAAAAATGAATTTATAACGTTGCTGCCCATTGACAGAAGCCATAATTTAACAACGTTGTTAAACGTCTCTTTGCTTTAATTTTGATTTGTTTGCCCTCCAGATGCGTTTTTTAGCTCCAGTTTCGTTGTCAAAGAAATGTTGACTCACGTTTTAAAACGCAGACAAAGCTCTTTTTTCAGTTTCACTTAATTTTCTTCTGAATTCCAAGTCCTTCAGTGAGCATATTTTTGTCCAACAAAAAAAAAACACAATTGAACATTTACATTTATTTATATTTATCTATTTATCAATAGATTCAAAATGGAAAAAAAATTTTTTGGAGAAGTTTTCAATGATGATAGCTCAAAATTTTGAAGAAAAAAACCCCTCATTTTTTGACTAAAGACACAAGAGTGAAATCAAATGGTGCCTGATAGAGATTTTTTGCCTTGAATTCATGTTCAGGTAAAAAAAAAATAAACATTTCTTTTGAATTAAGGAATTTGATTCAAAACAGCGTAATGCATTTTACCATCAAAACTGAATTAGCAATAATTTTACCATAACTATTAAGGTTTCTTTCTTATTTTTTTACTTTCAGTTACCTATATGTGAAATATATAGTTAGGGAAAGTATTGCGATCGTCAAAAATTTCGACTTCCGGTTTTCAAGGGAAATACACGTTTTGGGGTCCCCTGAGTCGAAATAACCAAGTCCCGCGAAATGGTCTGTGTGTGTGTAAACAGACTAGCTCAAAAACTATAAACCTATAAACTATTTGTTTATATGGAAAAATCATCTTTCTCTCGTTTCGCCTAAAATTAAGAAATGGCTAAATATGAAATATGATAAAGATACAGGAAACATATCCAGGAGAAAAAAAGAAAAATATTCCGTCAACTCATAAAACAAGCTGAGCACACACGTGCGCTTCAATGACCGACCATTGTTTATAACGAAAGATGCTCTGTTCATTTAATGGAAATTACTTGTTTCTTCTTATTAGTTTATTTAATATTTTAAAAAATTGAGTGTACTTTAAAGAACAAATACAAACAAAAATTAGTAAATGGGTGTGAAAAATGCATGACTTTAAGAAATGGCATTTAACAAAAGACGTCTATTTCAAATCCAAGTAAGTTGTTAAGTGAAAGTTGTGTGTTGATCGCATCGCACCAGATTCTTTTATGGTACCTATCGCATAGCTATTTTCCATTGTTCAACGAGTTGCATTATGTATATTTCATTTATATGTACATCATTGTCATTTCTATTTTGCATAATAAAAGAACATAAGTTGAAAAACAAAACAAATTACGAACAACCTTTAAGGGATTTTTAATTGAGAGAGATGAAGAGTATCTCACCTAAATGATGAAAAATAAAATAAAATAAAATGATAACACATGCATTTTTATGTAGATGTATATTTTTAAATTCATTCTTTTGTTTTCATTCAATTTATGCTGGTGTTTGCGAATATATTACAATAATGAAAGGTTAGTTGAAGGCCTAAATCCTGGGACTTACACATACACAGTATACGCGTATATAAGAGAAAATTATATAAAGATTTATATTATATATAAAAAAAAAAAAAAAAAAAAAAGAGACTATATTCCACATTAATAAACTAAATAAATTTGCGCAGAAAATTATCTGCGCATTTTTTTCTATGCTATGTATATTAATATTTAATGTTACAGTTGAGTTCAGATTTTCTCATTCCGTCTAAAATATTTATCAAATATGAAAAAAAATTAACCCTTTAGCGTCTGAGCAGTGCGAGTTTATTGCCCTGTGGCCTGAGAAGGACCTAATTTTATTACCTAATTTTATTACCTTATTTTATTACCTTAGACCGGCTGCCGTGCCCGGTGGCCTCAATACTTTTTGCCACATTCACTCTTCTTATCCCCTTATTTTTATTATTTTTGAAAAAAACATGTAATAAAAAAAAAATTAAACCGACTTTGAAACCTAGGAACCAGTAAACATAAATGCACTGAAGAAAAGTATGAAATAATAACTTTCTGATTTTTATGAATACACAGAAGAATGAAAATGGTCTAAAAAGCGGAAAAATGCAATAAGACGAATAATTTTATTTTTATTTGTACAAATACACACTAATTGTTATTAAAAATTGTGAAATATTAAAATATTAAATACTATGTTCAATACAACACAATCTTTTCGGAGGCGGCGCAAAATAGAAAAAAACATGTTACCGATACAATTCCATTAGTAGGCATTAAAATCAATAAATGAAAAGGGAAGATCCATTTTAAGATTTTCATAATGTCTAGTGTTGAAAAATTTTAAATTTATATTTTGCAAGCTTATTTTGATGTATCGATTTTTTCAGTAATAATAAGGATATATCTATATAAATAAAGTTGAAGTTCTGTTTGTTTGTTTGTTTATTTGTTCTTTATAGAAATCCATACCGTTTGTCCTAAATTCTCCAAATTTCGCTCAGTGGTTCTTTAATACCAGGTGCGAACACCTGTCCATATTCAAAATTGGATAACATCAGCCGTCTTCAGCTGACATTCTTCATTCTCCAAATTTCGCTCAGTGGTTCTTTCAGACCAGGTGCGAACACCAGTCCAAATTAAAATTGCATAACTTCAGCTGAACTTCAGCTGATATTATTTATTGTTATAAAAATCATAATGATGTCTCTTTACAATGTTTTTTTTACGAGATCGACCGTTTCTTTAGAAAAATGAAATTCCCCGTGTGAAACCGGGATATACAGCAATAATCTATGTATATAAAGATGAAATCCTGTTCGTTCTTTATATAAATTCATACCGTTTGTCCTAAATTCTCCAAATTTCACTCAGTGGTTCTTTCAGACCAGGTGCGAACACCTGTCCATATTAAAATTGCATAACTTCAGCTGATCTCTGGGTATATTCTTTATTGTTATAATAATCGTTTTGATCTCACTTTACATTGGCTTTTACAAAATCGACCGTTTGAGTCGATAAGTCTCATTTTATAGATTTTATAGATTTAAAAAATGAAATTCTCCGGGTGAAACCAGTATATACAGCTAGTTTATTCTAAAAGTCAACATGTTATTATACCATGAAAATTTGAACGCATTTCCTTTCTGAACGAAACGTTCGTAACGCCCATCATTACCAGGCACACAAAATAGATACCCAGTCTTAATGAAAATTCAATGTTTTTTTTACAGGTTATTCAATAATTTTTACACAGAAAAATTGAAAATGGTCCAAAAAGCGGAAAAATGCAATAAGACGAATAATTTTATTTTTATTTGTACAAATACACACTAATTGTTATTAAAAATTGTGAAATTAAAATATTAAATACTATGTTCAATGCAACACTATCTTTTCGGAGGCGGTTCAAAATTTAAAATTTTCAACACTAGACATTATGAAAATCTTAAAATGGATCTTCCCTTTTCATTTATTGATTTTAATGCCTACTAATGGAATTGTATCGGTAACATGTCATTTATATTTGCGCCGCCTCCGAAAAGATTGTGTTGTATTGAACATAGTATTTAATATTTTAATTTCACAATTTTTAATAACAATTAGTGTGTATTTGTACAAATAAAAATAAAATTATTCGTCTTACTGCATTTTCCCACTTTTTAGACCATTTTCAATTTTTCTGTGTAAAAATTATTAAATGACCTGTAAAAAAACATTGAATTTTCATTAAGACTGGGTATCTATTTTGTGTGCCTGATAATGATGGACGTTAAGAACGTTTCGTTCAGAAAGGAAATGCGTTCAAATTTTCATGTGATTATAACATGTATATATTTATATGGATATATTTTAGAATAAATATATCCTTATTATTACTGAAAAAAAATCGATATATCAAAATAAGCTTGCAAAAAATAAATAAATTATTATTTTTTTTTAATTCTTGAAAGATTAATGGAATGACCTATATAAAAACTAATGAATATTAGAGGTAAGTTACGGTTTGATTATTTCAAATAATTGTAGATTTTCTTTTAAGCACATCTTTACTGTGGTACAAGGCGATGTATAAGGTAAATATGACCAGAACGTATGTTTGTTTATTGCTGAGTATGCCAGAACATATGTTTCTTCATATTCGTAATATAGGCTAACTACTAGACTGAAAAAATAATCATCTAGCTATCTAGTGTATATATAAATAAAAATATACGTAACGGTATATAAAAACCTTGCATACCTTACTCCACCCAAAGACAGATATTTCTCAACTCACCTGAAACAGACAAAATATTGATCAATATTTTATTAATAAAATACATTTTAAAAATATATATACTTATTTATATATATTTTATTGAATTCCGGTGCGGTTCATGCATCACACAACTCAAAACTTAAAACATTTCTTTTTCGGACCTTTTTTCGGAAAAAAAAGTAGGTTGGTAAGTGAAAGTTGAGTGTTGAGCAAATCGCACCAGGTTTTTTTTTTTTTATAAGTAAATGTTCTTCTCTAATTTCTGATTCCCTCATTCTCATTCTCTCCGGTTGAAGCGGGCTCAAAAATTTTACTGCAAATTTTTTTAAAATTCCCTGCAGTGGGTCTCCTTAGTGACTGGGCTCAAACCACTCTAACTAACCTGCTGACAATCACTTCTGAATTCGTGCTGATATCCATAATGCTCCTTATTACGTCACAAACTACCACAAAAATTACCTGAAAATGGTCTCCCCTTATTACCTGAACAACAACCGGACCCAAAATAAGGAAATATTATCCCCCCTCGGTGACCTCTACATTCCTAAACGTAATATTCTTCTCTCCCCTTGATGACCCTCCGAGGTAAATAACAGAGTGGCCTCGTGGCTTCCAAAATCAGAAAAAGTCGGCTACCGAAGGTGCTATTACGTCATAGAGCTCACGTAATTGAGGAAACACATCTTGATAATTTTCGTTAGGTATAATATTCTATGAAAGGTTACGTGGGATCGGGTCTCAAATCTTACACTGTAAAGCCAAAAGGCTACTTTATTTAAAATTTACACATCAATTAAAAAAAAGTAGTTTAAGCCACCAAAATATGTATTTACTAATTTATGTTAATTGTCACTTTTTTCAAAGACTTAATTTTATTTAGGTAATTGACTTATATATATATATATATACACATTTTATATTAGGAAAAGAAAATATATAACTGAAGAATATTGCCCTGAAGATGGACGAAATAGTCTGAAACGTTGGAATTTTACTATGTTTATGTTTGTGTAATGTTTAAATGAATCATATTGGGAAGAATGACATTTACCTATCTATCTATTATATAAAAAGTAGTTTCGTATTGAAAATGAATTATTGGCTATAATTTCAAAAATCACTTCCTTAACAAACACCACTTTTGTAGACCTCACTATAATTACATACAACTTATAAAGTCAATATACTTTTTAAAATAAAGTAATTGGCTCTACCATTTTTACGAGTTACAAATCCTTATATTTTTTTTCTTCCTATAACTCTAGCCAAAGTGGAAAATAACTACGCGATACCTTAAAAATCTGGTGCGATGCGCGCGACATACAACATTCACTTACTAACCAACTTTGATCAATTTTTGGCCAATTCCGGTGATAGCGTAATTTTGATAGCGGGCCTAATTGGCCTAACTAAATTCATAACAAAGATTATGCTAACATCAATATATTGGTAAACAGTGTGCATAATATGATTTTTTTTCTTTCTTAAACTGTCAAATATTGGTACAGTTACCCTATTGAGCAGTTCTATGGTCAAACAAACATTATACGAGCACTTTTATAATGATCACCAAGTTTAAATTAGGAGTTATTTTGAAACATTATCTATACAAAATATAAGGAAAAATTAAGCTATGGTAGATAGAAAAAAAAAAAAAAAAAAGCTCTGTATCAAGTGGAATAAAAGCAAAGTTACTGATAATTAGGGAGGAAAAAATAATTAACTACACTCTGCCAACTTTCCAATTCCGATAATTAAAAAGCCATAACAGTATCGGGGGGGGGGGGGGGGAGGGAGAAGTATTGAATTTTAATGAATCGGGAAAGAATTAAAATGTCAGAAGTTGGAAGAGTTCGAACTTGAAAATTGACTGAGCTTTTCAGAGAATGAAAATTAAACACTTAAGTTTTACATGGACCTTCGGTGAAATCTTAGAGGGGGGTGATTGTAACAAGAATATATTGAATTGAAAACCGTTTATCGAGGGACTGTAAAGCATTTATAACACAACGTCAAGTTTCTTATCAAAGAAGCAATAACCGTCAAAGTCGATCAATCTAGAAAGCTGTGAGGCAGCCCCCCAACTCTCCGATAAAAAGATATTTTATCCAATCAGTGTAAGTAAAGCCAAGGGGTATCTCCTTAACACGGAACAGATAACGCCATGATCATTCAAATTCACTTTTATTTTGAACAACTGAAAAAGTGATAGTAAAAACGACTCAAAAAAACAAAAACACGAAGGATCGATGCCGACATTCTCAATAGCTTCCTACACACGTTAACCTGCCTTTTAAGGAATCCTCTCACATTCGCCTTGCGGGTATCATCTCAATTATACTTCCCGGGTAAAATTAACTCAGTCCGTCGTATTTTTATTAACATCTAAAGTATACGATTAATACGCTCTCATAGGTGGGAATACTCTACGCAATAATTTATTTTTAAAAATCTTCAGCTGTTCAAGCTCATCATTCAATGTAAGAGTCCACATTTGCAGCCGTAAAAGACTATAGAATTAAACTGTAGAGATCAACTGATAATGTACATTTCTTGCCTTTAATGTAGAATCAATTACCACCTCAATATCTTTTTTACTTTCACATACCAATATATGAAATATATAGTAAGGGAAAGTATTGCGATCATGAAAAATTTTGACTTCCGGTTTTTAACGGAAATACACGTTTTGGGGTCTGCTGAGTCCAAATAACCAAGTCCTGCGAAATGGTCGGTGTGTGTGTGTATGTTAACAGACTAGCTCAAAAACTATAAATCGCACGAATATGAAATTTGGTATTTGGGGTATATATATGACCGCGATGTGACAGCGATAAATTCCATCAAAATTGATCAAACGGAGGGGGCACTTTATTTAAAAAATTTTGTCTCAATAAAAGTATTTACAATCCTTAGAATTCTTTTTAAAATTAGTTCCACGAATTACTCTTTTTACTTTCACATAACTATATTTGAAACAAATACTAAGGGAAATTATTACGATCGTGAAAAATTTCGACTTCCGATTTTTAATGGAAATACTCGTTTTGGGCTCCCCTGAGTCCAAATAACCAAGTCCCGCAAAATGGACTGTGTGTGTTTGTGTGTGTGGGTGTGTGCGTGTGCGTGCGCATCTGTGTGTGAACAGACTAGCTCAAAAACTATATACCGTGCGAACCTGAAACTGAAAAAAAACGTTTTTTTCGTTTTTTATTAAAAAAGGCTCTAACAATTTTGATCAAACTGCATATTTGGACTAAGTATATACCCCCGATGTGACAGCTAAAATTTCATCAAAATTGATCAAACGGAGGGGGCACTTTATTTCATAATTTTTTTTCTTCCAATTCTTACCTTTTTATCGATGTTCTCAATTTCAGGATCAAATTCTTCATGCTTAATGAAAATCAAGTCTTCTTTAATATCATGTAAGCTTTATCATTATTAAAATGTTCTGAGGGGGCTTGAATGGGGATGGGGCCTTTTTTGTTTTCCTATAATGTACCTTTGTTTTAGTTAATATGGAGAAATTAACAGTCCCTCGTTACACCTTAAAATAAGGAATGGCTAAATATGAAATATGAAAAAAATCAAGTAAACATATACAAGAGAAAAAAAGAATATTCCGTCAACTCATAAACACGTTGAGCCCACATATGCGGATTACGCCTTTAATGACAGACCATTTTTCATGATTAAAGCCGTTCTGATCATTTGATGGAAATTATCATGGTGACTAAATGAAGTTTTCAACAACTACATAGATAATATCAGACGACTAGGAGTATTATGTTTGCGTTGCCGAATTACTACAAGTAAAAACTTTTATTTAATATTAAAAAAATTTAGTGTACTTTAGAGAGCAAATAGTAGAATAATGTGTGACTTTGAGAAATGGCATTTAACAAAACACGTCAATTTCTAATCTAGTTGGTAAGTGAAAGTTGTGTTTTGCGCGCACTCACTATATTTTTTTAAAAAATTAATATGGCCTCTAAATTAGTAAACCATACATTGGAATGGAAAAAAAAATATTAATGTAAAAAATATTAGAGAGTCAATAGGTAAATAAAAACTTTTCAAATCCAAATTATTTACTTATTTCCATAACTGTGAATATCGCAAATAGACAGCGTTGTTTTTAAGAGTCCAACACATTGCCACGAAGTGATAAGTTATCAGGTTTTTTGAGTGACTCCGTACCCAGCCGCTAGCTCAGTTCAGATGGAGCCGAAATCTAGTTCTTTTCACGATTAATTATTAACGACCAGTTTCTGGTGTATTAATGACCAATCTTGGACTAAATTTTTCCTGTTGTTTATGGAAGATTTATAAAACTTAAAATTCGACCAAAGCAACCTCTCCTTGTGCAAGTTTTCATAACATTCATAACAGATCTTGTTAGTTGGTTTACCAATTTACTAGGATCAAGATTCCTCCAAAGAAATATCCGCGGAGAAAAATCAAGAGTGAATAAAATTTAATGTCAAGGCTTAAATTGTGTTTCTTTACAGCAATAAAACATGGCCAAATACTTTTGCGTAAGTCAAAAAATCCTACAGAACTCTAGTTTACGAGTCGTTGTAGGTCTTAGCAGAAATCCTTCTATTGCAAAAAGAGAAGACTAACTGCGTTTCTAGGTTAGAAATAGCGAATGGGTAACCTATGGTGTAGTGGTTAGCATAGCAGCCTACAGGTCACGGGTTCGCGTCCCGCGTTGTCCCAAGGATTTTTAGAAAGGAGTAAAAAATTCTTGACTATGACTTACCTCGGATAGGGCGTAAAATGGAGGTTCCGAGCTTTTCATAAATATACCTGGATAGGTAAAATTTAGGACTCCCACTGTAGCATCGTCCGATTAGCCTTAGTGGCATAAAGTCACGTTGAACAAACAAAAACTAACAGAAATAACAAAAGAAGGAATTCACGGAAGATCCAATTAAATCGATAGGAATAATACTAATAATAATAATAGTAATAATAATGAATAATGAATGAAATATGAATGAATGAGTAATAATGAATAACATAAATCAAAAATAGAGTAGAGGTGAGAGATGTTATTCTTTACGATAGGTTAAATGATTGTCAGGATTTTATTTAAAACTTTTTGTTATGTGTGTATATGCGAACAGACTAGCTCAAAAACTATAAACCGTAAAAGCCTGAAATTGGGTATTTCGTAGTGACAGAAAAAATTTCATCAAAATCGGTCAAACCGATGCATATTTTTAGATATTTGGTGCATATTTTGCTGCATATTTCTTAGTTTTTTACTGCATATTGTATGAAATATATTAACGCCTTTTACTGCATAAAAATCTGGGCTCTGGTTAGGACCTACACAGCTTTTGAAGTGTCTAGGTACACCAAGCTACTGAAGAAAACCGAACTCAGTATAAGAATAATTACCCCTACTACGAAGCTTTCGTGCATGGGAATAAGGATGCTCTATAGATAGATAGATAGATAGAAAATACTGTTATTGATACTTATTACAAATTACAAAATTTTATATTTACAAAAGTAATTACTGACATAGCTACGGCTGTCAGGAGTGATTAACAATGGCTCAACACTTATTAAGTTATTTAAATTTTTTTTTTTTTTTTTTTTCTTTTTCTGTTGGCGCATTAGGCCTAATGAGACCTTTGGCCGCGCAGTGTGGTCTTCTTACAGACATTTGTTTTGCTTGCGGGAGTACAGACAGCCTGGAGGGGGAAGCCCAAACCTCACGTTGCTGCAAGCCATGGTCACCATGGAACAGCGGCAGACTGCCCATAGCTCCATAACCAATCCCATTGGGGCCAATTTGGCAGTGTCCTTCCCACCGATGGCGTCAGCTCTCTCGGGTTCAAGGACAGTGACAAACTGGTCTAGGTCCAAGGATTATGGTAACTCAGAGTCAGCAGGCCCCGAGGATCTATATTTCTTTCCCTGAAGCATACCGTCCCTGAACCAAACCTCCGGGCGGTTACTGACATCCTGGAAAACCACACCACGATTCTCGATGAGATACACGGGGAAGGTTCATCACTCCTACGCCCGGTTGGTGTGAGTCGCCTCCAGTAGGCTGACGGGCCTCACATACCCGGGGGTGGGGGTAGACTTGGACTGCGTGGCGTTCATTAGTGGGCGGTCACCCGAATGGAGCGGTCACCCATCCAAGTACTGACCACGATGGACGTTGCTTAACTTTGATTATCTATTGCAAGCGCCCTTGTCCACTCGGCCATCCCGGCCACTAAGTTATTTAAATAATGTATTAATAATTAAAATTTTCGATTAGAAAGGAACGATAGATGTAGGCTTCCTTTAAGTAACCCACTAGTGCTACCCAATTTTCACCATTTAAATATTTGACCATTTCAACTTCGGTCATGGTGACTGCTCCAAAATATTTTTTCCTCATCGACCTCTAAGATTTTACATTTACCTAAATAATGGAATACATCTTCCTTCTCTCCAATGTTGCACATAGAACAATTGTAATTCTTCCCCTGAATAATTGGTTGGTAATTCAAGTTAAGAAGCTCACCTCTAACTTTAAATATTATACTAATATCAGATATAGATAAGTTAGAATGAATAAAATCAATATTAAAAGATAATTGTTTATAGATTAGATGATATTGGCCGTTTAATGCTCTTTCTCTATAACATGCGTCATGATATGTAATCAGGCTAGATTTCAATGCTTTTAAATCTTTCCTCAACAGCTCATTAGAAGTGAAAACTGGGTTGAAGTTGCATTTAACTTTCTTGGACCAATTCAACCATTCTCTAAACCACAATATTTTCCTTTTGATAACTTCTTCCGCAACCAATTTTGTTAGACGACATCCATCTAGATCTAAAGTCTTCAATATGTATTTGAATTGCAATTCAAAAGTTAAAACATGAATTGGTGAAATTTTGGCCTCTATATGTATCATGTAATTTGAAGTATTTCTCGGCAGTCTAAATATTTTCTTAACGAAGGTCCTCTGGGCACTTTCTATTTTATCCGCATATTGATATCCCCAAACTTGACTTCCGTTAAGGATGCTATATAAACTAACCATTTCAGTTTTTCTTAACGTAAATAAATAAATATGAAGTATATAGTATAACATGAAAAAACAAAAATACGTTAAAGGTGGAAGGAGCACATTAATTCAACCTTTTGCAGAAAATGAAAGGACAAAGTTACTAATTATAATAAATAATTTTTATAAATAAGTGTCCTTAGCACCACTGAATATAATAAATACCCACACCTTTTACAATACAAAATTTTGCATTAGAGTGGTTCCATAACAGCCATATTAATACCATCTTTCGATATCAGAGCCCTTAAGTTAATATCCCCTAGACCAAGTTTAGACCAACTCGGGGTTAATTAATTACCTTTTAAGATATTTGTAAACAAACTAACCCCGTATCAATTTGATCATCGCGAGCTAATAACATAAATTAATTAACTTTACCCGAACACGTCTCGGGTATTTTCCTATCCATTCAACTTTGGTGGAAGCTAACACTCAACTAATCAACAATTTCAGCCCTATCACACCTATTGCAAGAGTGCTACTTAATATTAAATTACATTTAATTTCACATTTACGTAATTCTTTAAGCGGACCTTAAACGATCAATTATATTATCAATAACAGTATTTTCATTACTGTCGTTTAGCCTTGAGGGCCCACCGTCAATATCGCCACACGTTAGACAGTCAATATTATTGACAATAATTATATCAATAAATTATCTCAAGGCGTTTGTTTCCAGCATTCAGATGAGGTCTTTCGAAGTGATTTTTCGTGGCATTTAGTGTTCGAACATGGACAATCGAAAGAATGTGTAGCCATAATTATGGCTATCGGAAGTATTCGACGAGCTCAAAGAAATCGATGGAAGAAAGAATGGTTGAAAAAACGTGAAGAATATTCTCATATGAGACTGCTGAAGGAAGTCAGATTGACAGATGTAGAAGATTTTTATAATTATTTCAGAATGAAAGAAAGGACGTTAATAAAATTATTAAAATGCAGGAACTATTCTTATGAAGGAAGAACACACACATGAAGGAATGCTTCCCTCTTAAAGATAGATTAGAATTAACCCTAAAGGTACTTAGCTACAGGTAGAAATTTTGAAGATTTGAAATTCTCTGTCATCATGTCACCTGCAACTATCAGCGATGCTATAATTGAAACGTGCGAAATTCTTGCTTGTATCTTACGGGTCAACATAAAAAAAAGTTTTTAAAATAACTTTCCAAATATTATATCAGTATGGCATATTACAGAACCTCTTCACTTGATAAAATAAAAGTTGTAAGCAGCCCGTCCTGACCTTATGGTGCGCCCGATTGCGAGAAGTTAAGATGCGCTCCCTCCCACCATAAACCTCCACTTATGGATATTGACACTCCGAAATCAGAATATCTAGATTTTCACCAATATCGTCTCAATACTCAAGTTTTCACCAAACACAATCAATATTATCTTCAATACCATACTATATTGTCAATATTATTGTTAGTGTAAGGGCCGCTTTAGGAATATTTTTGTGTAGAACATTGTAGGAATGTGTGAATCGACGGTGTTGTTTCGTGGAAGAAACCCAACACACTCAAAACATATGGTTTAAAAGAGTGGTACTGGTTGAATAGCCTCCCCGCACTACTAGCGCTCCTAGCGGAAAACATTATACTTCGTCGGGAGGTTCAATTGTGCTATATTCTTATCTTGTCATTCGGTGTTTCTGTTGGCTTCATTTGGTGTTTTTCATTTCGTGTTGATTGTTGTTAATTTTTAAGATTGTTGTTAATTTTAAGTTACTTTTAGTTAATTAGTTGCCAATTTAAGTTAATTTTAAGTTACTTTTAGAGATGAGAGATGGTCAACTGTTCTTCAATTACGATAGGTTAAATGATGGTCAGGATTTTCAGTTACAATGATATTTATTATGGTAAGCCAACGTTTCGATCCAACTTGTGGATCTTCATCAGGGCTAAAAGAAAACAAATATATGAGTATCCATGCTAGAGGGTGACAATAAATGGATACATTACAGAACTGATAATAATATAAAAGATGGTGTATACATAAATATTAAAATAAGAGGCTGGTTAACAAGATAAAATAGAATCTGATATTTACCTACTGAGTCCAGGTGGATACTAAGACTAAAGGTAAAAATAAGGTGAGAGGTAGTGGTAGGGGGTTAGTTTGCCGACTTCAAAGGTTTATGGTGGGGAAATCCAACGCTTTTGAAGTGAAGGCACATGAAAACTGAGTGAACAAAAATATTTAAAAACTAACAAAATACATGGTACTGTATACAAATAGTTGTGTCTGGACTGAATAATAACATAAAAATGAGATAATACATAATGTAACAATGCATACAAATTTGGAAAATATACAGAAAGAAGCATACAATACAAAAAATAATAATAGTACAAGAGGTACCGAGATAATTGCAGGTACCTATGAAATCAAAACTAGGATTTGAGGATGCGAGGATTGTAGGAGGATTTGAGGATTGTTTTCTTTTAGCCCTGATGAAGATCCACAAGTTGGATCGAAACGTTGGCTTACCATAATAAATATCATTGTAACTGAAAATCCTGACCATCATTTAACCTATCGTAAGTTACTTTTAGTTAATTAGTTGTAAATGTAAGTTAATTTTAAGTTACTTATAGTTAGTTAGTTAGTTGTTAATTTTTAGTCAGATTTTTGTCAAAATGGACGAATACAACTTACAAAAAATATTTAGAAAAGTATCTAATGATAAAGAAGCAGTGGAGTTGTTTCAAAAGTTTGATACTATTCCAGGTGGAATGTTATGCCACAACAATCATGACATGAAATTACAATTTAATAATAATAATATTGGATGGCGGTGCCGAATTAGAACTTGCAATTCTGAAAAAGTATAAAAAAAAGGGACCTGGTTAGAGGGAACTAGAATACCTCTAATTTTTATTCATTTACATATATATATATAATATTATATAGTTTTAAAAATTATACATATTTCTAAAATTATAAGCATATTTATCAAATGAACAGCATTTATTTTTCCTCTATTCCTTCTAATTTTCAGTCCTGCATTTCTGTTATCATGTTGTTTGTTTATAACCTGACATTTTGATAGTAGTTAATAATAGTGCCGCTAGGAGCACTAGTAGTGCGGGGAGGCTATCCAACCAGTACCAAAAGAGTTTCACACTATTGTTGGAACAAACTAGTACGTGTTTGTGACGGCTCTAGTACATGTCCGTGGCTGTTCGAGTAACTTCAAAGCTTGCCTAGAACATTCCATTCAGTTCTATTTAAGAAAAAATATAAGGACAGAAGAGTTAGTCGTGCTCTGAGTTTCGATCAAATGGTTACGTTTTTGTTTAATTGTTGTTACAAGTTTTTGTAATATTTTTGATTATTTGAGTTTATATTGTTCGTGTGGAATCGTAAATTGTTATTTTCGTTTGATTAAAAAAAATATTTAAACCCACCTAAGTGTTACAGTACTCATTATTTTTCGATTTCGAAAGAAAATCCTGACTTAAATGTTTTCTCATTTTTATAATAAGGCAAATGGCGTACAGGCTATGGAATAACAGATGGCAGACAACAACGAAAGGTAGACATTTATACAAATACATTATTAAATTAGAAAACGGACAAAAGATAACACCACTACGTACAATCAACAGTAGACTTACACAGGTACTGACTGGTCACGGTCCAACAAGAAGTTACTTAGATCGATTTAATATAATAGAAGACAACAAATGCTTGTGCGACGGACAGCCAGAACAAACTTATGACCATCTTATATTGGCCAATGAGTAAAGAAGAACCACCTTTTTAGTTTTGGCCGGGAATTTCAGGAGTTTTTATGTGGAATAGACCACAATAAAGTATGAGAAAGAGACAGGACAGGTGACACCATATCAAACATCATGATTAACCATATTTTTATTGGTCCAGTTTTTTTATACAATAAATTCCCCAATACCCCAGGGTTACTGGAAAGAGAAAAATATTAAAAAAAAAAAAAATGTTTTCTCAATTAATAAATTAAAAATAAACTTCAATGCTAAAATGAAGGTGTCACTCCACCTTGATGGATGCGAAGTAGAACCCTTTGATGAGGTGAGTGAAGCTGCTTGATTGTATATCTCTAACGGAAGATAATTAAAAACCGGATTTTAAATGTTACAGGATCGTGTGGAGTGTTTGCGAGTGATGAATCGCGATCTAGATTAGACGAGACCTAAATCGTAAACCCGTTACTATTAATTGCCAATTTTCAGTATTTTAGTGTGAAAACCAAATAATTTTCCGTCAATTGCCACTATCTATACTACTACACTATCTATAAAGCTGAAATTCTGTTAGTTTATTTGTTTGTTTGTTCGTTCTTTGTAGAAATCCATACCGTTTGTCCTGAATTCTCCAATTTTCGCTCAGTGGTTCTTTCATACCAAGTGCGAACACCTGTCCATATGAAAATTGCATAACTACAGCCAATCTCTGAGTATATTCCTTATTCTTATAAAAATCGTTTTGATCTCGCTTTACATTGGTTTACGAAATCGACCGTTTGAGCTGATAACAGTCTCACTTTATGGATTTAAAAGATGTAATTCTCCGGGTGAGACCGTTACCTCTATAGCCTAGTACAATCAAATTGCCCAAATTCATGCAAAATTATTTCATTGTACAATTACTACACAACTACGCTAGACCCCAAGTTTCAAAACTTACCGTGCATAAATTGAAAAAAGTGAGAAATTCTCGATTGCTTAACAATGTAATGCTGCCCTACTACATTAAGCTGCTAAATACACAGCATACTAGATCAATCTTTGATAGACAGAAAAAAAATGTCGTTTTTCTAATATAGCCAATATGTTGATCCATTCACTAATAACTATATTCCATAACTATAACTATAACTTATTTAATTAGAAGATAAAAGATTCGACCATGGCCGGGAATCGAACCCAGGTCCTCCGCATCTACGTTGCGGAGCTCTTACCACTGAGCTAACCGTGGGGCCGTCCCACACGTGATCGAATCTTTTATCTCTGTGATCCCTTCCACCAGGTCTCGCCACATTGTAGCGAAGTACCGAGGGGCTGAACAATTGTCCAGACAGACGGGATCTGATTGTCATACGTCGAAGATATTCATTTAATGATGTAATATAACTAACTATAACTGTAACTATACTCGTATTCCAAGTTAGGGTTTTGAATTAAAAAAAAAAAAAATCAAATCCTTATTACTAATATACAATATAAAAAAATTTCAAAAGAAAAAGCCACATAAATTTTAAAATATATCGTAGTCATCATGCTAAAGTAACGTTTTTAGTAGCACATTCGTTACTTTAGCATGGTGACGGCGATATATGGAATAACTAATAAGAATTAATTGAAATTGTTTGAATTTTATTACAGGCTTTTAAAACTTATTTCATAAAAAAATAGGTTGTGGAATTTGAATCTGAATTTAATATTCCTCTGAATACTTTAGGCTTAATGAAAAATTAAAAAAAATTAAAATACGTATTTTTATGATTTCGTTAATAAAATATTTCCCTCAATTTTTGAAGATTTTTTTTTCCCTGTTTAATCCCGCGCTTCGAATTCATGACTTTTACAGTACAGTCATAATGTATGACTTGTGTGTGATGATTTAATGTATTATGTAAGATAATGCTGACCTGACTAAGATACTATTGATATTTAATTTTAAATAATTTATTTTTGAAGAGAAAATGTTCGAATGAAATTCACTTAAAATTTCATATTCATAAGTTTCAATTATTCAAGCCAAATAAAATTCTGAATTGAAATGCTCCATAAAGCCTGTACCACTACAACTCATTAACGGTCTTTGGTTCAGCACTGTGTAAGGAAATTAAGTTACGCAGAAGGCGGTTTGGTATTTATTCATAATCTCATTACTGAAGTTAATTCAGAAAATTTCATTTCTTATACGGGATATCCAACTCAATTGTAGTTCTAAGTGCGAAAGGGGGGGGGGATAGTAATTTAAACAATTTAATAGTGAGAGAGGAAAACTTATTATAAGTTGGAATAAGTAGATTGTATCTTTCGGCCTCTGAGAAAATAATATTTTATTTATAATGGTTTATCCCAGCGAGAACTTCAACATTAGATAAATAACTAAACTTTTTCTATCTAATGATCCCAAAGAATGGACCTTATTTTTCGGAATTTTTATTTGAAAAACCTGGTGATGTCATCAAGAAAGTTTAGTAATCTTATAAAAAAAAAAAAAAAACCTGTACCACTACAACCCATAAAGGGTCTTGTGTTCAGTACAATGTAAGGAAGAGTACTGTTTCTTAGTCAGCGGTCGTGCAAGGAGGTGATTTGACCGTGATCAAGGGATAATCTTATACAATTTGTTAATTAAGCTATATACATCCTTAATAACGATGATATTAGGGGTCACCTGTGATGTAGTGTAGTGGTTAGCATAGAAACCCACTATACTAAATGTCGCGGGTTCGCGTCCCGAGGTGGCCCTAGGATTTATTAATGGGAGGAAAAAATCCTAGCCTATGCCGTCCCTCGGATAGGGCGTAAACTGGAGGTCCCGAGCCTGTACGATGCCAGGTCCTCGTTAAAGATCCCTATCCTGATTATACCTGGATAGGCAAAATTTAGGACACCCGCTGTAGCATCGTTTGTTTGTTTGTTTAACGTCTTTATGCCACTTGGACTAATCGGACGATGCTACAGTGGGAGTCCTAAATTTTGCCTATCCAGGTAGAATTAGGATAGGGGTCTTTAACGAATACCTGATATCGTACATGCTCGGGACCTCAGTTTTACGTCCTATCCGAGGGAGGGCATAGAGAAGGATTATTTACTCCCATTAAAAAATCCTAGCGCCACCTCAGGATGCGAAACCGCAACATTTAGTATTGTAACATATAGTATTGTATGTAGTATGCTAACCACTACCCCATAGGTGACCCCCCCCCCATAGGGATCTTCAATGAATACGTAACATTGCACAGGCTCGGGACCTCCATCTTACGTCCTTTCTGAAATAGGGCATAACTAAACTTTTTACTCCCTTGAAAAAAACCCTAAAGCCACCTTGCGGGATGCGAGCCCACAACCTTTTGCCAGCTGTTACGCTAACCACTGCAACATAGATGATTCCTAATTGGTTTAATTTAACTGTTTAATTTAATGTAACCTTATATAAGTTACACATCTATTCTACCATCTATCCTAGATAAGAATATAAATATAATATTAAAGGTCTTCTGAATCTTATGATATGGTTCAATGGAGTAAAAAAAAAGCAAAAAGCAATCTATATAAATCGATTTCAGATTGCATCTTGCTTCACAAATGAGCGAAAGAAAATCACTATGAATATTCCCACGTGGCCCGTATCGTCAAATCTACGCCAGGATAATTAACACTCTCGCCTCATAAGATGCTAATTGTTATATTGTTAATTAACTAACAATGCTGCGCAGGAATGGTCCTTTTAATTTTCACTGGCACACTTCCTCAAAAATTAGAAATTTCAAAGTCAATATTTTGGATATCGCTTAATCTGAAAATACCAACTATTTATTCATGACCATTAGGTCCGTGGATGTAAATTAAAATGGTTATTGACTAGAAGGTGTTTAAAATGTGTTTTTCATCATACTTCATCAAAAACATAATGTTTTCAATACTCGGTTTGAGTCCGTAAAGTAGTACTTTTCGGGCCTTGGCCTGAAAAATCTTTTTGGTGCGCTAACCTTACCTGCTACTAATATATGTTAATAAACATGTGTTTGAAGGAGGTTACTTGTAGCTATACTGTGCTTCATTCTAATTTAAGTACATAGTATGTTTGAAGTGCAATAAAACATGGATATACCAAGGCAATGCTAAACAAAGTTTTTAATATAATGAATAATCAGAATTGTACTATAAATATTAATGTATATATATATAAGTACTTTTCTTCTATTATAGGTTAATAAACAGATGTTTAAAAAAAAGAAAATAAAAGGTGTCAATTTAATTTTTTATATTGTATCTGCAAGTTATTAATGAAATATAAAAGTGTTTTAATGTACTCAAGTATGACCAGTATGATGAAAAGTATTGTTCATAACACGTACCAAAAGTGTATTTTTGGTGCTTGGTCCAATTTCCGTTCAGTTAAACTCAACTGCGCGCCGAAAACAACAACTTTTGGTACTAGTAATAAAAATAACTATTTCGGGCATAACTCGAAAATTTAAGAGTTTGCGATTCCATAAAAAAAAAAAATCTGGTGCGTGCGCGCAACACACAACTTTCACTTACCAACTTAGATTAGAAATTAATGCATTGTGTTAAAGCAACTTCTCACTCAGTTACACATTTTTCCACATTCATTTCTTATTTTTGTTTTCATTTGCTCTATAACAAGCACTAATTCCTTTTATTATTAAATAAAAGTTTTTACTTGAGATATTTCGGCAATGCAAGCATAATACTCCAAGTCGACTGATTTTATAATTCTTTATGTACTTGTTGAAAATTTCACCAAGTTACCATGAAACCAATAATTTCCATCAAATGAACAGAACGGCTTTAATTAGGAACACAGTTCTATCATTAAAGGCGTTAAGAAGCTACGCATGCATGGGCTCAACGTGTTTTATGAGTTGACTGAATATTTTTATTTTTTTTTTCCTCTATATGTTTACTTGGTTTTTATCATATCTCATATTTAGCCATTTTTTATTTTAAGGCGTAATGAGAGACAGTTAATTTCTCAATATAAACAAAGATACTTCATAGGAAACAAAACCAAACAAACAAAAAAGGCCCCTACCCCATTTAAGCCCCCCCCCCGGAACATTTTAATAATGATAAAGCTTACCTAATATTAAAGAACGCCTAATTTTCATTAAACATGACGAATTTAATGAAAATCGTTAAAGCCGTTTCTGAGAAAATCGAAAAAAAAGGTAAAAATTGAAAAAAAAGTTAAGAAATAAAGTGCCCCCTCCGTTTGACCAATTCTGATAAAATGTGGGGTATCAATTTTGATGAAATTTTTACAGTTATATCTCGGGCATATACATAAGTCAAATACCCAGTTTGATCAAAATCGTTAAAGCCGTTTTTGAGCAATTAAAAAAACACGTGAAAATGATACAAAATTTATTAAGTAAAGTCCCCCCTCCGGTTGATCAATTTTGATGAAAATTTTACAGTCAAATCTCAGGCATATTAATACATCAAATACTCAGTTTAATCAAAATTGTTAAAGCCGTTTTTGAGAAAATCGAAAAAAACTTAAAAAGTTATTATATAAAGTATTCCCTCCCTTTAATCAATTTTGATGAAATTTTTGCTGTCACATCGCGGGCATATATCTACACTAAATGCCAAATTTCAGGTCGCACGGTTTATAGTTTTTGAGCTAGTCTGTTCACACACACACACACACACACACACACACACACACACACACACACACACACACACACACACACACACACACACACACACACACACACACACACACACACACACACACACACACACACACACACACACACACACACACACACACACACACACACACACACACACACACACACACACACACACACACACACACACACACACACACACACACACACACACACACACACACACACACACACACACACACACACACACACACACACACACACACACACACACACACACACACACACACACACACACACACACACACACACACACACACACACACACACACACACACACACACACACACACACACACACACACACACACACACACACACACACACACACACACACACACACACACACACACACACACACACACACACACACACACACACACACACACACACACACACACACACACACACACACACACACACACACACACACACACACACACACACACACACACACACACACACACACACACACACACACACACACACACACACACACACACACACACACACACACACACACACACACACACACACACACACACACACACACACACACACACACACACACACACACACACACAAACACACACACACACACACACACACACACACACACACACACACACACACACACACACACACACACACACACACACACACACACACACACACACACACACACACACACACACACACACACACACACACACACACACACACACACACACACACACACACACACACACACACACACACACACACACACACACACACACACACACACACACACACACACACACACACACACACACACAGACCATTTCGCGGGACTTGGTCATTATGACTCAGGGGACCCCAAAACGTGTATTTCCGTTGAAAACCGGAAGTCGAAATTTTTCACGATCGCAATACTTTCACTTACTATATATAACATATATAGGTAAGTGAAAGTAAAAAAAAAATCATGAATGACTGATGTAAATATGTCGAATTATGCGAATTATGATTTGTTTTTTTGCAGTTAGTATTAAATTTGAGGTTTTTAAAACGGTAGCGCGCCCCCTAACGGAGTAGGAGGAAAGTTTTGTGGGTCGCAAATGTAAAATAAATAAATAATCTTCTCGGCAAACGATAAATTTATCCTTATTTGGACTTTGGATACATTGAAAATAAGATTTCAGTAACTTTTAAACGAATATTTATACACAAAAAATGGATATCTATGTATATCAGAGAAGGACATGATTATATTAATAACATATTAAGGGTTGGGTTCGAAGTTTGTTTTGTTTGTTTTAACGTCACTTTATGCCACTAAGGCTAATCGGACGATGTTACAGTGGGAGTCCTAAATTGTGCCTATCCAGGTATAAATAGGATAGGGGTCTTTAACGAGTAAAGGTTCTCGTACCGTATCGTACAGGCTCGGGGCCTCCATTTTACGTCCTATCCGAGGGACGGCACAGACAAGGACTTTTTACTCCCATTTAATAATCCTAGGGCCAACTCGGGGGGTTCAAAGTAAAATGTTTAAGAAACTTTTTATTAAGGGATTCGCTTCTTCGCACTCTTTGAAAATATGGTCCCAGTATTATTTATATACATTATGATTACTAAGTTAAACATTTTTCTCAGTGAAACATCGAACCGAACTAAACGATCAAAAAGTTATGGAATATGAATAGAACAACGTCTATCCGGGTCAGGTATTCATAATAGACAGATACCACACGACTTGTAAGGAATTCCTAATAGTGATAGTAAAAGTAATAGATTTAAGGAAATTAATTACCCTTAAAAAAATCTTAAATTATTTTTAAAAAAAACATAATTTGAAAGGGAAAATGTTAAATTAAACTTGGAAATGATCTAAAATAGTAAATAAATTAGCAAAAAATATTTGAAGTGCAAAACTAAATTTTAATAGGTTTAAATTAAAATTAAAATTTTAATAGGTCTATTTATATAATATATATAATAATATATATATATTATATATAACGAGAGTGGGAAGTCCTAAATTATGCCTATCCAGGGTTTATTAGGATAGGGATCTTTTGTTTGTTTGTTTAACGTGACTATATTCCACTAAGGCTATTTGAACGATGCTGCAGTGGGAGTCCTAAATTTTGCCTATTCAGGTATAATTAGGGTATGGATCTTTAACGAGTACCTGACATCCTACAGGCTTGGGACCTCCATTTTACGTCCTACCCGAGGGACGGCATAGACAAAGATTTTTTACTCCCATTACAAACCCCTAGGGCCACCTCGGGACGCGAACCCGCAACCTTTAGTATTGTAAGTTTCTATGCTAACCACTACACGACAGGTGACCCCCCCCCCCCAGAGGGATCTTTAACGATAACGTAAATCCATCGCACAGGCTCGGGACTTCCATTTCACGTCCTTTCAGAAAGAAGACATAACCAAGGACTTTTTACTCCCTTGCAAAAACCCTAAAGCACCCCTGCCTGATGCGAGCCCACAACCTTGGGATCGTCAGCTGTTACGCTAACCACTGCAACATCGATGATTCTTAATCTGTTTAATTTAACTATTTCGTTTAATAATGACCTTACTTTTGTGTAGTCACTATCCTACATAAAGTTTATAACTCTGGCTATCTTCTTACTGGGTAATGAGCTAATCAATTTTTCTTGTTTTTATAATTTTCCAGGTGTCTTTTTTTCCGGGTGAATGCTTTTACCTTTTGATACCTAGAGGAGATGGCAATTTTCAAATTGAAGTTTCCATTATTTGATTGAAATGTAGTAATGGAACATAAGGCATAGCGAAAAAAAAAAAAAAAAAGCTTGAGGAGATAATGTTTAAGTGTACAAAGTATTTATTTCTCTTCCTTAGGGAAATATAACTGCCGGTCTTTTCCATTCGTCGAGAAAGTTGCTTGTTTCGCTGTCTCCCCTGCATCCGGTCATCTCGGATGCAGCATCAGCACGGAGCTTCCTGTTCCAACCGTTCCCGGGGAATATCCTCTGATTTTCTCAGCAGCCGACTACCTGGAGCCTGTGCCACGGTTTTAGTAGTGGTGTCGAATCGCACCATTCCTTCCGGGAGATTTTTTTCGAAATCAGAAATTCAAAACGCACCACAGCTGATTGATGGAGCGAATTGATGGTAAGTAGGGATCGGATTTTACATGTTTTTTTTTCTGAGCGTACAATTCTCATTATAAAGCTCAATTCAATCATTTTATATCATTTCGAATCGTTTAAACGCATTTTTATTTTACATATTAGGTCTATCTTATTTATTTTTATTTCATATCTCATGTTTTCGCTGCACAGTAAACCTAAAAAAAAATCCTACATCATGGTGTTTGAGGAAGATAATAAATATTCACCTAAACAATTATATTTTTCTGATATTTATCCAAGATGTGCTGACTATTTGATATTGGGATCATTGAGATTCAGGGAAAAGGCTTTATAAAAATTATAGGGTCTATTCCAAAAACACTAATAAACGCTTACTGCTCTGATTCTAAGGTAAATGCTGAGTCATTTTTTAATACGGATCTTTGCCGAGCATTAATTTAGAGCATATTTACCTACACAATATGGAATAATTTTAAATTTTATGAGTTTTATTTACATACGTATACATAATGCATATTTACTCAAACATATGAGGAGGTGAGGTGCAAAACTCGTTCGTTCCATTTTTTTGAAAAATTGAGATGGCAGTGAATTGTAAAAGATATTCTAATGCTCTTTCAATATATCTTATTAGATTGAAGCAAAACTTATTGTTTCTTATGGATTTTTGCTATAAAAAAATAGTTTTTTGTTGCAGAACTGATTCGTTCCATAACCCACTGCGTTTCCAAACTGGTTCGCTACTCGTTTTGATACAAAAGTCTTTCGTTCCAAGAATCACTTCTCACTTTGCACCCATCCTATTCGTCCACTTCAGCAGTTTCTGTTACTCTTTCTGAACAAAATATAGAAAGTTCTTTAAACTCGCGTATTTTATTTCAGTTTATACTTTATTCTTCTTACCTAGCTATATTAATAATTGATTTTTCAATGGCTCCAACAAGCTGAAATACTTTGATAATCTACTGAAAAAGCATTTTGGTGACGAGTGGAGGGCCGATGATTCATTGAAGTATTACACACGAGTTCTCAATATATCTGCCACAGACGAGGGAAACAACGAACAACAGGATGATGAAGTAGCTATTGTTGAAGAACAAGATAGCCTTAGGATCTAGTCTTTTTGTAACTTTTCTGGAGTCAGGTGTATAATATCAGTACGCTGATATTTTTGATTCGTAAAAATTCGTAAAAAAAAATATATTTTAAGTTATATTTTGTATAACTATAAGCTGATATTGTTTTGTAAAATGGTACCGAATTCATTTATAAAATGGTTGTGAGCCTAAATAAATATTACTTATTAAGAAGATCAACTTAAAACTCGTTCGTAGCAATGTGGTGAGCAGCAAAAGTCTTTCCTTTAAACATTTTGTTGCAAAACTTTCTCATTTCATATTTCTTTGTTACCTCTAAATCAGTATTTTTTTAATTCCAAGCTCACTTACACAGGGTAGCTGCACCTTTCGAAGGCAAAAAAAATCATCTTTATCTGGCCACTCTACAAGACGAGGTAAGGTTTTTGAATTTTCTGAAAAATTTGTTCAGGTGGAACGAACGAGTTTTCCATCTTCGTATACATAATATGGATAATGCATGTGAATATAAATATGATGTGGTCAACACACTTTTTAAATATTTTTATTTTTATTTTAATGAATTAATATTGTATCAACAATAGATATTAAGCTCGTAATATTAAGTTAAGTGACACTGAGTTCGAGCGTGGTGCGAAGTCAGCTTCGGAAGCCCTACGAAGACTTCGGGTCACTTCGTAAGACCTAAGGTGTTAACCTTAAAAGAATGATATTGACATTAAAATCATATTCATCAGTTAATGAACATTTCATATTATATGTTAATACAAATGTAATTTTGTCTAAATATTTAGGCAAATTTAAAAGATACCTTTTTCTAATTAATTAATGTTAATTTTCGTTCAATTTCAGATTATAGAAATTTCTTTTAGTTACTATTTTGTTTTTTGCGTTAGCTTATGAGTATATTATGTTTTATGTTTTATTATTTTATCATTATTGTACATAGCAAGGTTCAAAATATATCCATTCTGCATTACTTTCAGGTTTATTTTTTATTTTTATTTTAAATTTTCACTAGCCTATGGTGAGGTGGTTGGGATAGGAAAGAGGCACTCTGAACCTCTACCCGGGTCATTATCTGAAGATGCGTAGGTTTCACTTGCTAAAATTTCATTCTTTAAAAGTTATAATTTCGGGCCGAAAAAATTTATAAGCACTCAGTGGTATATTTCCTTCACTTTTTAAACAGTAGCCAGACAGGAGAACTTTTAATTGTTCTTTTAAAACATTATGAAAACAATTTCAAAGTGAGATAGTGAATTAAGATAGTAGTCAACTTTGAAAAGTGAAAGCAAAAACGCGTATATTTTAAAGAAATATAATCTTAAAAAACAATAGAAAACAATAAAAACAATTTCAAATTCAAAAAATAAAATTCCAAACGCGTATAGCAAAAAGTAAGCTTAATATTAGAGTTAGGTTAGGTTACAGTTACATATTTTTGGTCATAGTTTAGGAATCGTCACCTTTAAATTCAAAAGCATTCTCAAAATCTTTTGAGAATTCAAAGAATGGAGGCATTCGCTCCCTCATTTAAGAAATTTTTGGAAAAAGTGAGGGAGTGAAGTTTTCAAAGTCTTTATTATTTTTTAATCACTGTAAGAAGGTTAAAGTTGAAAAATATTGCAGAATCGAAAACTATGACCATTTTCCATCGAAAAACAATAGTTGAGTGAAAAAATTACTTGGAAATTCACCAGTTTTTTTGAAGTGAGGGAGTGAAGTAGCTATTGACCACAGCGTAGATTTCCAGTAAGAACCTAAATCTCACAGCGGAGGCAAGCGATCGCAGCCCCTGGTCGGCAGTCAAAACGATCCTAGGGTCTTCCCTCAACCGATTCTTTCCACCCAGGGCTTTGAGCTATGTTCCTCTCAACGCTCAGACCATCCAACACTTGATATGAGGGAGTGAAGTAAAAACGTCTAGACATACCTTTTCTATTTTATTTATGGTTATTGGTAACAATGAATGACACCGCTTATTTTTCCATGTAATCTTGAAGTAATTACTGACTTAACCGATTAATCAATTTAATCAAACACTCAATTGTTGAAAGAATACGAATTTTTAAAGTAGCTTGCCTGGGAGTCGGACATGGTGAGGGAGTGAAAAAACAATTACTTTTAATTTTTTTTAACCAATTATAAATTTAGTTTCGAGCTAAAACATAGCCTCCATAGAACAACAAAAGGAGTGAAACAGTTCCTATTTTTTTCTAGTACTAGCTCTCCTTTGAATGGTTGAAAATGGACCGGACGTACGATTTACACATTTTCAGATAATGATCCACCCGCCATCACAACATACATTCTATTCAACTTGATGACATTTGTTCTTAACAATTTTCAGTTTTTTACTTTCACTTACGTAGGTATATATGAAATATATAGTAAGGAAAGTATTGCGATCGTGAAAAATTTCGATTTCCGGTTTTCAACGGAAATACACGTTTTGGAGTCCAAATAACCAAGTCCCGCGAAATGGTCTGAGTGTCTGTGTGTGTGTGTGAACAGACTAGCTCAAAAATTATAGGCCGTACAAAACTGAAATTGGGTATTTAGTGTATGTATATGTGACAGCAAAAATTTCATCAAAATTACTCATAAGGAGGGGGTACTTTATTTAATAACTTTTTACGTTTTTTTTTCGATTTTCTCAAAAACGGCTCTAACGATTTTGATTAAACTGAGTATTTGATCTATTTATATGCCCGAGATATAACTGTAAAAATTTCATCAAAATTGATCAACCGGAAGGGGGACTTTACTTAATAAATTTTGTATAATTTTCAAATGTTTTATTTTTATTTACTCAAAAATGGTTATAACGATTTTGATCAAACTGGGTATTTGATTATTGTACGAGTATATGCCAAAGATGGGATAGCCAACATTACTTCAAAATTTATCAACCGGAGGGAGGACTTTACTTAATGAATTTTGTATCATTTTCACGTGTTTTTTTTTATTTACTCAAAAAAGGCTATAACGATTTTGATCAAACTGGGTATTTGATGTATGTATATGCCAAAGATGTGATAGCCAACATTTCATCAACATTGGTCAAACGGAGCTTGCACTTTATTTCATATTTTTTTTTTTTTAATTTTTACCTTTTTTTCGATGATCTCAAAAACGGCTTTAACGATTTTTATCAAATTCGTCATGTTAAATGAAAATTAGGTGTTCTTTAATATCAGGTAAGCTTTATCATTATTAAAATGTTCTGAGGGGGCTTTTTTGGGGTGGGGCCTTTTTTGTTTGTTTCCCATAAAGTACCTTTGTTTTTGTTTATATGGAGAAATTAACTGTCTCTCATTACGCCAAAAAATAAGAAATGACTGAATATGAGATATGATAAAATTAAAGAAAACATAAAGAGGAGAAAAAAATAAAAATATTCAATCATCTCATAAAACTCGTTGAGCCCACGCATGCGGAGTACGCCTTTAATGACAGACCATTGATCATAATTAAAGCCGTTCTGTTCATTTGAGAAGTGGCAATTAACAAAACGAATTAATTTCTAATCTAAGTAAGTTGGTAAGTGAAAGTTGTGTGTTGCGCGCACGCACCAGATTTTTTGTTACATATTTCTTAAAATATAGTTACATATATAAATATTTGGCTTTTTATTATACATGAAAATACGTCCTCTAGTAGTAAGATACTATTGTTATTTTATTTTAAATATTTATGATGAAATCTATAACAGTAAAATATAAAGAAAAACTTGGAAAAAAAAACAACAAAATTCGTGATTGTTAGCTAAGCATGAACCAACCAAGCCTGACTAGCGGCCTCTGCTACTGGGATAACACAAAAGTTGTGTCGATTCCTGGATTGTTTGTTCATCCGCGTTGCTCTATATATCTTCAATACTTGGATAGCCATGTTCATCATGAACTGAACCTTTCAAATAACCATTGCTCACACAGTTATCCTATCTTTACCCCAATATTTATTCAGTCTATTATGGATACACAATGGACAGATGCAAAATGTTTTTATTCACTAACTGCAGACAAAAAAAAAAAAAAAGAAGAAAACTTTTTCAGAGAAATTCCTCGCTATATTTCCAAAAAAAAAAAAAAAAGACCTTGTAGAAATAATACACTGCTCTGGTTGCCATAATATAAGCAGTTCACATTTTCTCCACAAAAAGAAATATTTCCAGGATACATTAATCGAGTTAACAAGAATGATGATGTCATAGGTAATAACTGATAATGTTCGCGCAATATATAACAAAACAGCCGACGTTAATATTTAAGATAACAGATCATGATCCAGCATATATATATAATTTGAAGTACAACACTTTATGAGTGTCGTAAATTACTCAGCTTTATCAATACGAATGAAGCCCCTAGTCATAAATAATGTCGAGATCTGAACAAACATGACTGTGTTTTTCACAGGAATATGATCCGATAACCCGAAATTGATAAATCGACTAAATACCAATAAACAAATGAAAATAATCCCTGAAACTATAATTATTACCCTAATATATCATTATTCACATAATTTTAAAGCCGCAATTTTTAGAGAAAAACAAAATAGGTAGTAGAAGAAATGAAAGATGTTTTAAATTATAGTCACTATGTTTTAAGGAGGCTTCCATGGCCGGATTTGGTTTTTTTTTTTTTTTTTCTTTAGGCGCATTAGGCCTACTGAGACCTTTGGCCGCGCAGTGTGGTCTTCTTACAGACATTTGTGTCGCTTGCGGGAGTACAGACAGCCTGGAGGGGGTAGCCCAAACCTCACGTTGCTGCAAGCCATGGTCACCATGGTACAGCGGCAGACTGCCCATAGCTCCATAACCAATCCCATTGGGGCCGATTTGGCAGTGTCCTTCCCACCGACGGCGTCAGCTCTCTCGGGTTCAAGGGCAGTGACAAACTGGTCTAGGTCCAAGGATTATAGTAGCCCAGAGTCAGCAGGCCCGGAGGACCTATATTTCTTTCCCTGAAGCATACCGTCCTTGTACCAAACCTCCGGGCGGTTACTGATATCATGGAAAACCACACCACGATTCTCGATGGGATACACGGGGAAGGTACATCACTCCTCCGCCCGGTCGGTGTGAGTCGGTGTGGGTGGGGGTAGGCTTGGACTGCGTGGCTTTCATTGGTGGGTGGTCACCCAAATGGAGCGGTCACTCATCCAAGTACAAAACACGCTCGAAGTTGCTTAACTTTAATTACCTATTGCAAGCGCCTTTGTCCACTCGGCCATACCGGCCATGGATAGATTTCTTAATTTTAATGAGTATTATAATTTTAAATAAACTACTGGACATGGTCACTCAGGATGACCTGGAATTTATGAATAGATAAAATACGGCCTACTTTTTTAAAAATATATAGTTTGTTTTCTTATATGGCCTTTTTGAGAAAATTGATATTAAAATTTTAAACTAGGTTTAAAGATAATTTCTTAGTACCAACCTATACATTCTGTATATCATATGGCATGGAATGGCCTGGAATGGGCTGTTAAAAGACACCAATCTCATAGTCCTAGTCAAATTTGGAAAACATCTGCAGCTATTTATAATCATAAAATGCTAGATTTATGGAATTTTATCACTAGTTTTCAATTTTTTTAGTAATGAAAAAATTTTCAACCCACTATTTTATTTAGTTGCATGAATAGATATAATAATACCTATTTTTTTAAAAAAATATAAAAATTTGAATAGATGCCCTTTTCGAGAAAATTTAAATTAAAATTTTAAACTAGGTTTTAAGATATTTTCTGTAATACCAACCTATATATTGTTGCATATCATATGAAACGGCATGGAATAAGCTGTTAAACGACACCAATCTCATAGCCCTCGTAAAAATTGAAAAACATCAACAAGAAAAACAGCTATTTTTAATCATGATTTTTTCTGTTTCGGACTTATTTTTGAGGGCTTTAGAGACCAATAATTCAAAAACGGCTTGATATATCTCAGTAAAATTTTACAATGTTTCTATTTGATACGAGTAGTACCAATAGATACATGTACCAAATTTCAAGAAAATCTGAGATGGTGAGATTCAAAATGATATATTTTTGTGTTGGTTTGACGTGGAATTGCCCGAATGTGAATTTTTTTTTTGTTTTTTTACCTTTGGTTGTAATCGGGAGTTTTTCGGGACAAATATATTACGTAAATAAGTAGGATGAGTCAGCAGTGAAACGGAAAGGAGCTCACTTTTAGCTTACACAATTCTCTAACGAGATTTCTGTCATCGGTTAAATATTATTGATGTTGTAACTTCTTCGCTTTCGGAATGGCCTCGTTAGTTCGTTAGTTAGGAAAGCGGGCCAATCACCGAAAATATGACTAATAAATGGAACCATATTTTTAACCATGAAAAAAATAAAATAAAAAACTTGGGAAATTATTAAAATCCTTAAACGTGCCTGTCTACGCAACTTCTATCAACCTCTTTAAAGTTAGCTTCTAACTTTATTCAATCTTGATAATTCAAAATTGTCCCATTCCCCCAATTGGAGAGAATTGGAAGAAATCGTTGAATATGAAACGTGAAAGGACTTAATAATTATATAAACTAGCTGAACCGCGCCAAGTATCGCACTCTAACGTACTTAAATTCCACTTAATTAAAGTACCTACACACCGTATATTTAGTATCGTATAGTGCGTCATGGGCACAGGTGAGGGTTGAAGAAAAGAATAGATGTGTTTAAATTGTAGATTATTTATTTTTTGAAACATAAGTTTAAGGTATTCACACAGTATGGACGTGTTTACAGGACCTCTTTGAACACTATGTTTGAAGTTAGGATATGGTTATCTGTGATTGTTTTACAGGGCGACCGTTTTCGCTGAAAATTGCAGTTTTTCGCTCACAACTCACAAATGAATAGGTTAATCGAAAAAATGTTTATGATCGAAAATGTTCTCCTTGAAAACATTGGCACCAATTAGAAACCTCTTCGACCATTTTTCTCGCATAACCGGTATTTTTGCGCTTATAACACGCAATCGAATGAGCGATTTGTATATTTTTCCGGTAAAGCTTTAAAATGATGCCTCATTCATGAAATTTGATGAAGTATTAAGGAAGTTACGGCGTACCGACAAAAAATATGGCTTGAGAAATAATATATATGATAAATGATGATTTCAGAAAAACAGCTGCCGAACCTTCTATACCGCAACTTAAAACAAAAAAATCTGGTGCGTGCGCGCAACACACAACTTTCACTTACCAACTTACTTCGATTAGAAATTGACGTGTTTTGCTAAATATCATTTCCCAAAGTCACACATTTTTCTACATTCATGTCTTATTTTTGTTAATCGTTAAAGCCGTTTTTGAGTAAATAAAAAAACCCGTGAAAATGATACAAAATTCATTAAGTAAAGTCCCCCCTTCGGTTGATCAATTTTGATGAAATGTTGGCTATCACATATTTGGCATATACATACATCAAATACCCAGTTTGATCAAAATCTTAAAAGCCATTTTTGAGTAAATAAAAAAAACACGTGAAAATGTTACAAAATTTATTAAGTAAAGTCCCCCCTCCGGTTAATCAATTTTAATGAAATTTTTACAGTCATATCTCGGGCATATTAATACATCAAATACTCAGTTTAATCAAAATCGTTAGAGCCGTTTTTGAGAAAATCGAAAAAAACCTAAAAAGTTATTAAGTAAAGTACCCCCTCCCTTTAAGTAATTTTGATGAAATTTACGCTGTCACATCGCGGGCATATACCTACACTAAATACCCAATTTCAGGATCGCACGGATTATAGTTTTTGAACTAGTCTGTTCACACACACACACACAGACACACAGACACACACACACAGACCATTTCGCGGGACTTGGTCATTTCGACTCAGGGGACCCCAAAACGTGTATTTCCGTTGAAAACCGGAAGTCGAAATTTTTCACGATCGCAATACTTCCACTTACTGTATATTTCATATATAGGTAAGTGAAAGTAAAAAATAAATAACTGAGATTTGAAAAATAATATATTCATAATAATACCAAAAGTATTACAAAAAACTATAATTGCAGTAGAATGCTAGAATACGGGACCAGGTAACAATTTTAACACATTTCTATGTTAAAACAGGGTTATATTGTTGTGGTACATAGGAATAAAGCGGAGTTTCTAAATTATTAGAGAACATCTGTCTGAACCATTAACACTATTCATTCGGGTTTGAGCAAAAGGGCTTAAGTCATAAAAATTATCTTGTATCGTCTTCTTAAAATTCTTAATTCAATGTACAGACCGGTAGTATATGAAATAATAATAGTATTAGAAGAAATAATAGTGTATGATATAATATGATATAGTTAATTAAATTATAATTATTATCATTTATTATTAATGATGTGTATGTGTATATATATATATATATATATATATATATATATATATATATATATATATATATATACACATATATGAAATAATGATATCTATATATATATATATATAATACAAATATATATAATACAAAAGAGGCTTTGTCATGACTGACAGAATCAAAACTACTGATGATAGAAAGTTGATATTCGGAATTTAGATTTTAAACGCGATATAGGTAACCACTAAGAAAGGAATTTCAAAAATGTAACCCCTAAGGGGTTTAAATGGCGACATTGTTAGCTTACTCTAACGGACAACAATTTTGGCACATCGAGAAAAAATATCTAATTTGGACTCATTTTAAAGATCTTGATACGACGAGTTTAACTCGAAAGCCCCTGCGGCGCTTTGAAAACCATCTTTTAAAGCCGAAAAATGAAGCGTTTACGACGAGTAAGCAATTTTTTGTTTCGGCGGTTTTAGTGAACTCTCTCCTTTGCGCTTCTCCCTCTCTTCTACCGAGCCGGAAGTTCCCCCCCTCCAACATTCCATGTATTTTTTAAATTGATTTTTTTAACATATTAGGTATATTAAATCAATACCAAGTTAATGATCACAGAATTGATTTTAAAGGCTCGCGGGCAAAGCCGCGACGGGGAATGCTAGTAGTATATGAAATAATAGCTCATTACGAAATAGTAAGGTATAAATACCAGACTCTGTTGAAATAATATAGTTTCACTTATTATTCATGAATAAAGAAATACAATAAAACAACATTTATAATGATTTTTTTAAGCCTGGTAAATTGTCGATTGAGCATTAAATCCATTACATTACATATTTTGGGCTACCAAATACCAGTGTATTGTTACTCAATGAATCAAGAAATTCAACATTGCAAATCAGGCAAGAAGGTATGTTGTTTAATGGCGTGCTGTTTTGAAAACCTTGTCAAAAGGGCTTTGATTGATGAAATTGTTTTAATATGTTTAAAGATGATAACGAGCAACGGCCATTGCAGTGAAAAAAAATCTGGCCAAAACCAGACTCATATAAAAGGTCCTTTCCAGCCATAACGATCAATTATACGACCAAATTGAATTTTTCAGAAGTAATACCGAACGGTAGTATTCCGAAAAAGAAACAAACATGTTTTAGACTTCGTTCGAAATTTATCGGTGTCGAATATTCTCGGCGAAATATTGGTCAGATAAATTTCACCATAGAGCAACTACCTTTTCAATTCGCGAACACTGAAACCGATGATTGCATAAATATAGGCCCTTTCACGAGCCCGCATCGAACCGTGAATTACGAGGGAGAATCGATTCATCGAAAGTTGTTCCATGATTTACGGCCTAATAAATAGTGCCTTTGGGTTCGTTCCGCTTCCTGTACCGGCTCCTATCGCCCGCACCGCCAGGCCTCGACAATGCCCCATCGAGCTAGGGAGGGCACTGCGTGGTAAAGGAACGAGAGATCGAGGAAGGAAATGGCGAAAAGAAAATATACGACCGAGATAATAGAACGGAAAGGGAACATAATGCGCACCAAACGTAATTTCCATTTTTAACTTCATTAGAGTCTCTTAGATCTTGTCAATGAAGAAGCCAAAAGGATAAAACATAACAATAGATGTTGTAAAGAAACCGCTAAAAAGTGCGTACATTTTTTTTTAGTAAAAGAACCACCAGATATTTAAATTTAAGGAAGAATTGAGCAAGATTCCGCGAGTGTTATGAAAATATTGGATTTTGAAATATTTACTAAGAAAAATGTATTTTTTTTTTAATTGTATCGTAGGTATAGCTCGACATTAGAAGTTTACCTAAGGCGGAACTTAAATAAGCCTTACGGCGCTGTTTGACGTTTTTTGGTTGGCGCTGAACAGGGTTACTATATTTCATTAAGATAGGTTAAATAAGGGTCAGGATTTTCAGTTACAATGATATTTATTATGGTAAGCCATCGTTTCGATCCAACTTGTGGATCTTCATCAGGGCTAAAAGAAAACAAATATATGAGTATCTATGCTAGAGGGTGACAATAAATGGATACATTATAGAACTGATAATAATATAAAAGATGGTGTGTACATAAATATTAAAATAAGAGGCTGGTTAACAAGATAAAATAGAATATGTTATTTACCTACTGAGTCCAGTTGGATACTAAGACTAAAGGTAAAAATAAGGTGAGAGGTAGTGGTAGGGGGTTAGTTTGCCGACTTCAAAGGTTTATGGCGGGGAAATCCAACGCTTTTGAAGTGAAGGCACATGACAACTGAGTGAACAAAAATATTTAAAACAACAAAATATATGGTACTGTATACAAATAGTTGTGTCTGGACTGAATAATAACATAAAAATGAGATAATACATACAAATATGGAAAATATACAGAAAGAAGCATACAATACAAAAAATAATAATAGTACAAGAGGTACAGAAATAATTACAGGTACCTATGAAATCAAAACTAGGATTTGAGGATGCGGAAGATGTTAGAATAAGTGGATGAAATTATCTCTTTATCTGTTTTGTGATTTACCGGGTTATTTGTTTCTAGATGGATGAAAATATTTTTGTTCACTCAGTTGTCATGTGCCTTCACTTCAAAAGCGTTGGATTTCCCTGCCATAAACCTTTGAAGTCGGCAAACTAACCCCCTACCACTACCTCTCACCTTATTTTTACCTTTAGTCTTAGTATCCACCTGGACTCAGTAGGTAAATACCATATTCTATTTTATCTTGTTAACCAGCCTCTTATTTTAATATTTATGTACACACCATCTTTTATATTATTATCAGTTCTGTAATGTATCCATTTATTGTCACCCTCTAGCATAGATACTCATATATTTGTTTTCTTTTAGCCCTGATGAAGATCCACAAGTTGGATCGAAACGTTGGCTTACCATAATAAATATCATTGTAACTGAAAATCCTGACCATTATTTAACCTATCGTAATTGAAGAACAGTTAACCATCTCTCATCTCTATATTTCATTAATTAATTGAAACAAAAAACTAAAACAAACCATAACAATAAGATATTCAATTGTTGCAATTTAAAATGTTTCTTATAAAAGAATGAAAGTATTATGTGGATGATTCTCAAACTATGGGCAACTTTTTGTCACAACTTGTTCAAAGACAAACCCGGCAGTGTGGCCTCTTTTTCTTAGATGTATAAATTTTCTTTGAACAGATCTCTGACTGATGAATTGAAGATTATAACATATTTTACTTTCACTTTCCGATAAATGATATATATCGTAAGGGAAAGTATTGCGATCAATAAAAATTTCGACTTCCGGTTTTCAAAGGAAATACACGTTTTGGGGCCCCCTGAGTCCAAATAACCAAGTCCCGCGAAATGGTCTGTGTGAGTGTGTGTGTGTGTGAACAGAGTAGCTCAAAAACTATAAAACCATGCAAGGGAAGTGACAGCAAAAATTTCCTCAAGAATGGTCAAATGGAGGGGGTGCTTTATTTCATAATTTCTTATGTTTTTTTTTCGATTTTCTTAAAAACGGTATTTGATTTATTTATATGTCCGCGATGTGACAGTCAAAATTTATCAATAAGAGAGAGCATTTTACTTAATAAATCTTGTCCCATTTTCACGTGTTTTCTTTATTTCCTCAAAAAAGGCTTTAACGATTTTGATCAAACTTGGTATTAGTGGTATGTATATGCTTGCGATGCGACAGCCGAAATTTCATCAGAAATTGATCAAAGTAAGTTGGTAAGTGAAAGTTGTGTGTTGTGCCCATCGCACCAGATATTTAAAGTATCACATAGTTATTTTCCATTGTTCAACGTGTTGCATTATGTATATTTTCATTTATATGTACATCATTGGCATTTCTATTTTGTATAATAAAAGAACATGAGTTGAAAAACAAAACAAAAAATCTGGTGCGTGCGCGAAACACACAACTTTCACTTACAAACTTACTTAGATTATAAATTAATGCGTTTTGTTAATTGCCACTTCTCAAATAAACAGAGCGGCTTTAATTATGAACAATGGTCTGTCATTAAAGGCGTACTCCGCATACATGGGCTCAAAGGGTTTTATGAGTTGTCTGAATATTTTTCTTCTTTTCTCCTCTTTATGGTTTCTTTATTTTTATCATTAACCATTTCTTATTTTTAGGCGTAACGAGAGACAGTTAATTTCTCCAAATAATAAAGGTACTTTATAGGAAACAAACAAACAAAAAAGGGCCCCAACCCTCCCCCCCAAAAAAGCCCCCTCAGAACATTTCAATAATGATAAAGCTTACATGATATCAAAGAACACCTAATTTTCATTAAACATGACAAATTTGATAAAAAAACGTTAAAGCCTTTTTAGAGATCATCGAAAAAAAGTTAAAAATTGGAAAAAAACATTATGAAATAAAGTGCCCGCTCCGTTTGACCAATTTTTATGAAATGTTGGCTATCACATCTTTGGCATATACATACATCAAATACCCAGTTTGGTCAAAAATCGTTAATGACTTTTTTGAGTAAAAAGAAAAACATTTGAAAATGATACAAAATTTATTAAGTTAAGTCCCCCCTCCGGTTGATCAATTTTGATGTAATGTTGGCTATCGCATCTTTGGCATATACATGCATCAAATACCCAGTTTGATCAAAATCGTTAAAACTGTTTTTGAGTAAATAAAAAAAACACGTGAAAATGATACAAAATTTATTAAGTAAAGTCCCCCCACCGGTTGATCTATTTTGATAAAATTTTTACAGTCACATCGCGGGCATAAACATACACTAAATACCCAATTTCAGGTTCGCACGGTTTATAGGTTTTGAGCTAGTCTGTTCACACACACGCACACGCACACGCACACGCACGCACGCACGCACACAGACACACACACACACACACACAGACCATTTCGCGGGACTTGGTTAATTGGACTCAGGGGACCCCAAAACGTGTATTTCCGTTGAAAACCGGAAGTCGAAATTTTTCACGATCGCAATACTTCCACTTACTATATATTTCATACGAGGGGTGATCAAAAAGTTCCAGGACTGTTGAGATTGCGCGGCAATGGAGTGTCATAGAGCAGTGCGGTTGGCAGCATTGTTTAGCGTGACTCTTCCTGAGCTCAGATGTTTATTCAGTTTGTTGATAACCTTCTTCATTGCAAAGTTACTACTGTTTTCGTAAAAAAAAGTTTTTTGTGTTCGGCGATTTTGTGAAAGAAGAATTTGGTTTAAGAAGTTTTCAAAGAATTTTGTTTAAGAAGTTTTCATTGTCATTTGCCATTTTAAGAAGTTCCTGACAAACTTGAACTCTGTGTTCTTTCTGCTGCTCAGTCAACAGTCTTAGAACAAACTTTGCAGCCACCCTTCTCATCTGCAAATTTTCTGTTAAAATCTGTTGACACGAACCAAATGAAATGTTCGTGAACAACATTTGAAAAGTTTCAGTAAACATTTTACCCAACTTCACACAAAACTTTACGCAAACGCGTTGCTCTTCCTTTACATTCATTTCACAAAATCGCCGAACACAAAACACTTTTTTTTACGAAAACAGCAGTAACTTTGCAATGAAGAAGGTTATCAACAAACTGAATAAACAGCTGAGCTCAGGAAGAGTCACGCTAAACAATGCTGCCAACCGCACTGCTCTATGACACTCCATTGCCGCGCAATCTCAACAGTCCTGGAACTTTTTGATCACCCCTCGTATATAGGTAAGTGAAAGTAACAAGGAATAAACTTTTAATTGAGACAGATGAAGTAGCCAATCTAAATGATACGTATTAAAACAAAATTAAATAAAATGATATATTTACTCAAAAACGGTTTTAACTTTTTGAGGTTTAATTTTGATCAAACTGGGTATTTGATGTATTTATATGCGTGAGATATGACTGCAAAAATTTCATCAAAATTGATCAACTGGAGGGGACACTTTATTTTTACGTTTTTTTTTGTTTTTCTCAAAAATAGCTTTAACGATTTTGATTAAACTCGACATGTTTAATGAAAATCAGGTATTCCTTAATACCAAGTAAACTTTATCATTATTAAAATGTTCTGAGGGGGCATAAATGTGTAAGGGGCCTTTTTTTTGTTTTCCTATAAAGTACCTTTGTTTTTGTTTAAATGGAGACATTATCTGCCCCCCGTTTCACCTAAAAATAAGAAATGGCTAAATATGAAATATAAAAAAAAATCAAGTAAACATATACAGGAGGAAAAAAGAAAAATGTTCCGTCAACTCATAAAACACGTTGAGCTGACGCATGCGCACTACGCCTTTATTGACAGACCAATGCTTTATAATTAAAAATGTTATGTTCATTTAATGAATTTTTTTTGTTTCATGGAGGGAACTATATGAAGTTTTCAACAAATAAGTAGAGAATTATAAAATCAGACGACTTGGAGTATTATGCTTCCATTGCCGAATTATCACAAGTAAAAACTTATTTAATAATAAAAACAATTTAGTGTACTTTAAAGAGCAAATACAAACAAAAAAATAAGTAAATTAATGTTAAAAAATGAGCGGCTTTGATAAATGGCATTTAACAAAACATCAATTTCTAATCTAAGTAAGTTGGTAAGTGAAAGTTGTGTGTTGCGCGTATCGCAGCAGATTTTTGTGTTTATGTTATCGAATCTGATTGTTTTTATTCCTAATTATCTTATTCGTCGTTGTCATCGTTTGTCACCAACAACGATTTTCCTATTATAATATATATTTTGGTTTATAGTATTAAGTTTATTTGAGAAAATTTGTTACCCTGTTTCTAATATTACTGAAGGAGTATGAAAATAACACGCTGTTTAATCATGTGGTTTAAATGATAAATCAATACATTTTTTTTTTAATCGTGCCTCGGCAACGGATAAATGATCGAAGCGTACAACAACCAAGTGGAAATTAAGTGATCCAAACAGATAATTTCAATAATTTCAACCTTTAAGTTACATACCAAGACCAAAATGACTTATGCGTTCGAACAAATCATATTCATATTAATTTCAAGGCTTACCATACATGGACATATCAACAAATCTCAAAGATATAATGCTAGATCTAAAATTCGTGAAGTAATAGCCTGAGCGAAGGCTGAATTGGATGAGGATGAGGAATTGCATTATCCTAGTGCGATAATGCAATCTGTATGGATGCCAGGAGGATCTCCTTCAATGCATCACAATTTCTGATCACATTTTAAGTAAGTAATAATCAATATATATTATAAAGCAAAGTGAACAATGTGCGTGCCGATAAGGCTCAAAAACGACTCCACGTACGATCAAGAAATCTATGTCGTCGTGTACCCCTATAGTCCCTAAAGGTGAAGAAGGTTTCCGTTTTTATATTTAGGGTGAAAAAATTGAAGAGAAAAGGGCGGGAATTTCAAACCTCTCGCACTATGTAATTAGCCTATCTTTTCGGGTTAGTGAATGAAAAATTTAATTTGAGCTGCTGACCACCAGGAAGAGCTAGGGTGCGTTTCACTCAATGATTATTGTCCATTCATTCAGTTTGTAATGGTTATATATTTTTTCAGCTGATCTTTTTAAAATTACTAAAAAAATGAGCGAAAATAATTATTTTCCCCTTTGTGTACATATGTATTGATAACAGTTTTGGGATGACTAGAGATGTCAGCTGTACAAACTGTGTAGAGGATGGGACTGAGGATGCCACCCTGAGGAACACTAAACTGCTATGAATAGGCGTAACAACTTAGTGGGAAGGAGTAGGTATTTACGAAGTTTGTTCAGCAATACCGGATGCATAGGCATACTCGATCAACTGCCAATAAAGTCTGAAGTGAGTTATCTGCACGAGCCAACTAGATCCTAGGTTTTATTCTAGATCATTATATAATGATTTTTTTTTTTAGAACTAAATATGAGAAATCTGCATGGAACGAAAGTTTCCTTTCGCGTTCTCCTCTTCATTAGGGAGAAGGTGAAATTTGCAAAGGAGCTGCATTTCCTTTTCATTTCGCCAACGTTCGCACACGATCCCAGACGATGGATCACGAAGAAGGCCAAGGTGACGTACCGCCGATGGAGGGTGAAAGCTGTGGGTCGGAGGTCGGGCTTTCTCCTTCTCGAAAGGGACACTCAGCTCGGCGGGTCCTCGAACAAGAGGATATCCGGCTTCGCTGGTCCAGGATGTATGCACATGTATACTTGATGATGTATCGGTTGTATAACGAACGGGGGATTGATAATAAAGATAAATAATAAAATAAAATACAAATAAACCAAAGGTAACACAATAGAACCATCAGATCGGTCATAGATCAGTAATAGTCATCGCTCTTGTTGTGAGCACTAGAGTCGATGAAGAAAAAAATTGTATCTACTGTCCATCAAAGAAACCTAATCCCATGGATAGGCTATCAATAATTACAAGCCAGAACTTAAGAATCACTGTACAATGATACACAAGCAAACTAATCAATAAATATCGAGTAGGAAAATCGATCTGTACACTCTCAGTTTTTAAATATATCGCAATGTCTTAAATATCGATAAATATTTATCGATATTTACACTCTGGGTCTCGAATTTTTGGAAAAAAGGGAGAAAATTAATAGTGAATTGTTGAATTACATCGGTAGTTATAATTCATTGGTAATTGTCAGTGAGAAAAAAAAAAAGTTGAATGTAAATCAGATAGAGAAATTAATTTAAGTGTTATGCCAAAACATCATAGACTGCTGTTTCAAAATTCCTCTCAGGCTACTTTCTAAAAATCGGAAATGTCTTTTTTATTTTTATTTTGTCAAAAAATAGGGAAGGAACAACATTAAAACATTTTTTTTTTCTTTCTGTTACGAGTGTAGGCAACGTCTGGTATCTTTATACAAATTTCAAAGCAATATCTCTAAAAATGAGGACACGGGGATGTGAGAATAAATAATTTCCATTAAAATTGCTAGGTAAAAAAATATTAAAAATAATTTATTGTGATTGTAGATTTGTCTTTTGTTTTTTATTTTTAGGATAGGCTAACAAAGAATCAAATTCTGCACATTAGAAAATCACAAAATAATAAAATGGAATTTTTCAGAATTTTAACATGAAAATCGGGTAAATTTGAATTGAATTGAATTGTAAGGTTACCTAGACAAATTTTCGAGATTGACCGAGTTTTATGTGTTTATGGTTGTAACCTGCCTACATTCTGATCACTATTTGGGCAACAAAAAAAATATCATAATCGCGTCCCTTTATGTTGCAATCAGGGTCGCACTAAACGACTCGGTATTTTTCGTTAACTTTCGAACATTTTCGGGATTGTGTCTAGGGAATGATCATGAGATCTTGGCTAAAAAGCTATTATTTTAGAGGAACATATTTAAGATGTTGCATGCATGTATAAAGCATATAATGCACATTTATACTGAATAACCTATAAATACTGAAACCCTATTCACTGCATGATTCAGCTCTTCTGCCATCAACTCGGGCCATATTAAGGCTTCCCACATGAACTTCGATAAAGAAAAATTAATATGAGTGAACAAATGAAAATATTTCACAACGATCTATATAAATAAAGTTGAAATTCTGTTTGCTTGTTTATTTATTTGTTCTTTATAGAAATCCATACCGTTTGTCCTAAATTCTCCAAATTTCGCTCAGTGGTTCTTTCAGGCCAGGTGTGAACACTTGTCCATATTAAAATTGCATAACTTCAGCCGATCTTCAGCTGATATTCTTTATTCTCCAAATTTCGCTCAGTGGCTCTTTCAGACCAGGTGCGAACAACTGTCCATATTAAAATTGCTTAATTTCAGACGATCTTCAGCTGATATTCTTTATTGTTATAAAAATCATAATGATCTCACCTTACTATATTTTTTTTTTTTACGAAATCGACTGTTTCTTTAGAAAAATGAAATTCCCCGTCTGAAACCGGGGTATACACATATAATCTATGTATATAAAGATGAAATTCTGTTTGTTTTTTATAGAAATCCATACCGTTTGTCCTAAATTTTCCAAATTTCGCTCAGTGCTTCTTTCAGACCAGGTGCGAACACCTGTCCATATTAAAATTGCATAACTTCAGCCTGGGTCATATTCTTCAGTCTGGGTATATTCTTTATTGTTATAATAATCGTTTTGATTTCGCTTTACATTGGTTTTTACAAAATCGACCGTTTGAGTCGATAAAGGTCTGTTTATAGATTTTATAGATTTAAAAAATGAAATTCTCCGGGTGAAACCGGTATACACAGCTAGTAGTGAATAAAGGTTTTTACAATCCTTAGAATTTTTTTAAAAATTAGTTCCACGAATTACTGTTTTTACTTTCTCATACATATATATGGAATATATAGTAAGGGAAATTATTGCGATGATTCGACTTCCGGTTTTCAACGGAATAACCAAGTCCCGTAAAATGGTCTGTGTGTTGAGATCACGTTGAGCCCACGGATTTGAGCCTTCAACGACAAGATTGTTTATAATTAAAGATGTTCTGTTCATTTAATGGAAATTATTTTTTTTCATGGTAACTATATGAAGATTTCAGCAACTACATAGAGAATAAAATCAGACGATTTGGAGTATTATATTGCCGAATTATCAGATTTATAAACTTTTATTTAGTAATAAAAACATGTCGCAGAGTAATTACCAACAAAAATAAGAAAATCAATGTGGTATAATGTGTGACTTTGAGAAATGCCATTTAATATAACACGTCAATTTCTAATCAAAGGAAATTGGTAAATAAAATTGTGTGTTGCGCGCGCATCGTCCCCGATTTTTTTTTACTAGAA
Source organism: Aelia acuminata (assembly GCA_911387785.2). Lineage (NCBI taxonomy): Eukaryota > Metazoa > Arthropoda > Insecta > Hemiptera > Pentatomidae > Aelia > Aelia acuminata. The sequence continues at coordinate 173,400,197 of OU426979.1, forward strand.
CGAAAAAAAGTTTTAGTTGATAATTATGTAAGATTTAAACAAGATGAATAAAAATGAAGCGTTTCTAAAAAAAAAGACTACATCTTTGTGAACTAATTTAGCTGAATAGGTTTATTAAAATTTATTTTTTCTCAAAAATGATTTCGGAAAAAATGTTGGCTCTTCAAGTCTATAATAATTCATAAAATATTTAATAACGAAATCAGGTAATGACAAAAAAAAAAAAAATAAAGAAAGAAATATAATTAAATACATGACATTAAGTATTTTATACCTGACATCGAAAATTTCACATAAACTAGGTACTGAAAAGGTCAAACTGGTTCAATACGTCAAACAGTTTAAAACTGATTTGTCATTCCCTTGAAATAAGAGCTCAAAAATAAAATTAAAGGAGTGGATTATAAGGATTAGATGCAGCTTTATAATTAAAATTTATAAAACCGGTTGAAGTTAAATGATAAAATGATGAAAAATGCAGAAGTCCTTCAGTAGGGAATTACGAAACCAACCTTGTGATACTTTCTAATATGGAGAAAGAGATAATGCTGATATGCATTCTGGATCAGAGAATAATGCTTCTGATTACAAAGAAAACTATAAAATATTTTTGAATTGGTAACCAAGCCAAAAGGGGACAAATTTATCTATTATTTATTATTATTATTATGTTTTTATTTTCTTTGCGGATTATCTCGCAGCTGCGGGTTGATTAACTGAGGTGGGGGACAATTCCAACCACCTTCAGTTATCTATTCTTCATAAACTTTTTTTAAAAATTCAAAAATTTACGGACTATCCTTGCCGTGTCCAGGAGAGTCGATTTTTGAGCCTCTCTCAGTATATCGATAGGCAATTTCAAGTTTTCTGTGCCCATTACTGTGGAATTAGGACAGTCCATTGGTAGATATCACTATTGGCACTACCGTCACATTTTCCAGACGTGTATAGATGTTTCAGCTCCATCGCCGATTCCTGATATTTTCGGAGTTTCTCACCGACTGTAGCGCTCATATTGTTGTCATTGGGGATCGCAACATCGATAATTACAGCTTTTTTCTCTTCCAGATCAAAAAAGAGAATATCGGGTCTATTATGCCGCACTGTGTGGTCGGTAATCATACATAGATTCATCCCAGTACAACTTGAAGGGACCTTTTTGGAGAAGCCTATGGGGGACGTACTTAAAATAAGGTAATAAACTCAACAGCAAAAAAAAAAAAAAAAAACCGGACACTCACATTATCCCTCATAATTCCAGTAAATTTTATTTGATTTTTAATTAGTGGTTAGGGTTACTTTCTTTATAGGTCACTTCAACAAAATCTACCAAAAATTATTAATAATTGCGTTCAATATACAAAAATAATTTTTTTTCGCTTTTTCAGAAACTCATAAGTATTCATTATTTAAACTTTTATTAAAGGTAAGGCCTCCTAATATCTCGCATTGCCCCCTCTTGCATGGGTAACTGCTTTCATCCTGTTAGGCTTAGAAGAAATCAAATTTTAGATTAGTTCCTCTCGCACAGCGCACACAAGGGGAATTTGGCCCTAAAAGTTGGCCAAAACCCATTTTTTGAAATTTGAAATTTCTCGTAAATAATGACTGGAAGTTCAAGTAGAGGACCTGTTGGATCATGCAAGATGATTTTTATCTCTTCCAGGCCCTTAATCCGGCGGCTATTCTAATTCAAATCTGACCTTATCCTTTAACTCGTCTCATATTTATTGGTCTACAAAATATATTAATTTTCTTTGTTCTTACTGAAGTATCGGCATTTTCATATGATGGATAGTTCGAGGCAAGGTTTGTACTTGTTATCCAGATAGTTATATTTTTTTTGTATTCAATACTAGTATCAATATCTTTTTGTTTTTTGGTAGGTATATTTTAGAGCTAAAAAATAAATTTGAAGGTTAAAAAGTTATACGTCTGGGCATTTCTGGGCAACGAAATATTTTTTATGATAATGTATAATTATCGTAGATTATGTTTCTTGAAAAAAATTCTGCGAATAGTTGCGATTGGGAGACTTATAATTTTTTATTAATAAAATGTCAATTTCTTTAAATAATAAAAAAAATTCAAATTTGTTATATTTTCATTTATTTGTATTTTAGGATCTTCTGGAAGAATAACTGTAACCTGAATGGAATTATTTGACATATTTTTAAAGTCAAAACATAAGCTTTTAAAAAAAAGAAGGATTTTTTTGTGTCTTTTCTCATTGGGAAATATTGTAATGACCTAGAGCATGTGAAAGAGCTAAAACAAAATTATCCATTTTGAGGCATGATTTCCAAGTCAGATAGAATGCTTCTTCAATTCTTCTATTTCAAAAAAAGAAATGTTTTTGAAATAGCAATAAGAAATGGCTAAGTGGGACGATATAAATTAAAAGCTCAAGATCTGGTGGACGCTCTGAAAAATTATTTGTTACATTAAAATTTACAACGGATGCGGAGAAACTTTATCAATGGTATGCTATGACACCATCTGTTCACAAAATTTTAAGGGATGGTATTGAAGTGATAAAAAGCCCTCTGCTTCATATTGGTCTTTTATCTGAGGAAGCAGCAGAAACCCGAAATAACCATTTCCGGGTTTATAGAGAAAATAAGACCAGAAAATTTTCCCCGACAGAGTGCATTCTTGATGTAATTAATATTGACATCAGATCCAGTTATCACAGGCATGAGAAGTTCAAGAAAAAAGGTATCAGGTTTTGTAAGGAAACTTTAGAAATGTTGTCTCCCCCAACCAACTTAACCGATAGTGGTGATTCCGAAAGTTCATTAAGTGACGAGGAAAGTGAATAATGAATAATTAAATTTAATATGCATTTTTGATGCCTATTTCACAGTCGGTGGATTTATGTAAAAATTTATTTTACGAAAAATTTCTCCTTAGAGTATTTTTTTAACTGCTAAAAAATCATTTTTAATGTCTATTACAAATATAGAAGCCATTTTGAGGACTTTTGAATTAATAAAACGGAAGGAAATAGTTTTGGCCAGCTTTTCGGGTCAAATACCCCTGTGTGCAGCGTCCCATTCTTCTCGAAGAACAATTTTGAGCTAATTTACATTACTAGGGGGTGGATGACGATTCCTAACACGTCTCCCTAAATTATTCCACAAATGTTCTATTGGATTCATATCGGTAGATCGTGCAGGCCTGTCCAAAACTGAAATTCCCACCCTCTCAGTATTGAGAAATCGTCATTTGACTGCTTCCGAAGTCCAGGACAGACTTGAAATGGTGCGGAATACCCATATCAGCACAGATACTGAACGGTGGAGACTGAGGGAGCAAGGGCTTGCAGTGAGGCCCCCCGAGGTAGGGTGCCTACTCCTGGAAAGACATAGGAGAGATCACCGATTATTCGCTGGCCAGCATCTAAATTGATCTGTCGAGCAATAGGAGGCTGTTTTGTTTACCGATGAGTCTCAGTTTGGTCTATCGGTCGTGACAGAGTGTGGAGACGACCAAGCGATTCGCTCAATGCACCCTGCGTGAGTCACAGCCTTTCCAAAGGCAATCAGTTATGGTTTGGGGAGATATAAATTTCCACGCCCGTACTGAACTGATTTTTATTGAAAATAGGGCACTGGGTGCACACAGGTACATTGAGGAAGTACACATCAAGCCTGTTATCCCATTCGCCCCATTTATTGGTGATCAATTCATTTTAATGTAGGATAATGGTAGCCCGCATCCTACAAGAATAGTCACCGAATATTCGGAGGAGATCGGAATTTTAGTTTTGGACTGGCCTGCACGATCTCCCGATATGAATCCAATAGAACATTTGTGGGATAATTTAGGGGGACGTGTTAGGAATCGTCATACACCCCCTAGTAACGTAAATTAGCTCAAAATTGTTCTTCGAGAAGTATGGGACGCTGTGCGAGAGGAACTAATCTAGAATTTGATTTCTTTTAAGCCTAACAGGATGAGAGCACTTACCCCTGCAAGAGGGGCAACACGAGATATTAGGAAGCCTTACCTTTAATAAAAGGTTAAAAAATGAATACTTATGAGTTTCTGAAAAAGCGAGAAAAAAAATATTTTTGTACATTGTACGCAATTATCAATAATTTTTATTTTAAATTTTCGGTAAATTTTTTTGAAGTGACCTATAAAGAAAGTAACCCTAGCCACAAATTAAAAACAAATAGAATTTACTGTAATTATGAGGAATAATGTGAGTGTCCGGTTTTTTTTGCTGGTGAGTTTATGAAAGTTATAAAAATGTGTTCCAAAACTAAAATGATATATTTAATGTCTGCAATAATAATAAAAATTTGTTTACTGTGTAAGAATTTTCTTATTTTTACATTTATCTAAATAAAAAAAAATCAGCCATTCGATGCTTGATATCTATCTGCCGGGCACCACAGATGTCAAACATCAAAATTGGTAATATTAAAATCGATGTATTCTTCTTATAATAATTATTATTATTATTTGAGTTATAAATGAAAATAATTGATATAAAACCACTGGTGAACGAGGCGCCAAACCAAATTTAATAAATTTTTATTTTATTTTATTTTTTTTTTGAGCCATTACCTAATGGTATTTTCATTAATCATGCTTCTTTATATTGAATAATTTAAAAGACAACGCGAAATATCTTGTTCTTCAAAAGGGATAGAGGTAAACACAATCCTATTTCACAAAATTCCACTTTAACTTATAAAGTTACTATACTATGATACAGATAACACAATCCGAAATAGATGTGCAAATGAATTATTTTAGCACGCTTTTCTCCTTATTTTAGAGTATTAAACTATTTGCTATCGGTATATATAATTGTTGGTAAGAATTAAAAGGCAATATCATCTTGTAATAACACTTTTTAGTATGATTTTACCAACCGAAGCAGTCCAAGTTGCTATTAATTAGAAGAGAAATTAGGAGTAAAGGAAAAAAGGATTTTAGAATTCAAGTAAGGGGTGATAAACTTTTATTGATGGATAAAATTTTTACGTGGACGGAAGAAGGTTTGCAGCAGGACGGCAGTGATGCACTGGGCACAATCGAAGCACTGACTGGTGTGGAATTATCTCAGCTGGGGGCTAGGCTTCGCAGTGGCAGGGGATTAGAGGACGACAACAAACAACACAAAGCAGTTCATAAACATTTATGAGTAGAGTCTGTCAGCCAAGGTTTAAATGAAAATATAACTGACGTTAAAGAAAGTGAGGTAAAACTTTTAAGTTATAATATAGCTGGATTAAAGAATAAAATTTGTAAGTTGGAATTTTTTAGTTTTGTAAAAAAATATATTTTTTGTATGTTTGAGACCTTTATAATTGAAAAGGATTTTTTGAATTATGAACATTTCTTTAAGGGATATGAACTAAGTTGGGATAGTGCCTCAAAAGAATCGAAATACGGTAGAGCTAGAGGGGGGGGGGGGGCAGTGTTTGGTATTAAATCGCATTTATTATATGAAGGATTTAGTTTTCAACAGATTGAAAATATTAATGTAATAATATACATAGCGAAGAATAATCGTACTTGTATAATACCAGTTTATGTTACTATAGACAATTGGAGACAGGAGTTTATGAATATTAGAAATTTATTTGAGAACTATTGTTTTAGTAATTTTGTTTTGATCGGGGACTGTAATGTAAGAATCGGTGAAAATCAAAATTTTCCAGATGAAATGTTTAGTAATAAATTTAACATCAGTTCTTCGAGAAAATCGAAAGACATTGTGACAAATTCCAAGGGGTTATTCTTCCTCGAACTATGCGCGGACCATAATTTGATTATTTTAAACGGTAGGACGGAAGGCGATCCAAATGGAGAATGGACATATATAGGAGGCAATGGTAGTTCGGTGATAGATTTTTGCGCTGTCTCATATGGGTTTCTTGAATTTATTAAAGATTTTAAAATTAAACCGGAAATTTTTAGTGACCATATGCCGTTAAATTTGTCGCTTAATATAGAAGAATCGAAAAGTGTTGAAACACTACCGCTGTTACCTAAATTAAAATGGACTACGTTTGATTGTACGGAATTTCTAAGTAAAATAGCTAAAATTGATTTAAAGGTTCCAGATGAACCCCAAAAAGCTGTTGATTATTTTATTGCTGTTATTAAAAATGCTGCCTACCTTGGGAAATCCAATAAAAAGAATAAAAATCAATTTAAAGAAAAATGGTTTGATTTCCAATGCGTGAAACTGAGAGAAAAAGCATTCGCTCTATTAAATCTTTACAGAAACAGTAAGTGCAATTACATCAGAAAACTTTATATAAACAAAAATAAGAAGTATAAAGAGCTATGTAATTCAAAAAAACGCGAATTTTATATGGGATTAGCAGATAAGTTTAAAAATGTGAAAGATTCCAAGGGTTTTTGGGACTTGGTAAATATGATGAAAAAAAAGAAATTCATTGCAAGTTCGGATATTAGAACTGAGCAGTGGCTTGAGTATTTTAATAGTTTGTTAAACCCATCCGTTATAGCTCCAAAAATGTTATATGTCTCACCATACGTTGTAAACCAGACTCTAGATGATAACTTCGAATTCCATGAACTAAATAATGTCATTAGAAAAGCAAAAAATGGGAAGGCACCCGGATTAGATAGGGTTCCATACGAATTTTCAAGAATTGTCCTAATGGTTTCTTAGAGAGTCTTTTAAGCCTGTATAATTTTATATATGAAAATTCCAATATACCCGAAAGTTTTGCCAAGACCATTATTTTTCCTCTCTTTAAAAAAGGTGATATAAATAGTGTCAATAATTATAGGGGAACATCCTTTTCAGATTGTATTGCCAAGCTATTCACCGGAATGTTATTATTAAGACTGGAACTGTGGATAGAGGAAAACAAAGTATTACATGAATGCCAGGCGGGATTTCGAAGGGGATATTCAACTGTGGACAATATTTTTAATTTGTTGAATATTATCAAAATTCAAACAAGTAGAAAGCGACACAAATTATATTGTCTTTTTATTGATTTTAAAGCAGCATTTGATTCGCCAGATCGAAATGCTTTGTTTTATAAACTATATATATTGGGCCTATCCAGTAAATTTATTAATGCGATCCGAGGTCTATATAAGAGTACAATGTCATGTGTTTGGACCAATGGGGGTATAACTGATAATTTTGAAACAACTGTAGGATTGAGGCAGGGTTGTCTTCTCTCCCCTATTCTATTTTCGCTGTTTATTAATGACATTTCCGAATTTATTGGTGGTGGTATCACAGTAGGAGGTAAAAACATTCGCTGCTTAATGTATGCGGATGATATAGTTTTGCTGGCTCCAGAGCCTACGGTTCTTCAAATGATGATAGACAGGGTTGCGGAATATAGCAGGTTGTAGAATTTAACAGTAAATCTACAAAAAACGAAAATTATGATATTCAGAAACGGAGGAAAATTGAGTAAGACCGAAAAATGGAAAATGGAAGGAACACGTTTAGAAGTGGTAAATTATTACAATTATCTGGGAATAGGGCTTACTCCGCTTTGTAATTTAAAAAATCATTTTTTAGGTAAGTTAAATACTTCAAAATTTGCAGTTAACACAATTTATAATAGTATTCTTAATAAAAATGAAATACCACTATCCAAAAAGTTAAATGTGTATAACGCAGCAGTTCGGTCTATTATTTGCTACGCATGTCAAGTCTGGGGCTATCAGAGTTATGAAGAAGTAGAAAAATTAAACAGATTTTTCATAAAAAAGTTGTTCTCCCTTCCGAATAATTCCCCAAATTACATTTTGTATCTGGAGACCAATATTCACCCTATTTTCTTTTATACAGTTAAATCTCACCTAAAATATTTACAAAAAGTTCTAACTTTACCAGAAACTAGATATCCAAAAATTTTAGCTGCAGAAATAATTAGAAAGAAGTTATTTTGGCACCAGGAGAACACATTTCTTCTTGAGAAATTAGGTATTTCACTGCAGTACAATGATAATCTTTTGATTTCCCAAGTTATAAAAGAATTAGAGCTTAATCATAAGCTTGAACTGAGGGAAAAGGCTAGAATTTCAAATTTTCATGGGCTCTACAGGGAATTACACGTGGACTTGGGGGAGAGACACTATATGTCGGATGGTAATAAAATGAATTTTATTAAAGTAATTTTCAAACTGCGAGGACAGTTGATATACCTCAATAATAAGGTGGGAAGGAGCGAAGAACAAAGACTGTGTACTCTTTGTAATATGAAGGCTATTGAGGATCTTAATCATTATATTGGTGTCTGTCCTGTTCTTCGAGAGTTTAGGTGGAGGTTTTTAAAGAGAAAAGAACTGAGTAAGAATGAAATTATAGGATTATTGAATGGGGAGGACTGGAATGGTCTGTTTATGTTTCACACAGCTGCTTATAAATACCGAACTTATTTGATACAACAGTTTAATTCATAAAAATGTAAATGTAAATTATTTTTATTCGTTACGTATGATTTAAGGTGAATAATTCTATCTTATTTTATTGTTTTTGTTTTTCATTATTCTTGTTCTTGTCTTTCATTGTTATTTTTTCTCTGTACATAGTTATAAAAAGGAAATTGATTTTTATATAAGATTTGATTAATGATTTTTAATTTTTAAAGAATTTCCATTTATTTATTTTTCTAATGTAGTAAGATAGTAATTAGTAAGATTAATTCTATAGAGACAGCTCATGGCAGACGGTGATTTACCATGCCAATGAAAGCTTATTGTAAATTTTTTCAAAATGTAAAACTTCTTTTGATTATAAATAAAGCGATTTATCTATCTATCTATCTATCTATCTATGATTTTACCAACCGGCAAATCACTTTGATTACTTTTAATTATGGTATACTTTTGAAATACACAACTGGATCATGGGATTTCCACAAGATTGCAGATTACTGCTGGAACCTAAATATTATTTGAAAGGTATTTTTTCCCCGCTGCTATTAGCCTCCATATGTTTAAGAGATAAGTCACGCCATTTATATATCTCAGTAACTAGAGCTGATAGAGGAAAACTAATGGCAAATTTGGATTCAGCGCAGCAATTATACCAGTTATAATTATGTTAGCTACTAACTAATAATTATATTGGCTATAAAACTCTCGGTACCAAGACCACTGCGAACCTGTGTAATTAAAGGCGTTCCGTCCATAGAAAATATTTGTCAACGTGTTTTCAAACATACATATTTAATGGAATTATTTGTGCCCATGGTAACTAAGTGAAGTTTTTAACAACTAAATAGAGCATTATAAAATAAGACGCGATGGAGTATTATGCTTTCATTGCAGAATTATCACAAGTAAAAACTATAACAATAAATAATTGTAGTGTACTATTAGAGAGCAAATACAAACAAAACGGAAATGGAAAAATGTGCGATTTCAAGGAATAGCGTTTACATATTTGTTAAAATTTTAAAGTCAATTCAATTTGAATTGTCAATTTCTAATCAAGTAAGTAGGTAAGTAAAAGTTGTAGACCACCAGATTTTCATTAATACATTCATTCGTTAAAAAATAGACATAAACATAGATAAACATTTCATAAGTTATTACAAATCTATATTTTATGATAATCCTGAAATCATATGACATTTAGGGCCAATTTTTAAATTTTACATGTTTTACAAAAATATATTTGAAACTATCTCCTACATTTTTAAAAATAATATGTCTCCTTATATAATATAATATAATTATATTATAGTTATATAATACTAACATTCCCCGTCGCGGTTTGCCCGCGAGCTTTTAAAATCAATTCTGTGATCATTGTTTTGGTATTGATTTAATATAATATGTAAATTGAAGTTAAGGAGATTTAGTAGAATTGGAGCTTCCGGTAGGTGGAAGGCTTGAGGGGGAAGCTGCCGGCTCGGTAGAAGAGAGGGAGGCGCGCAATGGAGAGAGTTCACTTAACAACTGACTCGTCGTGAACGCTTCATTTTTCGGCTTTAAAACATGGTTTTCGACGCCCCGTAAGAGCTTTCGAGTTAAACTCGTCGTATCAAGATCTTTAAAATGAGTCCAAATTAGATATTTTTTCTCGAAGTGCAAAAATAGGTGTCCGTTAGAGTTAATCGACAATTTCGCCATTTAAATCCCTTGGTCACATTTTCGAAATTCCTTTCTTAGTAGTTACCTACATCGCGTTTAAAATCTAAATCCCGAACTTTTTTAGCTGATTTTAATTGGTCTTTCCGTGTTGCATTGCTGTACCTGTCACATCGCCTTTTAACTTGCTTCTTCTCCTCAGAAAGTTGCGGTAGTAGAGCTTCACACACGTCAAAATGACCATTACATAGCGTACCAGTAAAACGTAGTCTTTTCGTCGGATTAGAATTATTGCCAAATACCGCATAAATCTCATCTTTGCGATATACTTCAAAAAGGTAAGGAAATAACTCCCCAGCTGCCGTTAGTTCCACAAATCCGGCATGGGTTGAATGCTGAGACATATGAGTGTAATAACTACTGAAATCAGAATAATTGTTACCGTAATCATTTTGAGTAAACACAGAAAATTCGTCCCAATTTGGATGACATGTTGTACTACAATTTGCCGAAAATGACAACATTTTTCTCGAGAATTCTCAATAATATATATATAGAGATCGAAATAAACACGCACCATAATGATATTGTCTATTTAATACATAAAAAAAAAAGCATATGGTTTAAAATCTCAAAAATAGGTGTCCGTTAGAGTTAAACGACAATTTCGCCATTTAAACCCCTTAGAGGTTACATTTTTGAAATTCCTTTCTTAGAGTTAAATCTAAAATCTAAATTCCGAACTTAAAGTTTCTATCATTAGTAGTTTTTGCTCTACATTGATTCTATCAGTCAGGACAAAGCTTCTTAAATATATGAAGAAGAGATCGAAATAAACACGCACCATCCCCAATCATGGGAATCACAGTGTGCATAATTTGATTACCACTAATATTTAAATAATCAGGAGCCATATTTTATGTAAATGTCTATTTTAATAATATTGTAACGTTAAATCAATATTCAAATAAAAAACATATGGTTTAATATCCCAACAATAGATTTCCGTTAGAATTAAACGACAATTTCGCCATTTAAGCCCCTTAGGAGTTACATTTTTGAAATTCCTTTCTTAGTGGTTACCTACATCGCGTTTAAAATCTAAATTCCGAACCTCAAGTTTCTATCATTGGTAGTTTTTGCTCTGCGTTGATTCTGTCAGTCAGGACAAAGCCTCTTATATATAGAGAGATTAAAAATTTAAATAAATACAAAAATCATTATATAAATTTAAGAAAAAAATATTATTATTAATGATGCATAAGCGCATCTCTGGGACTTATGCAATGGGATATGAGAACGAGGTAAGCAGGAGAAAAAAAAATCGTTATAAAACATACTGACATCGTTTACCAAGCGGTGTATGTTTATTTATTAAGCTAATGAATATGTTTCTAATGAGCTTACTAGGTTGAACAAATATGTTTTGCGGTTAATAAGGTATAACCATGTTCACTGGAATAATTTTTATCAAATTGTAATTATTCTACCTACAGGAAAACTCTCGTGTGGTATATCTACAATACCAGTTATCTAAATACGATGAAAGAATACTGCTTGTTTGGGTAACTAGTTTAATTCTAGTTTACTAGTTTAATTCTAAATGTAACATTCACTGTTTAAATAGCTAAATAAATAATGACAGACACGGCTCGAAGTATCAGTTTAATGCATGAGTAGGTAATTACTTCGTCGCACAGGAAAAACATTCATCAGTTAAACAATGCATACAGGGAGTCTAGCATGAGGAAATTATATGGGAATTTTCGTAGCGGGACATATGCAGAATTAGGCGGGAATTTTTAATTTTGGACTGAATATAAGGGGATTTTACTTAAGCACCTGCTTAATATATTTTATAATTATATAAAAAAGATTATTACAAGTGCCGATCGAAACCAAACTTATTTAAGTATGTATTTATAATACATGTAAATGTGTAATATGTCTAGTTTAGCAATAATATCAATGAAAGCTTATAAAATTACAGTAATTTATCTCAATTATTCATCCGATCCGTTGGCTTTGTATAGTAGGCTGGTAAGACAGGTGTACTAGTTTTAGGTTATAGGATCTAATCCCGGCCCCTACTTCCTAGTGTGGCTGGTACTCGCGGGATGATGGACCATGCCCCTTTAACTAGTATAGCCCTAAAAGTTGGTTTAACCTTTACATTTAGGTTATAAAAATCGATACTACCTGAGAATTGAAAAATATATGTATACTATAAAAGTACCATGTTATATATTTGTTATGTAAACATAATATATATAAATATGATAATCCAAACTGAGTTCAAAGACATTCTGAGAGTTTATTTCGGGAGCTGCTATTATTAGTGATGCTATTGTCCTCTTGCACTTCGACGAGCAAAGAGACCTCAGACGCGACTGAGCATAACTTAAGCGCCTCTGCGGTCAATGATCTAGATAAATACTTCCAGAGAGTTTTAGAGAATCTGCCATAGCGGCCTATCAGCCTTGTAGGGGAGACCGAGGGGAGTTGAAACAATTTTCACATTTTGTTTCATATCCTTATAGGATCGATAATCGATAGGACATACTTTACACTTGCGAATGACAAACATAAAGAAATTGTAAGCGTTAAATATTGTGGTGAAAAATCCACTTAACCGTAACAAGTCAACTTGTTTCAACTCCCCTCATACCGAGATGAGATGAAACAGGGGTCGAGGAGAGTTGAAACGTGTGATTTTTGAGAAGCATTAAGGTCTGTAAAATAAAAATGATGATATAATTTAAGGTTATTTATTAAAATTAAACTTTTGAAGTACGAAACAAACTTTTTTATTAATATTTTGGGCAGATATATCAGTTAAGTAGGTAACTACAGGTCTAATACAAATAATCAACTCATAAAGTAGTTAAAAAGTGGTAGTGAAGAGTACCATAACGTCCTATACGCAACCTTTATTAAAATAACAGTAGTATAAACAAATTGTGTTACATTATAAATCTTTGAAATAAAATAATTTTTAACTTTCAGCCGTTTCTTAAGTATTAAAATCAGTTTTGATCAATATTTCTTCAAATATTTATGCAACAATAATTTCACAAATTTCAAAAATAAAAATATCATGATAATGAAAAGCGCCAATATGACAAGGGTTTCTGGCAAACATAAAGATCCCCACCAGTGCAAGTTTCAAGAGCCCCGTTGCATTCCAGACATTGCTCCTATTTTTATTTTGCCCTGCTATTTGAAAATGGCTCCAAAAACAAAGGCAAAAGGATTCTGCTTCTTCTGCAGAATAAGTGCGATAGTAACCGATGTTCCCCTCTCTGCGGAAGTCATGCCACTCACTTGTTTTTGTCCTCGTTGGGCAAAACGAAACGAGTTGAAACAGTCTGTTTCAAATCTCCTCGGTAAGAAAAACCTCACAATTTTTAATCAATCCACAATCAAGAAGCAACTGCACAGAAATCAATTGTATTAAATATACATAATAAAACTTTAGTTAATGAGCTTTCGAAACATATGTAACTTGAACCAAAACAAAAAACCCTTATGGAAATATAGGCATCCAAAAAAACGTTAAAAACTTACTTTTAACGATTTTTGCCACGTGGCATGCAGAATTCCATAAACGCGCGACTTACGCCACCGACGCGAACTGACATGTCAGCACGCGGAGGGAAGTGATTGATAAGCGAAGTTGCCAAATCGCTAGCGATTTTAAGTTCCGAGAAATCGCCACTGTTTCAACCCACCTCGGTCTCCCCCTACTGATCAACAGGAATCGATTAATCAACTAATCGATGGAGGGGGAACGAATCGAAGTTAACACTAATACATATTTATCCTACAATCTGCATCTACAGATAAAGGTTTTTTTTAACCGATTTTAAAATGGTGGAGCTCACTTCAAATAGGAACTGTGATATGAGTGATTCTAAAATTATGGTGTCATTTTTTTTTCGCTATTTATAACCTGATTGGTAAAGAACACTGCTATCTAATTTTGAAGCGCACCAATCTTTGTAAAATACTGTTAGTAAAATAAACAGCCAACAAATTAAATACCGGAGGACTAAAATGAGTGAAAGGGGACCGGTTATATTTTTTTCATTACTCATCTGTCATTGCAACAACGTTGCAAAATCAAGTTGCATTATCCTTAATGTCGCTAGTGACAACACTGCAATGTCCTCTTCAATTTTCGATGAGCAAAGTTGTTTAGCAATAGGCGGGGAGGAAGAAACTTTTCAGGGAAACGCAATCGTAAAAAATTATGTTAAGTATGAAAGGACGGTTTATTAATGCCATTTTTGGGCTGCTTACTAATATTGGATGAAATATTTTTTTTTTTATTCTGTCCGGTTTTTTAAATACGTTGATCATTTGGAGTACTGAAGCATAAATACTTCAAAATAAGACAGGTCAGATAAGGCATAGATTAATAACCATAAATTGTATATGCCATAAACATCAAACGATCTGGAAAAAAGTAAATCATAAAATGATAACGTACATTAACTGGCGCAATCACAAATTTCAGGGAAGATCATTTGGAATCACTATAAATCGAGAGAAGAGACAAACTTTCAACCGTATAGAAAGAATATGGCTCAGTGGATTTTTTTTGTTTTACTTTCACTTACCAATATATGAAATATATATATAGTAAAGAAAGTATTGCGATCGTGAAAAATTTCGACTTCCGGTTTTCAACGGAAATACACGTTTTGGGGTCTCGTGAGTCCAAATAACCAAGTCCCGCGAAATGGTCTGTGTGTGTGTGTGTGTGTGTGAACAGACTAGCTCAAAAACTAGAGGTCGTACAATACCGAAATTGGGTATTTGGTGTATGTATATGCCCGTGATGTGGCAGCAAAAATTTCATTCATTTCAGAGGGGGTACTTTATTTAAAGAATTTAGTATATTTTTTACGTTTTTCTTGATTTACTCAAAAACGGCTCAAACGATTTTGATTATACTCGGTATTTAGTGTATGTATATGCCCGCGATGCGAGAGTCAAAATTTCATCGAAATTGATCAATTGGAGGGGGCACTTTATTTAATAAATTTTGTCCTATTTTAACGTGTTTTTTTTTTTTTTATTCAAAAACGGCTTTAACGATTTTGATCAAACTTGGTATTTGACGTATATATATGTGACAGCCAAAATTTTATAACCGTATCATGAAAATAATAACTTTTATTTATTAATAAAAAGATCAATTTTACTTAAGAGAGTAAATACGTGATGCTCGAATGTTTGAAGCATCGCAGGTGTGTAAAAATATGGTATAAGATAATAGTCTATAATTAATATAGGTATATTTTAATCTAGAAACTTTTTTTCCATAATAAATTTTTGAAAACAATATAAAGTGATTTTAGAGGAATAGTAATCGTTCTTGATTTCCAGAAAGGCAAAAGAGACGTAAATACACCTATCGATTCACCTTCACGATGTATTTGCAAAAAGCAACTCGTAGTAAAAAACAAGCAAGCAGTAAAAAAAACTCGACTGTTGATGAAATCAGTCCCTTCATAAATAAATTAGCAAGAATACATCGAAAAGTGCTGAGAACTACCAAATTTTGCTATGCAGATACTCTCTAACTTATGGAGATATACAAATATAAGTATATACTTAAATGTGGAAAAATGTGTGAAGTTGAGGATTGGCGTTTACATATTATCGAAACACGTCGATTTCTAATCTAAGTAAGTTCGTAAGTGAAAGTTGTGTGTTGCGCGCATCGCACCAGATTTTATTTTTTTCATGAAAACTAAATTTATTTCAGTTTTGTTTACTCTGGGAGGAGGGAAGACCGAGTGGGCCTAAGGTTAAATCGTTGAAAAAAAAAAAAAAAAGAAGAAAAACGCACCTTAAAACGATTAATCATGATAAGTGTTTATTCTATGGAATGATTTGTGTTATCGGAAATCACAAATAACATTACTATTTAGGCGTGTTGTGTAAACGCAAAAAAGGGCGTTCGAATGAATTCATTTAAAATACGAGCAACATAAATAAAGATCTATCGCAATTAAATATTAATATACAATTGAATTTCCAAATTAAGAACCTACACTAGTACAGAATAATTGCGTTTTTTGTTTTAATAGTAATATTTTTCTAAAGTTTTTCCATTACCATGAAATCGGGGGTACCCCCCTTCCCTCCACCACGCTTGTAAAAGAAGATGATCTGAAGTAGGATAGGATATTCCGAAAATTGAGTTAATATTTTATTTAAAAAAAAAAAAAAAAAAAAAAAAACCTTCAAATCTACATTTGAAGGGTTTTTTTTTAGGGGCTGGTTCAAAATAGTGCCAAGCAACATTTTTAACAAACATAAACTGTAGCTGTATATTACGTAGAACTATAAGTCTATGATGGAAATGCCACCTAAATATAGTCATATTAGAGCACTCTATAGTCTTATTTAGGTGGCATCTCCATCATAGACATATAGTCCCACGTAATATACAGCTCAGTTTATGTTTGTTAAAAATGTTGCTTGGCACTATTTTACCCCGACCCCTTCAAATAACGTATCATTCATTAACAAGTTAATTGCGGCGGCGTATTTTAGGAGTAAGCTGAATTGAACGGTATCGGTCCCCGGGGTCCGACTGCTGGGATGAGCCACAGACGATATCGGGCGTCGGGGTCCGATGGGAATGCTTTGACGAAAGTGTTATCTTTTGATTAAAAGGGAATTAACCAGATGTTGGTCGCGTCGTGAGCATTTTGCTCACACTTGCCGAAAATCTTATGTATTTAGCTTATTTATTTTTCTTTAATTCTGATATTTTTTCTATTTGTCATTTACACATTAACTCACTTTAGGAAGTTGTTTTTGAAAAAAAAAAAATTGCCGCGCTAAGCCCCAATAAAGCGTTTGTTCGAAAAAACGGGAGCGTGAGCAAAATGCTCACAGCGCGACCATCCGTGACACAGAACTGAGCCACCGTGCGGGCCGCTCCGAGACCTGCACGGACTTGCCCATCTCCGCTGTAATGAGCCCAAATCTTGTCAGTACACGTTTGTATTTCTTTGATAAAATATTGTAACTGTTCTGTTAGTTAGTTTAGTTCGGAAAATGAGTGGAACAAGATATTACGGCTTTTGGAGGAGCGTCCGGAAGAAAAAAATGACCAAGTATTTTCGTCTCTTTTCTTCGATTTTTTAGTAAAGGCTTAGATTAGTTTTTATATTTTTGAGTAAAACGGGGTATTTCGTTTTTAGATTGTTATTCGTTATTGTTTTCATTAGATTCTTCCTATTCCAATGGTACCAACTTTATGCGATTTTTTATATTTCTATAATTTCTTTTTCTACTAATAATTTCCTATTTTTCTTTTTATAATTTTAGTTAATGTATACTACTGCACTTTTCTTACAATAACTACTTATTTTTTTAACTATAAATCGTGTTAATAAAGCATTCTTGTTTACTTTCTTCTATTCATTCCCCTCCTATAAAACAAGTATAATGAATGCATTAAACTGATGAAAACACCTTAAATAGATTAATAATTTATTGATGAACATATTCTAAATTAAAAGAAACAAAAATATGACGAAGAATGCTGCTTCAAAATAATAGAATAGCCAAAAACTGAGGTGTGAGCAATTTGCTCACGCGCGACCAACGGTGTCTCACGGAGGGACGCGACCAGCGCCGGATTAAATGAGAGTCTCAAGGGCATTATCTCTTGTTAAGGATTAGGAATAGGCGCAGGGCAGGCCGATACAGGATTTACGCCATTCTTTATCGAAAATCAGACCTCAAAGTCCGATTCTAAAAAACAACAGAATTTCAGCTGTTAGCAACATTTTCTGCACTAAAATGCAATAATCTCATTGAAAATAGACTAAATTGAGTGAGTGAAGTGTTCGGACTTCGGAGAGGGGAATGCAAGTCATCGGACACCTAGGACCGATGCCGCACCTAACGTGTTAATTATTATTTGCAATTTATTTTCTCTATAAATCTCTTTTATTTCAAGACTCACATAAGGCCATTTCCTAGAATATTCTTATAAGATACGTGTCCCAGAACAAATAAAGTATATTTTATGAGGACTTATATCGTAGGAATGAAAATAAAAATAAACGATCTTGGAAGATTGTTGAGAAAGGAATGAATCAACAGGGATAAAAGAAATCTTGTGCGATTTCAACAACTACATAGAAAATTATAAAATCAGACGACTTCGAGTTTCATGCTTGCATTGCCGAATTACTATAAGTAAAAACTTTTATTTAATAATAGAAAAATAGTGTTTTTTATAGAGCAAATAAAAACAAAAAGAAGAAATAAGTGAGGAAAAATGTGTCTTTGAGAAGTGACAATTAACAAAACACATCAATTTCTAATTTAAGTATATTGGTAAGTGAAGGTTGTGTGAGGCACATATGCCCCAGATTTTTATTATTAAAGTTCTGCCTGTAATATTTTATGTTCGAAATATTTTAGACTATTTACAGTTCCATCGATAAAAAAATGTGGTGCGATGCGCGCAACACACAACTTTCACTTACCAACTTAATTAGATTAGAAGTTGACGTGTTTTGTTAAATGGCATTTCTAAAAGTAACACATTTTTCCATATTCATTTACTTATTTTTGTTTGTATTTGCTCTCTAAAGTAAACTATTTTTATTTAATTATTATTAAATAAAAATGTTTACTTGCAATAATTCGGCAATGCAAGCATAATACTCCAAGTCATCTGATTTTACAATTCTCTATGAATTTGTTAAAAACTTCATATAGCTACCATGCAACAAATAGTTTCCATTAAATGAACAGAACTGTCATTAAAGGCGTTCTGTTCATGCGTGGGCTCAACGCGTTTTATGAGTTGACGGAATATTTTTCTTTATTATTCTGAATATGTTTACTTTTTTCGTACTTCATATTTAGCCATATATTATTTTTAGGCGTAACGAGAGACAGTTAATTTCTCCATTTAAACAAAATCTAAGGTTCTTTGTAGGAAAACAAAAGAAGCCCCTTCCCATTTAAGCCCCGCCAGAATATTTTAATAATGACAAAGCGTTCCCGATATTAAAGAAGACTTGATTTTCATTAAACATGACGAATTTTATAAAAATCATTATAGCCGTTTTTGAGAAAATCGAAAAAAACGAAAAAATTGGAAAAAACTTAAGTAAAAAAATTCCCCCTCCTTTTGACTAATTTTGATGAAATATCAGCTGTCACATCGCTGGTATATACATATTTTAAATACCCAATTTCAGGTTCGTACGGTTTATAGTTTTTGAGCTAGTCGGTTCACACATACAAACACACAGACAATTTCGCGGGACTTCGTTATTTGGACAAAGGGGATCCCAAAACGTGTACTTCCGTTGAAAAACGGAAGTCGAAATTTTTCACGATCGCAATACCAACCCTTACTATATATTTCATATATAGGTAAGTGAAAATAAAAATTGGAATAAAACAAAAGCTACCAATGACCAATGACCAATGATATAACAAAGATAAGACAAAACGAAAACAGACAAAGTCTGCTGATGATAACTCCGTTGTGAAAGTTTAGGTAAAACTTTCAATAAAAGTTTAAGCCTTTACCAAGATTAAATTACCTGACAAGGGCGTCAGCAGAATTATGTCGGGGGGGGGGGGATAGGGGGGGAGGCTGACCGGTATAAATTTCGCCTAGGGGGGAGGAGGTATTGGTAGAACCCAACGCCATTCAGATTTGCAAGTTCTGGGCGTCTATTTTTAATTGATTGGTCCAATTTCCTTAATTGTGGGCAGTATAGAGTCGATTTAATTGTCTGTCTTCTTGGCTAAAGCTCATAGAAAATATCACCCTTGAAATTCCCCCATACGGAAAGCATTATCTTCTTTGGATACAATCCGAGTTTTGACATGCTTCTTGGAGACTACTACTTCTCACTACCTAAATATTGGTTATCCAAAAATTGATATAGAAGATGAATTATCTAGAATGAATAATATGAAATTATTATTAACACATAATAAAAATGATAGAAACAGAACCACAACAAATAAACAAACATTGAGAAACAGGATGAAGGGGACTAGATAATCTAAGTACCAAACTCCACAAAGCTACATCAACATTAGTCTAAAAATGTGACTATGAAATAAATGTTCTGTTAATATTAAAGCCAAATAAATGTAAAATAAGGAAAAGGACAGATGTATTGATTATACTGATGACAAATTATATTGATGACAATTTGGCAATGAGAATAAAATAACTTATACATAAGGTAATTATAAAAACAAATATATAAAATTTAAAGTCCTTAGATAACATAACTATTGTGAAAAAAAGATTAATAATTATAAAAATGTTAAAATATATATAGATAGCCCCTGAGAGTGGGCCAACAGCCCGAAACGTTGGGATGATCAAATAAAGTTTCAACAAATATATGGAAGAGACTCCCCTCATTAAAGAAATCCCAAAAATAAAACACTTTTCCTCACTATAGTGAAAAAAAGAACCAAGTAGAAAGTAGAAAGTAAAAAGATTGAAATTGATAAATCCTTACATATATAAAAATCTCGTGTCCCGATGTTTGTCTTTCTATTTCTCAGAAACTACTCAACCGATTTTAATGAATTTGGCTCAATGTATATAGTTTTGGCCAACTTAATAGATAGGATAGTTTTTAACTTGATTAGTGATCAAAATAATTCTTATATAGCGAATTATTGCAAATACAGTAAGTCGTATTTCGATTTATTAACATGGCGTCATATGCCGATTTCATAACGTTTTTGTTTATAAGCATGCTATTGTAATACAGGTTATCATTATTATAATTTTGTATTGTGTTATGTGAATGCAGTTATTTGTTCCTATATTATTATTTATTAGTAATACAAATCTTTGTATTTATTGTTAATTTTCATTAAAGAATAAATAAATTAAGAAAAGGTTACAATAAATTCTCAAAAGTGTAGGCACTTTTTCTTCCTTTTCCTTTTTTATTTGTATTTAAATTAATTTACTAGCTAAGCGCTGAAACGCTTTGATGTGGCCCACCCTGATATCAACTTTTAGTAAAGTAAATACATTTTAATAATTTAAATTAGGCTATTATTTGAAATAATACTCTATAAATGTAAGAGCATCTACTGTCATAGGTGTAACCTAATAACCTTTTTATTATTTTTATCCCGTGCTCTAAAATGTAAAATTTTAAAAATGTCAGAGAAGATTTGTAATTCCTCCTTTATCAACAATAATTTAAAGTTGAGAAAATTTAATCCCAATCGAATAAAGATTCTGGAACCGTCAGAATTTTCAATAAAATTTAAAAGGCTTCAATATCCTATTCGTTTTGCCATGACGTTAAACAAATCCCAAGGGCAAACAATGTCCACTTGGACTTTGAAAATCCGTGTTTTTCCCATGGGCAATGGCATAATTCACGTGAGAAATGGGCATCGCCTGCTCACGTGTGTGGAAACCATCAAATCTTTGGTTTGTGTTAAAAAAACAAAACAGGTTAACCCAAAACATTTTGAACAAATTAGTACTTGAATAAATAAAAATTCTTAATTGTATTATGTAAAAACCTCTTTAAGAAGAGATTTCTTATCACTCAAATATATTGCTAAATTAAAAGCTACAACACACTACCCTCCTACCGAACACTTATTTGCCGAAGGGTCGGGAAATCGAGGTCTCAAAGAAATTGAGAAAAACGCCTATCAAAAGGACATATATGACGCGTTAACCAAGATTGGCATGACCCTGAGCAAAATTAAACCCGTTGTTAAACTAACAATACCAAGTTGAAGTAGTGTTAGGCCAATAATCAATAGATCATGGGCTTAGGTTACCAAAACTTACTTAAGTCATCCTTTTTAAAATTAGTGGAAAAATATAGCCATTTCGAGTTAGTTTATACCGATCCATCAAAAAAGGGCGAGTGTTGGCAGCTCTGTGAGTCGTAAACACAATCAGCTCCTTTTTAATCAAACTACATTGAAATATGAGATGTAAAAAATAAAAACTTATATAAAAATCGTTTTGATCTCGCTTTACATCGGTTTTTACGAAATCGACCGTTGGAGTCGATAAAAGTATCACTTTATAGATTTTATAGATTTAAAAAATGAAATTCTCCGGGTGAAACCGGTTGATATACAGCTAGTTATAATATATAATTAAGAATCCATAAAATTAAATACTGTTAATAAGTATACATCGAAATTGTAGAGTAGTGTATTAATGTAAATGGAACATATCATTATCCCTCAAGTATGAATTGCCTGTTTCATGGAATAAAAAAAAAAAAAATATATAAACTCCGGATAGGGTCTGCACTATTTGCTTTTAAAGTTCCAGGTAATTATACTAAGGATTTGTTTTGAGCGCCTGGTAAATATTTACGCCTTTTATACATGAGGCATCCTACTGTCAGTTGGTACAGATCTTCCTTTTGCTTACTATAGCCTATCGAGCACTGTTCTAATGTGTCAATAATATAAGGTGTGTGTTTTAGCGAAAACTTAATGATATATTTGCCTGAAAGTCTTAGCTGGGCTATTAAGTTTTTCATTCTGAAAGGTACATTTAGATTCAGGTAATTTTGTATTTCATTAGTAGGATCATAAATCTTCAATGTTAATACGGATTATATTGTGAAGTTAATAGTTTCTGTTTATCTTTTTGCTTAATATTTTTAAAATTATGTAATACCGGGTAGATACATTTACTGGATATGGTTTGATTTAATACAGTTATAAATATAAAAATATATTCAAATTTCAGATATCAAAAAACCCAGGTTACAACTTAGACAAAACAAGGTAGACATTGTTTAAAAAAAAAAAGTTTTGAAATGATACTACTTAAGGAGTAGGAGGACAACCGCAGGCATATGAGAGATTTAATCCATTCATATCCTTCTTCTTCAAGTGTTAAATCGTCAAGAAGATCCGCTTACTGAGAGGATTTGTCAGGAGCGAGGATGGGGGACAAGTTTCAGATAACAACTTTGCTTTATCCAGCTCCCCCCCCCCTCGATAGAACTTAGCGGCAAAGCCCTCCACGGCGATAAGTCACCCAACCCTGTCAGTGGTCTGGTATTCCAGGTCTTTGGTATCGATATCGTGGTAGCTTCTGATAGCCTCTAATTGGTCCAATTAGCGTGGATTAGGTAAATCAGGCTAGAGATAAAGGATTTGTTTTGTCTATACACAAATTTACTTACTTAAATTTTATACTGGAACCAGATTCTAAATTTTACTTCTATCAAATTTTTTTTCAAAATAAATATACAGTAGGGTTCCGATTAGCCGAGGTGCCAAGTCTGAGGGGAGGGGGCGTATGTGTATGTATATGAGTTCATTTAAAAAACTACAACAAAAGATTTCTTTTTAAAAAAAATAGTTTCATTATTTCTGTTATTATGCATTATTATTAAATATTTATTAGGGTTTTAAGCATATATGTAGTTTTTATTTAAAAATAACCTACGTTTTCAGTTGGTATTGGTATGGTTACCTTGGTCCCTATCGACTTGGTTAATCGGAACCAGGGTCTGTTTCAGAAGCCTACCTTCAGTTATTTTTGCCATGGCAACGGTTACTTTTTAAGAACAATATGAATACTATTTTAAATAACCTCAAAAGTAATTGATAAACATTATATTTAACTGAATAATTATTTACAAAAAAACATATGTCACTTTAATTTCCGAGGGGCATAAACTTGATTATATCACTTAATATTTGGTCGAAATAATCACAAATTGCGTATCTTTGACGCCATAAAAACTCACATAAATAAGAATCCAAATGATTCCTGCTAGTTCCACACTGAATTTTGTTACGTCGTTTCGCTAAGGCCCATAAACCCTCGAGATTGTGTAGTATAGTTCCATTAGTAATAGTGTCCGACCGAAACCAAAATTTTAGCCGAAACCGAAACCGAAACCAAATTTCGGCCATAGACCTAGTTTCGGGCCGAAACCGAAACCGAAACTTATTTACGTGTCTATATATAATACGTATATTTTTAAATAATTTATTTTTTGAAGAGAAAAGATTTGGCTCCGCCGGGAATCGAACTCGGGTCTCCTGCGTTACATGCGAGGATGCTAACCGCTACACCACAGAGCTCGGCTCAAGGCAGAGCAAATCAGCAGTGAAGAGGAAGGATTTGCTCTGCCTTGAGCCGAGCTCTGTGGTGTAGCGGTTAGCATCCTCGCATGTAACGCAGGAGACCCGGGTTCGACTCCCGGCGGAGCCAAATCTTTTCTCTTCAAAAAATAAATTATATAAAAATAATTTAAAATTGGTGGTCAGCTACAATTTAAGATTGGATTAATTAATATAATATGTATAAGTTTGTAATATGTCTAGTTTAGCAACAATATCAATGAAAGCTTATACAATAACAGCAATTTAACTCAATTATTCATTTCATAAGTGAGCTGGTATACAAGAGTGGTAAAACAGGTGTATTTGTTAAGTTATAGGATCGAATCCCGGCCCCCTCCTTTCTAGTACGGCTGGTCCCCATGGGATGTTAGACCATACCCCCTTAACTAGTACAGCCCTAAAAGTTGAAATAACAGGCTGATATTAATAAAAATTCATATTATTATGTATAAATAATAAATAATATAGTAAATCTGTCCATAATAAAGCCGATAGAATAGAAAATGACGGCCTATTGAATATGTAAAGCTGTATGTCAGAAGCTATTTAATCTACTGAGTTAGTTTTGGTCTCAAATGTTAGTGGATTTAATCTAGTTTGAAAATTTATAGAACAGTTTTTGGTTGAAAACGTGCTTCTTCATGGCAAAAATTGAGACAAGTTTTTGGGATGTTATTTGTGAACCGCTAGGTGAAAGGGGGCTGCCAAGGTTGAAAAATTGGTTTGCATCTGATTCCCATTCCATACAAGAACAAAGACCAAAACCTACTACCACCATTTGATGCAACTTTTAATGAATGACAAGGTTACTGACTAAAATATTTTTTTAATAAAGATACCAAAAGAGTGAGAAAAACCTATGTTCTACCGAAATAAAATACAAGTGTAATTAACTAAAATAACAGATACTTCCCACTATTAAATTGAAGGGTGTTAAATGCCATGAGAGATCGAGCTTACAAGCTGAAATCGTGTAGTCCTACTTCCTTCTTGGAGATATCAGGCACAAGAGCTAGCTTCGGCCTGGCCGAAGATTCGGCCAATTTTTGGCCGAAACCAGGTTTTTCGGCCGAAATTGTCCGAAACCGAAACCGAAACTTCGGTCGGTCACTAATTAGTAACATATACTTTACAGGGAACACCCTTTTCTTGTAGAAACTTTACGGCAGAATCTTCATCATTTATCTTCCTAACCAAATCTAACAATCCCATTTTAATAATGACTTTTTCACAATATAATATGAAGTATAAATAAAAAGAATAGTCAATTTAACATATGTTTCAGTAAAACAATTAATACCCAGTTATTTTGATGGATACAATTCAATAACATTTAAGGTTAAGTCAATGATAATCATAAGTAACTGTTACCATGGCAAAAATAACTGGAGGTAGGCTTCTGAAAAAGACCCCCGAACCATACTGTATAGCTCTTCACGAACAGCTTCAACCAACAAACCGTGATCCTTTTAATTTGTATTAAAAATTATTTTATTAAGATGCGGTCAGACATAATAATTCGATCGACTTCATGTTTAAGTGTAAATAGCAGTTCGTAGTACGCAGGTATGGCAAGGTTTATTTTAAGGATTTTCCGTTCGAAGGCGAGGTTCGAACAGGAAGTCCGGAATTAAGAAGGGCACTTCCTCAAGGGGGCAGGTCACGACTTTTTAAAAAAGTTAAAATAGCAAGGTTCTTTGCAAAGTGGCCATTTATGATCTGAGGCGAGCAGCATAAGCAAATGAAGTATGCTATTTTGCGCTGTTTTTATCCCTACCGACCAATCCCCCCCCCCCCCCCCGATATTTTCTTCTGGAACCGCGCCTGGCTAAGGGTATTAAATAGCTAGATAGTATCAGATAGCTATCTGCGTCCAATTGATCCGATACTTCCAACGTATTTCTGCCCATAAGATTGGAAATAATCTAGATGTTCCGATTACTTTGCCGCTCAATTGTATCCCAAGTCTTTAACACGTTCACGCCAGGACTGTTTAATGCTATTCACTCTATCGGGCGGGAGCTATTCCAGGGCCTTACGCATTATTGGCAATAATCAACAATAATAAAAGAAACAATAAAAAATAAATGTTCATTTGTTTATAAATATGTATATGAATATAAAAAATATAACAAATAAATACAAATAAATATAAAAATAAATGAGTATACGTTAAATTTTCATTATTTTAATTTTCAGCTATATAGAAATTATTTCTACTTTCCTAACACTTTGGCTGCCATGTCACCTGAAATCGAGGATCAATTGAGTGATGTAACTCCAATTTTTATGTTTTGAGATATTAAAGGGTTTGTTATGTTAAGAAATTTTGGTCTTGTTTCACCAAGACCACAAATGAATGCACTAACATGGGAAACTAGCAGTTACACTGTTAGTGCATTAAACATAACACAGTTTTCACTACACGGCAGAATGGCTAACAAAAAAAAACAAAACGAAAATTGGAGTTACACCACTTGTGCTTTAAGGGGCTCAATTTAAATTAAGGAGTTTTTTTTTTTTTTTTTAATTTTAGATTGTTATTACCCTTTTTATTCATTCCTTTTAATTCATAAATTGTTCTTTCTAGTCTTAAAAAAGTAAAACTAACTCATGGGAAGTTCGGCATCCATTACTTTGGATGTAGGCTCTAGCGTGCTTCCTCATTGTCCCAGCAGTGACATTCTCTAGCATGTTTTTCATCAGAAAAACTTCTTTTAGACTCAAAAGGTGAAGTGCAATTGTATTATGGGTTACACCACTAAAAAGCTAACTAAATTCCGCAGTTTTTAGGAAATTTGACAGCTTCTAGGGTGCTCCAGTGGGGAGTGAGGAATTTTCAAAAGCTATTAAAAATTTAAGTCTTAATAAGTGTTTTGTGTTTAGTGCGTTATAAGTCCCACCGAAAGTCGATTTAAAATAACCAGACCCATCTCATCTTTTAGAAAATTTAATGCTGATTAAGAAAATATCATCGTTCTATGCTATTTTGTTTCTATGCTAAACCAAAGTAGAGAAAACTGTTATTTTTCAGAAAAAATAAGATTTAAAAAATAAAAAAAAAAAAAATTATATATCCTCAACAGATTGAGATAGGAGACTCGTTTCTGCCACATTCTACCCCTTTTAAAATGCAATAGTACCCAATTCATTTTTTTACACCAGGTCTGGGACACCCAGTATACTTCCTAAATTGTATTATGAATAATTTCTACATACCTATTAACGAACAAACAGAACTTTTTATTTATCTTTTGTATTTGGGTTGTTTTTAAATCTGTAAATAATCAATACTTTGCAAAAATGCATTTATTTCAAATTTCACGAATGATCAGAAGCCAGTGTCAGTAACCTAACTACTACTATGAGAGCATTATTATTTCATTTCAAGATAACCAGTTTATGTCAACATAAGTAAGGTTTTTGATAATGTGCAATCTGCGACTTATTCATTATTATTTATCATATTTATATCCTTTACTTATAAGATTTAAAAAAAAAAAAAAAAAAAAAAAAAAAGTTTATATTAATTATTTCTGTCAATTAAAAACTTGCAGTTACATAGGCTCAATTATACATTCAAAATAATATCCTAAACCCAGCGGGTATAATTACACCGTGTACGAGTACTGAACGATGTGGCAGAGGACTGGATGCGCCTGAGTAACTGACGCCTTTTCGCCGCTGAGGTCCGTTTTCTATAAAACTAGTTGATATATTTTGAATTTGACCACTGATTTCTAAAGAAGAATAATTGCTCCAGATGTTTTATTTCAGGGCGTTTTTCGTTAACGATGGCCGTTTAACCACAAAACAACTTGGATTTTTAACTTTTACGCGAGTGACTTGCAAAAATTGACTTTAAAGGTATTTTATGTTGTCAAAACTAATTATTTTTGAACGTTTGTTTATTTATTCTGCATCTAGAACTATCTAGCTTTAATAAAAGACCCGTTATGGCTAAATTAAGCATAATGGTGAATGTCAGTAATAAAAAAACTAACTAAAATCAAAATCGTCATTCCACCATGTTTGAACGCCATTTTTGGTTAGTGCGGCCACTTTTTTTCTGAGAACATTGGCTTTTTCTTAATCATTTATCACAAGGAACACAACGATATGCAATTCATAGGAATGGGGGGGGGGGGGTTCACGGTAGGGGGGTCTGGCCCACGTACTAACTGTTCTATTGTTAGGGAATTAATTATTAAATCGTTTACGAAAAGTTTTCACCTGACTTGTGAGTTGAAAGACAGACAATCGTCCGCGTTTTTTCTTTTTTTTTTGTTAATTTTGTACAGTTGCAACCATCTTCACTTTAACTAAAGACACTGTTTATTTTCAAACGTAATAATAATAATAAAACCACTTTTATAATGTAAAACTCCGTAATATATTAGAATAGAATTTAAACTGAAGAACCAACAACCAATATTGATAACCTTCAACCACAGACAAACACCACAGAAATGGACTACTATTAATCTTTCCCCAGACGCTGTTCCCCCCCCCCCCTGTATCGATTTTAAACTATCGATTTTATATGGACTATCGTTTTTTTTCTCGACTGTAACAAGTATGAAAAGAAAGTACACTTCCCATACTATTTGATGGCACCACTTGTTTCAAATCAACAAAAAGTGGACTATCGTGGTTTTTCCCCCTGACCCTTCAAATATATGAATATAAATATAAATAAATACAAATAAATATAAAAATAAATGAATTTACGTTAAATTTTCATTATTTTAATTTTCAGCTATATACAAATTATTTCTACTCTCTTAAATCTTTGGCTGCCATGTCACCTGAAATCGAGTAACTGTTCTACTGTTAGAGAATTGATTCTCAGGTGTTCTTTTTCGGCTGTCAAAGTGTTAAAGATCTAATTATTTGGCAGGGGCAGCATTTTGGTGTGAGCCACCGGTGGTACACGTCGCCCGATGAGGCAGTCAAGTGTGAGTGAGCCACCGGTGGTGAACGTGTTAAACATTTTTACCTCGACTACAAATACATCCATTAATAATTCAAACTCACCATGAATCCGAAAGAATACTTTCATCCATCAGATTATTACTCACCTGAAAAAAAAAAAAATACAAAAGTCAGTTAAATGCAAATATGTATTATGATAATATATTTTAAAGATTACATAAATTAAAAAAAAAAAGCCGGATGTCATACATTAATCCACCATCAAACCCCATCACTTATCCCTAAAGTTTTATTACGTAACATCCATTGTATTTTTAATAATTTTCAAAATGTTCAAAATTCGTAAAATAGTTCAGTATCGACATAAACCAGTATTAACGAAATAAAAAACTAAAGAAAATTACGAGAAAATAAATTATAAGCCATATCTGCTGCCGAGAAAATTAAAGAAAGGAAATAAAGACTTTTATCTTTTATTAAGATCACAAACGGAGATTTGATTTTTTTTTTATAGATAAGCTGAGTTTTTACGAGAGATAATACCTAAGATACCTTTCTTGGTCTTTAAAAACTTGAGGAAGCGGTTCAAGTATATCCGACCATGAAATTCCCTCAGTTCGAATACTTCAATACATAAATTATTATTTAATTAGGTAGGATGATATCTTAAAAAATTGAAAAAAAAAAAAAAAAAAAACAGTTTTGTTTCGCAGCCATTAAAAATTACTCGATACATAATCCTGTAACGTGTGGCTGGGACTGCTCGTATTTCATAGTAAGTGTAAGTAAAAATTATCTTAACATAATGGCGATTCATTGGCGAATTTTGTAAGTAAACTTAATGCAGATTTATCAGCCTAAACCGCTAATAGCATAAACCTCAACGTAAATGTAAAAGTCTCCTAGTGCTAAATGTGAAATTATCAGCAAAATTATAAAATATCCAGGAATGTCGCGGAACAATATTTTTTTTAAATTTATAAAAAACAAGATCGTGACCGAGTGACCTAGAACTGCGAACGACAGGAAGGCCTAGTTTAACTTCCGGCGGAAACTTCTCCTCAAGGATCGCGGTAATTAACACAACTTATATAATCGATAGCTTTTTCCAAGTCGGCCGGACTTAGATTAGTTCCTGTGGCAGCGAGAAGAGGATGGAGGGGGGGGGGGCGGGAGGTGTAAAGAGAGGGAGAGAGGGGAAGCTTGCTATACAAACCGTCTTCATTAATGAGCCTGCCTTCAGCCTACAGGAGTAAAGAAAAACCTGAAAAAACATTTATACTTCAACAGTATAAAACAAATGCCCATCCATCGAATTCGAATTCTGGAGTCGAACATTATACCAATTTAGATTATTAATGGTTTTACTAATTTTACTTACCTACACATGAAATATATAGTAAGGGAAAGTATTGCGATCGTGAAAAATTTCGACTTCCGGTTTCGATCGGAAATACACGTTTTGGGGTCCCCTGAGTCCAATTAACCAAGTCCCGCGAAATGGTCTGTGTGTGTGTGAACAGACTAGCTCAAAAACTATAAACCGTATTAACCTGAAATTGGGTATTTGATGTATGTACATGCCAAAGATGTGACAGCCAACATTTCATCAAAATTGGTCGAACGGAGGGGGCACTTTATTTCATAACTTTTTTTCCAATTTACAACTTTCTCTCGATTATCTCAAAAATGGCTTTAACGATTTTGATCAAATTCGTCATGTTTAATGAAAATAAGGTTTTCTTTAATATCAGGTAAGCTTTATCGTTATTAAAATTTTCTGAGGAGGCTTAAATAGGGAAGGGGACTTTTTTGTTTTACTGTAAAGTACCTACCTTTGTTTTTGTTCATATGGAAAAATTAACTGTCTCTCATTACGCCTAAAAATAAGAAATGGCTAAATATGAAAAAAAAAAAAGTCAAGTAAGCATATAGAGGAGAAAAAAAGAAAAATATTCCGTCAACTCTTAAAATGCATTGAACACACGCATGCAGCGGAGTACGCCTTTAATGACAGACCATTGTTCATGATTGAAGTCGTTCAGTTCATTTAATGGAAATTATTTGTTTCATGGTAAATGAAGTTTTCAACAACTACATAGAAAATTATAAAATCAGACGACTTCGAGTTTCATGCTTGCATTGCCGAATTACTATAAGTAAAAATTTTTAATTAATAATAAAAAAATAGTGTTTTTTATAGAGCAAATAAAAACAAAAAGAAGAAATGAGTGAGGAAAAATGTGTCTTTGAGAAGTGAAAATTAACAAAACACATCAATTTCTAATTTAAGTAAGTTGGTAAGTGCAAGTTGTGTGAGGCACATACGCCCCAGATTTTTATTATTAAAGATCTGCCTGTAATATTTTATGTTCGAAATATTTTAGACTATTTACAGTTCCATCGATAAAAAAATGTGGAGCGATGCGCACAACACACAACTTTCACTTACCAACGTACTCCTATTAGAAATTGATATGTTTTGTTAAATACCATTTCTCAAAACCAAAAATTTTTCTACATTCATTAAATTATTTTTGTTTGTATTTTCTATCTAAAGTACACTATTGTTTTAATTATTAAATAAAAGTTTTTACTTGCGATAATTCGGCAATGCAAGCATAATACTCCAAGTCCTCTGATTTTATAATTCTCTAAGTAGTTATTGAAACCTTCATTTAGTTACCATGAAACAAATAATTTCTATTAAATGAACAGAACGGCTTTAATTATAAACAATAGTCTGTCACTGAAGTTGTCCCCCGTATGCGTCGGCTCATGAGACGTGTTTTATGAGTTGACGGAATATTTTTTTTTTCTCCTGTATATGTTCACCTACTTGATTTTTCGTATTTCATATTTAGCCAGTGTTTATTCTTAGGCGTAACGAGAGACAGTTAATTTCTCCATATAAACAAAAAAAAAAAAAGGTACTTCATAGGAAAACAAAAAAGGCGCCTTCACCATTCAAGCCCCCTCAGAACGTTTTATTAATGATAAAGCTTACCTGATATAAAAGAATACTTGATTCTCATTGAATTTGACGTAAATCGTTAAAGCCGTTTTTGAGAAAATCGAAAAAAACGTAAAAATTATTAAATAAAGTACCCCCTCCATTAGACCAATTTTGATGAAATTTTTGCTGTCGCGTCGTGGGTATATTCATACACCAAATACCCAATTTCAGGTTCATACCGTTTATAGTTTTTGAGCTGGTCTGTTCACACACGGACACACACAGACCATTTCGCGGGACTTGGTTATTTGGACTCAGGGGACCCCAAAACGTGTTATTTCCGTTGAAAACCGGAAGTCGAAATTTTTCACGATCGCTGTACTTTCCCTTACTATATATTTCATATATAGGTAAGTGAAAGTAATATATAGCACTGTAAAGTGAAAGAAAATAAAAAACATATTGGTTTAGAATAATTCAAGACTTGTTGGAGCGAACTACCAGTTGGAACAAACTGTCATATTACATGTTTGTGACTACAATGTTCGAGTACCGCCTACGACTGCCTCGAAGGTTCTGGATTGTTCTCCTTACGACTATATACAAGGTGCGTGCGTTGGACCTGTTAAAATATTTGTGTTTCCATAATTTTTGTGGCATTGAAAACTGTCATTTTTCTTTGAATAAAACCTGTTTAACCCAAGGAAGTGTTTAAGCTGATTAAGCGTTCAACAATAAAGCATTCAGATATTACCTTGGCTAAAGACGTATAGAACTCACAGAGGACAAAATATTTTTTTTAAATGGACAATAATTATAGCTCTCTAGTAAATTGTTGAAATTGTAGGGGAGGAGAGCAGGGATGGTTGGCATAGGGGGCAGGTTGGCCATCGACTTATTGTTTCCGTCACACCTGTTGTGGAGGCCCCACCATTGTACCATATGACCCGCTCGACCTCGGGAGTCTTGTCCTGAGTTTTCAATCAGGTGCAAACAGTGTAGAGAAGAGTGTGCTTCATTGATTGATTTTACAACATGTAAGTAAACTTTTATATGTTCAGTAAATTTGGTTTAAAGGCATGGGATAAACATTTGACTCCGATTCTGTTCACATAGCCCCAAACTCCTTTAAAAAACCTAACCTTTCGACTAACCAGCTTCTTGTTTGATTGTTCTCCCCTGTCCTGGCAGCCATCTTTCATATGATCTCTCCTGTGGGGTTAGTTGGCTCTCTTCAACTGGGGTTTGTTGGAGCATTAGCAATTCACAAAAGCAAGAACATAAAAAAAGGTGAAACTACCAATTGTCTTTAGTTCCAGCAAGGAGGATGAGAGCAATTTTTCTTATGCAGAAAGTGACGACAGTCTAAACTTCTATCTTCTTCTATTGTCGTATTATTTTCCCTTAAAAGCTGGTTAAAACCGATTCAAAATTATTATACTATTATAGTGCAGCTTTTAATAGCAATAATATGTGCCAGGCAGTACCTGGATGAGATGGCTAAACAACCTTACCTTCTAGGCCAACCTGCCCCACATAGGGGGTTAATTGGCATACTCTGGATTGACGAATCCTTCAATTTTCTATGATCTTAGTATTAAATATTATGTGGCAAAAAAAATACTTGAAGTACTCTAATACTTGGAGTTTACAGTGGTATCAGCCCTATTGGGATTATATTAACCAGAAACGACTCAACCATCAAAAAAGTGAAAACTGTTGCCAACCAACCCCGCTCTCCCCTACAATAATATATTCCCTCAGAACATGAGCTCAGTGGAAACAAATATTTTGTCAAGCTTCCTTTTACATTATCCGACCTAACATTTCTTTTTGACATAAAAAAGAGGTATAATTTTCAAAAAATTTTCATTTATTAGTAGTAACTGTGTAAAACTTAATCATTTTCAACCAAGCTATTCGTAAAAAATGTAAAAAAATACCAAAAAAAAAAAAAGTCTGATTAAATAGATTTTGTAGAGGCCAACAAGGCCCGGTAAAGCCGTTCTATCAGAACGGACCGGGGTTCACGTTTTAAGGCTGAACGATGCATCCCAACTGATTACTTACTTGTTAATACGTTTATTTTTTAAAAATGTTTCCTAAGAAGCGAGCTTTAATAGGAGTATTGATCACCAAAGCGAAAAAACAACGTCAAATACGAGAAGCTGAAACTCCTGACGAACATCAAACAGGAAAAAGAAAATAACTAGTGATTTGGATTGAAGACATCAGTATTTGGTCAGCCTTTGAGCAAGAGATTTCTGCTTTCGGTTAGTTATTGGAAACATTTCGAGGTATTAGAGTCTTTTGTTTTGATATATCCCGATAAGAACCAAACACAAATATAATCTGAAAAGGCTACATATCCAGTGAATTAGTTTGAGGCGTGGAACCGTCATTGAATAAAATAAGAATATCGAAGGCTATAAAATTCAATTTATCGGGCGAATCGAATGACTACTTCAGTAGTTAATTGTTTAAATTAATAACCGACCCCCTTCCGCATAAGAGTACTGAATATAGGAATTAATTCATGCTCAATGTAAAAGGACAATTTAAAAGAAAGAAAAAGTTAGTCTAAAAAAAAAAAAATACATAGAGTTTGAATAAAAGTGGAGAAAATTTATTATTACAAAAAGAAGCAATACTAAATATTAATATAATTTACTAATCTCCCATTGTAGGGGGCCGGGATGGCCGAGTGGAGGCGCTTGCAATAGGTAATCAAAGTTAAGCAACGTCGAGCGTGTTTAGTACTTGGATGGGTGACCGCTCCATTCGGGTGACCACCCGCCAATGAAGGCCACGCAATCCAATCCTACCCCCACCCCCGGGTATGTGAGACCCGTCAGCCTACTGAAGGCGATTTACACCGACCGGGCGTAGGAGTGATGTACCTTCCCCGTGTATCCTATCGAGAATCGTGGTGTGGTTTTCCAGGATGTCAGTAACCGCCAGAAGTATGGGTACAAGGACGAGATGCTTCAGGGAAAGAAATATAGGTCCTCGCGGCCTGATGACTCTGGGCTGCCATAATCCTTGGACCTAGACCAGTTTGTCACTGTCCTTGAACCCAAGAGAGCTATGGGCAGTCTGCCGCTGCACCATGGTGACCATGGCTATCAGCAACGTGAGGTTTGGGCTACCCCCTCCAGGCTGTCTGTGCTCCCGCAAGCAATACAAATGTCTGTTAGAAGACCACACTGCGCGGCGAGAATTTGTTATTATTAATAATTTCTATATTTACCAACACTCTAGCCATTAAAAATGTTGTAATGATAAAACTTTAATTGAAAAAATATGGTGCGTGCGCGCAACTCACAACTTTCACTTACCAACTTACTTAGATTAAAAATTATTGCGTTTTGTTAATTACCACTTCTCACTCAGTTACACATTTTTCCACATTCATTTCTTATTTTTGTTTTCATTTGATGTATAATAAACACTAATTTCTTTTATTATTAAATAAAAGTTTTTACTTGCGATAATTCGGCAATGCAAGCATAATTCTCCAAATCGTCTGAGTTTATAATTCTCTATGTAGTAATTGAAAACTTCATTTAGTTACCATGAAACAAATAATTTCCATTAAATGAACAGAACGGCTTTAATTATGCACAATGATCTGTCATTAAAGGCTTACTACACATGCGTGGGCTCAACGTGTTTTATGAGTTGACGGAATATTTTTTTTTTTCTCCTCTATATGTTTACTTGGTTTTTATCATATCTCATATTTAGCCATTTTTTATTTTCAGGCGTAATGAGAGTTAATTTCTCCATATAAACAGAAACAAAGGTACTTCATAGGAAATAAAAAAACATACAAAAAAAAGGACCCTACCCCATTTAAGCCCCCTCAGAACATTTTAATAATAATAAGGCTTACCTGATATTAAAGAACACCTAATTTTCATTAAACATGACGAAATTGATGAAAATAGTTAAGGCCGTTTTTGAGATAATCGAAAAAAAAGTAAAATTTTCAAAAAACGTTATGAAATAAAGTGCCCCCTCTGTTTGACCAATTTTGATGAAATGTTGGCTATCACATCTTTAACATATACATACATCAAATACCCAGTTTGATCAAAATCGTTAAAGCCCATTTTGAGTAAATAAAAAAAACACGTGAAAATGATACACAATTTATCAAGTAAAGTCCCCCCTCCGGTTAATCAATTTTGATGAAATTTTTACAGTCATATCTCGGGCATATTAATACATCAAATACTCAGTTTAATCAAAATCGTTTGAGCCGTTTCTCTATTGTTACTTAAAATGCATAAATTAATACTCGCTTTTTTTCTAGCATAATCGGCTAATAGGTAAACTAAAATAATAGAAATTCTCACAAGAGATTATTTTTTTAAAAGTGAAAAGAATAAAAAGGTTGATAACTAGTACAATGTTAGTTAATGACATATATATGATGTTCCTTGACGTGTCTGATATCCTGCGCTCTCACATTTCTTATGTTCCGGGACAGCGAGATTACTTTGCTTGCTGGATTTCCATCTATCAGTACTAGATAGTAGTAGGTACATTCACTCTAAGTTTGAAGCTGATTCAAAGCCTAGCTGCCTTATTTTCAAAATTTAATTGTCCAAGTGGCCACTACTGGAACAGTGTCCACTATAGGAACGTTTACCTTACTACATTTAAATAATATACTATTCAAAACGTATTTAAATATTATCCAATGCTAACCAGTTATATTCTAGGGAAAAAACACCAAAAGATGGGCGACAAGGAAAAGGAAGCCATTCCCATACCGAAATATGAAAGTGTAAAAACTCATTTTTTGATGAATAGATTTTTTTTGTTTTTTATAGGAGGAAAAAATTAAAATGGAAAGAGTTCCTAGGAAGGGAAAGATGAAAGACAAAAGAAGAAGAAAGATAAAAGAAAGTTGAAAAAGTTCCGTAGTTTCTCAACATTTCTACATCCGACCGAGCAAAAGAAAAATGTTTTGTGAAGCATCGCCTGAGGAAAGGATAATAAATATAAATTTTTCTTCATTTTATTCAATTCATAGAACTTTATTTATTTATTTTATTTTATTTTTATTTTTTTATAAATCTACAATATTATTAATCTAAAAAAGTTTTAAATCTGTTTCTCTTGGAAGAGCAGGCAATATTTGCGGTGCTTTTACACTGTGCCGAACCTCACTCGAACAGCACGTCCCGAACACTGTTCGGCCGATCTAAATAAGACATGAACTCGAACAGGTTCTTTATCTGTTCACATGTGTGTTCGGGGATAGCGCTAGTGTCGCTTTTTAGTGAGTCAAGGTAAGCTTCTATAGATTTCAGCATTTTGCGTACGTTGCTTTGATTAATCAATATATATTATAAAGCAAAGCGTACAACGTGCGTGCCGATAAGGCTCATAAGCGAATCAACACAAGATCAAGAAAGTTATGTCGTCGTTTAGCCATATAACCCCTAACCGTGAAGAAGGTTTCCGTTTTTCTCTTAAAAGAGTGTAAAATTTAAGAAAACAGGAATTCTAAGCCTCTCGCACCATGTAATTAGCCCACCTGAGAATGAAATATGAGTTTATGAATGAAAAATTAGTTCGAGCTCCAGGCTACCAGGAAGCGCTAGGGTGCGTTTCACTCAATTTTATTGTTCATTCATCCAGTTCAGTTAGTAAAGGTTAAATATTTTTTCAGCTGTTAATAATTAGTTTCTCTTTTACTTTCAAAATAAAATAATGATTTTACATCTCTGCAATCTATTATAAAACCGACTGGATTCCTTATAAAATTAATTTCCTCATAAGAAGGCTAATTGATCAAAACATTACATTAAATAAATATATAATATATACTTTAGTAAATTTAATATAATATGAGTAAACATTCCTTAGAAGTACAGTGAGCGAATAAAAACAGACATAAAAAAAAGAGATAAATTGACGGAATATAAATCGAAAAAAGTTTGAAGTGTTCTTATTGTATGTAATCATGAAAAAGAAGTTGGTTTTATTACTATGTATGACGGGCATTCCAGTTGACAAAATTACTAACTCATTGACTCAATTTTTACTTTCACTTGACTCATTGACAAAATTACTAACAAAATTACATCATTTTTTCAATAAGTTTTGATCACCCCTCTTAGTTCAGGATAAAAAGAAATATGTTGAAAAAATTGTGCATTCATGAAATTTTGGTTTTAACTTTTTAATAGCAGTAAAATTCGAGATCTGCAGAGTGCACCTAAATTACAGGGGATATCTTAAGGGATGTTGAAATAGAAAAAAGGTCCTTAAAAAAGTTTCTCTGAATCTTCGATAGTTTCTATACTTCTGGATATAATAGGACAATCACAGTAGTCGGCGCAAAAGTTGTACTCGAAATATATTTTTTTAACTAATAGATTTTAAAACTATTATCTAATAACTTATTATATGCTGACTGCTTGAATTCGGAATCACAGAAACCATCAAAATGATGCATGACTCGATAAAGTTGAAGAATAATTAATTGTTCATTCACCATTTTCAACCTCCTATAAAGTATAAAGGTTTAAAAATTTATTAATTGTTTAAATTGATCTTTTTTTGATCAGTCCTGAAGAATTGTTGAATATGGATGTAGCCGGTTTTGAAGCCAAACGCCTCATAGAGATTAAACAACTTTATTATTATTTATCACTTAATTTTTACTTTCACTTACCTATATATGAAATATATAGTAAGTGGAAGTATTGCGATCGTGAAAAATTTCGACTTCCGGTTTTCAACGGAAATACACGTTTTGGGGTCCCCTGAGTCCAATTAACCAAGTCCCGCGAATGGTCTGTGTGTGTGTGTGTGTGTGTGTGCGTCTGTGTGTGTGAGTGTGTGTGAACAGACTAGCTGAAAAACTATAAACCGTGCGAACCTGAAATTGGGTATTTAGTGTATGTATATGCCCGCGATGTGACAGCAACAATTTCATCAAAATTGCTCGAAGGGAGGGGGTACTTTATTTAATAACTTTTTAAGTATTTTTCGATTTTCTCAAAAACGGCTCTTTCGATTTTGATTAAACTGAGTATTTGATCTATTTATATGCCCGAGATACGACTGTAAAAATTTCATCAAAATTGATCCACCGGAGGGGGTACTTTACTTAATAAATTGTGTCCCACTTTTATGTGTTTTTTTTTTATTTATCCAAAAACGGCTTTAATGATTTCGATCAAACTTGGTATTTAGTATATGTATGTGACCGCGATGTGACAGTAAAAATTTCATCAAAATTGATCAATTGGAGGGGGCACTTTACTGAATAAATGTTGTCTCATTTTTACGTGTTTTTTTTATTTACTCAAAAACGGTTTTCACGATTTTGATCAAACTGAGTATTTGATGTATTAATATGCCCGAGATATGACTGTAAAAATTTCATCAACATTGATCAAATGGAGGGGGTACTTTACTTAATAAATTTTGTATCATTTTCACGTGTTTTAAATTACTCATAAAATGAAAAAATAAGAAATGAATGTGGAAAGATTTGTGAATTGAAGTTGAAAGATGAAGTGGCAATTAGCAAAACACGTCAATTTCTAATCTAAATAAGTTGGTAAGTGAAAGTTGTGTGTTGCGCGCACGCACCAGATTTATAGTATGTTATTTACAATGGCATATTAGTAGTGTATTATTTGACACTGATTTCAGATTTCATAGATGTTTTTTTCATGAGACAGAGGATTAGGGGCAATTTGCATCAAAATGTGGACATCAATCACTTTAGCATCAAGTACGAGCAGCTACCAATTTTGTTTCAAAAACAACGTTATTTTCAAAGATGAATTCTTTTTTACTAATTTTAAAATTAGATTTCATAGAAATAACAATTTTAAAAAATGATTAATGTGAGGTGCATTTTTAGGTTCATTTGATTCACACCGATTAAGAATCGCACAAATAAATAAGAGCAACATTCGTAAAATAAAAATACAGAACAAAATTTTAAATTAATCCAAGAAAAAATAAATTTTAAAATCCACATACCTTTATTGAAGAAGACTTGTCAAAAGCCAATTTTCGGTTACTATAATTTCTTCAATTATTTAAAATAAAAATTTAACGAGTCGTCTAACATCTGTACAAAAAATAATTATAGTCTTTATAATTCCACAATTTTTGGATTATCACTGTAAATATATTTTCGTAAAATAATTATCACGTAACGTTAAATTATTTTACGAGTATATCAGCTTCCGACATATGGTCACTTTTTATAAATGTATTCTGTTTATATTTGAATTTCAAAGTACGAGCACTCTGTAAGGTTGAATGCCATATATAATTTCACATGTTTACATAAAAAACAGAGGTGTATAAAAACATTTATAAAGTTTTTTAAGCAAAAACTTGAAATTACGAACTGAAACTAACTTCTTGTGAATAATGATGAAATTTATTATTCATAAATAAATCGATCATAGTTAAGGGGCCAATAAAAAAAAATTTTGACGATTGATAACAATAACCCATTTAAATAGAATATATCAAATTTTTAGTAGAATATATAAATTATAAAATAGTTTTACCTCAGGTATATTAAATACTGGACGTGACTAAGAATTTGATAAAAGCTAATACGAAAAAGAAGTTATTGTGGATCCCTTAAAGGTTACAATACAAGCAGCGTCATAAAATGGACAATAGACCTTTTTAAATAAAAGCAGTAAAACTAAATTGAAATCTTTTCCGATAACTACACCGATGAGAAAAGGAGTTTATTTCTGATACAATAGAAAAAATTAAATCATTATATTCATAAACATTATTAACGATAGTAAAAATGAAAGAAAACGGGTTAATACAAGGTTAAACAGCTGACATTTATCATCATAAAACAAGGTCAAAAACTGAAATGCAATAATGCGGTAAATAAAGGATTAAACAGGATTACAACTTACGACTGATAATTTCTTTCTATTCCTATGTTGACACGAATATTCAACTGAAACACACAATAGTCACGCATTACAATCAGCAAGCCACATATACCTAATACGTCTGGAGCCATTTCTGAACGCACTGCATACTAGATCGAAAAATAATTATCAAAAGTTAGTTGATATGGAGATATAAATCGTATAATAAAGGATGTGTTTCATTAAAACGTTTTAACTATTTAAAATTAGACCAATGTTGTTCCAAACATATTAAGAAAAATTGGTTTGTGAACGTTTTGAGAAATTCGGTTCATGATTGTAATACTGAGAATAACATATATTTAAGTCCTCATGTATGTATACACGAATATATGTATATACGTATATGTACGTCCCTACATATGTATAAATGCCATTTTTTTTTCTTTTTAAAGCATTTCTACTCTTAATAATCTATATATATAAGAGGCTTTGTCCTGACTGACAGAATCAACGCAGAGCAAAAACTACTAATGATAGACACTTGAAGTTCGGAATTTAGATTTTAAACGCGATGTAGGTAACCACTAAGAAAGGAATTTCAAAAATGTAACCCCTAAGGGGCTTAAATGGCGAAATCGTCGTTTAACTCTAAAGGAAATCTATTGTTGAGATTTTAAACCATATGTTTTTTATTTGAATATCGATTTAACGTTACAATAGTATTAAAATAGACATCACATAAAATATGGCTACTCATTATTTAAATATTAGTGGTAATCAAATTATGCACACTGTGATTCCCATTATTGGGGATGGTGCGTGTTTATTTCGATCTCTTCTCCAAATATATAAGAGGTTTTGTCCTGACTAACTGAGTCAACGCAAAGCAAAAACTACTTGAAGTTCGGAATTTAGATTTTAAAAGCGATGTAGGTAACCACTAAGAAAGGAATATCAAAAATGTAACCCCTAAGGGGTTTAAATGGCGAAATTGTCGTTTAACTCTAACGGACATCTATTTTTGAACTTCGAGAAAATATATCTAATTAGTACTCATTTTAAAGAATTTGATACGACGAGTTTAACTCGAAAGGCCCTATTGGGCGTCAAAAACCATGTTTTACAGCCGAAAAATGAAGCGTTCACGACGAGTAAGTCATTTTTTGTTTCGGCGGTTTTAGTGAATTCCCTCCATTGCGCGTCTCGCTCTCTTCTACCGAGCCGGCAGCTTCCCCCTCCAACATTCCACCTACAGGAAGCTGAGATTCTACTAAATCTCCTTAACATCAGTTAACATATTATATTAGATCAATACCAAGATAATGGTCACAGAATTGATCTTAAAGGCTCGCGGGCGAAGCCGCGACGGGGAATGCTAGTGATTATATATTATGATACTTAAAATAATGTGTTCCATGTAGAAAAAAAAAAATGCACTCCATTAATTTTTTTACAAAGGTATACATTTATTTAATGTTTGCGCCTCACGAAACCTGAGTGAACCAATTTGAGATTATTAAATTTGTTAATTTAATAATCTTTGACGAAAGCGTTATCTTTTGACTAAAAATACTAATACTTTGACGAAAGCGTTATCTTTTGACTAAAAAATTAATTAAATGGGCGTCTCAAGGGCATTATCTCTTGGTAAAGATTGGAACTAGACATAATAGGCGCAGGACAGGCCGATACAGGATTTACGCCATACTTTATTGAAAATCGGACGTCGGAGTCCGATTCTAAAAAACAACAGAATTTCAACTGTTAGCAACATTTTCTCCATTAAAATGCAATAATCTCATTAAACATCGACTGAATTGAATGTTTGAAGTATTCGGACTTTCAGACATTTTCATGTGAAAATCGGCTGTTAATAGGGGGATGTAAGTCATCGGACCCCGGGGACCGTGCCGCACCTAACGTGTTAACTATTATCGGTAATTTATTTTCTCTATAAATCTCTGTTATTTCAAGACTCACATAAGGCCATCCTTCATTGCCCAGAATATATGAAATATATGAACATATATATGAAATATACAGTAAGGGAAAGTATTGAATGGTCTATGTGTGTGTGTGAATAGACTAGCTCAAAATCTATAAACCGTACAAACCTGAAATTGGGTATTTGATGTACGTATGTGTCTGCGATCTGACAGCAAAAATGTCATCAAAATTGGAATTATATAAGCAGACGCGATGGAGTCTATTATGCTTGCATTGCCGAATCTACACAAGTGAACACGTTAACAATAAATATTTTTAGCATACGTTATAGAGCAAATATAAACAAAAATATGTATTGGTAGGTGAAAGTTGTGTGGTACGCGCATCGCACTCGATTTTTTTTTTTAACAGATGAAAATTGCTGAAATATAAAGGCTGACTTCCGGTTTTGGATTGGTAGAACGGAACCAGTAAACTGTAAATCGTACCTCATATAAGATCAGAATGAAATCAAGGATTCGATCGAATGTTTGATTTGGAGAATTGAATTTGTGGAAATCGGTGGGACAAATAAACACAGCTAAGACAAATCGTTTTGCGGTCTTTCACACATGATTCAATCTTTCAACCTTAAACAGATCCCTCACATTTATCCTTTATTAATTTATAGCATTTATTCCTTTATTAACTATAGCTGAGGTAAAAATATCGTGCACAATACGTCTTCTAGAAAGCGGTCGAAAAACGAAAAGTAAATGAAAATTTTAAATTAATTCAGGAAATAGCCCATTCAAAAGATTTCTTTCATTTTTTCATTTCATAAATTTCATAAAAGGCTTTGGTTTGGGAGTACCCGAACCTATTTTCAAAGGCAATATATTTAAAAGCATTTCAAAGCAGCAATGGATGGAGTGACTGGGTGGGCACTCAGTATAATAATCAATATAAAACTAATTCAAATCATTATTATTATTTTTATAGATAAACTCGGCCACGCGTTGCTGTGGCTCAGTAGTTATATCCTAATATTTTTAAACAAATACAGTAATACCAATATTCTTTTGTAAAGATGAAAACCTTTCAGCTAATCAAAATCCAACGTGATTGAGAATAGAGCATTACACCATTTAAAAGTATTTGGTAAAGAATATAGGAAAGTTAAAGTTTTTATTTTTTACATCTCATATTTCAATGTAGTTTGATTAAAAAGGAGCTGACTTACGACTCACAGAGCTGCCAACACTATCGCCCTTTTTTTATGGATAGGTATAAACTAACTCGAAATGGCTATATTTTTCCACTAATTTTATTACCACTAATTTTTCCACTAATAGGTGGTAACAGGGCGATATCTCCTATAAAATGTATTAATTAAAATGTATTTACTTTACTAAGATATCAGGGTTGGCCACAGCAAAGCGTTTCAGCGTTTGTATTCTTTAATTGTATTCTGGTGAAATTAACAACGAAATATCATTCCCAATAATAGCCTACTTTAAATTAAAGAAAGGATTAAAATCTTCGCTAACATTTCTTAAATTTTACATTTAAAGATAATTACAACTCTGCTGAACAGGAAGTAACAGCCTCTATTCGATTGGGATTAAATTTTCTCAACTTTAAATTATTGTTGATAAAGGAGGAATTACAAATCTTCA
Organism: Aelia acuminata; assembly: GCA_911387785.2. Classification (NCBI taxonomy): domain Eukaryota; kingdom Metazoa; phylum Arthropoda; class Insecta; order Hemiptera; family Pentatomidae; genus Aelia; species Aelia acuminata. Next base: position 173,444,818 of record OU426979.1, read on the forward strand.
CTGACATTTTTTAAATTTTACATTTTAGATCTCGGGATAAAAATGATAAAAAGGTTTGGTAAAATAAAAAAACACTGTATTTAAATAATAATAACAAAACGAATAATGAAAGTAAAGAAACATCTGTAAAATAAATCAACTGAAAATGTAATATTAAAGTCTTAATTATGCAGTTCTTTAGCAAATCACAAAGTATCCCACAACAACTAATCGAAACACACTCTTTTTGTGAGGGAGTTTTTACGACTGGTTACCCGCAGTGTAGCCAACTTAGTAATTTTCACTAATTTTTGGCAACACTGACTCCCCAAGTCAGGTTTCTATTAGGTTACACCTATGACAGTAGGTGCTGTTACAACATTTATAGAATATTATTTCAAATAATAGCCTAATTTTAATTATTAAAATGTATTTACTTTACTAAAAGTTGATATCACGGTGGGCCACAGCAAAGCGTTTCAGCTCTTAGCTAGTAATTTAATTTAAGTACAAATAAAAAAGGAAAAGGAAGAAAAAGTACCTACACATTTGAGAATTTATTGTAACTTTTTCTTGATTTATTTATTCTTTAATAAAAATTAACAATAAATACAAATTTGTATTACTATTTGTCTGTGGAAAATAATAATATAGGAACTGCACTCACTAATAATATAGGAAATAACTGCACTCACATAACGCAATACAAAATTATAATAATGATAACCTGTATTACAATAGCAAGCTTATAAACAAAAACATTATGAAATCGACATATGACGCCATGTTAATAAATCGAAACACGACCTACTGCATTTGCACTAATTCGCTATATAAGAATTATTTTGATCACTAATCAAGTTAAAAACTATCCGGTCCGGTAAGTTGGCCAAAACTATATACATTGAGCCAAATTTCATTAAAATCGGTTGAGTAGTTTCTGAGAAATAAAGGGACACGAGATTTTTATATATATAAGGATAATAATATAAAAAATCTGGTGCGTGCGCGCAACACACAACTTTCACTTACCAACTTACTTAGATTAGAAATTGTGTTAATGCCACTTCTCAAAGTTATACATTTTTCCACATTCATTCTTTATTTTTGTTTTCATTTGCTCTATAACAAACACTAATTTCTTTTATTATTAAATAAAAGGTTATACTTGAGATAATTCGGCAGTGCAGGCATAATATTCCAAGTCGACTGATTTTATAATTCTCTATGTACTTGTTGAAAATTTCATTTAGTTACAGTCATGATGAAATTTTTACAGTCATATCTAGGACATATTAATACATCAAATACCCAGTTTGATCAAAATTTTGAAACCGTTATTGAGTAAATAAAAAAAACACGTGAAAATGAGACAAAATTTACTAAGTAAAGTGCCCCCTCCGGTTGATTAATTTTGATGAAATGTTGGCTATCACATCTTTGGCATATACATACATCAAATACCCAGTTTGATCAAAATCGTTAGTTTTTGAGTAAATAAAAAAAACACGTGAAAATGAGACAAAATTTATTAAGTAAAGTCCCCCCTCTGGTTGATCAATTTTGATGAAATGTTGACTGTCAAATAGCTGGCATATACATACACCAAATACGGAGTTTGGTCAAAATCATTAAAGCCGTTTTTGAGTAAATAAAAAAAACACGTGATAATGAGACAACATTTACTAAGCAAAGTGCCCCCTCCGTTTAACCAATTTTACTGAAATTTCAGCTTTCGCATCGCGGTCATATACATACATTAAATACCAAGTTTTCGAGTAAATAAAAAAAAAACTCGTGAAAATGGGACATTTATTAGGTAAAGTGCCCCCTCCAATTAATGAATTTTGATGAAATTTTGACTGTCGCATCGCGGGCATATACATAAACCAAATACCGAGTTTAATCAAAATCGTTAGAGCCGTTTTTGAGAAAATCGAGAAAAACGTAAAAAATAGACAAAATTCTTCAACTAAAGTACCCCCTCCGTTTGACTAATTTTGATTAAATTTTTGCTGTCACATCCCGGGCATATACATACACCAAAGACCCAATTTCAGTATTGTACGACCTATAGTTTTTGAGCTAGTCTGTTCACACACACACATAGACACACCGACCATTTCGCGGGACTTGGTTATTTGGACTCAGGGGACCCCGAAACGTGTATTTCCGTTGAAAACCGAAAGTCGAAATCTTTCACGATCGCAATACTTCCCTTATTATATATTTCATATATAGGTAAGTGAAAGTAAAAACTGAAAAAGTTTTAATACTAAATAATTAAATTTTTAAATGGAGGTAGATAGTTGACAGTAGTTTAAGTGATGGAAATGGTTGAGGGTGCGCTCAAATAAAACAACATTATTCGTGCATTACCATAGCTCCAGGTTTTAGAAAGTAAATCCCATCACCCTTGACAGTTCTATGATAGCCTCCCCTCTTCCAGGGGTGAAAAAATAAACATATCAGGCGTGGACTGATATCAGGTAGAGGTGGTCATCGACGGTTGATTTGCTCACTTGAAGTTTTTCCACAAGTTCTCGAACAGTTATTCTGGGGTTTTCTTCCACCGATGATCGGAGAATATCGTCATCAAGAGAGGAAGGCCTTCCACGACCGTCTTTATCTTCGAGGCTGAATTCTCCCTCCCGAAATTTTTTAAACCACCTTTGAACAGTGCACTCAGTAACAATTCCCTCGCCCCACACTTGGTTGATGTTCCTACCCGTCTGGGCTCCACTGCGGCTGAGTTCAAACTCGTAAAAGAAAATCGTACGAAATTCACGACGTGACGTCGTAGGAAAGACTGGATTATTTCCAAGTAGCGAGATGCTATAGAGATAAACAAACATTGTCGTTTCGAAGAGGATTAGCAACTGTTGACACTCGTACAAATAAATAATCCCTTAAAAGTAAACAGGGTACTATATATAGAATGTTTTAAAATAAAACTTGAAAACCTGCATTATTTTCCGGACAACCCAATAATAATATTGAAATCCTTCCACTCAACAACTCCTGCTAAACGCTAAGTGGCATTTCAACCCAAGGCTATGATTCAATATATTAGATCAATATTAATCGATTTCTTTCTCTAGCATCTGGTGATGTACTTAGGAGAGAGGTTATTCAATTAGATCCCTAGCAACGAGGAATCTATATCGATCGGTGAATGGGCTTTGGAGCATTAATTGTTGTGTAGTAGAAAATCTGGTGCGATGCCAGCAACACACAACTTTCTCTTACCAACTTAAATTAGAAATTGACGAGATTTGTTAGATGGCATTCCTCACACTTCTTTCGACATTCATTTAAATATTTTTGTTTGTATTTGCTCCCTTAAGTACACTAAATTTTGTTATTTTTAAATAAAAGGTTTTACTTGTGATACTTCTGCAATGCAAGCATAACCAGAACATCTTTATTCATAAACCATCGTGTGTCATTAAAGTCGTACTGCGCATGTGTGGGCTTAACGTGTTTTATGACGGAATAATTTTCTTTTTTTCTCGTCTATATGTTTACTTGATTTTTTTCATATTTCATATTTAGTCATTTCTTATTTTAGACGTAACGAGAGACAGTTAATTTCTTCCATATAAACAAAAATAAAGGTACTTTAAAGGAGAACAAAAAAGGCCCCTTCCCTATTTAAGCCCCCTCAGAACATATTAATAATGATAAACCTTACCCGATATTAAAGAATACTTGATTCTCATTAAGCATGACGAGTTTGGTTAAAACGATTAAAGCCGTTTTTGAGAAAATCGAATAAAACGTAGAAGTGGGGGAAAACATTTATTAGATAAAGTGCCCACTCTGTTTTAACAAATTTTCATGAAATTTTAGTTGTGATATCGGAGATATATAATTACATCAAAATACCCAGTTTCATCAAAATCTTTAAAGCCCTTTTTGAGTAAATAAAAAAAAAAACACCTGAAAATGATACAAAATTTATAAAATAAAGTACCCCATCCGTTTGATCAATTTTGATGTAATTTTAACTGCCACAGCGCAGACATATAGACTCACCAAATACCCAATTTCAGGTTCATACGGTTTATAGTTTTTGAGCTAGTCTGTTCACACACAAAGACACACACACACACACACAGACCAGTTCGCGGGACTTTATAAATATATTAAATGATTACGAGTTTATTTAATTCGTAGTTTATGTTTCTCATATTTTCTATGGGAGGGGGGGGGGGGGGGGTTTAACCATTCCGATCACTAAATTCGCCCACAGTTTTTGTTCTAACAAGTGATTTTCTTTGCTTAACGCTCTGAGAATTTAAGCTTTCTACACATTTCAATATGTCTGATCCAACACGATGTTTGACTGATCAACAAACTGCTGGAGAAAAGATTTTCTCTTTGGGTGCGATGAGAGCGCCATGTTTTAGAAAATAAATCCCATTACGCAAGACCTTGACAGTTTGATGATGGTCAATTGGTTAAAAAAACTAAACTCATCATCCGGAAAATGCCGATAAAGAAGTTTTGAAAAAAAAAATAATAAACCATAATTGCGTAGAGATCAAATACTAAACAAAAGTTTGAGGCTTTTTTTAAGGAACACAAGGAAATAGGTACAAGTTTCCTAGCCTACCAACTACTGGAACTTTAAATGTCATATCGATTAACATTAAAAAATAATGGTAACATTTTCCAGTAATTGATTCCTCTCAGTCGAAAAAATAATTTAGGGAACTTAAAACTTATAGTAATAAAATTATAAGAAGAATGTTTCAACAGACTCTCGTCTGTCTTGTCTCGACTTCAACAGACAATACCTCTGGGTTATTGTAAGGGCAAAAAAAAATATAAGCACTAAGTTAAAAATATTGGTTGAGTGCTATCAATGGGTAGTTTCTCTGCATGCCTTTTTATGACATTGGTTACCTTTATTTCTTAGCCAAAACGTTTACTGGATGTATTTTAATGTACAGTTGTGAATTTCAATAAATTAAAAAAAAAATCTGGTGCGTGCGCGCAACACACAACTTTCACTTACCAACTTACTTAAATTAGAAATTTATGTTTTTTGTTAATTGCCACTTCTCAAAGTCAAAATTTTTTCACATTCATTTCTTATTGTTGTTTTTATTTGCTGTAAAAAAACACTAATTTTTTTATTACTAAATAAAAGATTTTACTTGTGATGATTCGGCAATGCAAGCATAATACTCAAAGTCGCCTGATTCTATAATTCTCTATGTAGGTGTTGAAAACTTCATTTAGTTACCATGAAACAAATAATTTCCATCAAATGATCAGAACGGCTTTAATTATGAATAATGGTCTGTCATTAAAGGCGTACTCCTCATAGGTGTGCTCAAGGTGTTTTATGAGTTGACGGAATATTTTTCTTTTTTTCTCCTGAATATCTTTACTTGATTGTTTTCATATTTCATATTAAGCCATTCCTTACATTCAAGTGTAACGAGGGACAGTTAATTTCTCCATATAAACTAAGACAATGGTACTTTATAGGAAAACACTTTTTGAGTAAATAAAAAAAAACACGTGAAAATGAGACAAAATTTATTAAGTAAAATGCCCCCTCCGGGGGATCAATTTTGATGAATTTTTTACAGTCATATCTCGGGCATATTAGTACATCAAATACTTAGTTTAATCAAAATCGTTAGAGCCGTTTTTGAGAAAATCGAAAAAAAACGTAAAAGTTATTAAATAAAGTTTGACCAATTTCGATGAAATTTTTCCTGTCACATCGCGGGCATATACATACACTAAATATCCAATTTCAGGTTCGCACGGTTTATAGTCTTTGAGCTAGTCTGCTCACACACACACACAGACCATTTCGCGGGACTTGGTTATTTCGACTCAGTGACTCAGCGACCAAAACATGTATTTCCGTTGAAAACCGGAAGTCAAAATTTTTCACGATCGCAATACTTTCCCTTACTATATATTTCATATATAGGTAATTGAAAGTAAAAATATAAAAATCTATAACTAATATGGCTTATGAATCGAACTTACAAGTTCAGAATACCTCCTCCATTTCCTTAGGCATAAGTTTTTATTATCCTACCTCCCAAGGCGAAATCCTGTGGAAGTCCTAATTAATAAGCAGAGAAAATAACAACGGAATCAAATTATATTAATAATTTTCTTTCTCTGTGAAATATCGCTTTCTACCTTCGAGAATACTTTTTTATACATAAAAAAGCACTTAGCACTATTGAGAATATTAGAATGCTGAAAGCAGGAAGTGACTTACTGAAGAAAAAAAGAAAAAAAAAAAAACTTGAAGAATAGACTTCATCAAGAAGAAACGAAAAGTTAAATGTAAAGGAATGTTGCTTCCATAATAGAGAAGAGTAGTCCGAGTTGGGCTGGTTTATTCAACAATAAACTGCTTCAGGAAACTCTTCAGATGAAAGCGCTTCTGTTCCTAAAAAAGAAAACAGCACTCTTGATTCTAAAGCTGGGGTGAAGGAGGCCTCGGGCTGAAGATATCCAATGAATTGCTAAGTCTTCCACTTCCAAGCAAGGGATGGTCTAAGGATATTTTAAGTTTTCCCACTTTATCTCACAGATATTTTTATAAGATAAAACAGTTCGACTATTCCTGTCACCTAGTGATAAAAACTTATTTTTTCTTGCAATAAGAACTTTTCAAATAAAAGAAATTCTCCTCCTTGTGAATTTAAATAAGCTCAGGAAGGAGATTGCAGTAACAGCAGAAAGCGAGCTTGATTACAGTAGAGTAGAGTTTAATATATTTGTATCTAAAATCTTCAATTTTATGTTTGAACTAGCTAAGTGGTTTACAGATATTTGCTTCAAGGTGTGAAACCGAGAAAAACGTAAACCTTAGTAATCATAACATATATTAATTTTTAATAATTAATAATTATTAATTATAATGGCACCATATTTTCAAAGTCATTAAAGGAACGAATCTTTTGACACAACATATTACTTCGACCCCATCTTATTATGTAATCCAAGCCCTTCTCTAATACTCATAGACAAGGGCGTCACCACCGCTGGTGGGGGGGGGGGGGGTGGACGCGTCCCTCCCATATTTTGACAGGAGAGGACCCTATGTAAAAAATTAAATAAAAATCCTTCAAAATTAGCCTTAACAATTCCCTATTTTAATGTATAACTGAGGCAAAAATTGACATGTTTTAAGAGACTATAAATACCTTTGAAATACCCAACAGGTGTATTTAGGGGGTTATTATTTCAACTTTTAGCCCCTCGAATTTCTACCTGCCCTATCGAAGAAAATATTTAGCCGTCTCCCCCATTACTTTGGTGCTGGTGATGCCCAACACTTTATTTTTATTATGTAGTCAAGGTGATGACGTGATTTACATTATTTCTTCATATGCTGAAATGCGTCGTGTCTTTCTCTTATTTTAATAATTGTATAGAGTGGGCAAGGGAGCTTGCAAGAGGTAACCAACGTTCAGCGAGGTAAGTACTTGGATATGTGACCGCCCGCTAATGATAGCCACGATGTCCGAGCCCCCCAACTGTATGAGGCTCGTAAGCATACTGGAGACGTCTCAAGCTCAGAATCGCGACGAGGATTTCCAGTATATATATGTAGCCTATGATTAAAGAAATATAGGACCTTAGTGCCTGCTTACTCTGAGCCGCTATAATCCATGGACCTAGACTAATGAGCAATTGTCCTTGAACCCGAAAGAGCCGACGCCGCACAGTAGTCCAGATTTGCCCATCATGGTGCAAAAATACTTATAGTTGACGGATCATGTTCAAACTTTGTATTATTTTTAATCCACGATTGTAGAGTTGTTTTATATTTGTTTCATGAAAATAGGTAAGGGTAGGTAGGGGTAGGGTAAGAGGGAAGGGTGGGAGAATTGGTGTTTTTTAGTGGATTTTACAGTTGTTCTATATAGGTTCATACTTCATTTTATATTAACTTATCATGTAAAATGTTTAATTTATAACAATAAGAACTGGTCTAATGCTCTTAAGAATTAATCATACTAAGTAATCATTTAATAAGTCAACCACTAGAGCATTTGTGAGTATTAAGTACATTATTTTTTTATAACTTAATGAATACGACATTTTAAAAAACAACATTTAGATAATAAACAATTAAGAACGAAAAAAAAAAAACATATGTGCACATTTACATAAGAGTATAATAAGAATGTTCACTGGTAATAATTTGAAGTGTATACAACAGTGGAATAAGAATAACACATTTTAAAATACACATATTGAATTTCAATTATATAAGTTTAGATCGTAAACAAAATTGTTCAGAGGTTCCCCAATATGAAGAATAGGTGACCAAAATTGTTTACTTTAAAAAAAAAGTTCATTCGCTAAAATCACTGGATACAGAAATCATTTGGATGGCTGTATATTATATAAATAATGCACATTCAAGGTGACATAAATAAAAGTTTATAGAAATTAACTAGCGAATGATACAAGCATTGGTTAACGGGCTGCAAAAAGGGCGCGGATGGAGATGCCAGAAACATACAAATTTGAAATGTCGTATATTCCTCAAAGTTTATTCTATTTTTGTTTCAACTATACTTACAAGGTCCAGCATTCATATAAAAACGAAGAAAAATTATTAGATCCAGAAACAATAAGTTGGTTTTTGGGATTCTTCGCAACATAATGCGTGAATCGGGATCACTTTGCGCCGCACAGTGGTTGAAAATCGACTATTTTCTGAAAAAACCTTGTCAAACCTAATCTGTAAGCCGCAAAAAATGAAGTTGATATAATCATAACCACGATTGAATTTCCTATAAAATGTATAGATTGGAGCCCCGCTTAACCGGCTATTCGGATTAACCGGCGGTGTTAGAAAAATTGAAAAACAAATCATACATCAATTTTCGACTCGAGATCGGCTAGTTTAAGCACTTTTGCTGTTTCGTACTATTAATATCCTTGATAGATGATGATGTCCTTTAATATATCCTTGATATCATTTTATTTCATGAAAACACCCAAGTTAGGTGAAGAAAAAAAAATTATACATAGGAGCAATGAATTATTTTTTTCGTTATATTTTTATTTTTAACTATTAAATGTTTGTTAAACTAAATAATTGATAATTCAAAGACTAACTTTCAACACGAACCCACTAGCAGAAACACTTAAATCCACCAAAATCCACACAATCCACCCCGACGATTGTTGAGGCGGTGGCCTAGGGACTTATTGGTATAACTAACGCCATCAAAAATACGTGTATATCACAGATTTGTTCATTGCAAAAGAAAAAAAAAAAAATTGCAGATAGCATCGAAAAGCATCGAGCTATGATCTTATCACTCCCTTTAATCCTTCGTCATCTACCTCGAAAAGTTGCTTTGTTTCTTACACAAATCAATAAATCTATCTTACAAATATCCTATTAACCTCTTCTTTTGAAACTCTCTACACTCAAAATGATTCTAAATTCACAACTAATCCTTCATCTTACCGTCCTATCGCACTCTACCTGTAAAGGGGAAAATCTTTGAAAAACTTTTCTTGAACCGAATTAAGCTTTTACTTGAAAGTAGTGAAGTGATACCGAGTCATCAGACGCAGGAGGACGCAGCTAGAATAAGTTTTAATATTTCCTAGGAGGTATCTTCTTCTTAAAAAACTGGATTAAAACTGCGCTTGAAAAATATGGATTACCAAAAAAGAAAATTTGTCTTAATTTTATTGCATTTATTCGGGATTTTATTTCTGGGTTAAAACATATACAAAATAGCATAATTTTTATGGTCGTGTAATATGTGAGTTCGCTTTTCATGATTATGAAGGAAAATTGCACCAACAAACAAAAATGCGAGTAGCAAAAATAATTATAGTATTATAAATTTTTCGTTGAAAAATATACTTTTCAAAGGGTCATCATAAGTGTAAAAATCTGAATATCTCCGAATAAATTAATGTAATGTGTCAGGTAACTATTCTATTTATTAATAATGAAAAGAAAAAGAATATTCCGATACCTTCAAAAAAATAGGTTTTTTCCGCCTTTCAACCACTGTTCGCTGTTGTTGGAAGGACTAAGGAGGAGATTGGTTATGGAGCTATGGCAATCTTTCGTAGCCACCACGTGGCCAAAGGTCTCATTAGACCCACAACGCTAACCAAAAAAAAAAAAAAAAAAAAAAATCTTCCTTGGACAAAGATATATCGGATGAGACCCGGAATGATATAGGACTTTAGGGGCTTATCGGATTTCTTCGATGAATTGGGGTAAATGGAGAAGGTGATAATGCGACGATATTAATCCGTTGCAGCAATAAAGGAAGCTCTACAATATTGAGGCTATTGTGCCCTTTACAATATTGCGTCCTATATAATTGAAATAGATGGCGCCCAGCCCTGAGCCAACCCTTCGTATCTTATTAGGAGCTCAGAGTCACCTTAATGACCCCCCCCCCCCCCCCCCCGGGCTAAATGTGAATTAATGGTGCTTCCAGGATGGACGAATTCGTGCTAGGCCACGAAGAAGAGGAAACGGGTCTACTCGGAGCCGCTATCAACGAGGAGTTGGGATTATTATGGTTTTCACTTAACCGTTGAATCTATTTTTCACACGAATAGGAAAGTAAAGCTGTAGGTCTGGCGAGTACGTAGAATGACTTTTGTTACTGATTATTATGACTTCATTGCGATGTGCTGGAACGGAAATCATTAACTGGGAAGAGAAGATGCAATAATATGTGAATGTGCAATTTTAAATTTTCGTAATTTCTAGTTGGGCATATTTAAATAAAAATGTAATCATGATTATGACTAATAATAAAAAATGTGAATAATGATTGTAATCATCATTTACAAATCATTCTTTAGCGCGGAATCATTAATCATGAATTGCATTAATCGCTGGTCGTGGAGTATTCAGGAATAATATTCATGTATATTATATTATAATAATATACATGTTTATTATATTATAATATATTCAATGATCAAAAATGATCATTATTCATTATTAAATGTTAGTCAGTAATCATGATTAAGAAGAATTCATTATTCTCATGATTACAAAATATCACAATACTGATTCTTACTAATCATGAATGATGAATGAAAATTTGTTTGCTCTTTCCATTCTTGTAAATAGACCTTTACAATACCCATTGGTTGGTCTAATTCTTTACTTGTAGCTTCAAATGCTGTTCAGTTGACTACACCCACTGCTTAGGACTTTTAATTCAGAAACGCATCCTCGTCTTTAAAAATTTAAATGAATAATGGTAATGAATATATCATATTCATGATTAATGATTGATGAATATTTGTTATTCATCATTGATGAATATTAGGTATTCATGATTGATGAATATTCTATTAATCCTAGCTCATGAATATATTTTATTTATGAATGATGACTAACTGAATTTATCAGTATTCGTTAATCATGAATAACTAAATACCAGGTTTTCATTATTACTCAATAAACATTAAAAATACTCCGTACTGCTTGTAGATAATGGTTATTCATTATTCATTTGTTTTAAGATTACCAATTATTCATATCCATTAATCATTGTTCAGATCACGATTTGCCCAACTCTGAATTAAAACCGTGTTCGAATAGGTTTTAAAATTAAATAACCGAAAAATAAATGACAGAGAAAAAAAAAAAAGGTGATACAAAATTATAAGAACGTTAGAATTAGGGAAGCACTAAAGACAGAAACAACCGTTAAACGTTTTCTTTGTCACTCTAAGTTTTATAATTTGGGGACAGCGAAACGCCACAGAACCTAGCCCCTTATCTTATGTTATCTTGTAACTCTGTGTAACCTATTCTTAACTTTTGTACATAGTGTTTGTGTGTTGTGATGATAAATTAGTCACAAACACTAACTATAACAAAAAGAAATGTTTTTAGTTTTTTTTAATTTACCTTTTAAGCCACGAAAACATATAATATATACTTTGCTAGGGAATAAAATAGGAAAAATAGTTTAATAATGATTTAACAAAACTTTACTGCCCGAAAACAAGCTGCACTTTTTTTATTTTTGTTCATGAATATCCAACAAATTGCAGATAAACTATCATTCGAAAGAAATAATGTTACACAAACGAACGTGAATAAACCATAAGCTTGATTTATGAATATTAAATCAATCTCGGTCGCCTATTTATTTATTCATTTTTTAAAATCATATCTAAGTTACGCCCTTAATGGTTTTCTAGGCAGATTTTAATAATAATTATTTATTATTATCCTGATAAATATTTAATTGAAAACTAAAACGAGTTTTACTGCCCGTAAGAATATTTACCGTTTTTATTTAAACATTTATAATTTTAAATAATACATATTTATTATTTAAAAGCATCTTAATAAATTATTTACTAAACATTTTTATTTTTTTAATATATTTGTATATACATCCTATAATTATTCAGCCTTTCCCACCAGTACCTAAAATTAAGCAATGACCCAGATCATATGGTAAAAAAGTTATGATAAAAATAAAATATAATTCTTTTTAATATTGTAAAGTTAAATAGTTAAATAAAAAAAAAACATATGGTTTGAAATCCCACACCTTTTGTTGGAACGGATTACCGGTTGGAGCTGACCGTCAGAAGACTAGTTCAAAATGATTCCACGGGGGGGGGGGGCTTGACCATCCAGACCGTTCCAATTTTAGGAAAATACGTTTCATGAAACAAAGCATCAAATTTTGTAGATGGGGTATGGTGTTGTTTTCCTGGTCGATAACGAAAGCTAATTTGATGGAAGCAACTAACTAAAATAATGTAACTTTAAATAGCTAATCAAATAAAAAAAATTATGGTGTAAAATCCCACCAAACCGTTTGTTGGAACGACTATCGGTCGGAACAAACCGTTGGAGCACGTGTACGGGCCTAGATCTTTTCGACGGAGACCTGGAATCATCCAGAAATTTCGTTTTGCGACTATATAAGGAGCGAGTGACTGGACCAATTAGTCTTAGCCTGTGTCTTGACTGTGAAGCTGAAGCCATATGATTTGTGTGCTATAAAGTTAAAATTTTTGTAACCTGTTCAATATTTACGTTGTTTTAATTCGTTGGCATTGACATTGTTATATTTTCGTTCAATAAATATTTGTTAACACACAGTAGTGTTACAATATAACGCTAAATATTAAAAAAAAATCCATACAAAATTTATGCCTGATTTATATGCAAAAGATGTAGAAAGGATTTAATTCGCCTATCAAACGAAACCGAATATTGAGTTAGGGTTAACTGAAGTATCAACACATTTATTTTTCATTATTTTTAATAATTAATCATTCTAATGGACCGAAAAAAAAAAAAAAAATCTTGAAAATGTGCACATTTGCCTCCTCGTTTGGGTATGTGCATTCAACTAACATTTACAATTTCTAAAAAGGGAAATGTACATTGAATTCACAATGACCATGTCGTTTTGGTAAATTATAGCATACAAAATACAAAATGTGCCACAATAGCAATAGTTGCTCAAATAAATAAAACTTTTTTCATTATGAAATTTCTATGTTCCTTTATAGTTTTATAAAATTTAACTGTTCACTGTTTCGCTGATGGGCGTGGCCTGTTTTAAGAGGTTATGAGACCGTAATGTTATTGAACTTCCATCGCCTTTTTTTCAGTTAAAAAGTGCCATGATTGGCTTTAATAGATTCTAGCTTTCGACTCCCGCTCGCTGCGCTCGCTCTTCAGAGATAAATAAACCCCCTAAAGGGTCCTTTTCAGTGAAGATCGGGCCTTAGTGAACGACGCATCATCCCCATATACCATAAAAGGTAAGAGGTAAGTGTATACATTTACCAAACGTGAAGGCAAGAGTACACATTTGCCGGGAAATGTGTACATTTCCCAAGAGTGTACATTTACCGTAACATATGTTTATATATTGTGAGGTCTCTTGACTATAGTCAATTTATTAAAATATTAATTTAATTATTTTTTCTTCTTATAAAAATATTTAAAAATTATAGTAAGAATTTTAATGTCATCATGACAAGAAAAAAAATCTGGTGCGTGCGCGCAACACACAACTTTCACTTACCAACTTACTTAGATTAGAAATTGACGTGTTTTGCTAAATATCATTTCCAAAAGTCACACATTTTTCTACATTCATATCTTATTATTGTTAATCGTTAAGGCCGTTTTTGAGTAAATAAAAAAACCCGTGAAAATGATACAAAATTTATTAAGTAAAGTCCCCCCTCCGGTTAATCAATTTTGATGAAATTTTAACAGTCATATCTCGGGCATATACATACATCAAATACCCAGTTTGATCAAAATCATTAAAGCCGATTTAGAGTAAATAAAAAAAACACGTGAAAATGTTACAAAATTTATTAAGTAAAGTCCCGCCTCCGGTTAATCAATTTTGATGAAATTTTTACATCATATCTCGGGCATATTAATACATTAAATACTCAGTTTAATCAAAATCGTTAGAGCCGTTTTTGAGAAAATCGAAAAAAACCTAAAAAGTTATTAAGTAAAGTACCCCCTCCCTTTAAGTAATTTTGATGAAATTTATGCTGTCACATCGCGGGCATATACATACATTAAATACCCAATTTCAGGTTCGCACGGTTTATAGTTTTTGAGCTAGTCTGTTCACACACACACACACAGACCGTTTCGCGGGACTTGGTCATTTCGACTCAGGGGACCCCAAAACGTGTATTTCCGTTGAAAACCGGAAATCGAAATTTTTTACGATCGCAATACTTCCACTTACTATATATTTCATATATAGGTAAGTGAAAGTAATAATTAAAGGAATATGTAGTATATATATATATAAATGTTTTAAATGTATATTTCTATTTTCCCTCTCATCGAAGTACAACGCAAACTATTCATCCAACCGAACTATGCACCCAACGCGATTAAATTAGTGCCTGGCATGGCAGTGACTTGGTAATTATGTTCACTGAATGACGTGAGGCATATAACAGTAGCTTGTACACTAAGCTGAGTGTTCACAATTACCCAGATCAACAGTTAGCGAATCTATACAATAATTCAGGGTAGGCACAGAACACGACGCAGCTGACAGAAATCAACTGTATTTGACAAGGAACACAGTGCCAAGTTAAATTTTACACGAGAACATACACGTATTAACACGTTCACGCCGGGAATGTAATTCACATTCCTCGCTCAATGGCGGCTTTTAAATATTTAATTGGTTGGCTCTAAATTGCTTAGACGATTCAAAAACTGTTGTTATACATTTAGCAGTAGTAGTAGACCACACCAAAAATGAAAAACATCCCATATCTCCTTTTTGAAATTTGTAATCAAGGTTAATGTCAGATAAGTCAAATTTGTACTTTTTGAAAATAAGCTCTTAATATGGGATAGGGGGGTGTCCTAATATGGGATACATATCCCGTTTTATAAATCTATTTATGTTATATCCTAATATGGGATACATATCTACCTTGATATAAAATGAAATATATAAAGCAAAATTTGTTTATTATACAGACGATATTTACAAAAATATATGTTGTAAATGGCCTTGGCATTAATCCCCCACCTTCTCCCTTGGCCAGAAAACTCCGTAAAGAGGTAAAAATAAAATCAACATATTGTATAATGTGATATGCATTTATACTCTTGGTCAAAGACCATCAGAGTAAGCCAAACAGCAATTTTTACTTTCACTTACCTATATATGAAATATATAGTAGGTGGAAGTATTGCGATCGTAAAAAATTTCGACTTCCGGTTTTCAATGGATATACATGTTTTGGGGTCCCCTGAGTCCAATTAACCAAGTGTCGCGAAATGGTCTGTGTGTCTGTGTGTGTGTGTGTGTGTGTGTGTGTGAACAGACTAGCTCAAAAACTATTAACCGTGCGAACCTGAAATTGGGTATTTATTGCTTGGGTAGGTATTGCTCAAAGGGAGGGAGTTCTTTATTTAATAACTTTTTATGTTTTTTTTGATTTTCTCAAAAACGGCTCTAACGATTTTGATTAAAATGAGTATTTGATGTATGAATATGCCCGAGATATGACTGTAAAAATTTCATCAAAATTGATCAACCGGAGGGGGGACTTCACTTAATAAATTTTGTATCATTTTCACGTGTTTTTTTTTATTTACTAAAAAAAGGCTTTAACGATTTTGATCAAACTGGGTATTTGATGTATGTATATGCCAAAGATGTGATAGCCAACATTTCATCAAAATTGGTCAAACGGAGCGGGCACTTTACTTAATAAATTTTGTAACATTTTCACGTGTTTTTTTTTTTTTACTCAAAAACGGCTTTAACGATTTTGTTCAAACTGGGTATTTGATGTATGTATATGCCAAAGATGTGATAGTCAACATTTCATCAAAATTGGTCAAACGGAGCGGGCACTTTACTTAATAAATTTTGTAACATTTTCACGTGTTTTTTTTTTTTTTTTTTTTACTCAAAAACGGCTTTAACGATTTTGTTCAAACTGGGTATTTGATGTATGTATATGCCAAAGATGTGATAGTCAACATTTCATCAAAATTGGTCAAACGGAGGGGACCACAACAACGCATTAATTTCTAATCTAAGTAAGTTGGTAAGTGAAAGTTGTGTGTTGCGCGCACGCACCTGATTTTTTTAGAGGTTATTGTGCTTCATACGTAATAATAAAAAAATAAACCAGTTAGCAAATATTGAAATAAATTATTCAACATTTAAAATGAAACAATGATTAAGGGAGTTCGACTTATCTTGAGGCCTGAAATATCAGGTCAAAATAATCACGAAAAAAGTTATAGATAGCCGAGCGTGTAGGAGCGCGACCCGCTGTTGCACGCTCGAGCCGAACGGCGGCGGTTCGAATCCGCCCTGGGAGGGTTGACTTTTATTTCGTGGAGGCCCCACGGAATAAATCTCGACCCTCCCACCATGGTTAGAATAGGTTGGTTACACCTCTAGACCTCTACCCTATGCCACACTTGGCCAGGTAGGGGTACCGAACAAAAAAAAAAAATAGGTAAGTGAAAGTAAAAATATGTAAATACTTTAAAAATTACCGAATGTAAAGAATATAGATAAAGATATTGAACAAATTAATAAAATAAAATAAAACTAGGACACCGGATTGAAAAGGTGTGAACAACACGGTTTCCGACAAACGACAAATTTCACAGGCCGTTGAAGACAATGAAAGAGGAAGGACGTGGTAGTAGCAGTCATTGATTGGAGCGTTGACGAACGACTGCATTGCAAAGAGCTACCGCGCTCGTCAGTATCGTTCAACCAAACTGGATCACTATGCCTCACTTCCTACGAAAGGGGAAATAAAAGATCGCTCAACGGTTTTAGAACATATTTATAAAAATGTATCGAAGATTTTTGGTTTGAAGTTTAACCATTTAAAAATAAAAAAATGATTATTACGAATATCAAGACACCATAAGTATTTCCGTTATTTCTTCCTGGACTCCAAAACTAATACATTTCTAATAAAATATAATAATAAAAATCTGCTGCGTGCGCGCAACACACAACTTTCACTTACCAACTTACTTAGATTAGAAATCTATGTGTTTTGTTAATGGCCACTCCTCAAAGCCATACATTGTTCCACATTCATTTCTTATTTTTGTTTTCATTTGCTCTATAAAAAACACTAATATTTTTTATTATTAAATAAAAGTTTTTATTTGTGATAATTAGGCAATTCAAGCATAATACTCCAAGTAGTCTGATTTTATAATTCTCTATGCAGTTGTTGAAAACTTCATTGGTTACCATGAAACAATTAATTTCCATTAAATGAACAGAAGGGCTTTAATTAAAAACAATGGTCTGTCATTAGAGGCATTCTCAGCGAGCGTGGGCTCAACGTGTTTTATGAGTTGGCGGAATATTTTTCTTTGTTTCTCCTCTATATGTTTACTTGATCTTTCGCA
This sequence comes from Aelia acuminata, assembly GCA_911387785.2. NCBI lineage: Eukaryota > Metazoa > Arthropoda > Insecta > Hemiptera > Pentatomidae > Aelia > Aelia acuminata. Next base: position 173,462,738 of record OU426979.1, read on the forward strand.
TATACCTACATCAAATACCCAGTTTGATCAAAATCGTTAAAGCCGTTTTTGAGCAAATACAAAAAACACGTGAAAATGGTACAAAATTTTATCCATTTCTTTTTTTTAACCGTAACGAGAGACAGTTAATTTTTCCATATAAACAAAAACATAGGTACTTTATAGGAAAAAAAAAAGGAGCATTCCCTATTTAAGCCCCCTCAGAACATTTTATAAATGATAAAGCTTACCTGATGTTAAAGATACTTGATTATCATTAGACATGACGAGTTTGATCAAAATCATTAAAGCCGTTTTTGAGATATTCGAAAAAAAGTTATCAAATAAAGTGCCCCCTCCGTTTGATCTATTTTGTTGAAATGTTGGCCGATCAAATACTCAGTTTAATCAAATTCGTTAGAGCCGCTTTTGAGAAAATCGAAAAAAACGTAAAAAGTTATTAAATAAAGTATCCCCTCCGTTTGACCAATTTTGATGAAATTTTTCCTCTCACATCGCGGGCATATACATACACTAAATACCCAGTTTCAGGTTCGCACGGTTTATAGTTTTTGAGCTAGCCTGTTCACACACACACACACACATAAACCATTTCGCGGGACTTGGTTATTCGAACTCAGGGGACCCCAAAACGTGTATTTACATTGAAATAATAGTCTTAACTCCTCGACACCTCCCCCCGATCATAAGAATGTTACCATCCTGCCCCCCTTAGACGAAATCCAATGGACGCTCTTGGTCTAATGTCCGCCTACAGTTGAACAAATATAAATGAATTTTGTTCGAATTCAAAGTAATTATTTACCATAAAAATTCCTAGGGACAATCAATATCCACTGCCTCCAAACATCCCAACCAACCCCACTCGATAGTTGAATCGGGAGAGGCCCCCTAAACCTTTTCTGCATATGCTATCAACAAAGTTCTGGGCATTGAGCAGCTCCTCCACTCAAGCCCTGAACGTACGCAGCATACTAATAGTTCTCTCGTTCAGTCCCTAAGGGCATTTGTTAGGGGAGAAAACCTCCTTAGTCTTGGAGGAGAAAGGGCTGAGGTCGGAGTTCCCTTGACTGAGTACAACATTTATTGATATTAATGTGTATCGAGATGGAATAATTCCATTTTTGGTAAATGTTTATGAATAAACGACACTTAGCTCTAATATGGTAGCACAAAGCGAAAAAAAAAAACAACATAGATATCTATTCTACGCCTACAACTGATTAATACCTAAGCTGTTTCATTAGAAACTCAACATAGTCTCTGCAGCAATATTTCCTTTTAATTAAAGTATTTCTCGAGGTGGTCCTAGGATTTTTAAACGAGAGTAAAAAATCCGTGTCTATGCCGTACCACGGATAGGAGATAAAATGGAGGTCCCGAGCCTGTACGATGCCAAGTACTCATTAAAGATCCCTATCCTAATTATACCTGGTTATGCAAAGTTTAGGCGCTGTAGCATCGTCCGATTAGCCTTAGTAGCATAAAGCGATGTTAAAGCAAACAAATAAACAAAGTATTTCTCTCCATTTATCTCTATATATATAAGAGGCTTGGGGGCCGGGATGGCCGAGTAGACAAGGGCGCTTGCAATAGATAATCAAAGTTAAGCAACGTCCATCGTGGTTAGTACTTGGATGGGTGACCGCTCCATTCGGGTGACCGCCCACCAATGAACGCCACGCAGTCCAAGTCTACCCCCACCCACGGGTATGTGAGGCCCGTCAGCCTACTGGAGGCGACTCACACCGACCGGGCGTAGGAGTGATGAACCTTCCCCGTGTATCTCATCGAGAATCGTGGTGTGGTTTTCCAGGATGTCAGTAACCGCCCGGAGGTTTGGTTCAGGGACGGTATGCTTCAGGGAAAGAAATATAGGTCCTCGGGGCCTGCTGACTCTGAGCCACCATAATCCTTGGACCTAGACCAGTTTGTCACTGTCCTTGAACCCGAGAGAGCTGACGCCATCGGTGGGAAGGACACTGCCAAATTGGCCCCAATGCATGGCTTGCAGCAACGTGAGGTTTGGGCTACCCCCTCCAGGCTGTCTATACTCCCGCAAGCAAAACAAATGTCTGTAAGAAGACCAAACTGCGCGGCCAAAGGTCTCATTAGGCCTAAAGCGCCAACCGAAAAAAAAAAAATAAAAAAAAAAATAATAGGAAGCTTTGTCCTGAATGACAGAATCGACACAGAGCAAAAACTAGTAATGATAGAAACTTGAAGTTCGGAATTAAGATTTTAAACACGATGTAGGTAACCACTAAGAAAGGAATTTCAAAAATGTAACACCTAAGGGGTTTAAATGGCGAAATTGTCGTTTAACTCTAACGGACACCTATTTTTGCACTTCGAGAAAAAATATCTTATTTAGGCTCGTGTTAAAGACCTTGATACGATGAGTTTAACTCGTAAGACCCTACCGGGCGTCGAAAACCATGTTTTAAAGCCGAAAAATGAAGAGTTCACGAGGAGTAAACAATTTTTTGTTTAGGCGGTTTTAGTGAATTCTCTCCATTGCGCGTCTCCCTCTCTTCTACCGAGCCGGCAGCTTCCCCCTCCAACATTCCATCTACCGGAAGCTCCGATCCCTCTCCCCCTTCGATCACTTCATTTTTTTTTTAAATTGATTTTGTTAACATATTATATTAAATCAATACCAAGATAATGATCAAAGAATTGATTTTAATGGCTCGCGGGAAAAGCCGCGGCGGGAAATGCTAGTAATTATTACATTGCTTTAACGTTATTTATTATCGATCAGAGAATTCGGTTGATTTACGATCTCCTAATATAAGATGTAATATATTTTAGAGTGACAAAAAGAGCATTGTTATTGATTATAGTCTTTAGGCGCTTGAAAATTAGATAGCAGTGTTCTTTACCAATGAGGTAACAGATAACAAAAGAAAAAAATTTTAAAATCTTTCAGGCGGTTGTCGATTTATGACGTTGTGACTCATAATTTTAGAATCACCCATATAGGGTAAACCGTACAGTTATTGGCACCCTTAAGACTAAATTTCAGTTGTGACATTAAAAAAAAAAATACTTCTTATGAAGGGATTTAATTTAAACTACCTATAACTCCTCTTTATCTATCCTTATAAAGACTCAAAGAGTTTTTTTTGGGTCAAAAGTTCAATATTTTTACAATATGGCAATATTAATTGTTAAAGGTGCCAAATCTAGTTATTTGCACCCGGTGGATTTAATTGTGAAATCTTCCCTATGGTTAGTTTTCAAAAGTCTTCATAGATGACTTAGAGGACCCTTCAAACATTAGACTCGTGTAAATCTTGTAATAAAATTAGGACTTGTTTACCTATTTCTTTAAGTTAAAGTTTGGGTGCCAATAACTGTGCTGAGTGCCAATAACTGTACTGAGTGCCAATAACTATATGGTTTACCCTACATCACAATTAGCGAGTATTAATACGTTTATGAGAACAGCAACAGATGAGACCATTGTGGTGTGTAGAGTGGCCTATAGTAAATACCCATATCGATCCACGGGTTCTAAGAAGGTCACCACCCGCCCTGGCTATGAGTACGCTAAACTTTATCACTAGTACGCTAACGTTATCACTAGAACACTCAACTTTATCACTAAAATAATATTTAAAAAAAATTAAAAATTATATTCATTGGTTTTCCAACTGTAAATACAGTAAAACCCCCTTTATCCGTGGTAATGACGGATAATCGAATTACAACATTTTATTGACTTAATGTGATAGAAAAAACGATTAATTAAACAAAAAAAAAAAAGCTGCAGAAAATCACTTCATTGTTTTCCGAGGACACGATGTTTGGGCCGACGACGATAAGAAGTTGGGAATGTCTTTTTTCATCTTCGAAATGTCACGAACAGTTTGCTCGCCGATTCATAATTCAGCGGACAATGTTTTATCACTTTCGCCTCTGATTACTCGGTTTATAATGGTTAATTTCTGTTCAAGCGTTAAAAAAACAGGTCGCCTTTTTTGCGACATTTTATTTATTAGTTCATATTTAAATGGAGACTAAATCACAACTGAGAATATATTTTGTTTTGTAGTCAAACAGGCCAGAGTAGGGAGTTTCCTAGAAAGGCTTGAAAACAATATCGTTCTTAGAATATGAATTGGAGTAGTATATACCGGAAACATCTCATCATACGATACCAGCTTGCCGTGTTTTTCCATTCATTCATCATCCGTGTGTTTCATAATTTCTAAGAACAATAGATTTATACCTATTTATACCTGGATAGGTAAAATTTAGGACTCCCACTGTAGCATCGTCCTATTAGCCTAAGTGGCATAAAATTACGTTAAACAAAAAAACAAACAATTGAACGAATTTGAGACACTGTTTGTAACACTTATACTGTCTCCTCGGTCCCTTTGCAAAACATGTTGACATTTGTACCACCATATTTCGCATCTAACTAGTTTTTTTTTTTTTTTCCACTAAATATTACTTAGACCTCTTGTCTCCTCATGTCGACACATATTTTTAACGAAGAGAATTCAATTCAATTATTTATGCAATAGAGCTACATTGATCTTTACGAAGAAGATCATTTTTCTTTTTTTTTTTGTAGTTTTCAAATTAATTTAGTTCTTGGCACAAAAAAAAAAACTGACTTTTTTTTAATACGTGCGGCCACAACGAAATTGCTTGAGAAAAATCGATTACATGCTTGCATATTACGGGTAACCTCATCAACAGTGACATAGTTTATTGTCAGTCTCGTGTTTATGTCATCCACAGAAAAATGCATGTATTAAAAGATATTGTTAGAAAAATTAACAGTGAAGAAAGTGGAGTGAATATTCTTCAAGAGCATGGAATTATTCCATAGGAGGAGGTTATTTTACCTTGATTCAAGTGGATTCTCATCGCTTCCTTTTCAGTTAAAAAATGCCTTTATTAGCCTTATACAAAAACCTTTTTTGTATAACCCTATTAAATGAGGTAGTGTTTATAACGACATAGAATGAAGTGGGTTATTGGATGATCATATAATCGATTTTTCGAAGCAATTTCGATGTGGCCGCTATATACAGTGGCGGACAAAAGTTAAGCAACTGTTCCACAAATTATTGTAAAGGCCATTAAAATTAAAGACTCCTACTGTTTAAAATTTTTTATTACTAACATATGCTGATTGAACAATATACAAGAACTTAAAAATAATTTGAAACAAAAAAAAAAAAGACAAACAACAAGTGTAGACATTTTTCTAAATAAATCGTTGGCGACAAAAGTTAAGCAACTTTAATATTTTGTTGCAAAACACTTATTTTTAATTACATCAGCACAACGGCGTGGGATGGATTCAATTAAATTATTAATTACTGTTCCGGGAACATTTTTCCAAGCCTCTTGAATGGTATTAAACAACAAGTTAATGTTCGAAAATGCTTGTTTTCGAACATCGCGGTTTACAATATAGCACAAATTTTCAATTGGGTTAAGATCCGGTGATTGTGATGGCCAATGCAGAACTTCAATATAGTTGTCTAATAACCACTTTCTTACAATTTTTGGCGGGTTTGGGGTCATTGTCATGCTGGAGGCATCATTGTCTTGGCTTCTGGCAACATAATTTTTTCTAGGATTTCATTATATTGGGTTTTATCCATAACCTTAGATACCTTGGATACGATGAATTGGACCCATTTCATACCCCAAAAAAAATCCCCAAACCATTACGTTGCCTCCTCCATGTTTCAGTCTGCCTGCAGTATCGTGGGTTCAAACTCTGAAGTTTTGGACGCCATACTTTTTTATTTTCGTCTGGTTCTATTAAATTAAACTTTCATCGCCAAATAGCACTCTTTTCAATCTATCTGGTGTCCAATTTTGATGCTTACAAGCCAAATTTAGTCGCATTTTTCGATGTTAGGAGGTCAAAAGTGGAGTCCTTAAATAAAAAATCGTTGCTGAACTTTTGTCCGCCACTGTAAGTACAAAACAAAGTAGAGTAATGCAACTTTATTTATCAGAAAAGGGAGTATACCCCATAAATCAACGTTTATATTAATGTAAAATTTTGGAGAAAAAAAACTGATGTTAGTAAACAACATATTTTTTGTATGGGTGTGCCCCAAGAAGCGAAGAAAACTTAAGCAAAAGGAGGACAAATATTAAATCGACATTCCATGAAACCGGGCAGACCGCTGGAGCAGACCTGTGGGCCTTGACCCCTTTAAGGTGGATACACACAGCGTCGGACACGTACCTGTCGTACAGCCTGTCTCGGGCAACTTCGGCTAGAAGATCGGGAGAACTACACTAGAAAGATCGGGCATCTTCGGCTGTTCGGATACGTGGTTCGATGCTATGTGCAGAGGAACCGCTAGAGTCATCCGGGTCGAAGATAAGGCAGCTTCTTCGGTAGGGCCTGTGTATTTAACACCTAAATGTAGGAGAGACCGAGGGGAGTTGAAAGAATTTTCACATTTTGTTTCATACCCCGAATCCTATTGACAGAAATGATATTAGAACCAATTGATAGGGTATCCTTTACACTTGCGAATGAAAAATATAAAGAAATTGTAAACGTTAAATATTGTGGTTAAAAATTCACTTAACCATAACAAGTCAACTTGTTTCAAATCCCCTCATATCGAGGTGAGATGAAACAGGGGTCGAGGAGTAACATTAATAAAAATAACAGTAAGATAAACAAATTGTTTTAAACTATAAATCTTTGAAATAAAATAATCATTAACTTTCAGCCGTTTCTTAAGTATTAAAATCAGTTTTGATCAATATTTCTTCAAAAATGTTATGATAATAAAAAAGGTTAATCTGAAAAGCAGTTGTGGCAAACATAAAGCTCCCCACCAGTGCAAGTTACATGAGCCCCGCTGTTGCATTCCAGAAATTGCACTCTTTTACATTTGGCTCTGCTCTTTGAAAATGGTTCTAAAAACAAAGGTAAAAGGATTCTTCTTCTGCAGAATAGGTCCTATAGTAACCAATGTTCCTCTCTCTGCGGAAGTCAAGCCACTCACTCGTTTTTATCCTCGTCGGGCAAAACGAGATGAGTTGAAACAGCCTGTTTCAAATCTCCTCGGTAAGAAAAACCCAATTTTTAGTTAATCCACAATCAAGAAGCAACTACACAGAAATCAATTGTATCAAACGTACATAACAAATCTTTAGTTAATGAGCTTTAGAAACATATATAACTTAAACCAAAATACTTAATACTTAATAGGCATCGTAAAAAAAACGTTAAAAACACACTTTTCACGATTTTTGTCACGTGGCACGCAGAACACCGCTCGACTTACCCCAACAACGCGAACTGACATGTCAGCAGGCGGAGGAAAGTGATTGCTAAATAAAGTCGCCAATTCTCTAGCGATTTTAAGTTCCGAGAAATCTTTACAGTTTCAGTTACATCCTCAGATCCCAGCGTGCAGAGGTGGCTTTTTGATAATAAGAACCTCAAATTTATTTTGATTTTTGATAATTTAATAGTTGAAAAAATCTTACCTTGATATTACAACTGCTCCCTTAAATAGGAACTAGGAACCTGAAAAAATAAAAAGGATATTACAATTATGTAGGAATTTACTTTTTACTTTTATATCATAAATAAAATAGTTAATATATTTCAGTATAAGCTGTATTGGAGAATAAGAAGGAAATCTATATTGAAAACAGGTATTGAACATTTTTTTAATGTTTACTGTTATTTAATTCACAGAAACGTTTTGGGGTTTAACCATACCATTAGGATATAACTTGCGATTTTGGGTAATATTCAACTCCAGCAAAAATTATTTTCCTTTTATAAAGAAAAAAAAAATTTTATAGGCAATAATAACAAGTCGTTTAGCATATTTTACTATAACAATGTTTTATAAAAAATTCCACATCCACCTTAAAACAATTAACAAGAACACTAAGTCATCGATATCTAAATAGATTATTCCTATTTATTGTCCTTTATACATATAAATATCTTCACAAGTATCACACAGTGAGTCCTTTTTTACTATAATTACAGTACCTGATTTGAATATATAATGAATCTCTTGTTACCAATAAAAAAAAATCAGGTGAGTGCGCGCAACACAAACATTCACTTACCAACTTACTTAGATTAGAAATAGCTGAATAGTATTTGGATAATATCTTAAAGCCAAAAAAAATTTGATGTTTTGTTAATTGCCACTTCTCAAAGTCACACATTTTACTACATTCATTTCTTATTTTTGTTTTTATTTGCTCTTTACAAAACACTAATTTTTTTTTATTATTGAATAAAAGTTTTTACTTGTGATAATTCGGCAATGCAAACGTAATACTCCAAGTCGTCTGATTTTATACTTCTCTATGTAGTTGTTGAAAACTTCATTTAGTTACCATGAAACAAACAATTCCCATTAAATTAACAGAACGGCTTTAATTATAGGCAAAGGTCTGTCATTAAAGGCGTACTCCGCATGCGTGGACTCGACGTGTTTTATGAGTTGACGGAATATTTTTCTTTTTTTCTCCTCTATATGTTTACTTGATTTTTTTCATATTTCATATCTAGCAATTTTTTACTTTTAGGCATAACGAAAGACAGTTAATTTTTCCATATTAACAAAAACAAAGGTACTTTATAGGAAAACAAAAATTTTAGCCCCCTCAGAACGTTTTAATAATGATAAAGCTTACCTGATATTAAAGAATACTTGATTCTCATTAAACATGAGGAGTTTAATCAAAATCGTTAAAGGTATTTTGAAAAATCGAAAAAAACGTAAAAATGGAATCTGTTGTAATTGCCCTTGGCGATCGAAAAACTTAAAAAAACTTAAAGGGTTTTTATTAGAGTTCTAAAATACCGTCGAGTTGAGTTGATAAATCGATCAATATCCATTCTACATGGCTTTTCTTCCGGAAGTCTATCAAAACGCGTTAGGAATCCGACAGTGCAATACGGTATGAGAATTGCATCCGGCAATGCACAATGTGACAGTTAAGCGTTCAAGGTCATTTATAAAAGATAGTAGTATCACGCACACAATTCAAAAATCATATACTTTTATATATTTTTTTTATTGTACATTCTTCGTATTAATACTTTTAATCGTACCAGTCGAAATGAAGTGGCATTCGGGAAATTTGTTTTGTACCTACTAGCATATTAAGGTGCTATCACCACTTCCAGGTGCGATAAAGGGCAAGTCAGATATGTCCAATTCAGAATTTTGTCATGGCTCAGAATATTAGTGTAAAGGAAAAAAAAAAAATTAGGAATATTGCAAGTAGAGGAACGGGCCATGTCACATTATTAATACAATAAACTTAAGTTGCCGTACTATAAGTCTATGATGCATTATTATAGAAATTATAGAGGCTCTATAATCATATTTAGGAGGCATTTTCATCAGAGACATATAGTACTACATAGTATACAAGAAACGGCAACTAAAGTTTATTTTTATTAAAACTGTTGCTTGGCACTATTTTGCCCCGGCCCATTCAATTGTAAATATATGTACTTAATTACAACTAAAGTAATACTTAATTATCCTGTAAGCAAATGCAAACAAAAATAGTCCATTAATAAAAATAGAATTATTCCTTCATAATGAATCCTGTTAGTGTCAATTCAGCATTAATATACTGAAATAAATCATTAATCTTGTAGGACTTAATATTAATTTGAGCTTATCTGAACCGTCAATAATATATGTAAATGAGCCATATATTTGGCAAGGCAATATAATATATTCCTGGCTTTCCATCTTTTTCAAATCACAACTTATAAAATTTGTATGTATGTCGCTAACATGAATTACACCATTGATAAATAATCGTACCTGATCATTATGTTTTTTTATTCGAAAATTTATTTAGCGTATATATATATTTATTATAATATGTATATGTATATATGTATATATAATCAACCACTTTGTGTAATCGTTAAAATATTTACGTATTTATTTTTTAAATAAATATTATACATACCAAATAAGTGGCATAAAAATTAAAAACAGCTTATAAAAAAAAAATTGGCTTCTCTGAACCCCGGTTAATTGGAACAACAGTTAATAGAGATCCGGGCCTCCGGGTTAATTAATTATAAATAAGAAAAATGTTAAAAAGTAGCCATTCACAAGTCATACATAATGCTACGTTAAATTATGAAAACTCGTGGTGCAAACACAGACACACAGAAGAATATAATGAAGACCAGGTTACCCAGAAACATCAAAAATATATTTAATTTATAAAATAGTGGAGCGAGAGATCCATTTTTCGGCTAAATATACAATATTGCCGGTGGATGTAAATCGCATACAATATTGATCGAGGACATTATAACCCTAACTTGAAACTAAGCAAACACGCCATAGTATAAAGAAGAGAACTTTCTTTTTTTTTGCTAAGTGAACTTAAACATGAACGTGATTCAAAATGTTCTTTACTAATGTTCCAATTTTCATTCAAGTAATTGACCTAAATTTCGATAAGTTTTTTAGTTATGAGCAAATAAGCTCCGTTTTCTCATCACTTTTTAATTTATTTATTATTAGCGCTATAAAGGAAAAATCTTATTAGGCTAATAAGTGAATTTTTGGGAAAGATGGTTGTTTTTAGCCACATCGAAATTATTTCCGCAGAGATATACTTAATCTTTAGAGCCATAATGAGGCAGCTGCCTATAGAGAGAAACATCCAATGATTTCTATAAAGAACAAACAAACAGAATTTCATCTTTATTTATATAGATTAATATTTGATTATATAATAATTGTTAAATTTATTGTTATTACTATATAAATTACTATTATCAAATTATCTATGTCCGAAACGTCCACCGCAGTAGCGGATCCAAGGGAGTGGCGCGGGGGGCGCCCCCCCCCCATCACCCTGAGAGGTGATGACCCTCATAAAGTATTACTATTTCTTTATAAAATGAGCTATAGTCATTTTTAAAATCCACTAATTGAAAATGAATTGTATTTAAACATTTACAGTAATTTATAACGTCATTATGTACTATAGTAAACCCTTATTATTACGAACTCGGATATAATGATCACCTCGATATAGCGAACCAAAATACTATCCCCCCATAATTACCATTATATTTCTGTTGAACCCCTTGTTATAGCGAAATCCCTCGGTTATTGCGAACTAAGAACTAAATTTGATGCCTGAGAATTATTATATTCTGTTATAACTAGAGCTCGGAATTCCGTGCAGTAAAAATTTGAAAACGTGCAATAAAAACTTAATAACGTGCAAAACCGTGCAATAAAAAGTTTAAAACGTGCAAAAACATGCAAAAAAAATATATTGCTTGAAAATCATGAATTAAATAAGTTATGTGAACAATATATAGCTACTTTTGAACAAATAAGAAGCGGAGAGTAAATTGAAGTAAAAAAAAAAATTATTTTTAAAATATTGATTTTAATATAGATTTTGGTGAAATAATGATTTTTTTATTAGTAAAGAAAAATTAATGGAGTACATTAGAAATGTAACTACACTTCATTATTTTTTTAATCAAAGTTTATAACTAAATATATTTCTAAAAAAATTTCTGTAAAACAGTGCCTTCTATCACTTAAACTTTCTCTCAATTTAGAAAAAGTTATATCAACTTCTACAATTGTTAGAGGACAATATTTATAGCGACTCAGAAACTAGGGGTCTCCTTCAATTCAACAGTGACTGAATTTCCGATCAGGCAATCCAATTTTTTAAGAGTTTGTATTCTGGATTTAAAAAAAAAAAATCGTAATTTTTCGTAAATGATAATTTCTTTTCCGCTCTTGATTGTTTCCATCAATGATTTTCCGACGTCCTCAACTATTTTTATTTGGTCATATTTTTCAAAGATGTTTCTCTTGTAATAGCAACCGGCCAAATCAGATTGAATGGTTGGATTCATCAAAATGGTTTTTAATTTGATAATTGATTGCACATTATCTTCCAATTCTATATTTAAAAATATTTCCGGTAAAAAAACAAAAAATCAGAATATAAAATATTTACTTAAAATAGTAACAAGATGTGGAATAAAGAGTAAAACACTCGCATTTGAGCTGTAATTATATTGGAAAAAGTAAGATCTTATAAAGGATTATGGAATCACTAGATGAAATATCCGGTGCGTAGGCTTATCTTTAAATCACTCTGATGACACGCACTACCCCTGGTACCGTTGTGATTTCATCTCACATCCAATATTTTTATCACAAGATTTGCAAAACACTACACTACCATCCCTTTTGAGTCAGGATATTTTTCAATCCATCCCGCAATTTTCGAAGACACATCTCCAATTTTTGGCATTTTAAGTAACAATATACTCGACAGAAGCTGATAGTGACAGAAAGATGAGAATTGAGAAACAAAATGTAAACATTCAGGAACTACTGAACCCTTAGTTCTTGGATATTGGAGGGTTTGTGTTTGTTAACAAGTTCCCTTTATTTTTTTCCTGTTTCCTTTCCGTTATTTTTTATTCCTATTCCTAATTCCCATTTATTTTCCCACTAATTTTTTGTTGTGTATTTAAGGAAATCAAAATTTGTAATAATTTTTTTTTCTTAAAAATATCAAATGATGCAATTTCTTGCAATAAAACTTCAAAACGTGCAGTAAACCCCAAAACGTGCAATTTCGTGCAGTAAACCCCAAAACGTGCAATTTCGTGCAATATAAAAATTCATTAAAACGTCCCATTAGGCTTGATTCGGATAAGTAACTTAAATTCGCTTTATTCCGACTTTCCAATAAAAAGATGCAATTGCACGGGAATCCGAGCTCTAGTTATAACGAACTGCTAGAATTTTTATTAATTTTTTTTTACTGTATTACGTAGAATGGGCGTAGGACGAAGTAGCACCAGTTTCTAGAATTGAGGTTTTTTTTACTCTCAACTAATCCGATTTCCTTTTGCTCTCTCGCTGATTCCATTGACTTTTTTCTCAAAACTAGCTCAGTTCTGTTTTGACCTCTGTATTATTATTCGAATCAGTGTTCTGTAGTCGTTTATACTGTTGTTTTTTTTTTTCAATTCACGATGAGTTCATTGGTAGACGTATGTCACAAACGTAAATCCTTATCAATCGAGGAAAAATTAAAAATTCTCCTGGATATTGAATCGGGAATTTTAAGTAAGAAAACCATCGCAGTAAAATATGGAATTCACAAATCAACATTGTCAACCATTATAAAAAACAAAGATAAAATAGATTCAACCGCAGCCCAAGGATTAACTTCAGCATCAAATAAACGACTGCGCTCAGCGGCTCATGAATATTTAGAAAAAAATTGATAAATTGCTTTAAACAAATGAGATCTCAAATACCTATCTCAGACCCTCTTATTAACCATTCTGTATTATTCGAATAATAAGCTAACGCTAAAGAACTCTCAAGTGAACTTGGCTGGTAAATTAGTGAATCTCATTGTTTATTTAATACATATGTAAAAATAAATTACATATGTAATTAAATAACTAAAAATAAATTACATACATCCGTTTTAATTTAACTAGTTCTAATGAATGAATTTCCTTCTAAACATGATCAAATTAGTGCGGACATGGGCAAAAAAAAAAAAAAAAATAAAAATAAAAAACGTTATAACGAACCTCGATATAGCGAACTATGAATATCAAACCCCATACCAGTTCGCTATATCGAGGGTTTATTGTAATACGTATTTTAAATTAAGGCCTTCATTACTCATGAAATGTAAAAGAAAAAAAATTGCGCCCCCCCTCAGAAAATTTCTGGATCCGCCACTGGTCCACCGCAATGTAAAAATATAAAAAAAAAATGTAATCTGAGACTGCAAAAGGATGTACTTAATTTAAAAATTAAAAAAAAAAAATCTTTAAGAAATTATATATATAAGATTGAAAAAATTTAAATAAAAGTAGTTCCCTATTTACCAACTCACGTCAAGACAAATGTGCCTTTACACTCTACGAATCTCACCCTCGACAGGTTCTCCCTCAAACCTTGCCGTACCGACGTGAAGCGAACAGCCATTTATACTTAACGTGACGTTAAGCGAACCAATATGGCTGACGCACCCAAAGCTAGCTTATGATGAAGAAAAATCTCCATTATCAATATATTTTATATTATCTGAAAAAAATAAAATAAAAAAATAGGAGACGAATTAGAACGGCGCACTAGTATCACAAACAACTCCTGTCACTTGGGAATAACCCGGATCAAAAGTGACACTAGCGCAACCCCCGAACACAGGCGAACAAATGAAGTTCCTGTTCGAGGGTGCTGTTCGAAGGTAAACTTCGTAGAGTGTAAAGGCACCTTAAGCTGTTCATACATTACGTGGAGGTTATGTGTTTGTCAGGCACGGGCTGATACGGGTAAGCTGTTAGGTGGCTTCTGATATCGGTTATCTTGTCTTCGCGCTCCGTTGAGTCAATACCTGCATAATACAGCTCCGCATACAATATATATATATATATATATATATATATATATATATATATACGCATATATTTGTAACACTATTGTGAGTTTAAATAATTTTTATTAGACGAAAATAATTACTTATTCACAATGTCAGACAAACAGTACAAACTGAAATTATTAGCACGTTTACAATAAGAATCAACTTGTAACAATAATTTACCCGAACCTAACCGTCTGATCTATCTTCAGAACCAGTCTTCTTTTAGTCCGGGAGCTGAGGGCCAAAAAGGTGCTTGATTTGAAGAAAATTTTCGATCATATAGGCTGAAAGTACTCATTTCATAGACAACAAATGTGAACATCTGCCACCTCAGATCGGTTGCCATCAAATTTTATAGGCGAACAAAATCGACATTTTCGAAGTTTTTTCAATTTTTCGCTAATAACTCGAAAACTTTCCAAAATAAAAGGGCATTAAAGTTCGCGTCGAATGAGGTCCTCACAGTTAAAATCGGTCAAATCTGTTTGACACAGCCTGTTGTCAATTTAGCCACTTTAGCGGAAAAATGAATTACGCTCATTGTCCAAAACCTGCAGTTTGAAGAGGCCAACTCCAAATAAAAAATTTACCTGCAACAGTTGTAGAATATCAAATACTGCGTAAAACGAGATCATTAATTTTAAAATTAGCCCACTCCTGTCGAGCAAAGTAATTAAAACGGGAACATATTTAGCGCCTTGTGGTCTTAAGTTCACAAAGTATTGCTTTCATCTTACTATAAGGGGCCAAACTATTGCAAATAGAATGATATATTTGAATTTTAAGGTTTAGTGGTTTAGCCGGGTTCGGTACATCAAAAATCTGTAATTTTTACGATTTTGGTGGGACCCGTGTTCCAACGTCTATGTTTCAAAAACATCTAGTTTAAAAATCGAAAAGTCGAAAAATTCATCTAATTGGAAAAATCGAAAATCTCGAATTTGTTCGCCTATAAAATTTGATGGCAACCGATCTGAGATGGCAGACGTTCACATTTGTTGTCTATGAAATGAGTACTTTCAGCCTGTATGATCAAAAATTTTCTTCAAATCAGGCTCCTTTTTGGCCCTCAGCTCCCGGACTATCTGTTTTGTGCAGCTGCTCTCCAATTTATAATTCCAAGCATTTTTTGGGCATCTACCGCCACACAATCTACCCAACGCAGGCGACGTCTACCAACCTTTGTCCACAGATTTTTTCCTCCAAGAGCATTTTTGAGACCTCTTTATTACCTAGTCGAACAATGTGCCCAGCTCATCTCAAGCGACCAACCTTTATTAAGTTAACGATATCAGGTACATTATACAAACTCATAATCTCGGCGTTTTTTCATATTCTCCATATGCCGCCGCTACACACACATTAAAAAACCTTCTCAATATTTTCCTTTTAAACCTCAATAGTGATGATTCCTTGACCTTCGTTATGGTCCGAAACCCGGATATTTGAGAACTGGCCTGATTAGTGATTTGTATATTTGTAACTTGAGGAACTTGCTTCTTAGGTGTTTCTGAAACCCGAAATAGCACCTTTTGGCTGACATGATCCGGCGCTGAGGCTAGGCGCACATTGAGATACATGTGACGCAGAGCAGAGCAGTTTTTGTATTACATGTGGTAGATAGGAAACTGCGCTGCTCTGCTCTGCGTCCCTATGTGCGTGCTTCCTATCTAATTCACTTTCCACAAAAACTGCTCTGCTCTGCGTCACGTGTATCTCAATGTGCGCCTAGCCGGAATCTCTGGTTTCATGTGGTTGTTCGAATTCAGCTGAGTTCTTAGGTAAATATATTCCTGCACGCTGTCGAAGTATAAGTTTCGCAACTTCCTCTCCCACAAAGTTTCCTGTTGTTTTAGGATTGCAGAGCGTGTACTTAGTATTAAAATAATCACTGGGAATTAATATTTGATTACAACTTTTATCTAGTATATATATCACGAATATACGAATGGATTGTAACACTTTTGTGGATTTAAATAAATTTTATTTAACTAAAATAATAATTCACTATGTCAGACTACTTACAATCACAAATATTTAACAAGGTTACAAAAAGTATCAACTTGTAACGATACGGTAACACAAAAATAAACGAGCTTCAGAGCAAGACTAACTCTCCAATCCATTGCTCCTTGTATTTAGTCTGACTAGCAACGGTTTAAAAGGTTCCAGACAAGGGTAGATTATACTCGAAATATCAAGAACCTGGCGCAATCCCACTCACCATAAAAATAAATTTAATTGTTTTCCTCTTCTTAAAAGTAGCTGTTGATAGACGGTGTAATAAAATTGTACTAAAATTTAATGTCGTGATATCCTTGAAACATTGATAATGTTTCATTTTCAAATTTAACATTTGTAAAAAAAAGCAAGAAAAGTTGAGTAAAAATTTTACAAGTTCAGAAAAAATTAAACTTAAAAAATTTTAAACGGGCACATCAAAAAATCATTAATTGAAATCTATATAAATAAAGATGAAATTCTGTTTGATACCAGGTGCAAACACCTGTCCATATTAAAATTGCATAACTTCAGCCGATCTTCAGCTGATATTTTTTATTCTCCAAATTTCGCTCAGCGGATCTTTCAGACCAGGTGCGAAAATCTGTTCATATTTAAATTGCATAACTTCAGCTGATATTCTTTATTGTTATAAAAATCATAATGATCTCACTTTACAATGTTTTTTTTTTTTAAGAAATAGACCGTTTCTTTACAAAAATGAAATTCCCCTTGTGAAACCGGGATATACAGCTATAATCTATGTATATAAAGATGAAATTCTGTTTGTTCTTTATAGAAATCCATACCGTTTGTCCTAAATTCTCCAAATTTCGCTCAGAGGTTCTTTCAAACCAGGTGCGAACACCTGTCCATATTAAAATGGCATAACTTCAGCCGATCTCTGGGTAGGTATATTCTTTATTGTGATAATAATCGTTTTGATCTCGCTTTACATTGTTTTTTACAAAATCGACCGTTTGAGTCGATAAAAGTCTCAGTTTATAGATTTTATAGATTTAAGGAATGAATTTCTTCGGGTGAAACCGGGCTATACAGCTCGTCATAAATAAAAACAAAAATTCTAAAAAAATAGAAATAATTACAAAAATACTAAATTATAAAATAAAATTAATTATGTTTTATTACGAATTGTCTCTTCCACATACACAATCAGGTCAGGCTTATGTACACATCCTTTCCTTATATATATAAAAATCTCGTGTCCCAATGTTTGTCTCTCTATTTCTCAGAAACTACTCAACCGATTTTAATGAAATTTGGCACAATGTATATAGTTTTGGCCAACTTAACGGACCGGATGGTTTTTAACTTGATTAGTGATCAAAATAATTCTTATATAGCGAATTATTGCAAATACAGTAGCTCGTGTTTCGATTTATTAACATGGCGTCATATGTCGATTTCATAATGTTTTTGTTTATAAGCATGCTATTGTAATACAGGTTATCATTATTATAATTTTGTGTTGCGTTATGTGAGTGCAGTTATTTGTTCCTATATTATTATTTTCCACACACAAATAGTAATACAAATTTGTATTTATTGTTAATTTTCATTAAAGAATAAATAAATCAAGAACAGGTAACAATAAATTCTCAAATGTGTAGGTACTTTTTCTTCCTGTTCCTTTTTTATTTGTATTTAAATTAAATTACTAGCTAAGCGCTGAAACGCTTTGCTGTGGCCCACCCTGATATCAACTTTTAGTAAAGTAAATACATTTTAATAATTTAAATTAGGCTATTATTTGAAATAATACTCTATAAATGTTGTAACAGCACCTACTGTCATAGGTGTAACCTAATAGAAACCTGACTTGGGGAGTCAGTGTTGCCAAAAATTAGTGAAAATTAGTGGGTTGGCAAAACTGCGGGTAACCAGTCGTAAAAACTCCCTCACAAAAAGAGTGTTTTGATTTGGTGTTGTGGGATACTTTGTGATTTGCTAAAGAACTGCATAATTAAGACTTTAATATTATATTTTCAGTTGATTTATTTAACAGAAGTTTATTTATTTTCATTATTCGTTTTGTTATTATTATTTAAATACAGTGTTTTTTTATTTTACCAAACCTTTTTATCATTTTTATCCCGAGATCTAAAATGTAAAATTTAAAAAATGTCAGTGAAGATTTGTAATTCCTCATTTATCAACAATAATTAAAAGTTGAGAAAATTTAATCCCAATCGAATAGAGGATGTTACTTCCTGTTCAGCAGAGTTGTAATTATCTTTAAATGTAAAATTTAAGAAATGTTAGCGAAGATTTTAATCCTTTCTTTAATTTAAAGTAGGCTATTATTGGGAATGATATTTCGTTGTTAATTTTACCAGAATACAATTTTTTACTTATCTTTAAATTATTGTTGATTAAGAAAGGATTACAAATCGCGGCATTTTTTAAATTTTACATTTAATGATTATTACACCTCTACTGAACAGGAATAATTGTTATTTGAGTAACTTCAAGTTTCAGATTTATCCGCCATAAATATGAGAGTACTACTGCTAAATAATCCATCGGCAGACATATTTTTTAAACAATTGCTCTATATTGGAAACGTTGAAATAGAGCTGCATCGAAATTAAAAATTTATCAAATTACCAGAAAATTTCTGAACTGTTGTAGAGACGAAAAATGAACTGTCTACGAAGTATAAAGTGTCTTTCCTGATATTTTGAACAATTATTTGGACTATAATTGGCTGGGTAGTCGTGCTATTTTGGCAGCAAAAAATGTTGATTTCGATGAAATAAACTTCCAGAATCAATTGACAATGTTCTAGATGTAAACGAAGCCGTAAATTTCCCATCTGAATTTTTTAATTCCCTGGATATACACCCAAACAATCTCCAGTTGAAGATTGGCTCACCGATCATTCTTCTTCATAACTTAAATCCACCTCAATTGTGCAACGGTACACGTTTGGTCATTAAAAGGATCACAGGAAATGTTATTGAAGGAAAAATGTTGCCTGGAAGGTTTACAGGAGATGTCGCCACCTATTCCCCAGGAACCGACAGAATTTTCAATAAAATTTAAAAGGCTTCAATATCCTATTCCTTTGGCTTTTGCCATGACCATATACCAATCCCAAGGGCAAAAAATGTCCACTTGGACTTTGAAAATCCGTGTTTTTCCCTTGGGCAATGGCATAACTCACGTGGGATATGTCATGGGGAAATCGCCTGCTCACGTGTGTGGAAACCATCAAATCTTTTATTTGTGTTAAAAAAAAAAAAAAACGGGTTAACCCAAAACATTTTGAACAAATTAGTACTTGAATAAATAAAAATTCTTAATTGTATTATGTAAAAACCTCTTTAAGAAGAGATTTCTTATCACTCAAATATATTGCTAAATTAAAAGCTTCAACACACCACCCTCCTACCGAACACTTATTAGCCGAAGGGTTGCGAAATCGAGGTCTCAAAGAAATTGAGAAAAACGCCAATCAAAAGGACATATATGACGCGTTAACCAAGATTGGCATGACCCTGAGCAAAATTAAACCCGTTGTTAAACTAATATTACCAAGAGTGTTAGGCCAATAATCAATAGATCAATGACTGAGGTTACCAAACCTTACTCCAGTCATCCTTTTTAAAATTAGTGGAAAAATATAGCCATTTCAAGTTAGTTAATACCGATTCATAAAAAAAGGGCGATAGTGTTGGCAGCTCTGTGAGTCGTAAACACAATCAGCTCCTTTTTAATCAAACTACATTGAAATATGAGATGTAAAAAATAAAAACTTTAACTTTCCTATATTCTTTACCAAATACTTTTAAATGGGGTAATGCTCTATTCTCAATCACGTTGGATTTTGATTAGCTGAAAGGTTTTCGTCTTTATCAATGAATATTGGTTGTACTGTATTTATCCGCATTTCTTCTTCCAGGTTTGACCATGTCACAGGTTTTCCAACAGCCAAGCTTTCACCCATCTTGCTGTGGGCTTCTTCAGGGCTAATACAAGAATGAGAGTGACTCACTCACTCTCATTCTTGTATTAGCCCTGAAGAAGCCCACAGCAAGATGGGTGAAAGCTTGGCTGTTGGAAAACCTGTGACATGGTCAAACCTGGAAGAAGAAATGCGGATAATGGATTCAGACCATGGAAGCCTGAAACAACATTTAAGAAACCTGTACTGTATTTGTTTAAAAATATTAGGATATAACTACTGAGCCACAGCAACGCGTGGCCGGGTCTGCTAGTAAGCTATAGAGCACTTAAAGTAGATCGCAATGAAAATAACCTTTTGTAATATCTAAATAAAATTATATTTAAGAAGGAAAAATAAATTGGCTTATGAAAAATAACTAGTATAAATAGTCGAAAATTTTATTTAGTTACCATGAAACAAATAATTTCCATTACATGAACAGTACGGCTTTAATTATGAACAACGGTCTTGTTAACGAAAGACAGTTAATTCCTCCATTTAAACAAAATCAAAGGTTCTTTATAGGAAAACAAAAGAAGGCCCTTCCCCATTTAAGCCTCCTCAGAAAACATTAATAATGACAGAGCTTACCTGACATTAAAGAATACTTGATTCTTATTAAATATGAAGAGTTTGATCAAAATCTTTGACGCCTTTTTTGAGAAAATCGATAAAAAAGTAAAAATTGGAAAAAATAAGTTATGAAATAATAAAGTGCCATCTTCGTTTGACCAATTTTTACGAAATGTTGGCTGTCACATCTTTGGCATATATAACACACATCTCATTAAACATGGAGAGTTTGATCAAAATCTTTGGCTTTTTTGAGAAAATCGATAAAAACGTAAAAATTGGAAAAAAAGTTATGAAATAATTGGATGGAAAAACTAAATAAAACGCCCTTCGTTTGACCAATTTTTATGAAATATTGGCTGTCAAATCTTTGGCATATATATACATCAAATACCCACTTTGATATAAATCGTTAAAGACGTTTTTGAGTAAAAAAAAAAAAAAAAAACACGTGAAACACTTCCTCTAAAATCACTTTATATTGCCTGCAGAAATGTATTATGGAACTAAAGTTTATAAACTAAAATACAAGAATTAATCAAAGATTATCTCGTAACATATTTATTCACTCCTTAAATGCTTTAATGAATTTGAGTATCACACATTTCCTCTCTAAAGTGAAATACATTTTTTTATTGTTAAATAAAAGTTTTTAGTTTCATCAGTGATAACAAGGGATATGAACTTTTGGCTGTCACATCGCGGGCATACACACACATCGAATACCCAGTTTGATCAAAATAGTAAGAGCCATTTTTGAAAACATAAAAATAAACTTGAAAATAAGACATTTATTAAATAAAGTGCCCCCTCCGTTTGACCAATTTTGATGAGATTTCGGCTGTCGTATCGCGGGCATAAACATACATTAAATACCTAGTTTGATCAAAATCTTTAAAGCCGTTTTTGAGTAAATAAAAAAAAAACACATGAAAATGATACAAAATTTATTAAGTAAAGTCCCCCCTCCGGTTGATCAATTTTGATGTAATGTTGGCTTTAACATTTTTGAGAAAATCGAAAAAAACGTAAAAAGTTATTAAATAAAGTACCCCATCCGTTTGACCAATTTTGATGAAATTTTTGCTTTCACATCGCGGGCATATACATACACTAAGTACCCAATTTCAAGTTTGCACAGTTTATAGTTTTTGAGCTAGCCTCTTCACACACACACACAGACCATTTCGCGGGACTTATTTGGACTCAGGGGAACCCAAAACGTGTATTTCCGTTGAAAACCGGAAGTCGAAATTTTTTACGATCGCAATACTTTCCCTTACTATATATTTCATATATAGGTAAGTGAAAGTAAAAATATATAATTTTAAATATAAAGGATAGATAATTTTACCGATGACACGCAAGATCGAAACCATGAAATAACCATAAAGGCCGCTTCCGAATTACGATTTACCGCGTCTTTTGTTCTTGCGAAGAGTACAATGCTTGCAAACGCGACGATGACCCCGAATCCAGGTTTGCCAACACAAAGCTGTTGCAAATCGTTTACGAGCGACGGGGTTTCACTTTTCTTCTCCGGCCGCAGTTTCTTCATCAAACGTCCTTCAGAGGAAAATCAAATTATCCATTTTGTGTAAGTACATTATAGGAAAAGCATGGTTTTAAACGTAGATAATAAGATCAGAGTATTTTAAATGAACACCTGACCCTTAAACTGGATTGAAAGAAAATTATTAACATTATTACCTACATAATAACTTTTCGAATTATGCTCTCGCTATGAACCATTAATCGGACAAATTGGATTGTTACCAAATTTGACAGTTTGTCTGGGTGATAATGAAGCCTCAGTAACGTTAATGTTGAGCTTTATAAAAGAGAACCGGCTGATTGCTAAATTATAAATTTCCCAATTAACATTTATAATGTCCTCGATCAATATTATATGCGAATTATTCCCACCGGCTATATTGTATATTTAGCCGGAAAATAGATATCTCCCTCCACTATCGTATAAATTAAATATATTTTTGACGTTTCTTGGCAACCTAGTCTTCATTATATTCTTCGATGTTTGTGTTTACACCACGAGTCTTAAAATTTTTACGTGTCATTATGTATGACTTATGAATGGTTACTTTTTAACATTTTTCTTATTCATAACATATAAATGGATAAATTAATAAATGGAAAAAACACGGCAAGTTGGTGTCGTATGATGAGATGTTTCCGGTGACTATTACTCCAATTCATATTTTAAGAACGATATTGTTTTCAAGTCTTTCTAGGAAACTCTCTACTCTGGCCTGTTTGACTGCAAAACAAAATATATTCTCAGTTGTGATTTAGTCTCCGAAAATGTCGCAAAAAAGAAAACCTGTCGTTTTAATTGAACAGAAATTAACCATTACAAACCGAGTAGAAAGAGGTGAGTGTTAAAAATTGTCCGCTGAATTAGGAATCGGTGAGCAAAGTGTTCGTGATTTTATGAAGCAGAAAAAAGATATTTCCAACTTCGCATCGTCGTCGGCCCAAACATCGTGTCCTCGGAAAACAATGAAGAACTCTACTTTATTAAAAGGCATAGATGAAGCTGCCTAATAGTGGTTCTAGCAAAAACGCGCTGAAGGAGTTCTTTTATAACTTTTGTTTGTTATTTGTTAAAACGTTTTTTTTTAATAAAAGTGATTTTCATTAGTTTTTTTTTTTTTTTTTTTAATCATTCTTCTTTTCTATCACCTTAACACGTTAGGTGCGGTGCGTATTTTAGGGGTATTCTAATTTGGACGGTATCGGTCCCCGGGGTCCGACTGCTAGTATGAGCCACATACGACATCGGACGTCGGGGTCCGATGGGAATGCTTTCACGAAAGCGTTATCTTTTGATTAAAAGTGAATTAAATGAGCGTTTCAAGGTCATTATATCTTGGTAAGGATTGAAACTAGACATCATAGGCACAGGACAGGCCAATACAGCATTTAGGCCATTCTTTATCGAAAATCGGACCTCAGAGTCCGATTCTAAAAAACAACAGAATTTCAGCTGTTAGCAATATTTTCTGCATTAAAATGCAATAATCTCATTAAAAATCGACTAAATTGAATGTTTGAAGTGTTCGGACTTTCGGACATTTTAATGTGAAAATCGGAAGAAGGGAATGTAAGACATCGAACCCTGGGGACCGATAGCAACTAACATGTTAATATAACATTCTTATATTATTTTATCTTTTATTTATTTTAATTTTTGCTTATCTTTTAAGTCTACTAAACATGTAATCTATAGCCGTTTATGACCCAAGGGTTTTTTTACACCTCTAAGCCATAACAAACAAACTTTTCGAATTTATCCCATACAACAAACAAATACCATCAAATAACCTTTAATCTTTCTCGCAAATCTACGAACACCTGTCCTACAGTATACTTTAACAATTCCCCACTATCCACTGTTCATGCGCTACTCAACTGGACAACTTGGAATCCTCATACAAGATTGTTACGACAGGAAACCGCCCGAGGTTACCGCCTACAACAGCACTTACTGCACAAACGCTCAAAACACCATCAATTACTCACCTTCTAATTTAGAATTATCATTAGTGAGCTACCGATGCACAATGGGAAAATTTTGTCTTATAGAGACCAAAATTCTATAACTCCGGACCAAATGACGATAATCGAATAATTCTTTTTTCATTAAGGAACATGGGATTCCCTTTATCAGTGAGGATAAAAAAAAAAAAAATAAAAAAAAAAAATTCCATTGCTCAAAACATTTCAAATAAATTTTTATATCAATCCTTTCTTCACTTAAATTTAAATAAAATAGTTTATTAGGTGCAGGGTTGTACATAGAGAATGAAATGAGTCAGTATTATTATCTATTGACCTTTCTGCTTACATCCATGTATTTTTCAGGCACTTGCTCCATTTTAAGATGTTTTAATCATTATTGTCTGATGAAGAAAAAATCTAAAAAATTAAAGCTCAATAGGAAAACAAATTATTTGGGTAACTCCTCTAAATGTTTGTTCATATGATTTTTTTTCGCTTTCTTCACATTTACTAGATGTATTATATTAGGATACAGTTGTAAATGTGAATAAATGCTTTATGAAAGAAAGAAAAAACCTATAACAATAAACGTACAAATAATCTATTAAGCTAAAATGCTTATTGTAACAAAATTTTCGAATTTTTGAAATTCCTCTCTTAGTGGTTACCTACATCGCGTTTAAAATCTAAATTTCGAACTTCAAGTGTCTATCATTAGTAGTTTTTGCTCTGCATTGATTCTGTCAGTCAGGACAAAGCCTCTTATATATAGAGCGGTAATGATAATAATAATAAAATTATATAAAAAAATATATAAAATTAAAAATTTTTTTTTGAAATTAATATAAAATTGTTAAAAACAATATAAAATTAAAAAAAATAATAATTTTTTTTGTAAATATGTGTTCTTGAAGCTTCACAAATACATATAACCTAAATTTCATTACAATTCCTTACTTGTTTCTAACATTTTACTGCATAATATTACGTTTTGTTGCATTGCCATTACGTTTTCAGGAGTAAGTTGCGTCGAGTTGCCGTTAGGTACCTAACGTCCGAAACGGTGCCGAATGCAAAGGGTTAATAATACTATATCATAAACTTTTTCTTTTAAATTATCCTAACCTTTAATATGTTTCTTCTAATTGTCTATAACCAAGTTATAACATTATATATTTGGTCGATTACGCAAAAGATACTTTGTACGGTTATTTAAAGAATTTAAAATAAAAAAAAAAAATAAAAAAAACGGAAAACAAATCTAAAGAATGTTACTAATCTTATCTCTTATGCACTGAAAAAAAAAGACAAGAAATATTCAACATTTTTTAGCCTTACTATTTCTTATCCGATGACCTTGGCCTTATCGTGACATATTTATCGAGAAGCAAGCTTTAGTTTGTTTTATAATTATGTTGTCATTCCATATTTAAGCATTTTTCCTTAAGTTACATAAATTATCATCAAAGATACGAATACTCCATGAACAAACACCTATTTTAAAACTCTATAACAAGAAATTCGAAGTATTTCACCAAATCTAACGTGATTTTCACAAATTATTCGACTTCGAAGTCACAGGTTACAATAAAAAAATGAATAATATTTTCTTGAATAAATCATAAGTCGTAAAATTGTAATAATGATCGTAAATAACTTATAATTAATATAGTTTAGCTGCTTTCGGAGAATACCCCATACTAATAGAGCTGTCTCAACTAAGTAAATACGTCTAACACTAACAATAATATTTAAGCAATAATACCGAACACACCAACTTGTCATATTATCAATAACATACAATAAATCCAAAAATATAAATAAGATACACATAAATATCTATCTATCTATAATCTAAATACATTAGCTAATTATCTTCATATATAAATAAGAAAATAAATTTAAATATTACCAGCAATCCATATATATAAAAATATTAATAATATATAAAAAATAACACAAAAATGTAAATATAAATGTATTGATTGATTATAATTTAAAAATTTGTACAACTTATCCTTTAATAATGAATTATTTTAATCTACAACATTATCAAGTATAACCAAAAGAAATTTTTTGAGGCAGTTAAATTCTTTTTTCTTTTTTTTTTTTTTACAATTTAATTTTATTTGGCCTCTCCATATTGACAGAAGTGAATAGTGATGCACTGTTTAATATCAAATTTCAACAAATATAACATTACACACTCTTATATTTAAACCCTTTATATAATCCTATAAGTGGTTTTACTTGGTTAACCTTTGAGTGTGTTCTGAACTTTAGCCAATTCTTTTTGATTCCGTTTCTCGAAAATTTATATTTTTGTCGGTATGTCATAATAAATTTGAAGATAATCTCTTATAATAAGTAAGCAAATCCCCGAAAAAAATGTCATGATGAAATATAATGATGATAAATAATGAAGGATTTCAGTATTTATAATTTACGACTTTCAGGGACTTCGTGAAACGCTTTAAGACGGCCAACTGGTTTGGATCGAAACGTTAAAAAGTTAAATAAAGAAATTATAAATACTGATAGTTTTCATCATAAATTTTCCTAGCTGACCAGAAATAATCAACATAATCAAACTCCTAATGAGCAAATAGAATCTTTATTGGTGCGTATATCACGCGTTATACAATTTACGCTGGATAGATACTAAATTTATTTAAAAAATTTCTAAATTATGTAAAAGGGAAAACAAAAATTATCGACAATTTTGCAGAATCATTATTGGTTAAGGTCGAGACACAGGAATTCGTAGACCCATCAGGATTGGCGTAAGAGCAGAATGACCAAGGCTAAAATAAAATGAACAGGGCGATTTTCTTTATCTTTTAATCTACTATCACATATAAAATAAGTTTTGCAAGAATAATCTTAATATTATTTTTACTTTCACTTACCTATATATGAAATATATAGTAAGGGAAAGTATTGCGATCGTAAAAAGTTCGACTTCCGGTTTTCAACGGAAATACACGTTTTGGGGTCCCCAGAGTCCAACTAGGTCTATGGCCGAAATTCGGTTTCGGTTTCGGTCTGACACTAGTATATGTATATGCCCGCGATGTGGCAGCAAAAATTTTATCAAAATTGCTCAAAGGGAGGGGGTTCTTTATTTAATAAATTTTTACGTTTTTTTCGATTTTCTCAAAAACGGCTCTAACGATTTTGATTAAAATGAGTATTTGATGTGTGAATATGTCCGAGATATGACTGTAAAAATATCATCAAAATTGATCAACCGGAGGGGGGACTTTACTTAATAAATTTTGCAACATTTTCACGTGTTTTTTGTATTTACTCAAAAACGGCTTTAACGATTTTGATCAAACTGGGTATTTGATATAGGTATATGCGAAAGATCAAGTAAACATATAGAGGAGAAAAAAAAGAAAAATATTCAGTCGACTCATAAAACACGTTGGGCCCACGTATGCGTGGTAGCCTTTAATGACAAACCATTGTTCATAATTAAAGCCGTTCTGTTCATTTAATGGAAATTATTTGTTTCATGGTAAATAAATGAAGTTTTCAATTACTACATAGAGAATTATAAAATCAGACGATTTGGAGTATTATGCTAGCATTGCCGAATTATCACAAGTAAAAACATTGATTTGATAATAAAAAAATTAGTGATTTTTATAGAGCAAATAAAAATTAGAAATGAATGTGGAAAAATGTGAGACTTTGAGAAGTGGCAATTAACTAAACTCATCAATTTCTAATCGAAGTAAGTTGGTAAGTAAAAGTTGTGTGTTGCGCTCACGCACCAGATTTTTTAAACTCAAGATATAAATTAATTTTATTTATTGGCTTTTAGGCGCGAATTTTATTATGCAGAAGGTATGTATGTTTTATGATTTTTTTTCTTTTTATTTTTTTGTTCTCCCCTTCTTCGAGTTTTAAACTATACGGGGGTTTCCCGGGCCTGTGGGATTAATTCTATACGTGTGTTTGTTTGTTTGGATTTTTAGGTGTTCAGCTCCCAGGACATAAACGCCTTGAATCTTTATATAGATAAGTGAAAAAAAAAAATTATATATAGGAAACAAAGCGTTTAATTTTTTATTTTTTTTTATTAGTATAAGAAAATAAAAAAATAAGAAATAATAGATCTTAACTCAAGTAATAATGTTTACTACAGATTAATTTGCTCATGAAAGTGGTGTTTTCTGTAATAACTGTAATTTAAGTACTTATTGATAAATTTCGATTAAGATAAAAATCTAAGCATTATAATCCAACGTAGGTTTTTGGTTAAAATGCACAAAAATTAATTTCGATGGAGGTTCTCTCAGTGAGTATTATCAGTAATATGCACAAAAAAAAAAACAACAAAAAAAAAAACACAAAGTTTATTTTCTAATTTAATGCGTTTCTCTAGAGAAAAGTACAAAACAATATTAATAAGTGAATATTATAATTTAAAAGATGATTTGATTTAACATAATATTAATAAAGAGTTTAAAAACTACTTGATAATTGAAGTTTATCAGTAATTTTTAAATTTTGTTTAAAATTTAACTTACTTATTTCCATATTCATAGCGCCATTTGGTTATTGATCAATATATTACGGGAATCATTCACACGGAGTGAATTATATGAGAATTCTATATGTGAATTATATATTGACATGTATAATTTTTTTTGTTCTTAAAAAAAAAATATATTTGATATATTAAAATAAAATAATAGGCTTATTCCAACATGAAATCCAAATAAGGACTGCCAAGTAGTACCTACTGTAGCTTTGTTTCGTGACCTTATTAAACTCACGAAACGTTTCGACTTGGAACGAAAGCCCCAAGAAAACAACTTTTACAATTGCCATTAGACGACTTTTTATATTTCCATTGCTTGATTATTAGCAAAGTCTAAAAAGTTAATTAATAATTATTTTAGGGTTTTTTATTTTTACTTTCACTTACCTATATATGTAATATATAGTAAGTGGAAGTATTGCGATCGTGAAAAATTTCGACTTCCGGTTTTCAACCGAAATACACACCCTGAGTCCAATTAACCAAGTCCCGCGAAATGGTCTGTGTGTGTGTGAACAGACTAGCTCAAAAACTATAAACCGTGCGAACCTGAAATTGGGTATTTAGTGTATGTATATGCCCGCGATGTGACAGGAAAAATTTCATCAAAATCGCTCAAAGGGAGGGGGTACTTTATTTAATAACTTTTTAAGTTTTTTTTCGATTTTCTCAAAAACGGCTCTAACGATTTTAATTAAACTGAGTATTTGATCTATCTATATGCTCGAGATATGACTAAAAATTTCATCAAAATTGATCAACCGGAGGGGGGACTTTACTTAATAATTTTTGTATCATTTTCACGTTTTTTTTTTTGTATTTACTCAAAAACGGTTTTAACGATTTTGATCAAACTGGGTATTTGATGTATGTATATGCCAAAGATGTGATAGCCAACATTTCATCAAAATTGGTCAAACGGAACGGCACTTTATTTTATAATTTTTTTTTTCAATTTTTACCTTTTTTTCGATGATCTCAAAACCGGCTTTAACGATTTTTATCAAATTCGTAAGGTTAAATGAAAATTGGGTGTTCTTTAATATTAGGTAAGCTTTATCATTATTAAAATGTTCTGAGGACGCTTTTATTTGGGGGGGGGGGTTGAGTCATTTTTTGTTTGTTTGTTTCTTATAAAGTACCTTTGTTTTTGTTTATATGGAGAAATTAACTTTCTCTCGTTACGCCTAAAAATAAGGAATTGCTAAATATGAGATATGATGAAAATAGAGAAAACATAAAGAGGAGAAAAAAAGAAAAATATTCAGTCAACTCAAAAGATTCGTTGATCCCACGCATGCGGAATACGCCTTTAATGACAGACCATTGTTCATAATTAAAGCCGTTCTGTTCATTTGAGATGTGGCAATTAACAAAACTCATTAATTTCTAATCTAAGTAAGTTGGTAAATGAAAGTTGTGTGTTGCGCGCACGCACAGATTTTTTATTTTTACTAGCTGACCCTTGCGAAGCATTCGCACCCTAAGTTACTTAAATCCCACTTAACTAAAGTACCTAATTAAAGTAAATAAATATTTAGTATTCTATAGAGCGTATTTAGATATATAGGTATACAGAGCGTCATAGGCATAGGTGTGGGTTGAAGTAAAGAAAAGGCGTGCTTAAATTGTAGATTATTTATTTTTGAAACATAAGTTTACGGTATTTGCTCGTTTAAAGGATCTATTTTAACACTATGTTTGTAGTTAAAATATGGTCATCTGCGAGTGTTTCTTGGTGGCTTTGTTTTAAACAGACATAAATGTCACTGAAAAAGCGCACCCTGGATAACGCCACGTACTTAAATAGACTTAAATAGGGTTTTGAGGAAAGCTAGAAAAAAATAAGATTCTATTGACTGAAATCGCATGTTTTTGCTTGTGACTCGCAAAGGATGGCGACAATCGGAAAAGTGTATATTACCAAAAATGTTCGTCTCGACAAACTGAAAAAAAATTACACCTTCGAAAAAGCCCTGCGACTATTTTCGCGAAGTTTTTCGCTTACAACTCACAGACGAAGGGGTTTATCGAAAAAATGTATATAACCGAAATTGGTCTACTTGAAAGCCTGAAAAAATTGATACCATTTATAAACCTCTACGACTATTTGATTTACTCGAACCGCAGTTTTGCGCTTATACATCGCAATGAAGGCGAAATGAGCGATTTGTATATCTTTCCGGTGTAGCGGTTAAGGAAAGCTTTAAAATGATGCCTCATTCATGAAATTTTATGAAGTATTAAGGAAGTTATGGCGTACCGACAAAAAAAAAAAAGGCTTTGAGAAATAATATATTAAATGATATGAAAACATTCTAAATATTCGATACCGAAGTCAGGACTTTTTATTAAAGAATAGATCGAAAAAGAGTTGAATTTAATGTCGTCAGATCAAAATTTTTACTTGCGATTTTTTTTGTAGAAGTCGAAGAACAAATTTGAACATGTATCTGGTAGTAGTCAAGACTGGGTGAAGGGCACAATACTTATGTTAATCTGAAGAATTTTATTTAATTACCGTAAAACGAGGTGACATTGTGACTAATGGGGTGACTTTGTGACAAGCCTATTTTTCTACAGTTTTTTAATTTCCCTCCTTAAAAAGAATCAGGTTAGGAAATTCAGTGTACTTGTCAGTTGGTCAGTAATGTGCTGCAACATACTGGCCACATATAGCTTCTTTCATTCCATTTACTTTCATTTCATTGTTTTCATTTAGTTGAAACTTTGAAATAAAGCACCATGATGAATGGAATGAAAGAAGTTATATGTGGCCAGTATGTTGCAGCACATTACTGACCAACTGACAAGAACATTGAATTGCCTAACCTGATTCTTTTTAAGGAGGGAAATTAAAAAACTGTAGAAAAATAGGCTTGTCACAAAGTCACCCCATTAGTCACAATGTCACCTTTTTGGGTGACTTGATGGTATTTTTTTTTTTTGGGGGGGGGGAGGAGATGGGATTGCGATAATTGCATATTGATTAGGTGAAACCTGAGTAGCCGATATTAACAAGTATCTGATATCCGGTATCAATTTAGGTATCGGTAGGGTCAATCAATAGCTACATTTATTTATTATCAAGGAGTCAATAAGTACAGAGAGAAATTAACAGGAGTTCAATCTCACAAAGCAATACAGAAATCAGATGGATAAATATTAATATGTCTTATTTGTTTCACAACTACATACATGTTACTAACTAATGTTACCTATGCATATTTTGTTTGTTTGCTTGTTTAAGGACCCTTTACGCTACTAAGGCTAATCGGAAGATGCCTTAAATTTTACCTATCCAGCTATAATTAGGATAGGGATCTTTAACGAGTACCTGACATCGTACAGGCTCGGGACCTCCATTTTACGTCCTATCCGAGGACGGCATAGCCAAGGATTTTTTACTCCTTTCAAAAAATCCTAGGGCCACCGCGGGATGCGAACCTGCGACCTTTAGTATTGTAGGTTGCCATGCTAACCACTACACAACAGGTGACCCCTGTAAGGGGACGGTTGAGGCCCGATATTTTTTAACATGGAACATCACCTTTTCTTATTACTTTCACTTACCTATATGGGACGTTCTTTTACAAACCGAACACCTTTCTGACCGACACATTTTAGATTTAACTGAAACTTTTTTTACGGGTTCTATATCGAAAAAAAAGAGATACGTGTAAGAGGATTTTTTTTTATTTTCGATATTTTGAAAAATAAACAAGATCGAAGATTCGTGAATTTGATGATTAATCGATAATAGCCTATTTTTCAAAAAATCATAACTCCGGTTCTATTTAAGCTAAAAAATCTATTTTTTTTTTATTTTGAAGGTAAAAAGACAAGCTTTAAGAAAAAAATACTTTCAAACCAAATTGTTGATTTTTAATATTTTATATTTCTTCAAATATAAGTAAGCTGTTCAGCATATCAAATTATTCAACTATTTCATAAACAAATTTAAGTTATACTACTTCCTGGTTTTAGAGTTATATTTTTTACATGAATTTTATATTTTAAAAACACTGAAATAATGTTGGTTTTTGATAGTTTATTCATAAAGGATTTTTTTTTTTTTTTTTTTTTTTTTTAATGTTAGATTGAGGCAAGTGGAGAATTCCCTGGTGAAAATCTTCAGATGTTTTATGAAGATGGAGAAACATCCAATACTGGTTCCGATAAGGCAAAGATTGAAAAGCAGTCATCACCCATTACTGTAATTTTTTTTTGTTTTAATATGTGAAAGCAAGTTTATACGGTTATGTTTTTTAAACGAAGTTTGGAACCAAACATTTCTTCAACCAAACATGGACAACTAGGATGAACCAAATAGACTTTTCACGGCTGTTTTTTTATCAGTCGGCATGAAAAAGTCATAGCTCATTTTTTAACCAGATACTTAAGTGTATCACAGCATTTTCATCCCAATAGGTGATCATAGAACTTAACCGTGTATAAAGGTCTATTTGGTCCATTTTAATCGCCTGTTCAAATAGTGAAGTAATATATTCCAAACTTAATTCCAATAACTTAACCATGTAAACAGTCCTTAAGACTTAAAAATTTATGCTGCATAGATTTTACCTCAAAACAGATTGTATTCATATAAATCTATCACAATGTATCATTGTTATAATTTTTAACAATTGGGCAGTGTAATCTACAAAAACGTATTAAGATTAATTTAAAATGTAAATTTATGTTTCGTTTATATACATATGTTTTTTTCTGAAATTGGTAATATGGGGTGATTTTCATGGATAAATAATTATAAGTTCTTTTATTATTATTTAACACACTTTCAGTTTCTAAACAAATAAATAAAGAAGCTTTCAAACTTAAAAAAAAAAAACCCTTAAAAATAGATTCTCATATTCTGGGAAAGTGCTTAGTAGATAAAAATGTTAAGTTACATTTTTGTGAAATTAGTATTTTTGTATAGTTGAGCATGTGATTTTCTCCTTTAAACGTAGTATATTTTAAAAAAATTTAAATAACCAAATTACATCATAAAAAAAAACAAAAAAAAACTGCTAAATGTGTGAAGCTAATAAAAATATCAATCTTAAAAATTTAAAGCTAATATTCTTTGATTAAAGTTTTTTTTAAACAACATGCTCATCAAATTACCTCTTCAATTATTCATATGATTATGTTTAATGGTCTTTTACTATAAATTATCGAAGTACCTAGGGATAAAACTTAGTAAAATTTTAATTGCAATAGGTAATATAAAGTATAAATATCATGTATTTTAGTCTTTTTTTTTTTATTACTTAAATTGTTATGATTACAGTGATTTTAGCGATTAGTAAGGTTCCCAAGGTTGTTATTAACAATTTCAATGTTAAAATCGGTTTTTAACAGTGGCGCCACCCATGAATCAACTTTTTACTATTTTTATCGTATTCTGCGTCAAATTTTCTATCGAAAACGCTTATAAAAACGATGGAGAAGTTATTTTTACTGTAAGAAAAAAATTAATTAATTTATTGTGGTACGTCACATCGACACGTGGGTCACATTTTACGGCTCATATTCTTGTTTTACACCGTTTATCTCTTAAATACAAATAATTGTTTCATTTTTTTAATTAAAAAACATATTTTATTATCCAAGAAGGTGGGAAAAAATAGAAAAAATACATAAATAAAAAACATAGTGGAAAATGAAATTTTTTTTATTAAGATTTCGATAATGCATTAGTTAATAAGAACAATATTTGGAATATAATAATAAATACAATATTTAAAAATAAGACAATGTTTACATTTTCTGTTTAAAAATTTTTACAATATCCTTTTTTTCGCAAGATGAAAACCGTTTTGCTTCCAATTGCTGTAAAGAAATCGGATTAATACGATGATATTTTAAAGTTCCTTTTATTGTTAAAGCTTTTTGGAAACGTTCGGACAATTGTTTTTCTTCTAATTCGTATTCATATGCTAAATTAATTAATTTTTTGTTTGTTTGTTTGTTGGTTTAACGTCCATTTTTATGCTGCTTAGGCTAATCGGACGATGCTACAGTGGGAGTCCTAAATTTTGCCTATCCAGGTATAATTAGGATAGGGATCTTTAACGAGTACCTGACATCGTACAGGCTCGGGACCTCCATTTTACGTCCTATCCGAGGGACGGCATAGCTAAGGATTTTTTACTCCCATTAAAAAATCCTAGGGCCTCCGCTGGAATTGAACCCGCGATCTTTAGTATTGTAGGTTGCCATGCTAACCACAACACCACAGGTGACCCCATTAATTTTTTTCTTACAGTAAAAATAACTTCTCCATCGTTTTTTAAAAGCGTTTTCGATAGAAAATTTGACGCAGAATACGATAAAAATAGTAAAAAGTTGATTCATGGGTGGCGCCACTGTTAAAAACCGATTTAAACATTGAAATTGTTAAAAACAATTTGAATTTTTCGACAATTTGGTTTGAAAGTATTTTTTTCTTAAAGCTTGTCTTTTTACCTTCAAAATAAAAAAAATTAGATTTTTTAGCTTAAACAGAACTGGAGTTATGAATTTTTGAAAAATAGGCTATTACCGATAAATCATCAAATTCACGAATTTTCGATCTTGTTTATTTTTAAAAATATCGAAAATAAAAAAAAATCCTCTTACATGTATCTCCTTTTTTCCGATATAGAACCCGTAAAAAAAGTTTCAGTTAAATCTAAAATGTGTCGGTCAATTTTTGTCCAAATCTGTTCGGTTTGTAAAAGAATGTCCCATATATGAAATATATACTAGTAAGGGAAAATGTTGTAATCGTGAAAAATTTCGACTTCCGGTTTTCAACGGAAATACATGATACTAGTAGTACTGGTGAAACTCTGTGTACGTTGATCAAAAATTAGTAAAACGGAGGGGGTACTTTATTTCATAACTTTTTACGTATTTTTCGATTTTCTCAAAAACAGCCTTATAGATTTTGATAAAACAGGGTATTTGATCTATGTATATGCTAACGATATAACAGTAAAAATTTCATCAAAATTGTTCAAACGGGGGGGTGGCACTTTATTTCATCACTTTTTTTCCCTTTTTTTTTTTATTAAACTCGTCTTGTTAAATTAGAATCTAGTTTTCTTTAATATCAGGTAAGTTTTATTATTATTATGATGTTCTAAGGGGGCTAAAATGGGGTAGGCGCCTTTTTTGTTTTCTTATATATTACCTTCGGTTTTATTTATGTGGAGAAATTATCCTTCTCTCGTTTCGCCTTAAAATAAGAAATGGCTAAATATGAAATATAAAAAAAATCAAATAGGCATATACCCACACATGCGCATTACGCCGATATTTGTAATTAAAGATGTTCTGTTCAATTATTGGAAATTATTTGTTTCATGGTAACTATATAAAGTTTTCAACAACTGCATAGAGAATTATAAAATAATTCAAAAATTACGATAAAGAGAAAAATAAAACTTGAAGTATTATTGCCACACCAGACTTGAAGTATTATTATCACAAGTAAAAACTTTTATTCAATAATAAAAAAAATTAGTGTAGGTACTTCAAAGAGCAAATACAAAGAAAAATAAGTAAATGAATGTGGAAAAATGTGTGATTTTGAGAAATGGCATTTAACAAAACACGTCAATTTCTAATCAAAGTAAGTTGGTAAGTGAAAGTTGTGTTGCGCGCATCGCACCAGATTTGTTTTCGTTGCGGTCAGACTCCTCTTTTTTTGCTCTTTCCAATTTATATCACTAATAGTGAGTGACCTTCTACTCTTTTGGAGGGGGTGTAAAATGGAAATACTGGAAACTGCCGAAAACGTTTTACTGGCTTGCATCGATTATGATAGGCACTGAGAGCAAAACTGTCGAGGGAGACATGGCTCAAAGTTCTGAAGAAGGGTGGTCTCCCTCAGCTGATGACCGAGGAGAGGTGTGTTAAATGATTGTTTTTATATTGTTAGAAAATTCAGAGTTATTTTGGAAACAAGTAACGCCAGTTAACGGTTTTACCTATGGATCGGTAAAACCTAAATCGAACACCTCATCATAAGGGAACCACCATCAAGATGCCCTGCTTACAGAAGAGTGTTCTCTCGGAACGGTGTGCTGCCAGACGTGAAAGCATCCTTAGCCGACGAAGAGAACTCTCTATGAAACCTTATTAAAAGTTTAAATGAAGTGAAAATTATGGAGAAAATTTGACTTTCAGAACAATCGATACCTTTAATGAATAAAATTTGAATCTCGAAAATCCCTGAAAAATTGACACCCTTTTTCTACAGCCGTTGATGGCTGAATTGCGGTTTTATGCCTTTAAACCAATCCAACCAACCAACATAGGAGCTAAGGAAACACGAATGAGGATATACATTCCATTATTCGAAAGAATTTTAGTTCCTAGTAAGTGAATTCCTTTCCTGGACGACAAGGAAGAATGCGGAAATTTCAGAACTTCATAAGGACATCCACCCATAAAGTTTATCAGACTTAAGCTGTTTCCGCCAGCCATGGGCCTCGCACTATCTGATGACGCCGAAGAATTTTAGTAGATGAACCTCTGAATATAAAGATTACACAAAATTATTCTAATCAAAATAAAAAAGTAGTAAGTTGCTGTTTAGGCAAGTTAGGTTTTAATAATAAAATCCTTTCGCTTCCCTGATGAAGAAAGTATGGCCATTGCTCAATGCACCTAGTTTTGTTGATTAATGTAATAAAAAGGTACAAAAAATAAAAGAATAACATAAAAGGTATTTTACATAAATTTTACTTTTGAAGTTAATAAGAATATTAGCAAAATTAACCCAATGAAAAAAAAAAATAAATGAAAGGAAATAAATAAATTTCCATGGTACTTTAGAGCTTAAACAATAATTTATCAAATACGAATGAAACTTAAATGATTAAATAAAAATGAAATACCAATTATAAACTATTAAGCACAAACATATGCTTTATCGAATCGCCATAATAATAATCACGGTTAATAACTTTATATATATATATATAGGTAGATAACTAAATTCAGCAATTTAATTTTAATGTTAAAAGGCAAAGTCCAATTTTTGGAGAATGTTATTTAAATTTGAAGATTAAACAAAATTTAAAGTCCAGACATTATTAAAATAAAATAATATTGGAATTATTTTACTTTAAATGTCCATCCAACTGGGAACTTAATCTTCCCCTTCGATCCGTCTTCTAAAATAATGTCTGCAAATGTGATCACAATACACAAAGAACACCCTGGGTGAACGAGAATGTCATAAATGTTTTTAAAGAATGTTGAAGCGTGAGAGAGTGATGCGTACTCGGCTGGGGAGGTTCAACAGCTGACTGCTCCATGAAGCGTCTTTTGTTTTTCTCAGAGCTTTGGCTTCAAGCGTCTTCGACCAATCACAAACGCCCACGCACATAACACTAAACTAATGTTGATTGGATACTTAATATAGATTGGTATGAAATTTTATTTTAATAAACTTGATAAACTAATTATACATTAACAAAAATAAATAGTTTAAATTTACAATTGGTTTGAAATTGATAAACTGAAAAAATGAATGTTTGATTTAAATTATAAATGAGTTCCCTGAATAGTTGCAGTAATGAAACGCACCAATAGTTATAAACTTTCAAAAGATAGGATTACATTAAGATTTTATTACCTTGGTAGACTGCTTCCTTTACTTAAAATTATGAAATCATACATCCAGTTACTGTCTCAGATTTCAATTATTTTTATTTTTACATAAGGCGGACGTTTCGGACTATGTGTCCATATTCATCACCTAAATTTACAGTGCATTAGTAAAATTTAATTAACGTAAATTACTTTTTTAATTGTTTTATGATTCTATATTTGTCACTCTTCGGTTTCCTAATACATATTATAGTTTTTATCTGTTACTGTTAAATGAAATACATATAATTATTTTACATATATCGGTAGGTATTATTTTTATAATATACACTGTAATTTAAATATAAATTGTATGAATTATTTGGATTAATATGTTTTTGTTTATTTATCTTCTTAATTTTTTTTTCTTTTCTGTTTTATTATTATTCTCTATATTTAAAATCCTTTTCTCTTCTTTATATATATAGGGGGAGGTGGGGCTTAATGAAACAAAAAAGTTTTTTTTGCCCATAAATAGACATTATTTTATGCATCATGTCTAACCGCGAGCAGCTAATTTTGTTTCATTATGCCCCACGCCCGGGGTACAATGAAACAGCTGCGAAAAACACCATAATTAAGTTCGGCTTCCAGTCGGTTTTTCGTTCTTACGCTTTAGGATAGCCACGAAATTCTTCAGGAAAGAGGAAAGTTTGACCTCGTGGACTCGTGGAAGAAAGTTGTCATAAATTAATACAATTTTTTTGGTGTTCCGCTCTCAATCTCGCACCAATTTATAAAAAAAATGAAAAAAACCGACTGCTTATTGCACAATGAAAAACACATGCGGCACGATGAAACACTCGTGGGACTCCATGAAACGTTTTACACGGTGGGCCAGACCCCCCTACCGTGCACCCCCCCCCACATCCCTATAAATTGCATATCGTTGTGTTCCTTGTGATAAAAGATTAAGAAAAAGCCAATGTTCCCAGAAAAAAAAGTGGCCGCACTAACCGAAAATGGCGTTCAAACATGGCGGAATGACGACTTTGATTTTAGGTAGTTTTTTTATTACTGACATTCACCATTATGCTTAATTTCGCCATAACTGGTATTTTATTAAAGCTAGATAGTTCTAGATTCAGAATAAATAAACAAACGTTCTAAAATAATTAGTCTTGACAACATAAAATACATTTAAAATCAATTTTTTCAAGTCTCTCGCGTAAAAGTTAAAATTCCAAGTTAATTTGTGATTAAACGGCCATCGTTAACGAAAAACACCCAAAAGTAAAACATCTGGAGCAATTATTCTTCTTTAAAAATCAGTGGTAAAATTTCAAAAAATATCAACTAGTTTCATAGAAAACGGACGTACAAGGCGAAAAGGCGCCGGTGACTCGGGCGCATCCAGTCCTCTGCCACATCGTTCAGTTCCCATACATCATATAATTACAGCGGGTTTAGGATATTATTTTGAATGTATAATCAAGCCTATGTAACTGCAAGTTTTTAATGTACAGAAATAATTAATATAACCTTTATTTTTTTTTTTTTTTATTTTTTTTTTTTTTTATAAATCTGATAAATAAAGGATATATATCTGATAAATAATAATGAATTAGTCGCAGATTGCACATTATCTAAACCTCACTTATATTGAAATAAACTGGTTATCTTGAAATTAAATAATAATGTTCTCATGGTAGTAGTTGGGTTACTGACACTGGCTTCTGATCATTCGTGAAATTTGAAATAAATGCATTTTTGCAAAGTATTGATTATTTACAGATTTAAAAACAACCCAAATAAAAAAGATAAATAAAAAGTTCTGTTTGTTCGTTCATATGTAGAAATTATTCGTAATACAATTTAGGAAGTATGTACATAACACAATTTAATAGCTCACAACAATTAATGAATTAATATTTACACGATGTGTGTGTTGTATATATATATATATATATATATATATACATATACATACATACATATTATGATTAATTTAAAATTAAACCACTACTGGAGAGGAAAACCAATTAAAACATGTAAGTATTCATGCATCTAATGATCTATAATCCACGGAGTTGTGGCCTTTTTCGGTTTCTGGCATATAACTATACATCAAAAAGTTTACTTTCTCTTTTTTTCGAAAAAAGGGTATACTAATACAAATAAAATGAAATATTTGGAGTGGTAATCGGATTAGTTATTCAACCAAATTCGAACATGAAAGATCGGTAATTTTTATCATTTTGATGAAAACTCATGTTCCAACGCCTATAACTCGACAATATGTACTCTAAATGAAAAATGTTACAGATAAAAGTTTTAGAACATTAAATGTAGCATAAAATAAGCCCACCTAAATAGTTAGTTCTGTCAATATTATATCATATCCCCTTAGTTCTCACAAAAAGAAGGAATCAAGCGCTACGAATACTTTCACGTTTTCATTTGTATCTCTACTTAGTAATAAGTTAATTTAAAAATAAATGGGCATTTTTTATACTAAATTTAATGTTCTAAAACTTTTATCTGTAACATTTTTCATTTAGAGTTCATATTGTCGAGTGGTAGGCGTTGGAACATGAGTTTTTACCAAAATGGTAAAAGTTACCGATCTTTGATGTGCGGATTCGACTAAATAAGTAATCCGATTTCCACTCCAAAAATTTAATTTTATTTTTATTAGTATACCCTTTTTTCGAAAAAAGGAGAAAGTAAACTTTTTGACATGTAGATATAGGAAGGAATGAAGATGTAGTTAAAAGAATGAAGTAAGCGCTACAAATACTTTCACTTTCTCATTTGTATCTCTACGCAGGAATAAATTAATTTTAAAATAAATGGGCTTATTCTATGCCATATTTAATATCCTAAAACTTTTATCTGGGACATTTTTCATTTAGAGTACATATTGTCGAGTTATAGGCTTTGGAACATGAGTTTTCATCAAAATGATAAAAATTACCGATCTTTCATGTTCGAATTTGGTTAAATAACTAATCCGATTACCACTCCAAATATTTCATTTTATTTGTATTAGTATACCCTTTTTTCGAAAAAAAGAGAAAGTAAACTTTTTGATGTATAGTTATATGCCAGAAACCGAAAAAGGCCACAACTCCGTGGATTATAGATCATTAGATGCATGAATACTTACATGTTTTAATTGGTTTTCCTCTCCAGTAGTGGTTTAATTTTAAATTAATCATAATATGTATGTATGTATATGTATATATATATATATATATATATATATATATATATATATATATATACAAACACATCGTGTAACTATTAATTCATTAATTGTTGTGAGCTATTAAATTGTGTTACGTATATACTTCCTAAATTGTATTACGAATAATTTCTACATATCAACGAACAAACAGAACTTTTTATTTATCTTTTTTATTTGGGTTTGTTTTTAAATCTGTAAATAATCAATACTTTACAAAAATGCATTTATTTCAAATTTCGCGAATGATCAGAAGCCAGTGTCAGTAACCCAACTACTACCATGAGAACATTATTATTTAATTTCAAGATAACCAGTTTATTTCAATATAAGTGAGGTTTAGATAATGTGCAATCTGCGACTAATTCATTATTATTTATCAGATATATATCCTTCATTTATCAGATTTATAAAAAAAAAAAAAATAATAAAAAAAAAATAAAGGTTATATTAATTATTTCTGTACATTAAAAACTTGCAGTTACATAGGCTTCATTATACATTCAAAATAATATCCTAAACCCGCTGTAATTATATGATGTATGAGAACTGAACGATGTGGCAGAGGACTGGATGCGCCCGAGTCACCGGCGCCTTTTCGCCTTGTACGTCCGTTTTCTATGAAACTAGTTGATATTTTTTGAAATTTTACCACTGATTTTTAAAGAAGAATAATTGCTCCAGATGTTTTACTTTTGGGTGTTTTTCGTTAACGATGGCCGTTTAATCACAAATTAACTTGGAATTTTAACTTTTACGCGAGAGACTTGAAAAAATTGATTTTAAATGTATTTTATGTTGTCAAGACTAATTATTTTAGAACGTTTGTTTATTTATTCTGAATCTAGAACTATCTAGCTTTAATAAAATACCAGTTATGGCGAAATTAAGCATAATGGTGAATGTCAGTAATAAAAAAACTACCTAAAATCAAAGTCGTCATTCCGCCATGTTTGAACGCCATTTTCGGTTAGTGCGGCCACTTTTTTTTCTGGGAACATTGGCTTTTTCTTAATCTTTTATCACAAGGAACACAACGATATGCAATTTATAGGGATGTGGGGGGGGGGGGTGCACGGTAAGGGGGTCTGGCCCACGTACTATTTCATTGTGCCCCGAACGCCCTTGTTTCAAGGAACCCCTACGAGCCATTTTGATGTCTCTAACTTTCTAAGATGAACGTGAAGAGGTAGGAAAGCCAAAGTCAGGCATATTCTTAAGAAATACATGAATAATGAAAAAGTTGTAAGAGCAGATTGAATAAAATAATTGGTCAGCAATTAAGTTAGGGCAGCAATGGCAGCTGCCCCCTCCCCCTGAAAGGCTGGGTGCAATAATTTTTTTAGGCTTTTAAGACTGGAAGCAATAATAGAATACATTTTTTTTAAAGCAAATAATCGTAATAACTTAGTTGATATAATTATACATAATTTTCGTTTCATTCACCTTTTCCGCGGTAAGGTGTTACAACCTGAACGACCATAGCTTGCCCCCCCCCTAGTTTTGATCCTGGGTACGCCCCTGTTTCCCACACAAAACTGCACTTTAGCACGTGGAGTCTGTCACACAAAAAGTAGAAAGGAGACAATTGCTGACATTGTTAGGAATCACTCTTACCGCTCGTTGTCTGAATTAGGTTGCACTAGACCTTTTGGTTCGCCCAGTGTACCGACTGTTTCATTGTACCCCATCCCCCCCCCCACTATATATATATATATATATATATATTTTTTTTTAAGATAATAAAGAACAAAAAAGTTTGCATTTGCACTAAACATTGTACTATTATGTTTTTATTCCTAAGAATATAAAATTAAATAAAAAATGTTAATATATTGATAAAGATCACGGAAGATAGGTAAATATCGGTGTTGTGGAAGACGTCGTAAATGCGCCTGCCGCTTATACAAAAATAAAAAAAAATAATTGTATAAATAAAAAAGAAGGATCCGCTATGAATTAGGAAGGATCCGAAACCGGTTTAGCTTCGACGTTCAAAGGCTGCTATCTACATAGCATTTTATTCTAGGCACGGTAAAAGGAAAACAAATTTAAAAGCCATATCTATAAAAATACTATCTTCAACTAAATTTCCACTTTCATAGTCCATCCACCTTTATTTTTTTATATATACATACTTTCTATTGGAAAACGGGTAATTAACTTGTCACAAACAAAGGAGAATTCCATTCACAAGGTTAAAATAGAAAATTAATATTCAAAAGCTTTTAAAAATAGATTTTAACATAGCTTCTCTCACTTTGTTTTGATTATTTAAATATTCATGTTTTATTAAATATAGATATATTTATTATTGAAATAGATTAGAATATTTAAACAGATAATTTGAATAAAACCGTAGATGTAACAAAAAAAAAAAAAAAAAATCGCATTCGAAAACATTAAAAAAGAAAAAAAATCTTTTGATCGATGGTGCCGTATTCGTTAAAAAATTTTTTTAGTTTAGGTTTAGATGACCTATGGCTGATCGGACGATTTTACAGTGGGAGTTTTAAAGTTTCCTATAAAGGTATAAAATATAATAGGAAAGTTTCAATGAGTACCTGACATCGCACAAGCTCTTGACCTTTATTTGTTGTCTCATCCTAAGGGCGGTTTAGTCAGGGATCTTTTACTCCCTTTAAAAAATCCTCGAGCCATTGGCCGGCCACGAACCCAGAAAACCTTCGGTTTAGTTTACCTTTTTTTCCTAACTAAGTATAAAAGTAGAA
This sequence comes from Aelia acuminata, assembly GCA_911387785.2. Lineage (NCBI taxonomy): Eukaryota > Metazoa > Arthropoda > Insecta > Hemiptera > Pentatomidae > Aelia > Aelia acuminata. Next base: position 173,507,389 of record OU426979.1, read on the forward strand.
AAAATGCGCGATTTTCTTCTCCTTTAATATATTGAGATTAATCTAGTACAGATTATTAAAACCACTATACAAAATTTATCTTTATTTTTAGGTCTTGTTAGCATTAAGAGGCTGTGAAATCTTATCACTAGAGCTCGGATTCCAGTGCAATTGCATCTTTTTATTGGTAAGTCAGAATAAAGCGAGTTCAAGTTACTTATCCGAATCAAGCCTAATGGAATGTTATAATGAAGTTTTATACTGCACGAAATTGCACGTTTTAGGGTTTACTGCACGAAATTGCACGATTTGGGGGTTAAAGCACGAAATTGCACGTTCTGAATTTTTATTGCAAGAAATTGCATCATTTGATATTTTGAAGAAAAAAAAAATATTACAAACTTTATTTTTTTCTTTCATACACATCAAAAAATTGGTGGAAATATAAATGGGAATTAGGAATAGGAATAAAAAAATAACGGAAAGTTAACATTAGAAAAAAATAAAAGGAACTTGGGAGATGTAAACAAACACAAACCTCCAATTTCCAAGAACTACGGGTTCTCAGTAGTTCCTGGATGTTTACATTTTGTTTCTTAATTCATATCGTTCTGGCACTATCAATCAAATATCTTGTTACTATTTTAAGTAAATATTTTATATTCTGATTTTTTTTTTTTTTATTTGTTTTTACCGAAAATATTTTCAAATATAGAATTGGAAGAAAATGTGCAATCAATTATCAAATTAACCTTCGGTCGGGCGCATCTAATCTGTGAGATGAAGTATTTAGTTTTTTGGTGTGTTTACGGGCGGAGTTTGTAAACAATGTTGGCGGGTCAGAGTAGCTTCCTGATTCCACATCCCTGAAGCAAGGGTATTGTTCAAATTTCTTTAGTGCACTGATGATCTTCAAGATTGACGTTTTAATCTACTGGATGAGTTGCGCCTGATTACGTAAGTATTTTTGATTTCCGAAATTAAAAAGTCTTTTCTCAAAACATTTATTTATTTACTTATTGTAATCGTATATGTATATTTCTGTCCCTAATTCAATGATATTTGTTGTTTTTTCGTAAATAATCTGCGAGATTAATTGCGCCCGATCATGTCGCCAAAACATTTGTTTTTGTTGATTGTTCAGAAAAATATTGCTTCTTCCAATCAAAGTCAAAAACAATCAAATCAACGCATCTTTAACTTGCAGAATCCCAGTTGATGTAGTAGCTATTCACGAAATTCTTCTAGCTGAAGATGATATACTTTTTCGGGAAGACAATGGAGACGAAGAAGACACCGACACAGGGGAGGAAATTCAGAAAAGAAACGAAGATTCTGAGACTGACCAAGATGCTGAAAGTTCTGATGATGAAGAACCTGGCCTAGAATTATTTTTGGGCAAAGACAAAGTAACAAAGTGGTCAAAAAACAAGCCTACGGTGAATGTTCGACGAGGAGCACACAATGTCTTGCTGCGTTTGTCTGGCACCATTGGGGATGCCAGATATGCGAAATCACCATATGAATGCTGGAAATGTATATTTTCAGAATCAATAATTGAAATGATTGTGAGATACACAAATATTTATATTGAGACGATAAAGGTAAATTACGAAAGAGAAAGGGACACCAAACCAAGTCAGTAGGTTTGAATTCAAAAGTTTTATTGGTGCTCCCCAATGATTTTAATTAATTTCATTGCGAGTAAGATTAATCTGTATTCCTTTAATTACAACAAGCTTGTATTTGTATTTTTAAGTATGTCAAAAAAATGTTATTTTCACTGTTACCAATCAGTTAAATATAGTTTTCTTTGTTTAGTAGATTAATAATTTTTTATGAATATTATATATGATTTTATTTGTAATGTTGTTTTAAAACAAAAATATAACGATTTTAAATTGAATAGTTGAGTATAATGAATTTTTCCTTTACTTCTAACCAGAAATTTCTTTTTAATCTCACAGATGAGTTGCGCCCGAACGTTTTAGGATTTGCATTGCGCCCGACCGAAGGTTAAAAACTATTATTAGAAAACATTTAGAAATGTATTTAGTTATAAAATTTGATTTAAAAAATAATGAAGTGTTGTTACATTTCTAATGTACTCCATTATTTTTTCTTTACTAATGAAAAAATCATTATTTTACCAAAATCTATATTAAAACCAATATTTTAAAAGTAAAATAAAATTTACTCTTCGCTACTTATGTATTTATTTCAAAAGTAGCTATATATTGTTCACATAAATAATTTAATGCCTAATTTTCAAGCAATACATTTTTATTGCATGTTTTTGCACGTTTTGAAGTTTTTAATGCACGTTTTTAAATTTTTATTGCACGTTTTCAAATTTTTACTGCACGGAATTCCGAGCTTTACTTATCCCACAATGCTTGCCTAATGTTTTAGTTCGGCCCTGATCCCCCACTCTTTGCTATGGTTAATTCTTATGTTGTGAGCTATTTGTTTTCAGTGCATTCCTTAATGCAGTCCCTAATTGATCATTTCTGTTCTACTGATATGAATTATTCGGTCAGTTTTATTGTTGACCAAACGAGTATTTTTTTTCTACTTTAGTGCTCTACGTCTACGTCAAATCGAATATCTCCTTTTTAACTCATCCTAGAACATTTTTATAAAGAACAATCTCTTTAGAAAGATTTGTAGTTTAATAAAGGTCATAACAAGTATGAACTTAATAAATAAGTATAACGGTCTACGTACCCCTACAAATTTCCAAGTGGTAATTCTAAGAAAACGGGTTTTCAAAAACTTTTTTTACCAGAAGGCTAATGACTGAGGGTTTGCTATTTTTTTATTTGATAGATAAATGTGGGTTCTTCAAATTCACAAGGTGTCGAGCAATGGAGTTGCACGGTTTTTTAGTTTAAAGTTAAATAAAATAATATATGCTGTTTAGCGCTTTGGATTTAATACTTATTTTAATATTTTTCAATGTTTTATATCCTTTATTAGCAATTAGTTAAGATCCAAAAGGAATTGTTCGACTGAATGGAATGGAATCAAAGCCGTTAAAGTTTATGAAGGGTGTAAAGCAGGGTGACAGCCTCAGTCCCCTTCTCTTTGTTGCATTTATGGACGAGATCGCCAAAATATGCAAAAGATCACCTAGAGCAGAGGTAGATTACCGAAACCTATTCCCAGTTTGGGCTCAATTATTCATATTTGCAGACGATATCGTATTAATAGCTGACTGGAGCTATCTCCAGCTAGCCTTCTGGAGAATCTCCAGAAGGCCGTAGTTTAATGGAAAGAAGAACTGCACAGAAAGGGCATGGAGATAAATACAGTAAACCCTCGATATAGCGAACTGTTAAGGGGTTTGATTTTCATAGTTCGCTATAACGAGATTCGTTATAACCGAGGATTCTTTTTTTAAATATTTTTTTTAGTTAATGGCCGCACTAATTTGATCATATTTCGAAGGAAATTCATTCATTGGAACTAGTTAAATTAAAACGCATGTATGTAATTAATTTTTAGATAAACTACATATTAATTAAACAATGAGATTCAATATTTTACCTGCCAAGTTCACTTGAGAGTTGTTTAGCCTTAGCTTTAATAAGAGGGTCTGAGATTGGTATTTGAGATCTCATTTGTTTAAAGCAATTCATCTATTTTTTTTTCCAAATATTCATGAGCCGCAGAGCGCAGTCGTTTATTTGATGCTGAAGTCAATCCTTGGGCTGTGGTTGAATCTATTTTATCTTTGTTTTTTGTAATGGTTGACAATGTTCATTTCGGAATTCCATATTTTTCTGCGATGGTTTTCTTACTTAGAATTCCCGATTCAATATTCTGGAGAATTTTTAATTTTTCCTCGATTGATAAGGATTTACGTTTGTGATACACGTTTACCAACGAACTCATAGTGTATTAAAAAAAAAACACTATAAAAGACTACAGAACACTGATTCGAATAATACAGAGGTCAAAACAGAACTGAGCTAGTTTTGAGAAAAAAGTCAATGGAATCAGAGAGAGAGCAAAAGCAAATCGGATTAGTTAAAAGTAAAAAAACACCACAATTCTAGAAACTGGAGCTACTTCGTCTTCCCGCACTCATTCTACGTATTACAGCAAAAAAAAATTAATAAAAATTCTAGCAGTTCGTTATAACAGAATATAATAATTCTCAGGTATAATATAGTTCGTAGTTCGCACTAACCGAGTGATTTCGCTATAACGAGGGGTTCAGAAGAAATATAATGGTAATTTTTGGGGGAAAGTATTTTAGTTGGCTATATCGAGGTGTTCGTTATATCCGAGTTCGTAATAATGAGGGTTTACTGTACTACCAAGAGTAAGGTGATGCAGGTAGGACGGACGAAAGAGGAAGTACACATTACTTGCAATGGTGAACCTCTAGAATGCGTGGATACCTACCAATATCTTGGCACTCTGGTAAGCAGATGTGGAAGGCTGGACCCAGAAATCGGGAATCGAGTGAGGAAAGCGAAAGGCACATAAGAGCCAGTGAAAGAAGAAGCAATTAGTTAAGTCCACAAAATAAAATTTTAACCGTTCAATCCTCTACAGAGGGACTAAATCTGGGCTAAATTTCAAATTTTTATTTTCTTGCCCAACAGAGCTGTGAAGCTTTAAACTTTTACAATTTCAAGAATTCAAATATTTGTACTAAAAAAACCGTGCAAGTCCATAGCTTTGTGAATTTATAGTGCCTACCTTTATACATCGAATAAAAAAATAACAAACAGTTAGTCGTTTGCCTGCTTGTAAAAAATTATTTTTGAAAACGCGTTTTTTTTAAATTACCACTTGAAACTTTGAAGGGGTACACGAACCGTAATACTTAGTTTTAAGTTCATAGTTGTAATAACCTTTATTTAAGTTCAGACTTCTCTAAAGGGATTGGTCTTTATTTGAATGTTCTAGGATGAGTAAAAGAGGAGATAGATATTTGATTTGAAGCAGAGCACTGAAATAGCTAAAATAGGCGGTTTTTCGAAAATAATATGGCCGCCATTAGAAAAATAAAAATTCAAAAAATATAATAATTGCAGTTTTGTACTTCTGATGAGTTGTTCTTTCTATGGTAAAATTATTTTTAAAAAATAAAAATGTTGAAGCAACTAGAGTGGACTTCATATGGATTGACCCTAAAGTGACAAGTGCTATGCTTACCTTGTAGAGTTGGGATTTCACGGACGGTGGTATTGAGGTATGTAGAAGGCGATTGTAGGTGTCGGCACCGAACCTTTGGGTTCATTACGCCTTTAATATTGTTAATAATAATTTATTATAATATAACCGAACACCATAAAAAAAAAAATAAAAATAAAAATAAAAACTCAGAATCCTAAAATTATACATACCGCCTAAATAATTAATCCTATAAATCATATTAATATACACACATAACACATAAAATCGATTTCATCAGCAAATCGATCGGAAAGAACCGAAATAATGAAAAATTCACAAAGGCTAAACAGACAATCTTACAATCGAGCGGATCCATGAATGAACGGCTACTAAGCTAAAAATAACACCAAGAATTATTTTGGTTAAATCTTTCCAATTGAATGCTCAACTGTTTAATTTTCTTTATCGTGTTGATTTTTTGACAGTTATGAGACCGTTTCGCATTTTCAGACTAAATTGTCTCGCAGCATATTACATCTAATTGTAATACACCATGTAACTGAATTCTATTGTTCAATTGAATTCATACGTGATACGGTAAATTGCTTTCAGCAGCTGTAACTACAATGTGCTTAAAACATAATCTTATCACTCAATTAGCTATGAGATCATATCAAAATATATTAAAAAAAAAAAAAATATATACCAATATAAAAATTTATAAGTATGCTTTCAACCACAGCATTGTTTAAATAACTAAAAAAATATCTAAAATAAAGATTCTGAAGGCTGATAAAACTCTTAAAGTAAACACATTCCAAATGACAATGAATTAGAAAACAAAGTATTCCTTGTGTACACTAAAAAACATAAATAATATTTTATCAAATAAAAGGAAATTATGACATAAGAAAGAGGTATGGTAAACGGTTAATAAATTATCGGTTTTGTGAGATAATGAAATAAATAATGTAAATTTTTTATACAAAAAAATAATTTTCAAATATTATACAAATAGAGTATGTGCAGAAAATATTATACAAATAGAGTATGTGCAGAATATATATATTTTTTTTGCTGTTTAGGAAAAACACTAATCCCATCGCAAATGAAAACAATAAAAAAAAAAATTTTCTTAGCTACATTATTTCTCTAAAACTTAAAAATGCATATTATGATGGGGGAAAAAAGGCCATAAAAGAAATATTCAAACCTAAAAATTATCATTTGTAAGAAATATTAGTAAATATTTATATATAAATAAATATTTCTACTTTTCCGTACAATTAAAAAATCTATGAATATTTTTTTTTTTTTGTTTAAGTAGAATTACAGGATTGAAATAAACTAAAGCAAATGAAATTACCATTTTTGAGACAAAACGAATAAACTTATCAAAAAACTGTAATAAATTCAAATATTATAATTTAAGGTAGGTATGTATATTATTATTTATACACAAAACATTAACATTTATCTAATATTTAACCACTGATCACAAGACATTAGATTGTTAAAATCAAAGCATGAAATTGAATGGAAGAACATATTTAACAATATTTTTTTCCTGCTCAGGTGAATGTTGTTACCGTAGCCTACATAAGAATAAGTTTGGAACTGAAGACAGAGAGAATGTATGGATCGCCGGGAATTCAACGCGGATAAATACTGAACATCAATAAGGTACTTTTGTCTTGTACAAGTCTTGTTTATTTATAAGAAATGTATATAAATTTAAATAAATTAAAAATATATATGGATAATTTTAAACTCTGTTAATAATATTGTTGTGTGTTTATAATAACCGATTCGTAATATTATCTAAGGATAGAATAAATGAAATAAATCTTAGAATTAGATCATAGTTTTTATTTAAAAAAAAAAATCAAATAAATCTTGAACAACGAATTCTGATAATAATCTTCTTTTGATAATTGATGTTGATTTTGTAGATGTATATGTATATTAATGCATGTCGCAGCTCCACTATTCTTATATAAAAAAAAAAAAAAAAAAAAAAATATGTATATATATATATATATATTTATATATTAATGTAACATAATATATTTAAAATTTACAAGCAGGAAATTATCGTTTATAATTGTATTAACATTTATCTGGTCTCTATTGTAATGTTTATATAAACAAATACAATAAATTTATCTATCTATCTATCTATCTATCTTGAACAACGAGAGGATTGTTATAGTTAGCGCCTTCATTATTTAGCATTTTATTATATTACCTAAGTGAACTTACCTAAAACTAATGCGAATATGTTGCTTTGGGACACTATGACCAGTATACACACAGACACTGGACACCACGACAACACTGAGATAACGGACACACTCACAACACGGACACGACCCGCAATGATGAACAGCCTGACACTGACTGAGGTCTTCCACCCCTCTTCCCCCTCCACCTACTACTTACCCCCACCACCTCGCTTCATCCCCACTCCTCCGTCTAGCCGCATTCCCCTCGCGATCGTTTTATTGGAAGGTCGTATGAGGATTTTCATGCATTATTCAATAGGAAATAATGTATGAAATAACAGGTAATAATTGCATTTACAAATGCAACGGCCGTATTTTGTTTTCTCAAAAGCCCAAAACAACTTTTGCTGTTTAGCCAAATAGTGTTCATATCTACCGACTTTTTATGTTAATATATCCAATGAAAAGATGTTGAAAAAAATAAATTTTACTATATTATTCTCTATTATTGTTATGCAAAATGGTACCTTGCTTTCATCGCACAGTGGCCAATAATTGCTTTTTTGCGGACATAAATCTGCCATTTCCACAATTTTGCAGATAAATTGCTTTTATAACTATTATTAAAAAATGCTTGAATAACTATAGGTAGAAAATTATTATTTCTAGATACTATAAATTTGCAGGAAAAAGCATAAAATATTACTCTAAAGTATAGTTTAAACATTTCAACGAGTGTAAATTGATATGACAAATTAGCTTTACAAAGAAAGTTTATATTTATTCATTTTAAGTTTAATGAAGAGTAAATGTGTGATTTTTAGCTATTAAGTAGTTTTTTCATCACACCTAATCAACTGAAGGAGGGAAACAAAATTCTGTGTACATGTGAAACCTAACAAGTACTCAAGGTTTTAATTAAGCCTATTCAAAATTTTATTCCGCAGCATGAATTTATAAGTGAAAAGCTTAGGTGTAATCGTTTTATGTTATCGGTTAGAAAGAAGGAGCTTTTAGATGTACCTGTACCATTTAGAGCAGATTACAGGGTCAAACATTGCCAATTTTTATGTAAACATATACAAAACATACTTTTCCAAAGGCGCAAGTGAATTAAACTGATCTTTTTATGTGGTCTTAGTACAAGTAAGACAAGAAATTGCCCCAGTATAACTTCGGGGCGCACCTCTTAGAAACCGAGAAGAACTGTTTTTATTGAAAAAAAGTGGTTTATAAATTGTTTTGTACCTTTTGTGCTTTTTTACCCTAATATGCAATCAAAATTCATGTTGCTCACACGTAAACCGTTGAATGTAAACTTTCAGTGAAATCGGTATATTGATATCTTATTTCTAAAGGGAGAAATTCGAGTTTAATGGTTGATTGTTTTTTAAATACCCACGAATTCTATGAAATTTGAATTTTCTTTTGGATACTCGATGGTATGAAAGCCCACCCAGAGACTAAACAAATAAAAAATAAAAAAATCTGAAAAATATTGATTTCTTTCATGTTTTTCTGGATTCTAACGAAAACTATCCATTACCACACAGAAAATCCGATTTTGAGTAAGCAAAAAGGACACTTATACCGAAGCAATCTTAACGGAAATTATTTCCTTGATTTTTTAATTTCATTACAAAGGTATAAAAAAGGTCCCATCAATTTATCTGCAAAATTGTGGTAATGGCAGATTTTTGCCGGCCAAAAAGCAGTTATTGAACACTGTGCATCGCTTCAAAAATAAAAATAAATTACGGAAATAGGACAATTATTAATAAGAGTTACGGTCTATTTAATTTTCGATCTTTTCGATATTTTTCCTGATATTCATCTAATATCATTAAACTTACAAAACCACTTACTGCATCTGAAAAAATATTACTCACCATGGTAAATGAAATTAAACCATGACAAATCACAATAATAAGCATTCACACCCCGACGAGAAACATGCCCTCCAGTTTATATCGGCGACCACCAAATTCCTCAAACAGACAAAGTACGGTACCTTGGAATAATATTTGACAGAAGGATGACTTGGCCCTCATGTCAAAATGAAAAGACGGACTTTAAACAAACGACTGAAAATACTGTACTTACTATTTTCCAAATCATCGAAATTGAAAATAAGAAAAATTGACAGAAACTCAATACATACACATACTTACTGAAACCCATTTGGACATTCGCTTCACAAATTAATGGATCAGCAAAAGAGACACACACAAGCTACAAACCTTCCAATCCAAAATTTTACGACTAGTAACGAACGCACCTTTGTACGTCAGTAACGAAACACTACATACCGACGAAAGGTTTTTATAATCACACAACTTTCACTTACCAACTTACTTAGATTAGAAATTAATGCGTTTTGTTAATTGCCACTTCTCAAATGAACAGAACATCTTTAATTATAACGCATTGGTTTTTCATTAAAGGCGTTCGGCGCATGTGTAAGCTCAAGGTGTTTTATGAGTTGACGGAATATTCATCTTTTTTTCTCCTGTATATGTTTACTTGATTTTCTTCATATATCATATTTAGCAATTCCTTATTTTTAGGCGTGATGAGAGACAGTTAATTTCTCAGTATAAACTAAAACAAAGGTACTTTATAGGAAAACAAAAAAGGCCCCTTCCCCATTTAAGCCCCCTCAGAACATTTTAATAATGATAAAGCTTACCTGATATTAAATAACAACTAATTTTCATTAAACATGACGAATTTGATAAAAATCGTTAAAGCCGTTGAAAGTGATACAAAATTTAATAAGTAAAGTCCCCCCTCCGGTTGATCAACTTTGATGAAATTTTTACAGTCATATCTCGGGTATATAAATAGATCAAATACTCAGTTTAATCAAAATCGTTAGAGCCGTTTTTGAGAAAATCGAAAAAAACTTAAAAAGTTACTAAATAAAGTAACCCCTCCCTTCGAGCAAATTTGATGAAATTTTCGCTGTCACATCGCGGGCATATACATACTTTAAATACCCAATTTCAGGTTCGCACGGCTTATAGTTTTTGAGCTAGTCTGTTCACACACACACACACACACACACACAGACCATTTCGCGGGATTTGGTTAATTGGACTCTGGGGACCCCAAAACGTGTATTTCCGTTGAAAACCGGAAGTCGACATTTTTCACGATCGCAATACTTCTACTTACTATATATTTCATATATAGGTAAGTGAAAGTAAAAATCTGGTGCGTGCTCGCAACACACAACTTCCACTTACCAACTTACTTAGATTAGAAATCAATACGTTTTGTTAATTGCCACTTCTCAAATGAATAGAAAGGCTTTAATTATGAACAATGGTCTGTCATTAAAGGCGTACTCCGCATGCGTGTGGTCAACGAGTTTTCTGAGTTGACTGAATATTTTTTTTTTCTCCTCTTTATGTTTTCATTATTTTAATCATATCTCATATTTAGTCATTTCTTATTTTTAGGCGTAACGAGAGACAGTTAATTTCTCCATATAAACAAAAACAAAGTTACTTTATAAGAAAGAAACAAACAAACAAAAAAGGCCCCCCCTCCCAAAAAAAAGCCCCCTCAGAACATTTTAATAATGATAAAGCTTACCTGATATTAAAGAAAACCTAATTTTCATTAAACATGACGAATTTGATAAAAATCGTTAAAGCCGTTTTTGAGATAATCGAAAAAAAGGTAATAATTGGAAAAAAAGTCATGAAATAAAGTGCCCCCTCAGTTGGACCAATTTTGTTCACTTGGTTTTCTGCGACTAAAAATCTAATGACTGAGCGCTGCTCTTCTAAGGTACAATCTTCTAGTAGACTTGCCTTGGTGAATTGAAAATTTTGAGGTTATGTTGACATAAAATGATGAAACAGCTGATCACAGCATATCCCAAGGTTGCCAACTAACACCCCTGAAAAGATTGTACACATTCATTGAATAGTTTTAAAATTATAGAATTTGTCTCTTTACTTATTGAATGACCCTAGTATAATGATTAGCGTGGGAACGTTCTTTTATATTTTAATAAACATATTTTTTACTTGTATGTTTATTTTAAGCCAGGAATAGAGAGTATTGATAAAGGGAGGTCGTGGGTTGATTCCCACATTCATGTTGGAGTGGAGTGCGTTCATCCCCCCCCCCCTATTTTTGTTCTTTCCGATTTCCAATCGCTAATACTGAGCTTCATCGCTTCGAGCTGTGATTCCACTTGATTTTAAATACTTTTTCACTCTTTCGATTTATATCTAGTTCAATGTAGTGTAACAAGTGAGGTGTAAGTTATTGAGTGCCATAATTATAATTTTAAATTCCTCGACTCCGCATAGGGCACTGCCGCATCACCCACGGCAATCTGATGGCTGAAAAGCCAACACCTCAGTGCCAACAGTGCAAAACACTTCTATCTGTGAGGTACGTAATAGAGGAGTTTTCCGTTTTAAAATAAAAAAAAATGTAAAATATGGTAATTTCTTGGTTCCTCGCCGGAGAATTAAGTGAAAATCCGAAGAGCATCACGGAAATCACAAGTTTTTCTAATATAAAGAAGTGGGGCTCCACCCTCTCATAAAAGAGCAAATTCATGGGTGATGATAATAGCTGTTTTTCATCCCCTTTATAAATAAAAATAAATAGCAATAATTTTTTTACACCCCGAATGAGATACGAAAATAAGTTTCGATCGTTAGTGTGCAAGAACTGGAATGAATCACAATAGTTCGTTTCTTAAGGTGGATTTACAATTTCACAGTGGACATTTTACTTGTTTTTCATCGTGTTTAGTGTTATCATTGGTTTGTTTGACGTCCCTTTATGTTCTAAGGCTAATCGGACGGTGCTATAGCGGGAGTCCTAAATTTTGCCTATCCAGGTATAATTAGGATAGGGATCTTTAACGAGCTCCTGACATCGTACAGGCTCGGGAACTCTATGCCTATTTACTGCAAACTCTCGATTATCTTCGAAATGGGGTGGCAGGACCGTTGCGGATAAAGTGATTACGCGGATAATCCACAAAATGACCAACCTGCCACACAGTGGAATATTGACCTTGAAATCCTGGCCAAAACTATTTACCTACCTTTTTGTAACGGTGGAATACTTAAAACTTTTTAATAACCGTCTCAAAATATATAAAACTAATAAAATATAAAAAATTTCAAGTTTTGACAAAAATTAGGGTAATATCTGGAAAAATCAGGGAATTTGAAAAACTTCCGGAAAATTTTCAATGCATAAGACATTTGAAAGTTATATTACAATTTAATATCTAGTTTTTGCAAATACTAAATAAATTATTTCGTAATAAATGTTAATTGTGATCGTCTAATTATGCGCGTATTCCACGTGCAGCCAACTTCCTGATAAGCCTTTAAACTATTCTACTAGTTTCCAATTCTAGTTCCTGTGTGAAATTTTCACGCGGTTGATTTTAATTTAAGCTTCCTATAGCACCATAACAAAGTTACTTAAAATGGTAAACAACTTTGTTAAGTCACTAATTACGTCCATAGCTAAAATACACAGAAAATCGTATTTAAGAAAATTATTTTATTATAAAAATTATAATCTAAAATCTTTTTTTTAACCAATTCGTTCCATTACACGTCTTAAAAGAGTTTGAAATTATTTACTGCACTCTAAACACCGCCTTTGTTGTAAAAAAAAATTCACTTTAAGAGGAATTTCCATACATTTATTAAAAACAGAGCGGAGTGTTGGAGAGTTTTTTTTTTTTTTTTTTTTTTTTTTTTTTTTTTTTTTTTTTTTTTTTTTTTTTTTTTTTTTTTGAGGATCGCGACCTCCATTTCACGTCCCATTCAAGGGACGGCATAGCCAAGGATTTTTTACTCCCTTGGACCACCACGGGATGCGAACCCGCGACCTTAAGTATTGTAGGTTGCTATTCTAACCACTACACCACAGGTGACCCACCGTCACTTTTTATATTTTTTTTAAAAATAGGCTGTATTATAACTATTCATACAACAAAATATGAAAGTGGGATCGAAATTTCTTCATTACTAAAAAAATTGAAAACTAGTAATAAAATTCAATAAATCTAGCATTTCATGTTTAAAAATAGCTGCAGATGATTCCCAAATTTGACTAGGACTATGAGAATGGTAGGACTATGAGAGTCGTTCGACAGTAGGGATGCGACATCGATGTCGATGTTTTTGAAACATCGATGTTTTGCGCAAAACATCGATGTTTTTAACATCGATGTTATGCAGCCGATGTTTTCCGACCATCGATGTTTTTGGGCCGATGTTAACATCGATGTTTTTAATAGCTGACGTTTTTTTTTTTTTTTTTTTTTTTTTTTTTTTTTTTTTTAGATATATGTTTTGACATCGATGGTTTAGGTATAACAATGATGTTTTTAACATAGATTTATTCGACAAATAAAAATATGTTTTAACATCGATGCTTTGGAAAAAAAGAAATATACGTGTTTTGACTATAACGTCGATGTTTTTAAAAGAAACAAAGCTGTTAATAACATCTATGTTTTTAACAAAAGCAAATTTGTTTTAACATCGATGTTTTTAACAAAAACAAGTATACTTTAACATCTATGCTTTGACAATAACATCAATGTTTGAAAATAACAACGATGTTTTTGACAGAAACAAAGCTGTTAAGATCATCGATGTTATAGACTAAAAAAAATTTATTTTAACATCGATGTTTTATAACATAAACAAGTATATTTTAACATCTTTGTTTTGACAATAACATCGATGTTTTAGATAAATATGTATTAACATCGATGTTATGGACAAAAACAAATTATACTTTAACATCTATGTTTTGACAATAACATCGATGTTAATGTCAAAACATCGATGTTTTTAAGAGAAATAAAGCTGTTAATAACATCCATGTTCTTAACAAAAACAAATCTGTCAATAACATCGATGTTATGGACAAAAACAAATTTATTTTAACATCCATGTTTTAAACAAAAACAAAGCTGTTAATAACATCGATGTTTTTAACATAAACAAGTATACTTTAACATATGTGTTTTGACAATAACATCGATGTTTTTAACAGAAACAAAGCTGTTAATAACATCGATGTTATAGACTAAAAAAAAATTATTTTAACATCGATGTTTTTAACAAAAACAAGTATACTTTAACATCTATGTTGTGGATAAATATATATTAAAAACGATGTTATGGACAAAATAAATTTGTTTTAACATCGATGTTTTGACAATAACATCGATGTTTTGGATAAATATGTATTAATATCGATGTTATGGACAAAAACAAATTTATTTTAACATCGATGTTTTTAACAAAAACAAGTATACTTTAACATCTATGTTTTGACAATAACATCGATGTTTTGGATAAATATGTATTAACATCGATGTTATGGACAAAAACAAATTTTTTTTTAACATCGATGTTTTTTTAACAAAAACAAGTATACATTAACATCTTTGTTTTGACAAAAACATCGATGTTTTAGATAAATATGTATTAACATCGATGTTATGGACAAAAACAAATTATACATTAACATCTATGTTTTGACAATAACATCGATGTTTTTAAGAGAAATAAAGCTGTTAATAACATCCATGTTTTTAACAAAAACAAATCTGTCAATAACATCGATGTTATGGACAAAAACAAATTTATTTTAACATCCATGTTTTAACAATAACATCGATGCTTTAGACAAAAAACAACAATATATATATATTCTTAACATCGATGTTTGAGTTAAAACAAAGATGCTTTAACATTTACAAACTTGTTCTCGACATCGATGTTTTGTCAATAACATCGATGTTTTGGATAAATATGTATTAACATCGATGTTATGGACAAAAACAAATTTTTTTTAACATCGATGTTTTTAACAAAAACATAGCTGTAATAACATCGATGTTTTTAACAAAAACAAGTATACTTTAACATATATGTTTTGACAATAACATCGAAGTTTTTAACAGAAACAAAGCTGTTATAACTTCGATGTTTTTAACAAAAACAAAGCTGTAATAACATCGATGTTATGGACTAAAACAATTTTTTTTTAACATCGAAATTTTTATTAACAGCTTTGTTTTTGTTAAAAATCGATGTTTTTAACAAAAACAAAGCTGTTAATAACATCGATGTTAAAAAAATTTATTTTAGTCCATAACATCGATGTTATTGTTAAAAACATCGATGTTATTAACAGCTTTGTTTTTGATAAAAACATCGATGTTTAAAAAATTAGTTTTAGTCCATAACATCTATGTTATTAACAGCTTTGTTTTTGTTAATAACATCGATGTTTTTAACATAAACAAGTATACTTTAACATATGTGTTTTGACAATAACATCGATGTTTTTAACAGAAACAAAGCTGTTAATAACATCGATGTTATAGACTAAAAAAAATTTATTTTAACATCGATGTTTTTAACAAAAACAAGTATACTTTAACATCTATGTTGTGGATAAATATATATTAAAAACGATGTTATGGACAAAATAAATTTGTTTTAACATCGATGTTTTGACAATAACATCGATGTTTTGGATAAATATGTATTAATATCGATGTTATGGACAAAAACAAATTTATTTTAACATCGATGTTTTTAACAAAAACAAGTATACTTTAACATCTATGTTTTGACAATAACATCGATGTTTTGGATAAATATGTATTAACATCGATGTTATGGACAAAAACAAATTTTTTTTAACATCGATGTTTTTTTAACAAAAACAAGTATACATTAACATCTTTGTTTTGACAAAAACATCGATGTTTTAGATAAATATGTATTAACATCGATGTTATGGACAAAAACAAATTATACATTAACATCTATGTTTTGACAATAACATCGATGCTTTAGACAAAAAACAACAATATATATATATTCTTAACATCGATGTTTTAGTTAAAACAAAGATGCTTTAACATTTACAAACTTGTTTTCGACATCGATGTTTTGACAATAACATCGATGTTTTGGATAAATATGTATTAATATCGATGTTATGGACAAAAACAAATTTTTTTTAACATCGATGTTTTTAACAAAAACATAGCTGTAATAACATCGATGTTTTTAACAAAAGCAAGTATACTTTAACATATATGTTTTGACAATAACATCGAAGTTTTTAACAGAAACAAAGCTGTTATAACTTCGATGTTTTTAACAAAAACAAAGCTGTTAATAACATTGATGTTATGGACTAAAACAAATTTTTTTTATTTTTATTAACAGCTTTGTTTTTGTTAAAAATCGATGTTTTTAACAAAAACAAAGCTGTTAATAACATCGATGTTAAAAAAAATTTGTTTTAGTCCATAACATCGATGTTATTGTTAAAAACATCGATGTTATTAACAGCTTTGTTTTTGATAAAAACATTGATGTTTAAAAAATTAGTTTTAGTCCATAACATCTATGTTATTAACAGCTTTGTTTTTGTTAAAAATGTCGATGTTATTAACAGCTTTGTTTTTGTTAAAAACATCGATGTTATTAACATTTTTTTTTTGTTAAAAACATCGATGTTATTGTCACAACATTTATGTTAAATAATAGGTACTTGTTTTTCTTAAAAACATCGATGTTAAAACAAATTTGTTTTTGTCCATAACATCAATTTTAACATATATCTATCGACAACATCGATGTTATTGTAAAAAATAGATGTTAAAGTATACTTGTTTTTGTTAAAAACATCGATGTTAGTAACAGCTTTGTTTTTGTTAAAAATATCGATGTTATTGTCAAAACATCGATTTGATTAAATGATACTTGTTTTTGTTAAAAACATCGATGTTAAAAAAATTTGTTTTGTCCAGAACATCGATGTTAATAAATATTTATCCAAAATATCGATGTTATTGTCAAAACATAGATGTTAAAGTATACTTGTTTTTGATTAAAACATCTATGTTAAAAAAAAATTGTTTTAGACCATAACATCGATGTTATTAGCAGCTTTGTTTTTGTTAAAAACATCGATGTTAATACACATTTATCAAAAACATCGATGTTATTGTCAAAACATAGATGTTAAAGTATACTTGTTTTTGATAAAAACATCGATGTTAAAAAAAATTAGTTTTAGTCCATGATATCGATGTTATTAACAGCTTTGTTTTTGTTAAAAACATCGATTTTATTAACAGCTTTTTTTTTCTTAAAAACATCGATGTTAAAAAAAGTTTGTTTTTGTCCATAACATCGATGTTAATACACATTAATCCAAAACATCGATGTTATTGTCAAAACATAGATGTTAAAGTATACCTGTTTTCGATAAAAACATCGATGTTAAAAAAAATTTGTTTTAGTCCAAAACATCGATGTTATTAACAGCTTTGTTTTTGTCCATAACATCGATGTTAATACACATTTATCCAAAAATCGATGATATTGTCAAAACATAGATGTTAAAGTATACTTGTTTTTGATAAAAACATCGATGTAAAAAAAAAATTAGTTTTAGTCCATAACATCGATGTTATTAGCAGCTTTGTTTTTGTTAAAAACATCGATGTTAATACACATTTATCAAAAACATCGATGTTATTGTCAAAACATAGATGTTAAAGTATACTTGTTTTTGATAAAAACATCGATGTTAAAAAAAATTAGTTTTAGTCCATGATATCGATGTTATTAACAGCTTTGTTTTTGTTAAAAACATCGATTTTATTAACAGCTTTTTTTTTCTTAAAAACATCGATGTTAAAAAAAGTTTGTTTTTGTCCATAACATCGATGTTAATACACATTAATCCAAAACATCGATGTTATTGTCAAAACATAGATGTTAAAGTATACCTGTTTTCGATAAAAACATCGATGTTAAAAAAAATTTGTTTTAGTCCAAAACATCGATGTTATTAACAGCTTTGTTTTTGTCCATAACATCGATGTTAATACACATTTATCCAAAAATCGATGATATTGTCAAAACATAGATGTTAAAGTATACTTGTTTTTGATAAAAACATCGATGTAAAAAAAAAATTAGTTTTAGTCCATAACATCGATGTTATTAACAGCTTTGTTTTTCTCCAAAACATCGATGTTTTAAAATATTTTTTTTTTTCAAATCCAATTTGTTATGGTAAAAGCATCGATGTTTAAAACAACAGATATGATGTAATCGTCAAAACATGTCGAAAAAATCGAATTTTTTATACATTAAATATGAATTATAAAATGCTTTACACTTTAACATCGATTTAATTACCTTTGGGCACTAATATGTTAATGTTTAAAGACTGTATAAATTAAAAAACATCGATGTCAAAAAACATCGATGTTCTTGAACATCGATGTTTTGTGGTCGATGTTTAATCGACATCGATGTTTTGATTGCAAAAACATCGATGTTCAAAACATCGATGTTTTGCCTTCGATGTCGCATCTCTAGTTCGACAGCGCATTCCAAGCCATTTCATATTGTATACAAAAATGTATAGGTTGGTGCTAAAGAAATTTTCTTAAAACCAGGTTTAAAAATGTAATGTCAATTTTCTGTAAAAGGGGATTTTTATATATTTTTTAAAAAAAAATAGGTCATACTGCCTATACCTATACATTGTTCTATATCACATGAAATGGCATGGAATGCGCTGTTAAACGACACCAATATCATAGTCCTAGTCAAATTCGGGAAACATTTACATCTATTTTTAATCATAAAAAGCTAGATTTATTGAATTATATCACTAGTTTCCAATTTTTGTCGTAATGAAGAAATTTTCATCCCACTTTTATATTTTGTTGTATGAATAGATTTACTACTACATATTTTTTACAAAAAATTTAAAAGATGCCCTTTTTGAGAAAATTGAAATTAAAATTTTAAACTTGGATTTAAGAAAACTTCTTTAGAACCAGCCTATACATTGCTGTGTATCATACGAAATGGCATGGAATGCGCTGTTAAAAGACGCCAATCTCATGGTCCTAGTCAAATTTGGAAAACATCTGCAGCTATTTTTAATCATAAAATACTATATTTTTGAAATTTTATCAATAAATTTTAATTTTTTTAGTAATGAAGAAATTTTCATACATTTTTAGCCATTTCGTTAATTTACCTCCGCTTTGCTTTTTCTTGTTTGCCTTGAGTGTAAATGCACCATTACTGGAATACCCTCCTCAGATCTACGTTGGCGGACCTGTTGACCATAGTGGATGTCCCAAGGAAGTGTATGCGATAAAGGCCCACGCGTTCAGTGTGATAATGAGTCCTGCATCACTTAAGCATAATATTTAATTTTAATATACATTAAATAACATATACAGCAAACTCCCGAATATCCGCGAGTGGTTTATCGGCATTTGATTATTTTTTTTACGCTGTTTTCAAATACACCCAATACAGATGTAGGTGAAGGTGAAAATCCAGGACAAAGAGAGAATGAATGGATCTTTCATCGTTAAAATTTGTTTAAGATTTTTCGTTTATCATTTTGTCAGGTGCACAGTCAACTAGCGGATATCCAAAAACTGAATTTTTTAGGAGAACAAAAAATCAGTAGGGGAGAGCGGGGTTGGTTGGCATAGGGGGTAGGTTGGCCATTGGCTTGTAGTTTCCGTCACACCTATTGTGAAGGCCCCACCATTGTACCATGTGACCCTCTCGACCTCGGGAGTCTTGTCCTGAGTTTTCAATCCGATGCTAACAGTGTAGAGGAGTGCGCTTCATTAATTGATTTTACAACATGTAAGTAATTTTTTATATTTTTATTAAATTTGGTTTAAAGGCATGGCAAAACATTTGACTCCGATTCCCCAAACTCCTTTGAAAAACCTAACCTTTCGACTAACCAGTTTCTTGTTTGATTGTTCTCCCCTGTCCTGGCAGCCATCTTTCATATGATCTCTCATGTGGGGTTAGTTGGCTCTGTTCAACTGGGTTTGGTTTGCGCAGTAGCAATTCACAAAAGCAAGGTAAACATAAACAAAGGATGAAACTACCAATTGTCTTTAGTTCTAGCAAGGAGAATGAGAGCAATTTTTATCATGTAGAAAATGACGACAGTCTAAACTTCTATCTTCTTTTATTGTCATTCTATTTTCCTTTAAAAGCTGTTGAAAAATGATTCATAATAATTATAACATTATAGTGCAGCTTTTAATAACCATAATATCTGTCAGGCATTATTTGAATAAGATGGCTAAACAACCCCACCTTCTAGGCCAACCTGCCCCACATAGGGGGTTAATTGGCATACTCTGGATTGACGAATTCTTCAATTTTCTATAATCTTAGTATTAAATATTATGTGGTGAAAAAAAATACTTGAAGTACTCTAATACTTGGAGTTTACAGTGGTATCAGCTCTATAGGGATTATATTAACAGGAATGACTCAAAAATCAAAAAAGTGAAAACTGTTGCCAACCAACCCCGCTCTACCCTACCTTTCATTGTGTGTGGTAAGCCTTTGTGATATTTAGATATTATATATTAATTTATATTTGAAGAATTCATAAGTAATAATCCAGATGTCATAGTTTTGAATCGCCTGGAAGATTACCAAGATTGCAATAATAGAAAAAAATAAAAAGGTATGCTTATTCGAAAATGGATATCCTTATTTAACTAAGAAGGGAATTAGATTGAACCTTGAAAATTAAGAATGTTGTTAAACAGATGGAGTGCAGCTTATGTGCCATGTATTCTGAAAAACAAAATATTTTCAGATCCATTGTTTTCCGTACACCCGACCATTTCTTAAAAATCAAGAATAATCGTTTTGTTACTCAAGAAAACAAAAGCAATTGACCGATTTCTTTCATTTTCGCTAATAATCTTGTGGTTTATTCTGATTTTAAGAAAGTTGTTTAATGTTAAAACATCGACATTAGCTGTTTTTATGTTATTCACGGCTCACAGAGGAGTATTTACCGTCAAAAGGTGGCCAAAAGTCTAAAAAATAAATTGTACTTCAGAACATCACAATACGTATTTCCTGATAGCTTAGGAATGTTTGCATCGAGATATATTTATCTCGTTCATTATTATCCGCTTCCTACCCGAGGGAACTAGTCTGAATACATGAATCGAGTAGTAAGATGCTTAAAGATGTGATTTATGTGGAGTCCATTTAACAAGTGATCTGAAATTTCTCTACACAGTTTCTAAAGTTATGTATTTCTCTGTGATTTTTTAGCAAGTTTTAATATCATAGCGATTAACTTGTAGTTCTTTTGATTACGATGAAAACATTAGACCTGTTCAAAAGAAGAAAAGAGATTATGTTGTATTGTCGGGCAGATATTCTAGCATTGATATAAAGTTCAATCCTTCTACTTGCCATACCACAAAAAAAAAAAAAAAAAACACCCCAACACACCCCCCTGTTTTTAATAAATGTATGAAAATACCTCTTAAAGTCGGTGTTTAGAGTGCAGTAAATAATTTCAAACTCTTTTAAGACGTGTAATGGAACGAATATAGTCGTAGTTGGTCAAAGAAACATTTTACATAGATTGGCGAATGCCAATCTTCCCAATATCATTTATTTAAACATTACACATAAACATAGTATAACGCCAACGATTCAGACTATTTCATCCATCTTCAGGGCAATATTTTTCTGTTATATATTTTCTTTTCATATTTTGGTGGCTTGGTCACTTATCGTATTTTCTATATTTCTTACATTTTTCCATTACAAATTTTTTTAAAATTATAATTACTTAATAATCATAATCATTAAATTTTAAATAGGTCACATTTTTTTTAAAAGAATATTTTCCACTTTTTTCACATTAAAATTACTGCCACATACATATACCTAATATGTATAGGTCTAAGTATAATGGTATGTGACATTCATTGGTATTGACATTCTATTATATAATTCATATCTTGTATAATAATTATATTATTATACAAGATATTATATTATATTATATTATATTTTTTTTTTCACGAAACGGCCACTTTGACGCGATATCACAGAAGAATCTTCCTTCTTCCGTCTCAGTTCCCAGCGCAGCTTCATCATTCTCGACTGCTCCTCTCTTCTCTCCTTCGTCCACCCAATACCCTTCACCCTCTTCTTTAATCTGACTTCATTGTTAATTACTTTCTTGAAAAGATCCCTGTCATGAGAAAGTTCTTTTGATATCCCCAATGTTTCCAATTCTTCTTTAATTTGCCTAGGATATCCCCCAAATTTTCGTACTTTAAAATTTTACTGAAAATTTCTTTACATAATCTTTTTTCACTCATTCTCTCCATGTGCCCAAACAACCTTAACCTCCTAATTCTCATATCAGTTTCTAAATCATTAATTTGCCCTTAAATTTCCTCATTAGACCTCCTCTTGAATCCTTCTTATTTTTTCTTTGGTCCATAAATCTTCCTCAAAATTTTCCTCTCTATTTTTTTCAACTTATCTAAACTGGGAAAACAAACCGTTTCTACTCCATAAAGAATCACAGATTTCCCCACAGTATTATAATGCCTTAAGTTTGCCTTTATCGAAAGATTTTTTACTTTCACTTACCTATATATGAAATATATAGTAAGTGGAAGTATTGCGATCGTGAAAAATTTCGACTTCCGGTTTTCAACGGAAATTCACGTTATGGGGCCCCCGAGTCCAAATAAGCAAGTCCGGCGAAATGGTCTGTGTGTGTGTGTGTGAACAGACTGGCTCTAAAACTATAAACCGTGCGAACCTGAAATTGGGTATTTAGTGTAAGTATATGCCCGCGATGTGACAGCAAAAATTTCATCAAAATTGTTCAAATGGAGGGGGTACTTTATAAAACAACTTTTTACGTGTTTTTCGATTTTCTCAAAAACGGCTCGAACGATTTTGATTAAACTGAGTATTTAATGTATTAATATGCCCGAGATATGACTGTAATAATTTCAGCAAAATTGATCAACTGGAGGGGGGGCTTTACTTAATAAATTTTGTATCATTTTCACGTGTTTTTTTATTTACTCAAAAACGGCTTTAAAGATTTTGATCATACTGGGTATTTGATGTATGTATATGCCAAAGATGTGGCAGCCAACATTTCATCAAAATTGATCTACCGGAGGGGGGACTTTACTTAATAAATTTTGTATCATTTTCACGTGTTTTTTTTATTTACTCAAAACGGTTTTAACGATTTTGTTCAAACAGGGTATTTGATGTATGTATATATTAAAGATGTGATAGCCAAAGTTTCATCAAAATTGGTCAAACGGAGGGGGCACTTTATTTCATAACTTTTTTTCCAATTTTTACCTTTTTTTTCGATTATCTCAAAAACGGCTTTAACGATTTTCATCAAATTCGTCATGCTAAATGAAAATAAGGTGTTCTGTAATATCAGGTAAGCTTTAAGCAATTAGCAAAACACATCAATTTCTAATTCAAGTAAGTTGGTAAGTGAAAGTTGTGTGTTGCTCGCACGCACCAGATTTTTTTATTGTAAATTTTTCTCACTTGAAAGCACAAATCCTCTAATTTTTTATTTTCCCCTTGAAACTCTCCTTTTCCGATCCATTGCAGCACAAAACTTCACCCAAATACTTGAATTTCCTAACAACCGAAATCTTCCCATATTTGGTTTTGACAGATTTTTTCTGATACCCTACCACCGTGGTCATTAACTCCGTTCTTATTAGTTTGATATATTTTTAGATTGTTCATAAAAACTTTAATATATTCCACTGTTACAAAAACCCAGTCAAATAGTAGGCAGTCTGGATTTCAAGGCCAATCCTATGCGGCTGTGCGGTCCATTGTGCGGCTGGTTGGTCATCCGCAACGGTCCTGTCACCCCATTTCGAAGATTATCGAGAGTTTACTGTACATAGGCATGAAGGTCCCGAGCCTGTACGATGTCAGGTACTCGTTAAAGATCCCTATCATAATTATACCTGGATAGGCAAAATTGAGGACTCCCGCTATAGCACCGCCCGATTAGCCTTAGTGGCATAAAGTGACGTTAAACCATCAAACAACAACTGTATACAGGCAAATTATTGATAAAAAAGAAATCCAACAACCATACGACGCTTTTCAATAAAAAACTTCTACTCCTGTCCGTGTCGATTTTGTTTTGTCTAGATTGGCACAAAATCCAAAATGATCTTTCAGGGATTCAAAATTATAAAATGTGTTAAATTTCAAAATTGGGACCCAATAAAAAAAAAAAATCTGGTGCGTGCGCGCAACACAACTTTCACTTACCAACTTACTTAGATTAGAAATTGACGTGTTTTGCTAAATATCATTTCCCAAAGTCACACATTTTTCTACATTCATATCTTATTTTTGTTAATCGTTAAAGCCGTTTTTGAGTAAATAAAAAAAAAAAACGTGAAAATGATACAAAATTTATTAAGTAAAGTCCCCCCTCCCGTAAATCAATTTTGATGAAATTTTTACAGTCATATCTCGGGCATATAAATACATCAAATACCAAGTTTGATCAAAATCGTTAAAACCGTTTTTGAGTAAATAAAAAAAAAACACGTGAAAATGATACAAAATGTATTAAGTAAAGTCCCCCCTCCGGTTTATCAATTGTGATTAAATGTTGGTTATCACATCTTTGGCATATAAAAACATCAAATACCAAGTTTGATCAAAATCGTTAAAACCGTTTTTGAGTAAATAAAAAAAACACGTCAAAATGATACAAAATTTATATATAAAGTCCCCCCTCCGGTTAATCAATTTTGATGAAATTTTTACAGTCATATTTCGGGCATATAAATCGATCAAATACTCAGTTTAATCAAAATCGTTAGAGCCGTTTTTGAGAAAATCGAAAAAAACGTAAAAAGTTATTAAATAAAGTACCCCCTCCCTTTGAGCAATTTTGATGAAATTTTTGCTGTCGCATCGCGGGCATATACCTACACTAAATACCCAATTTCAGGTTCCCACGGTTTATAGTTTTTGAGCTAGTCTGTTCACATACACACACACACACACACACACACACACACACACACACAGACCATTTCGCGGGACTTGGTTATTTCGACTCAGGGGGTCCCAAAACGTGTATTTCCGTTGAAAACTGGAAGTCGAAAATTTTCACGATCGCAATACTTCCACTTATTATATATTTCATATATAGGTAAGTGAAAGTAATAAATAAAGGGATAAAACAGCTGCAAGTAGCAATACAGGCCTAATGAGCAGGGACGAGTACAGAAGCCTTAATATCGACCTAACGGTACTCTCCGGTGACAGTGTGGTCAGCACTCAGCTCCCACTGACTGATTTATACCTTGAATAATGGCTAAAGAATTAGGGATCGTCTGTTAGCCTAAACGTTATTCTCTTTTTACTTAAAGTCTTAGTGAACGAGGAGTTAACGAACGCTGAAATTTATTGGAGTAGTCGGAAGCAGATAGAATTTAAATTTTTTTTTTTTTTCACTTCAGAGTTTAATTTGCACCTGTCGCAACTAAGCGACAATCAGCAAATGAGATGTAAAATGAGATGTTACCATTTTAAGCTATGAGAGAAGATAGTACCCAGCAGCACATAATTCCGGTGATGTTTCAGGAGAGGAGGTCTCTCATCCAACTCTTTTTCAGTCGCCTCATAAAAGGCATGTCAATCGTGGCCATGTCATTAATAAGTCTGTTGTTATGTCTGTGCAATTTTATATGAAAGCCAGAATAGTAGGTTCTAATTTGTTCGAGGATAGTTGGTAGTTGTAAGTCCGTAAACAGTGTTTTGTCACTAACATACAAAGAAGAGTTCGTTATAAGTCGTAAAATTTTAGATTGAAAGGTTTGTAGTTCTTGTAAGTGTTTCTTTTTTGCTGTACCCTAAATTTGTGAGCCGTACGTCAATATGGGTTGCAGTGAATATACTATATACTAAGTGTGTATACTAAGTTTCTGTCTGATTTTCAATTTTGATGATTTTGAAAATAGTGAGTATAGTATTTTCAGTCGTTTGTTTAAAGGCTGTCTTTTCATTTTGACATGAGGGCCCTAAGACATCCTTCTGTCAAATATTAGTCCAAGGTATCGTACTTTTGTCTGTTTGAGGAATTTGGTGTTCGCCGATGTAAACTGGTGGACATGTATCTCGTCGGAGTGTGAATGTTATGTGATGACATTTCTCATGGTTCAATTTCATTTTCCAAATTGAATAATATTTTGTCAAATGTATAAAGTGATTTTGTAAATTTAATGAAGCCAGTATAGGATCATGATATTTTGTTAAAATTGTTGTATCTTTTGCGTAGGTTGCAGTTAATGTTTCGGGGTTTGTAGGAATGTCATGTGTGTATATAATATATAGAGACGGAGCGAGTATTGACCCCTGCGGAATTCCTGCTAAGATTGGTCTTACTGAAGATATCTATGAGCCTTGACGGATAGAGAAAAAATCAAATTAAACTTAAAATTACAAAATAAATCTCCAAACATTAATTTATTCGTTGCAATATATGTAAAGAAGTCTGGTTTGATGCGCGCATCATAGAAATTTCATCTTCCGCTCTCTTTTCTCTGACTAAAATAAATAGAATTAATGGAAAGAGAAGACATAAACTTTTATCTTCAATGACAATTTTTTTGTTTTTGAATAAAAATTAATTTTATATTAAATTAATTTTATCGAAAAGTGGGTACAGTGGTTCTCTTCAATAAAAACATCAAAAGTAACAATAAACACTTACTCTAAGGACTCCGGACGATTCGGATATATGCGTTTGAATTGATTTTTTTCTTTCAAATAAATTTTTTTCTTGATGGATTATATAAAAAAAAATCGAGTTGTAGTGAGACGGGCCGAATGTTACGACGATATAGTTGAAATAAGGTCCAAATCCAAATCAATAGAGAAATTCTTAAAACGCCACTTTCAGAACATTTAATAAACAAAATTGAGGAAGGCCGAAATGCTAAACAAGGTTATAAGAGCGAATTCCACACATTATATAAAAAACTAGATATAGATCAGACAAAACAACATATAAGCAACAAATCACTGAGCTTACATAAAAAATCATTAATATTCAGAGCAAGAGGCGAATTGCTGGAACTAAATTACCAACCATGGATAGAATATTCACGTGTGCCATGTATAACTTAAACGTGCCGGGGTATACCTATTTTTGGGCGGAATAAGTCCTGTTTTGTAGAAGTTTAGAAAGGTATAAATGGGTAAGGAAAAATTAACCTTGGAAGAAGTATTAAATATACTGAACGGGCCAAACTGGATAAAACTTTCCGCTTACTTAAGTAAAATTGTAAAATTCAGAAATTTAATTTTTAACCGAAAAATTAATTAGGTTTCATTTTATTTAAACTGTATTTCATTTAAATCATATTTTATTTAAATTGTATTGTATTTATATTATATTTTATTTAAACTGTAGCCAACTCGACAGACGGGTTACTGCCATTGTCTACGCTTTGAAGATTATTATTATTTTTTTTTGTTATAAATTTTGTATTTATTTAAATAAAAGCATTATTCATTAATTCATTCATATTTGAATAGGAATCTGTAAAATAAGTTAATAATTTTTTTAGGCCATTCCGATAATTAGCTTACAAAATTAATTGACAAAGTAAAAAAAAATCATACCTATATGAAAATATGGTCATAACTTCATATAGTAGTAAAATTCGAGCTTTTCTGTATCAACGCAAACTAAAGAGGGCTGAAATATTCCTTGTGTGGGGGGGGGGGGTTTAAATGGGGGAATATTTCAATTAATTTTGTTGGTAAATAGGAAGAATGATGCATTAGTTTAATTAAGTACATTGCTTAATTAACCAATCGTATCATGATTAATAGACTTTCTTATTTATATTATTAGGTATTGCGGCCACCGGTATTTCGATAAAATGATTAATAATAAAATAATTGTTATAGCGACCCGGTAACCTACGTTTGGTATTAGCCAACACCAAGCATAAGCCGGACCTGTATCCTCACTAGGAACAGGTCACGTTGAAGCTAGGAGCACAGGTTGATCAGGGAGATGTAGAAAATTTTATTGTAGGAAGTGTTAGCAATTTAGCGATTTCAAGATCATGGGCAGATCCAGTCGACTGTAAAGGGGGGGGGCTGCAGTCCTAAAGGGGGGGCTGCAGTCCTAATGGGGGGGCTGCATTCCCATAGCCCTTCATTTGGATCTGAAAATCAGCTTTTTTACCTTTATGTAACTTTCCCACAACTAAAATTCTACTTTCTCTGCATATTATTTGTTCTTTAACTTGCTTCCTTACTTTAAGGAAAGTCAAATTCTATGTTTTAATGACGAAAAATTTTCCAAAGGGAGGGGTTGCAGCCCCCACAGCCCCCCCCCCCCCTGGATCCGCCAATGTTCAAGATACAGAAAAAAAGGCGATTTATTTTAATTTTATTTTAGTCTAGAGGACATTAAAATTGATACCTTTTGTATATATTTTTATTGCGAAATTCTGAAAGGAATTACCTTCTCCGAGGCCTTGAAGCACCAACATGTCAATAATGTAATAATGTACCCCTAACGGCGAAACTCCTTTTACTTCATTGTTCACAATACAAAGAACCCAAGAAGAAGCTTAAAATGGAAAGAACACTGAGTGGGCTGTTAAAAGATGATGAAGACAAAATAGATATTTTGTTTAAATACCTAAAAGAAATGTCATAATATAACGGAGTATAACTGAACGCATCGCCATTGATCCTGTAGGGTAGAGGCGAAGATCAAGGAAATAAAAAAAAAAAAGGAATTTATTTAGTTTGATTTAGGAGAGATCCCTCAAATATAGGGACAAGTTATATATTTTCATAATCTGGAGTTCTGGATATGGATCAATAACTTTATATTTTCATATCGTTTTGAGTGAAATCAGAAGCCTCTTTTCCCGCCGTGAGGCATGCCCCATTGGGCGGGATGGCTCGACACAAATAAAACCGGACGCAACGGGAATTGATGTAGAATGGAGAAAGGGAGAGCCCATGACCCCTATAAGTGGGTATTACCTATTTCGTATCTTTATGTGATACTATATATATATATATATATATATATATATATATATATATATATATAATGATAATATTATTTATTATAAAAAACAAACAAAAAAACTGTAGTTCTTTGTTATGATTGGGGGAAGAGTTGATGTTAAACGGGGTAGAATGGCGCATAAACGAGTTTCCTATCTCAATCTGTAGAGGAGATAGAATTTTTTTTGTTTTTATTTTTAAAATCTTACTCTTGCTGGGGTTCCTCAAGGCAGTATCCTAGGTCCCATCCTATACACAGTCTATACAGCTGATATCCCAACCCATCCCAACACTGTAATTACCACTTATGCTGATGACACCTGTGTGCTATCAGTTAATAATGATCCATTTATTGCATCCCAAAACCTTCAAGCTCACATAACAAACCTTGAAAAGTGGTGTAAAAAATGGAGAATCAAAATCAATCCCAACAAATCCCATCAAATCACCTTTACTCTCCGACGTAAACCTACGACCTCCTGTCCTACTGTATCCTTCAATAACTCTCCACTTATCCCTGTTGAACAGATCCGTTACTTAGGACTCCACCTTGACAAACGTCTTACTTGGAATCCACACACAAGATTGAAACGACAAGAAACCGCTCGACGTTACCGTCTACTACAACACTTACTGGACAAACGCTCAAAACTACCAATCTACTACAAAAGGCTCCTTTATATGACAGTAATAAGACCTATTTGGGCTTATGGAATCGAGCTTTGGGGCTCCACCAAACCTTCTAATTCCTCTCGTATCCAATCCTTACAGTCCAAAATCCTTCGAAAAATCCTCAATGCTCCCTATTTTGTAACAAATAA
The DNA here is from genome assembly GCA_911387785.2 of Aelia acuminata. Lineage (NCBI taxonomy): Eukaryota > Metazoa > Arthropoda > Insecta > Hemiptera > Pentatomidae > Aelia > Aelia acuminata. The sequence continues at coordinate 173,537,557 of OU426979.1, forward strand.
ATTAATCCACAAAGACCTAAATGTTCCATATGTCGCCGATTTAGCCCGATCCAGATATCAGTCCTTTCATAGTAAACTCCAGACCCATCAGAACCCACTCGTATCCACCCTTGCTTCCATCTCTATTCCAGACAATCCTCCGAGGCGTCTGAAAAGAAGATGGCCTAGAGATCTTTTAAGTTAGACATTAGTTGAGTACTATAAGTGGATAGCTTCTCTACATGCTTATTCAAGACATTATTTTCTTTTTTTTTTTAGCACATTTACTTAATGTATTATATGTAAATACAGTTGTAAATTTCAACAAATTAAAAAAAAAAAAAAAAAAAAAAAAAAAAAAAATCTTACTCTTTTCTGAAAAATTACAGTTTTCTCTACTTTGGTTTAGCGTAGAGACAAAAACGATGATATTTTCTTAATCAGCATTAAATTTTCTAAAAGATGAGATGGTCTAGTTATTTTAAATCCACTTTCAGTGAGAGTTTTAACGCGCTAAACACAAAACATTTATTAAAACTTAAATGTTTAATAGTTTTTGAAAATTCCTCTCTCCCCACTGGAGCACCCTAGAAGCTGTCAAATTTTCTAAAAACTGCGAAATTTAGTTAGCTTTTTAGTGGTGTAACCCATGATACAATTGCACTTCACCTTTTGAACTGCTGGAGCAATGAGGAAACGCGCTAGAGCCTGCATCCAAAGTACCTAATGGATGCCGAACTTCTCATGAATTAGAGTTAGTTTTACTTTTTTAAGATTAGAAAGAACACTGTATGAATTCAAAATAATATAAAAAAGGTAATAATAATATAAAATAAAATAAAAAACACCATAGTTTAAATTAAAAAAATACTTTCTTTAAAATAAATTAAACTTTTTTCTTCTCTTCTACTAAAATTTGAAAAATCCTACATAAGAAATGTTGAAATTAAAAAATAATACTATTATGGTAGAACTATATTAAAATGGATTATTTCCGCGGATATTCAAAAGGTCCACCATTACTTTGGATGCAGGCTTATCTTCAACATTTTTTATGTAGTATTTTTCAAATTTTAGTAGAAGAGAAGAAAAAAGTTTAATTTATTTTAAAGAAAGTATTTTTTTAATTTAAACTATGGTGTTTTTTATTTTATTTTATATTATTATTACCTTTTTTATATTATTTTGAATTCATACATTGTTCTTTCTAATCTTAAAAAAGTAAAACTAACTCTAATTCATGGGAAGTTCGGCATCCATTATGTACTTCGGATGCAGGCTCTAGCGCGTTTCCTCATTGCTCCAGCAGTTCAAAACGTGAAGTGCAATTGTATCATGGGTTACTAAAAAGCTAACTAAATTCCGCAGTTTTTAGGAAATTTGACAGCTTCTAGGGTGCTCAAGTGGGGAGTGAGGAATTTTCAAAAACTATTAAAAATTTAAATTTTAATAAATGTTTTGTGTATAGCGCGTTAAAATTCCCACTGAAAGTGGATTTAAAATACCTAGACCCATCTCATCTTTTAGAAAATATAATGCTGATTAAGAAAATATCATCGTTTTTGTTTCTACGCTGCTGAAAAAAACATCACCATAATTAACAAAAAAACTTTATTCGACTTCCAGTCGGTTTTTCCGTCTTCTGCTTTAGGATAGCCACGAAATTCTTCAGGAAAGAGGGAAGTTTGACTTTAGAAGAAAGTTGTCATAAATTAATATAGTTTTGTTGGTGTTCCTCTCTCAATTTGTAAGAAAATGAAAAAATCGACTGTATATTGTACAATGAAAAACACACGCGGCACAATTAAACTCAAGTTTAAGACATTTTGATGTCTTAAACTTCCTACGATGGACGTGAAGAGGTAGGAAAACCAAAGTCAGGCAAAATCTTAACAGATACATGCTTAATAAAAAAGTTGTAAGAGCAGATGGTATAAAATAATTACTGATACCTAGAGACAAAAATCGGTTCGACGAAAATTTTTAGTTTTACCACACAAACCGCACTTTAGCACGTGGAGTCTATGTTTGGAGTCTCCCTTACCGCTCGCTGTCTGAATTTGGTTGCTCTAGACCTTTTGGTTCGCCCAGTGCACCCACTGTTTCACTGTGCCCCGTGTTTCATTGCCCCCCCCCCCATATTAGATACAAATGAACATAAACATTTTATATTTGTTATATTATAGCTATTGAAGTAAGATCATGATAAATGTAATAAATGAAAATGAGATAAAACTCTTTGGTATCCAAATATCACCCAATCATACTTATTTTTTAGTTTTTAGTAGTTATTCATCCTAATATTGTAGAACCCATTATAACATAAATCTAATGGTTAATCCTGTATCCATAAATCCATAAACCCTTCCTTCATTCAGTAGTTATTTATTCCGTAATATATATATTTTAATTTTTTTTTTCCATACTATTTTGTATACAAATTTTATTATCTATACTAATTTTGTATACCTACCATATTTCATCTTATTAACCTAGGCTTCCTTTTATAAAATTTTTACTTTCACTTACCTATATATGAAATATATAGTAAGTGGAAGTATTGCGATCGTGAAAATTTTCGACTTCCGGTTTTCAACGGAAATACACGTTTTGGGACCCCCTGAGTCGAAATGACCAAGTCCCGCGAAATGGTCTGTGTGTGTGTGTGTGTCTGTGTGTGTGTGTGTGTGTGTGTGTGTGTGTGTGTGTGTGTGTGTGAACAGACTAGCTCAAAAACTATAAACCGTGCGAACCTGAAATTGGGTATTTAGTGTATGTATATGCCTGCGATGTGACAGCAAAAATTTCATCAAAATTGCTCAAAGGGAGGGGGTACTTTATTTAATAACTTTTTAGGTTTTTTTAGATTTTCTCAAAAATGGCTCTAACGATTTTGATTAAACTGAGTATTTGATCTATTTATATGCCCGAGATATGACAGTAAAAATTTCATCAAAATTGATTAACCAGAGGGGGGACTTTACTTAATAAATTTTGTATCATTTTCACGTGTTTTTTTTTATTTACTCAAAAACTGCTTTAAGGATTTTGATCAAACTGGGTATATGATGTATTTATATGCCCGAGATACGACTGTAAAAATTTCATCAAAATTGATCAACCGGAGGGGGCACTTTATTTCATGACTTTTTTTCAAATTTTTACCTTTTTTTCGATTATCTTAAAAACGGCTTTCACGATTTTTATCAAATTCGTCATGTTTAATGAAAATTAGGTTTTCTTCGATATCAGGTAAGCTTTATCATTATTAAAATGTTCTGGGGGGGCTTTTTCTTGGGGGGGGCCTTTTTTGTTTGTTTCTTTCTTTCTTATAAAGTACCATTGTTTTTGTTAACATGGAGAAATTAACTGTCTCTCGTTACACCTAAAAATAAGAAATGGCTAAATATGAGATATGATAAAAATAAAGAAAACATAAAGAGGAGAAAAAAAGAAAAATATTCAGTCAACTCATAAAGCTCGTTGAGCCTACGCATGCGGAGTACGCCTTTAATGACAGACCGTTGTTCATAATTAAAGCCGTTCTGTTCATTTGAGAAGTGGCAATTAACAAAATGCATTAATTTCTAATCTAAGTAAGTTGGTAAGTGAAAGTTGTGTGTTGCGAGCACGCACCAGATTTTTATCTTTATTTTTACTTTCACTTACCTATATATGAAATATATAGTAAGTGGAAGTATTACTTTCACTTACCTATATATGAAATATATAGTAAGTGGAAGTATTGCGATCGTGAAAAATTTCGACTTCCGGTTTTCAACGGAAATACACGTTTTGGGGTCCCCTGAGTCCAATTAACCAAGCCCCGCGAAATGGTCTGTGTGTCTGTGTGTGTGTGTGTGTGTGTGTGTGTGTGTGTGTGTGTGTGTGTGTGTGTGTGTGTGTGTGTGTGTGAACAGACTAGCTCAAAAACTATAAACCGTGCAAACCTGAGATTGGATATTTAGTGTATGTATATGCCCGCGATGTGACAGCAAAAATTCCATCAAAATTGCTCAAAGGGAGGGGGTACTTTATTTAATAACTTTTTACATTTTTTTCGATTTTCTCAAAAACGGCTCTAACGATTTTGATTAAACTGAGTATTTGATCTATTTATATGCCCGAGATATAACTGTAAAAATTTCATTAAAATTGATCAACCGGAGGGGGGACTTTACTTAATAAATTTTGTATCATTTTCACGTGTTTTTTTTATTTACTCAAAAACGGCTTTCACGATTTTGATCAAACTGGATATTTGATGTATTTATATGACAAAGATGTGATAGCCAACATTTCATCAAAATTGATCAATTGGAGGGGGGACTTTACTTAATAAATTTTGTATCATTTTCACTTGTTACTTTCAATTACTTATATATGAAATATATAGTAAGTGGAAGTATTGCGATCGTGAAAAATTTCGAAATGGTCTGTGTGTGTGTGTCTGTGTGTGTGTGTGTGAACAGACTAGCTCAAAAACTATAAACCGTGGGAACCTGAAATTGGGTATTTAGTGTAGGTATATGCCCGCGATGTGACAGCAAAAATTTCATCAAAATTGCTCAAAGGGAGGGGGTACTTTATTTTATAACTTTTTCTATTTTCTCAAAAACGGCTCTAACGATTTTGATTAAACTGAGTATTTGATCTATTGATATGCCCGAGATATGACTGTAATAATTTCATCAAAATTGATTAACCGGAGGGGGTACTTTACTTAATAAATTTTGTATCATTTTCACGTGTTTTTTTATTTACTCAAAAACGGTTTTAACGATTTTGATCAAACTTGGTATTTGATGTATTTATATGCCCGAGATATGACTGTAAAAATTTCATCAAAATTGATCAACAGGAGGGGGGACTTTACTTAATAAATTTTGTTTAATTTTTACCTCTTTGATCGATTATCTCAAAAACGGCTTTAAAGATTTTTTTCAAATTCGTTATGTTTAATTAAAATTAGTTGTTATTTAATATCGGGTAAGCTTTATCATTATTAAAATGTTCTGAGGGGGCTTAAATGGGGAAGGGGCCTTTTTTGTTTTTCTATAAAGTACCTATGTTTCAGTTTATATTGAGAAATTAACTGTCTCTCATCACGCCTAAAAATAAGAAATGGCTAAATATGATACTTATATGAAGAAAATCAAGTAAACATATATAGGAGAAAAAAAGAAAAATATTCCGTCAACTCATAAAACACCTTGAGCTCACGCATGCGCCGTACGCCTTTAATGACAAACCAATGCGTTATAATTAAAGCTGTTCTGTTCATTTGAGAAGTGACAATTAACAAAACGCATTAATTTCTAATCTTAGTAAGTTGGTAAGTGAAAGTTGTGTGTTGCGCGCACGCACCAGATTTTTTTTTTTTTTTACTCAAAAACAGTTTTCACGAATTTGATCAAACTGGGTATTTGATGTATGTATATGCCAAAGATGTGATAGCCAAAATTTCATCAAGATTGATCAACCGAAGCGGACACTTTATTTCATAACTTTTTTTCTAATTTTTAGATGATCTCAAAAACGGCTTTAACGATTTTCTTCATATTAGTCATGTTTAATGAAAATTGAGTGTTATTTAATATCAGGTAAGCGTTTATTAAAATGTTCTGAGGGGTTTATAGAGCAAATGAAAACAAAAATAAGAAATGAATGTGGAAAATGTGTAACTTTGAGAAGTGGCATTAACAAAACGCATTAATTTCTTATCTAAGTAAGTTGGTAAGTGAAAGTTGTGTGTTGCGCGCACGCACCAGATTTTTATCTAATATATTTAATGTTGTTGAATGTTTCACATACAATTAATATTGGCTTATATAATTTCTCTGATTGGTTGTTTTCTGGTTTTCCTCATTTAGCCTTGATGATGACTTAAAATTCGGGTCTAAACGTTGGCAAAAATAAAATATGTGATAATTACATATTAGTGCTATTTATTCTGACATTATATGGCATACAAACATTTCCTCTCCTTGATTAATTCAATAATTCTTTCTAAAGGACTAGCTATAATAAATGAAATACATCCAATGCATCCCATAATATTAATCTTAGTTTTTTTTTTCTTATTTATCTTATTTTATTGAAGGAAAAAAAAAAAAAAAAACGAATAAAATGAATATCTTGAGAACCTCATAAAAATACCTAGGGAATGAGTTTCCTCCAACAATAAAAGAATTTCAGGGGTTTATTAAGCCGATTCAATTCCAGATCCGTACAAAGAAGATTATTATTCAGCGTATTTCATTTCCCTTTCCACTTCTATAGGAAGGAAAAGAGGGAAGAGGATGAAAGAGAGAATGCTTTTGATGGATTAGATATATATAAATGCTGGATTAAATATACTTATAAATAATACTTATCTTATGTATGAAAATACAGAGCCGTGTGTTAGGTAACCACAAAACTCGGAAAGTAAGCAGTGTATGGATTAATATGAAACTTTTACAGAACGTTGCTTTTTAATCAACTAACAGCCGTATCTAATTTTCATGCTAATACAGTAGAATCCCTTTAGGGACAGAGAGTTAAATACGAATTATCGACATGTACGAAATATTGGGATTTCCGTTAAAGGGATAAAAATCTGGTGCGATCTGCGCAATACACAACTTTCACTTACCCACTTACTTTGATTAGAAATTGGCGTGTTTAGATAAATGCCATTTCTAAAAGTCACACATTTTTCCACATAGAATATATATTTATTTGTGAAAGTATATTTTCTTGTACAAATATTTGATCAACATTTCAGTACAATATGATAACATTTGAGTCCTTACAAGCTTTAGACTTTACACTAAATAAGAAAAAATTTATTTAAACTTTATAAATATTCAAAAATATAAAAATAAACATTTGAAACACAACACGATAATAATCATGTGGATCAAAAGAAAACAAAAGTTCGCACAATAATAAGAGTCAACTAAAAGCGTAAATAAAACAAGCGATAGAGGAATTCACTAAGTTTAGTAAGACCTATTGAGGACTGCCTTTAAAAAGTAGAAAATATTGTTGAGTTGATCCTGAGAGTCAATGCTTAGTATATTGGCTAAATTGAGTTCTTGATGGGGATATGATATATACTCCTGCAGGTACCTATTTCTAAATCCTTCCAGAGTCGAGCATTCAAGAAGGAAATGGCATAAAATGTTCCCTAAAACTTGGTTACAGAAGGCATACGCTTCATTTTTCTTTTGATGCACGCCTTTGTCATTGTCGCGTAATCTTAGCTCTTCTGTGCCTGACATTCTCAGCTGACTGACCACCCTCAACTTTTAAATACTTGTATGAAATGTAAGGTACTGCTCTGATGCATTATATTGAAAGTTAAAAAATGTTCTATAGAGAGGGTGATTTGTTGAGTTGAAGATTCTATTTATGTCTACTGATAATAAATGGTTTTTCATTTTTTCTATTACACTTCCCCTATAGTATATGATATCATTTAGATGACCATCGGAAAACTCTTGTTCACAACCAATAATTGCAGCATTTCCATTAAATGAACAGAAAATCTTTAATTATACACAATAGTCTATCATAAAAGGCGTATTGCGCTTGCGTGGGCTCAATGTGTTTTATGAGTTTTGACGGAACATTTTTTTTTTTCTCCTCTATTTATTTACTTGATGTTTTTCATATTCCATATTTAGCCATTTCTCATTTTTTAGGCGAAACGAGAGACAGATAATTTCTCCTTATAAAAAAAAACAAAGATACTTTACAGGAATACAAAATAAGCTCCTTCGCCATTTACGCCTTCTCAGAACATTTAAATAATGATAAAGCTTTCCTTATTGGGTTTAATCAAAATCTTTAAAGCTGTTTTTGAGAAGATCGAAAAAAACGTAAAATGTTATAAAATAAAGTAGCCACCCCGTTAGACGAATTTTGATGAAAATTTTGCTGTCACATCACGATCATATAAATATACCAAATACCCAATTTCAGGTTCTTACTGTTTGTAGTTTTTGAGCTTATTAAACATACAGACTCTCAACAAAGAGAGATTTTATAGAGAGGAGAAAAAAAAACGTATACCTTTATTAGCAGGTATTAGCAATTCATAATGAATAATTAATGTCTATATAAGTAGTGTGGACTATACTCTGTTAAAATATCTACACCCAGAGGTGTAGATCGGTGTAGATTTTTAGTAATCCCATTTTATATAATAAAGAAAAATAGCTTACCGACTATTGAAAATAAAAGAGGGTACTCTGTACTATATCCACATGAAAAGAACCAAGAACTTATATAAACTTAATTTCTGAATCGTCTTTTATTGCCTAGTAACAATTTTTTTCAAAAAAACACAATCCACTCTTAGATTTTATTTATTTTGCAATATAATTTGGAAATAAACTGACTGAGAATTATGAGGGAACTACCGTGTTCAACTATTTTATTATTCTTCTATTTTATTATAATATTAATGTTAATATTTGCTTCAATCGACTAATAATTTGGAAATGACCTATCTAGGTTGTTGTTTTCATGAGACCGGCATGATTTTTTTCATTTATTTCATGTTAACTATTTCCACCTAGATTGGCGATTCGTCCCACTGAACGTTCCCGCGGTCATAAGAATTTCAACAGCCTCACAAGAAAATTCTACCACCCCGGTAGCCCAGACGAAATTTTGCTGAAGCTCATTTATCTTTGAATAAGTTAAGTAAAATCTGAACTACCTCTTCTGAATATATACTAGGCGTAAGCAATAAGGAACCTACCTCCATATCTTCCAATACTGATGGGGAAGTGAACATCCGCTGAACCTGCGAAACCAACGCCGGAAGTGCCTCCGATAAGAGGAGAAGAAAGTGGAAGCTATCTGAGAGGAAGTCCTTTACGATTTTCATTGTGAGCACCCCACATTTATCTGACTTAACAGCCGAGAGTTCGTTTCAGCGCCTACCGCTCCACTTAAGAGTTGCTATGTTGGAAAATAATGGGAACAAAATAGCATTAAATAATTTTGGCAACACAAAAGTATGAACGAGTTAAGGAATTGGTTTCCTAGCTTAGTAACACAGACGTTGCATTCTACTATTTATTCTATGTTTGTTTGTTTCTTTGTTTTAAAGCCACTTTATGACACTAAGGCTAATCGGACGATGCTACAGTGGGAGTCCTAAATTTTGCCTATCCAGGTATAATTAGGATAGAGATCTTTAACGAGTACCTGACATCGTACTCGCTCGGGACCTCCATTTTACGTCCTATCCGAGGGACGGCATGGCTAAGGATTTCTTACTCTTTGTTTGTTTGTTTTTACGTCACTTTATGCCACTAAGACTAATCGGACGATGCTACAGTGGGAGTCCTAAATTTGGCCTCTCCATGTATAATTAGGATAGGGATCTTTAACGAGTACCAGACATCGTACTCGCTCGGGACCTCCATTTTACGTCCTATCCGAGGGACGGGACGGACAAGGATTTTTTACTCCCATAAAAAATCGTAGGGCCACCTCGGGGAGCGAACTCGCGACCTTTAGTATTGTAGGTTTCTATGCTAACCAATAAACCACAGGTGACCCCTATTTATTCTTTATACTGTACATGAATCGACTATTGTGACTAAGCAGCTTTTAGTAGAAAATGCTTAAACGAAAATTCTTGTCGGGAGCTGGGAAAATTTGCTCAGAGAGAAAAAAAAATAATGAATGGTAAATGTTTTAAAATATAATATATAATAGTTCTTTTTTTTAAAATGAAATAGTTATTTCTCTTATAAATTATTTAAATTGGACCAGGCTGCCGTTATTGGTACCTTCCATAGAAGTGGAAATTTTACTGCTTTGGATTTCAATCTCATAAAGGAAAATTTCACCATTGAGGAATTGAGGAATTCAATATTCAGGAATGCAGACAAGTTTTCCTTGATGCCTGAGGTAAATGTTGCAGCTAAAGAATTATTCATCGATCTCAAGGCGAATTGGAATATATTTATATTTACATTCCTAATAGTTAATCTTATCACTAGTACCAAAAGTGGTTGTTTTCGGTGCGTGGTCGGGTTTAACGTGTGAAGCGTAGCCGAGCGCAGAAAACACACTTTTGTTATGAACAATACTTTTCATCATACTGCTCATAATTGAGTACATTAAAACACTTTTGTATTTCATTAATTACTTACAGATGCAATATAAGAAATTAAATTGAAACCTTTTTTTTTTTTTTATTTTAAAAAACATCTGTTTATTGACCTTTTTATTAACGGAAGCTGTTGTATTCGCTTTCATATAAAGCGCAGGATTTAGCTGGAATTAGTTCTTTTAAAGCTCTTGGGCTTCTTCTAAAGCATCTTCTGGTATATCCGTGTTATTTTACCCTTCAAACACACAACTTATATTAGAATGAAGCACAGTATAGCTACAACTAACCTCCTTCAAATACATGTTTATTAATATACAGGGTGTTTCGGAATTGCACGACACTATTTTAGGTACGTGTTCTCTAACACAAAATAAACAAAAAAGTTCATATTAACATATATCTCAAACTCATTTATTAAACAGATATCAAAGGTTAAAGATTTATTATTTATTTACTGCATTAAGACTGACTGTACAACGTTTAACGTGTTTAATACTAAATAAAAGGTTTTAATCACCTGATAAACAAATGAACGACAAGCAATGACAGTAGTTGCTCATCTGTTTGTCTAGTTCTGTGTGTTTTAGTGTGAGTGAATCTTGTGACACAGTTCAATTTATGATTATCATGGGAGATACCACAAATTTATTCACTTTTGATGAACAAACAGACATGCTTTTAACTTATGGCGAGGTACATACAAACGGTGCTGCTGCTGTTCGAAGATATCGTGAAAAATTTCCTAACCGAAGAATACCAAATCGTAAAACGTTTGAGGCCATTGAAAGACGTCTTAGGGATAATGGTACGCTAAAACCTATACGAGTGAACGCCGGTCGACTACGATTTCGACGAACTGCAAACGTAGAAGAAGAAATACTCGATGCTGTTCAGTTATCTCCTACTACTAGTACCAGAAGATTGTCACGTCGTTTCGATGTTTCCTCTACCAGCGTATGGCGAACTTTACGCGAACAACAATTATATCCATTTCACGCATCAAGTAGGCAAGATCTGTTACCACAAGATTATAACAAGCGCAGAAATTTCTCCCAGTGGTTAATTCGACAATGCACACGAGATCCTAACTTCCTGAACTGCATTTTGGTTACTGATGAATCTTGCTTTACAAGAAACGGGATTCTTAATTTTCGAAATACCCATACTTGGGCCGAAGAAAACCCTCATACGACTGCTGTTGAACATTACCAACATACATTCTCTTTAAATGTCTGGTGTGGTCTTCTAAGCGACAAAATCATCGGCCCCTTCTTTTTGCCACCTAGGCTGTCAGGTATATCTTACTTGCATTTTTTGCAAAATAATCTGCATGATATTCTTGAAGATATTCCGCTAGGCATTAGGCAAAGGCTGTGGTTTATGCATGACGGTGCTCCAGCTCACTTTTCTCATTGTGTCACTGATCATTTAAATGCAACTTATGGAGACCGATGGGTTGGTCGAAACGGACCTGTTAAATGGCCACCACGATCTCCGGATTTAACGCCATTAGATTATTTTGTGTGGGGCTGGATGAAGTCTATGGTTTATTCTGCGGCATTTGACACGCAAGAAGAGCTAAGAAATCGGATCGTGGAAGCCGCAGTAACTATCAACCACCATCCTGATGCTATACGAAGAGCCAGAGAAGCATGGATTCGTCGTGCTGAATGTTGCATTCAACAAAACGGAGGCGCCTTTGAACATTTACTCTAAATGTTGTAATAATAATAAATAAATAGTAATAATAAATCTTTAACCTTTGATATCTGTTTAATAAATGAGTTTGAGATACATGTTAATATGAACTTTTTTGTTTATTTTGTGTTAGAGAACACGTACCTAAAATAGTGCCGTGCAATTCCGAAACACCCTGTATATTAGTAGCAGGAAAGGTTAGTGCACCAAAAAGATTTTGTTCTAGGCCCGAAAAGTACTATTTTACAGACTCAAACCGAGTATTGAAAACATATGTTTTTGATGCAGTATGATGAAAACACACTTTTGTTACGTGTTATGAACAATACTTTTCATCATACTGCTCATACTTGAGTACATTAAAACACTTTTACATTATACTGCTTATGAAAGTATTTCATTCTAGACTGTTAGCTAGCCAAGAAAGTGATCCATTACACTACTAGTAGTGTAAAGGAAAAATCTTTTTTCTTTACTGTACTAGTAAAGTAAAGAAAACACATGTTAATAAAACTCTTAAAAAGCTTACTAACCTTTTATCACTTTAATTTTTATATATCTGAAGTTAGTGCTGTCAATATTCCCAAAACTATATTTGATCAATGAAATGAAGGTACCGAAAAACTTCCTTCAAAATCACGACACGGATACGAATTTGAATATACAAAAACCTGTAATAAACTACAGGAATAAAGAAAAGTTGATGATATATTTAGAGACGAACCATTATATAATATGAATTATAAAAAGTATACTAACTCCAAACGTGGCATTCAATTACCATTTGAAGGATTCAATATTAGTAATAATACTAATTGTACAATACCTACCCTATGATTTACATTCATAATTTGTTAACATTACACGTTTTATTAAATGTTACCCAAAATATAATTCTTATTATATATTTTATTTTATTTTTCAGTATAAGGTAAAATAATTTACATCACAAACAGATTTCTTTTAAAATAAGAAGATGTCAATTTAATTTCTTATATTGCATCTGTAATTGATGAAATATTGTAGTTAATTACATCACTAGTACAGAAAGTGTCCCTACAGTACTCGGTCTAATTACCGAGCTCGGCTGCGCCTCGCTCGTCAAACCAGGCCTCGTGCTGTAAAAAGCCATTTCTGTACTAGTGATGTAATTAACTACAATATTTCATCAATTACAGATGCAATATAAGAAATTAAATTGACATCTTCTTATTTTAAAAAAAATCTGTTTATGACCGAAATCTGTTATATTCGCTTTCAAATAAAACACAGGATTTAGCTGGAAGTAGTTCTTTTAAAGCTTCTTGGACTTCTTCTAAAACATCTTTTGGTATATCGATGTTATTTTGCACTTCAAACATACTAATTATATTAGAACAAAGCACACTATAGCTACAAGTAACCTCCTTTAAATTTTATTAATATAAATTAGTAGCAGGTAAGGTTAGCTCACCAAAAAGATTATTCAGGCCTAGGCCCGAAAAGTACTACTTTATTACTAAGTATTCAAAAAAATTTTTTTTTATTTAGTATAATGAAAAATATATTTATGCACATCTTCAGTGATTTTTCTTAAATTTGATATCTACTATCTTAATAAGCAAATATTTTGATATGATAGGTATGAAAAAAAAGAACAAATTAAAAAACAAAAAGAATTAACTACAAACAATCGGAAATATGAAAACCAAGGGAAAAACGAAGACTAAATTTAAAAGAAAAAATATATGTACTACTGTTTAATGCAGAAATTCTCGTGGCCAGCACCTTAATGTCTTCTTGGCGTATTACCATATATGGGTTGGTGGGAGCGCACAGTGGGAAAATTTTGTCATTTAGCGGCCAAAAATCTATAACTCCTGACTAAATGACGATAATCGAATAATTCTTTTTTCATCAAAGAGCATAGGATTCCCTTTATCAGTGAGAATAAAAAAAGTAAAAATAACATCGCTCAAAGTATTTCAAATTAATTTTTATATGCATCCTTTCTTCGCTATAATTTAAATCAAACAGTTTATTAGGTACAGGGTTATACAAGAAGAATGAAATGAGTCAGTATTATTATCTATTGAGCTTTCCGCTTATATACATGCCTTTTTCTGGCACTTGCTCCATTTGAAAGATTTTCAAATAATTATTGTCTAAATAAGAAAAAATAAATTAAAAATACCCTATTTTTAGCAATTTTAACGGAAAAAAAAATATTGTCTGATAATTCAACGATAAGTATGTTTTATGTTTAGTCTAATTCGAGGACGAATAAATATTGAAAGTTCAAATATAAGGATTTAAATCTGAAAATCGATATATCGTCGATCGATCGCATTTGATCGATCAAATTCTATTATGGTATTTTAGCACCATTCACCCTCAACTAACCTGAAAAAATCAGAACCAACTATTGCCAATAATAGAAGTTATATCAATTTAAAAACTTTCTTTTCATAAATTTTATAAACATACTCAACGTGGATGAAATTAAAACGCATTTATATCCAATAATTTTACAGCCATTCTCCTTATTTATAAAATATATTTGGTGCAATAATATAAAAATTAAGGCTCAATAGGAAAAAAAAAAATATACCAGAGAGATGAGCATAGATTTTTCTTTAAATGAATTTAATTTTTTTCCTATTGAGCTTAACTTTTTATATTAATTCACCAAACATATTTTATAAATAAAAAGAATGGCTGTAAAAATGTTGGATAAAAATGCCATCCACGTTAAGTATGTAATTTATGAAAAGAAAGTATTTAAATTGGTAAAACTTCTATTATTGGCAATAGTTGGTTCTGATTTTTTCCATAATGGTAGAGGGTGAAGGGTGCTAAAATACCATAATAAAATTTGATTGGTCAAATGCGATCGATCGACGATATATCGATTTTCAGATTTAAATCCTTATATTTGAACTTTCAATATATATCCGGCCTCGAATTAGACTAAATCATAAAAAATACATATCTTTGAATTATAGGAAAATATTTTTTTCCCGTTAAAATACCTAAAAATAGGGTATTTTTAATTTAATTTTTTGGATTTTTTCTTATTTAGACAATAATTATTTGAAAAACTTTCAAATGGAGCAAGTGCCTGAAAAAGAAATGTATATAAGCGGAAACCTCAATAGATAATAATAGTGACTCATTTCATTCTTCATGTATAACCCTGTACCTAATAAACTGTTTTATTTAAATTATAGCGAAGAAAGGATGCATATAAAAATTAATTTGAAATACTTTAAGCGATGTTATTTTCATTTTTTTTAATCTCATCGATAAAGGGAATCCTATGCTCCTTAATGAAAAAAGAATTATTCGATTACACTGTTCTGCAAAAAAAAAAAACTTTTCTCCCCTCCCTTGAACAATTTTCCCTGTTTCTCATGTTTTCAGGTGTGCTGAGTCCGAATCTGAACTCAGAAAAATTCTATCACCCTCTGATTTTGAGAGAAAAGACGTGAAACTTGGAAAAAATGAAAAATTGTATTTGAAAATTATTCTCTTTATTATAACAGATTTTTTTTCTTTTTCAATGATAAAATATAATTAATTGAATTCTGCATGCTATCAGGTATACACAGGTATACAACTCAAAAAATATACACACATTGACAATGAGTTGTTTTTTTTCTTTTGTACTCTTCTTTTGTACTCTTCCTCCTCTGTCTCCCGCTGCAGTGTCCAGCAGTAATCCGCCAGCATCTTCTTATTCCATTTGCCAGAATATCTTTTTTCCATTCTGGATATGTCTTGGTGGAATCGTTCTCCATGTTCGTCCGAAACTGCACCCATATTTGGGGCGAAAAAGTCTAGGTGGCTATGCAGGAAATGTATCTTTAAGGACATATTGCATCCCAATGTTTTATATGAAGTAAGCAGTTCTTGGACTATTTTTCGGTAGTCTCTAGATTTTTTGTTTCTCAAAAACTTATTAAGGATTTGATTGAAAAGGGTACCACCATAAAAGACCACAAAAGATAAAGGAGGGTCATTCCCCTAAAGATCCAGGTAGAGACCAAATCCCTGCCTCAAGCTCAAAAACTGAAAAAACACTTTTAGCCATATTTCTTTAACTACTTGTAATAATCCC
Source organism: Aelia acuminata (assembly GCA_911387785.2). Lineage (NCBI taxonomy): Eukaryota > Metazoa > Arthropoda > Insecta > Hemiptera > Pentatomidae > Aelia > Aelia acuminata. The sequence continues at coordinate 173,553,456 of OU426979.1, forward strand.
ATCAATTTTTTTTCGTTCAAATATACTTCATTGCGCTCAAAATCATTGGGCTTTTGAATTTTTTTCATTATGTTTTGATGCCGAAAAAAAATTCGTCAAATCCACAAAAAACTCACCTTTTTGGATAAAAAACTAGAATTTCTCAGGAAACTGTGTGTGAAAGACACAATCTGACTTCAAATTCGTGTTCAGCACATCTGATAACAGTAAGAAAGCATGTTTTGGTTTGAAGGAGGATTTTCGTGCAGAACAGTGTTATCGTCATTTAGTCAGGTGTTATAGATTTTTGGCCGCTAAATCACAAAATTTTCCCACTGTGGAGCGTGAACAGCTGGAGTTAGTGGGTTGGAATTTAGATTAAGTCCCTCATGAACTGACTGACTCAGACGTTTACAACTCTTTTTCTTTCGTAGTTAGGGTCGACGCTTCGCTACCACATGTGACGTGTAAAGATCCCTATCCTAATTATAGCTGGCTAGGCAAAATTTAGCACTCCCACTTAAGCATCGTCCGATTAGCCTTAGTAGCATAAAGATACGTTAAACAAACTTATTTGCTCTTATTGCCAACACTATTTGTATAGGGTATTCTCCGAAAGCAGCTAAAGTTCACTAATTATAATCTAAATAACGATCATTAGTATTTATGATTTATTCAAAACATTTGTTGATTGAGGATTCTTATCTTGAATTATCATTTATGTAACTTAAGGGAAAATGCTAAAATATGGAATGAAAACATAATTATAAAACAAACTAAAGCTTGCTTCTCGATAAATATGTCATGTGAAGGCCAAGGCCATCGGATAAGAAATAATAGGGCTGAAAAAATGTTGATTATTTCATTTCTTTCTTTTTAAATGCATAATAGATACGATTAGTAACATTCTTCTGATTTTCTTTATTTATTTTCTGTTTTTTATTAAAGGGAGTGAAAAAATCCTTGGTTATGCCGCCCTTCGGGTAGGACGTAAAATGGAGGTCCTGTACGATGTCAGGTACTAGTTAAAGATCCCTATCCTAATTATACCTGGAAAGGCAAAATTTAGCACTCCCACTTTAGCATCGCCTGATTAGCCTTAGTAGCATAAAGCGCGGTTAAAAAAACGAACAAAACATGTGAAATTTCAACTGTTCAACTCAATTTTATTGAGAACTAGCTGTATATGCCGATTTCACCCGGAGAATTTAATTTTTTAAATCTATAAAATCTATAAACTGAGACTTTTATCGACTCAAACGGTCGATTTTGTAAAAATCAATGTAAAGCGAGATCAAAACAATAAAGAATATACCCAGAGATCGGCCGAAGTTATGCAATTTTAATATGGACAGGTGTTCGCTCATGGTCTGTAAGAACCACTGAGCGAAATTTGTAGAATAAGGATTATCAGCTGAAGATCGGCTGAAGTTATGCAATTTTAATATGGACAGGTGTCCGCATCTGGTCTGAAAGAACCACTGAGCGAAATTTGGAAAATAAAGAATATCAGCTGAAGATCGGCTGAAGTTATACAATTTTAATATCGTCATGTGTTCGCACCTGATATCAAAGAACCACTGAGCGAAATTTGGAGAATTTAGGATAAACGGTATGGATTTCTATAAAGAACAAACATACAAACAAACAAACAGAATTTCAACTTTATTTATATAGATGTGGTGACTAGGAAAAATAGTCTTTAGCATGTGGTACTAATACTCTTAATACAGGTACTAACTGTAATTTAAAATCAACCCTCTTTCTGCGTTAACACGCATCCCCATCCTTATAATCATTTATAAAAATATATCCGATATATAAATATATACACACTCACAAATTGTACAATACACATACAATGAACCAATAGAAATGCGATGTTAGATAGGACGGTTGGAAGAGGGGCCCAGAGAGGATAGCGGTGAGGCCGGAGTCACGTAGCAGGTTCAACGCCCTCGTCGTGATATCCTCGTTCTTCGGGATGGAGGGTGTCTCCCGATGTCTCCCCCCTAGAGGGAGCATCGAAGAAGTAGGCACTCTGTTACTGGTTTCTTATTTATTTATTTTCAGGGTACCTTACTTATTCAAGAAGGTTACCTAGAAGATACTTTACTATAAAGAAAGCGACAGTCACGCAGGTACAGAGTTAAGATCTGTAACTGGGTCGAGACACGTTCGTTCTGTGACGTTATTGTCCAATATTATATTTCACAGAGCAAAATATAATCGAGTAAGGATAACTCGATTTGAAACACACGTGCTAACATCATTACAGTCTGGCGCTCCTTAAAAGGACGAATTACTCCAATATAGGAACGACTAACTATACTTATTAGCAGTTTTAAATTCGGTGTTAATGTAACTCAGTTGATTCAGCGATTGCAATATTCCATGAAATATTAACTCAAGCTAAATTATTATTGTAACAACTGTTAGTGCAACCAATGTTAGTGGTAAAAAACATAGAAATAGTATGCAACCATTTTTTTTTTTTTTGTAGCCGACATTTTGCTCAACAACTTGTCAATGAATTTATTTATTTATATTATTTTTTCTGTTATTAATAATAAGTTAAATTCTGAACTTCTGGCTTGAATAACCTTATACAGCCTCTTTTTAGCCTTCTAAAACAATTATCAAAGGTAGCCCAAGCATTATGCACTGGCATACCCACATGCCGGATATCCACTATTGAAGATTAAAAGGGAGCCGGTGATTTCCCTGCCTAAGTGCAAATCAAGAACGGAAGAGGGAATTCACTGAATGTCTTTCAGTTAAGACAGGCGTGAATATAGAAATAAAGTTAAAAAAAAAAATTCTGAACTTGGTACATCCACCGTCTTCGATAACTAGAAATGGTTTGATTGAAACATATATCAAGATAATGTTTTAAACAATTTAATTAGAAGATAAAAGATTCGACCACGGCCGGCAATCGAACCCAGGTCCTCCGCATTCGATTCCCGGCCATGGTCGAATCTTTTATGTTCTAATTTAATATTTAAAAATTAGGGGGGGAGTGGGGTTGGTTGGCATAGGGGGTAGGTTGGCTATTGGCTTATAGTTTACGTCACACCTGTTGTGAAGGCCCCACCATTGTACCACGTGACCCGCACGACCTCGGGAGTCTTGTCCTGAGTTTTCAATCAGATGCTAACAGTGTAGAGAAGAGCATGCTTCATTGATTGATTTTACAACATGTAAGTCAATTTTTATATTTTCAGTAAATTTGGTTTAAAGGGATGGCAAAACATTTGACTCCGATTCTGTTCACATAGCTCCAAACTCCTTTGAAAAACCTAACCTTTCGACTAACCAGTTTCTTGTTTGATTGTTCTTCCCTGTCCTGGCAGCCATCTTTAATATGATTTCTCCTGTGGGGTTAGTTGGCTCTCTTTAACTGGGGTTTGTTGGCGCAGTAGCAATTCGCAAAAGCAAGGTAAACATAAACAAAAGTGAAACTACCAAATGTCTTTAGTTCCAGCGAGGAGGACGAGAGCAATATTTCCTATGCAGAAAGTGACGACAGTCTAAACTTCTATCTTCTTTTATTGTCATTCTATTTAACCTTAAAAGCTGTTAAAAACCGATTCAAAATTATTATTCCATTATAGTGCAGCTTGTAATAACAATAATATGCGTCAGGCAATACTTGAATGAGATGGCTAAACAACTCCACCTTCTAGGCCAACCTGCCCCACATATGGGGGTTAATTGGCATACTCTGGATTGACGAATTCTTCAATTTTCTATGATCTTAGTATTAAATAGTATGTGTTGAAAAAAATACTTAAAGTACTCTAATACTTGGAGTTTACAGTGGTATCAGCCATATTGGGATTATTACACGGTGGGCCAGACCCCCCTACCGTGCACCCCCCCCCCCCACATCCCTCTAAATGGCATATCGTTGTGTTCCTTGTGATAAAAGATTAAGAAAAAGCCAATGTTCCCAGAAAAAAAAGTGGCCGCACTAATCCAAAATGGCGTTCAAACATGGCGGAATGACGAATTTGATTTTAATTAGTTTTTTTATTACTGACATTCACCATTATGCTTAATTTCGCCATAACTGGTGTTTTATTAAAGCTAGGTAGTTCTAGATTCAGAATAAATAAACAAACGTTCTAAAATAATTAGTCTTGACAACATAAAATACCTTTAAAGTCAATTTTTTCAAGTCACTCGCGTAAAAGTTAAAATTCCAAGCTAATTTGTGATTAAACGGCCATCGTTAACGAAAAACGCCCTTAAATAAAACATCTGGAGCAATTATTCTTCTTTAAGAAACAGTGGTCAAATTTCAAAATATATCAACTAGTTTTGTAGAAAACGAACCTTAGCGGCGAAAAGGCGCCAATGACTCGGGCGCATCCAGTCCTCTGCCACATCGTTCATACACGATATAATTACAGCGAGTTTAGGATATTATTTTGAATGTATAATCGAGCCTATGTAACTGTAAGTTTTTAATTGACAGAAATAATTAATATATACACTTTTTTTTTTTTTTTTTTTTTTTAAATATTTATAAATCTGATTAATAAAGGATATAAATATGATAAATAATAATAAATTAGTCGCAGATTGCACATTATCTAAACCTCACTTATATTGACATAAACTGGTTATCTTGAAATGACATAATAATGTTCTCATAGTAGCAGTTGGGTTACAGACACTGGCATCTGTTCATTCGTGAAATTTGAAATAAATGCATTTTTGTAAAGTATTGATTATTTACAGATTTAAAAACAACCAAATAAAAAAGATAAATAAAAAGTTCTGTTCGTTCATTGATATGTAGAAATTATTCATATTACAATTTAGGAAGTATATACCTAACAAAATTTAATAGCTCACAACTATTAATGAATTAACAGTTACACGATGTGTATATATATATATATATATATATATATATATATATATATGATTAATTTAAAATTAAACCATTACTGGAGAGGAAAACCAATTAAAACATGTAAGTATTCGTGCATCTAATGGACTATAATCCACGAAGTTGTGGCTTTTTTCGGTTTCTTGTATATAACTACAGATCAAAAAGTTTACTTTCTCTTTTTTTCGAAAAAAGGGTATACTAATACAAATGAAATGAAATATTTGAAGTTGAAATCGGATTATTTATTTAGCCAAATTCGAACATCAAAGATCGGTAATCGTTACCATTTTGTGGGAAAATCATGTTCCAACGCCTATAACACGACAACATGTACTCTAAATGAAAAATTTTACAGATAAAAGTTTTAGAACATTAAATTAGGCATAAAACAAGCCCATTTATTTTTAAAATTAACTTATTCCTGCGTAGAGATTCAAATGAAAACGTGAAAGTATTCGTAGCACTTACTTCAATCTTTTAACTACATCTTCTTTCCTTCATATTACTACACATCAAAAAGTTTACTTTCTCTTTTTTTCGGAAAAAGGGTGTACTAATACAAGTAAAATGAAACATTTGAAGTTGAAATCAGATTAGTTATTTAGCCAAATTCGAACATCAAAGATCGGTAATTTTTACCATTTTGGTGGAAACTCATGTTCCAACGCCTATAATTCGACAATAGGTACTCTAAATGAAAAATGTTACAGATAATAGTTTTAGAACATTAAATTTAGCATAAATCAAGTCCACCTAAATAGTTAGTTCTGTGAATATTTTATCATTTCCCCTTAGGCTTCACAAAAAGAAGGAATTAAGTGCTACGAATACTTTAACGTTTTCATTTGTATCTCTACGCAGGAATAAGTTAATTTAAAAATAAATGGGCTTGTTTTATGCCTAATTTAATGTTCTAAAACTTTTATCTGTAAAATTTTTCATTTAGAGTACATGTTGTCGTGTTATAGGCGTTGGAACATGATTTTCCCACAAAATGGTGACGATTACCGATCTTTGATGTTCGAATTTGGCTAAATAAATAATCCGATTTCAACTTCAAATATTTCATTTCATTTGTATTAGAATATCCTTTTTTCGAAAAAAAGAGAAAGTAAACTTTTTGATCTGTAGTTATATACAAGAAACCGAAAAAAGCCACAACTTCGTGGATTATAGTCCATTAGATGCACGAATACTTACATGTTTTAATTGGTTTTCCTCTCCAGTAATGGTTTAATTGTAAATTAATCATATATATATATATATATATATATATATATATATATATATATATATACACACCGTGTAACTGTTAATTCATTAATAGTTGTGAGCTATTAAATTTTGTTAGGTATATACTTCCTAAATTGTAATATGAATAATTTCTACATATCAATGAACGAACAGAACTTTTTATTTATCTTTTTTATTTGGTTGTTTTTAAATCTGTAAATAATCAATACTTTACAAAAATGCATTTATTTCAAATTTCACGAATGAACAGATGCCAGTGTCTGTAACCCAACTGCTACTATGAGAACATCATCATGTCATTTCAAGATAACCAGTTTATGTCAATATGAGTGAGGTTTAGATAATGTGCAATCTGCGACTAATTTATTATTATTTATCATATTTATATCCTTTATTAATCAGATTTAAAAAAAAAAAAAAAAAAATGTATATATTAATTATTTCTGTCAATTAAAAACTTACAGTTACATAGGCTCGATTATACATTCAAAATAATATCCTAAACTCGCTGTAATTATATCGTGTATGAACGATGTGGCAGAGGACTGGATGCGCCCGAGTCATTGGCGCCTTTTCGCCGCTAAGGTTTGTTTTCTACAAAACTAGTTGATATATTTTGAAATTTGACCACTGTTTTTTAAAGAAGAATAATTGCTCCAGAAGTTTTATTTCGGGGCGTTTTTCGTTAACGATGGCCGTTTAATCACAAATTAGCTTGGAATTTTAACTTTTACGCGAGTGACTTGAAAAAATTGACTTTAAAGGTATTTTATGTTGTCAAGACTAATTATTTTAGAACGTTTGTTTATTTATTCTGAATCTAGAACTACCTAGCTTTAATAAAACACCAGTTATGGCGAAATTAAGCATAATGGTGAATGTCAGTAATAAAAAAACTAACTAAAATCAAATTCGTCATTCCGCCATGTTTGAACGCCATTTTGGATTAGTGCGGCCACTTTTTTTTCGGGGAACATTGGCTTTTTCTTAATCTTTTATCACAAGGAACACAACGATATGCCATTTATAGGGATGTGGGGGGGGGGGGGGTGCACGGTAGGGGGGTCTGGCCCACGTACTATATATTACCAGGAACGACTCAACAATCAAAAAAGTGAAAACTGTTGCCAACCAACCCCGCTCTCCCCTATAATTTAATTATTCAACCCACGACCATGAATAAATAATATCAAGATAATGATTAAGTCAACTTCAAACGCATTTTCGTTTCAAAATTAAAAAAATCAGATATAAATCCCACATTATCCAGCTGGCGAAAACTCCTGCATAATTTACAAATTAGCTGTAATAAGACAAGGTAAATTTAGTTTACAATTATGAAAAGATAAAAGTAAAAAATAAAATAAATAAATAATATTTCCTGGGGTAAGACATATAAAAAAATAGTTTCAATTATTTTTTAAATTAAATTATTTCTTTGCAAGTTGCTTTTCCCGGGAGGACGGAGCCCTGACACCTCTTATCTACATACGGTTAAACAGGAATACACCAGGGGTCGATTTTCGCCCCCTTGTTATATGTCATTTACATGCATGACATCCCACTTGGCTCTAAAACCTCAAAAGCGACACACGCCGAATGTACTCCAGTTGTAATTTTACACTTCACTTAAATTTAATTTAATAATAATTTAAGTACTTTTATTTAATTTAATAATTAAATAAAAGTAATTTAAACTTACTGTTTACCTAAATTTAAACGGGTGTTAATAGTCTACTACTTGTTCCATGATATTCAGTAAAATTAACCTGGAATATAAAACCTGGGTTAGGAAGACAGTTCTAAGACAAACACAGCCTCCTTAACACGTTCAGTGCGTAACTATCTCCCAGTACGGGTGGGTTTCGAAGTAAACTGTCAAAAAACACTTTGCTGTTTTTGCTTTAAATTTTTAAATATATTTGAAAAAAATATGTTACACATTTCAAAGTCAATAAAAATGTCGTATGACATTGAAAATCGCACGGGGCTGTATGGACCCGGAAAGTGATATGTATTTGGGCTGCAGTCCGGCACCAAGTCATAAAGCCCCCGTGTTTTATCTGTGAATCACATATTCCCAACCTCTGTAAATAACAAAAAACCTACTCCCTTTTCAGTTTAATTTTTGCTGTCGGTTCAAATTTGTTTTCTTTGATTGTTGTGTATCGTAATTTAATGATAATTAATACTCACCCATCTTTATTTATACTTATCAAAAATTCAAATCCTTCGCTGACCATCCTAATAACGTAAAAAGTGTATGTTAAATATTCAATTCTACGTCATGTATCATTATATGGATGAAAACACGGCTGTTATATAATTGTTGATGTCCAAAGAGTAAGAAAATGTTTAATTATACCTAATTGAATAAATTAAATACCTAAAAATAAATTTAGTTCATTTTCCGAAAGGTTTTAGCGTGTTAAATAGAGACATTTAACATGGGGTCAATTAGCCCCGTGACGCACTTGAGGATAGTTGCACTACGGGTTCAATTGACCCCGTGCCGCACTGAACGTGTTAAATTGGTGGGGAAACCTACAGGTTGAATGCGTGTGTTGAATCTTAATCTCATTACCACATTGAATAAAATTGTAGACAATGAAGCAGTAGCTACTTCTTAGCACGTACTACATCCCGCAGTGTTACGGATGTAAACTTTTTTTATTCAAAGAAAATAAAAATTTTCATGCCACACAAATTAATGAAACAAATAATTAGAGGTTACAAAAATTATCACTTTGTAACACAGAAATAACCATGCGACTTGAGCTTCAGAACCAGACTAACTCTCCAGTCTATTGCGTCATGGTAAATCTAGGTGGAAATAATTCTGGAAGCGAATTATTTCATTTCATTTTTCTAAACGATTAAATTTAAGTATGAATTAATAGTCAACACAATGTTTTTGGCAAAGTATTTATAATTATAAAATAAAGTGTTTATTTAAAATATTGTAACCCTTCTGTGGGTTAAACATCTTTTTTATCCAAAGAAAATAAAAATTTTCATATCACACAAATTATTAAAACAAATAAGTAAAGAGGTTAAAAAAATTATCACTTTGTAACACCTACTGTTACTGTAAAACTGTTAGTTCGTTCCGAAAAAATATTTAGAACTATTGGAAACCAAATGTTTTTTTGTTTTTGTTTAACGTTACGCTCAAAACATCAAAAATAATTATCTAGGTAAATTGTATACAATGGAAAAATTGTATTAATTTTTATTTTTAAAACGCTGTATTGTTCTAAAAATCTATATAAATAAAGATAAAATTCCGTTTGTTCTTTATAGAAAGCCATACCGTTTGTCCTAAATTCTCCAAATTTTGCTCAGTGGTTCTTTGATACCAGGTGCAAACAACTGTTCATATTAAAGTTGCATAACTTCAACCAATCTCTGGGTATATTATTTATTGTTATAAAAATCGTTTTGATCTCGCTTTACATTGGTTTTTACGAAATCGATCGTTTGAGTCGATAAAACTCTCACTTTATAGATTTAAAAAATGAAATCCTCGGGTGAAACCGGTATATATAACTAGTATAAAATAAAATAAAATATAATTTATATAATTATACAAAATAAATGTAAACATAAAATATTTATTAAATTGTAATTTCAAATTATTAAAAACAAATAACCGAATAATTTATAACTCTGATTCATTCAAATCTGAATCACAGTTTAGATTCTTCTTCACAATCCATCATAGATATATTGTTATTATATTATTATAAGATATTAATTAAGAAGGGAAGTAACCCTCTCGCTAATGCTTTTCTGGATTTTCGTGGCGTATCCCGAAAGGTATTAAAGAGAGGATTCGATGTCAAGAATAAGATATTTAAGATAACCATGTCAACTTTTACGAGAGTGAAACTCTCTAAAACCCCTTGAACCTTTATTTCAGTCTTTTTAGCTTCTTCAGGGGCTTTGGGGGCTGCAGCCCCTCCCTTTGGAAAAATTTTCGTCATTTATAGATAGAATTTGTCTTTCCTTAATGTAAGGAAGCAAGTTAAAGAACAAATAATGTGCAGAACAAGTAGAATTTTAGTTGTGGAAAAGGCACATAAAGGTAAAAAAGCTGATTAGCAGATCCAAATGAAGGGCTGTGGGGCTGCAGCCCCCCCCTTTACGATCGACTGGATCCGCCCATGGTAGGGCACCACTTACACCATGTTAATGGATGGTTTTCTTGTTTTAGTTACGAAATAAAAGAAATATTCAGCACGTTAATTCTGTAGCCCGATGAAATTTCTGATAAAAGTATATAAAATTTATAAAGAATATTTTCATGTATGCCTGTAATTAAGGAACTCAATAATTAAAAAAATAAAATAAAAGTCTGGCAGAATTTCATTCGTTCATAAAAGCAGAGAAGGGCAAGCCCCATTTCCGGTGTACAATGAAACAGCTGAAAAAAACAACACCATCATTAACAAAAAAAACTTTATTTGGCTTTCAGTCGGTTTTTCGTTCTTCTGCTTTAGGATAGCCACGAAATTCTTCAGGAAAGAGGAAAGTTTGACTTCGGAAGAAAGTTGTCATAAATTAATATAGTTATTTTAGTGTTCCGCTCTCATTTCGCACCAATCTGTGAGAAAAAGAAATAAACCGACTGCTTCTTGCACAATGAAAAACACATGCGGCACAATGAACACTCGTGAGACTCCATGAAAGGTTTCATTGTGCCCCGAACGCTCTTTTTTCAAGGAGCCCGTACGAGCCATTTTGATGTCATTAACTTCCTAGGTGGTAGGAACGTGAAATTAATGCACTTCAGCGTTGGTAGAAGAGCCAAAGTCAGGCAAAATCAGAAGAGATACATGCACAATGAAATGTTGAAAGAGCAGATTGAATAAAAGAAATACTCATACCAAGAAACGAAAATCCGTTCAACGAAAATTTTTAGTTTTCCCACGCAAAACCGCACTTGAGCACACGGAGCCTTTCACGAAACAAGTAGAAAGGGGACAATATGCTGACTTTGTTTTGAGCCACCTTTACCGCTTGCTGTCTGAATTTGGTTGCACTAGAACTTTTGGTTCGCCCAGTGCACCGTATCCCGTTCATTGTGTCCCGTGTTTCATTGTGCCCCACCTCCTTATATGTATATATATTATTTTATTTCATTTTTTATTTAAATAATTTATTTTTTGAAGAGAAAGGATTTTGTCTCAGCAGGGAATCGAACCCGGGACTTACGCGTGACATGCAGGGTATGCTAACCATTGTACAACGGAGCTGGCTTCCAAGCGGTGCCTAATCCTTCCTCTTCACTGACGCCTCTCCCACGATCTCGCAAGTTTTGCGATTATTTACGGGAGTTGGACATTTTTGTGTCCAATTTTGGGCATCTCTTGACTTCCCGGCGCACAGTGGGCGAAAATCAGATTTTAGGTGGACAAAATTCATATAAAAAAATTTATAAATCGCCCACTAAATATTGTTTAGTATGAGTTGGAAGAAGGGAAAATGTAAATATTTACTTTCTTGGATTGTCAACAAGCGCCGGAGAGGATTTTTAATTCGTCTATAACAACCGGCATATTTTTCACAGTGTTCATTGCAGTTCTGTTCTTGTAATAACCTTGCCATTCTTTGACCAGAAAATTCACTTGATTTTTTAAATTTCATGAGAAATGGATTCCACAGAAACAAGTAAGTATTAATATTTCACTAATCGGGGTTGCTACATGGATATAGTTTTACCTATAATAAATAATATCATTAGATAGAACATTTCCATATTTCGATGGAGAATTACTTGCAGAGGGCCAAGGAGTGCCAAGCTAATTATTTCATCATTATTTCACTCAAACCATATATTTTTCATATTCACATAGTTTTTTTTGCGATATTTTGCGTTTTGAAGAATACTTACTAATTTAGGATGGATTTCAGTTTTCGTGCTCACCGTTCCACGAAAAGAATTTGTAACTTAATGGTTTAAATATGGGTCAAAAGATAGAAATAAATGCCTCTTAATCTACATTTTAAAACTTGTAAATAACGATGAAGATAAAATAACAAATATACAAAGAATTAAAGACGCCATAAAAGATTATTCTAAAAAAATCAGTGACAGATAGGAAAAATGTCATCGGAGAGCTCATGTTTTTTTTAAAGGACTTTTTTAAGGAGCGAGGAAGCACAAGAGGTCCATAACAAAGATTCCCGTCGATATAGAGAGCATAATACAAGGAAATGTTCTAGAGAGGCCGCTAACAAAGATCTTCTTATGATGCACTTAGTTTCATCGGACCCAATTGTTGCCAGTTTTCGGAAAACTTTGCGTAAAAAAGCGACCAAACCGTTTGATTTTGATGTAATTAGCCTATTGACGTGTAGTTTACCGTATGATGAACTTCAAGAACTGTCATTAGAAAATGATGTTGACGATACTGACTCGTCAGAAGAAAATGCTGAAGGATGTAGCAGTATTGATTCAGACGATGTTTGATGAATAATTCATTTTTAAAATTGTATATGTTTGTTATTATTAAAAATCTGGTGCGTGCGCGCAACACACAACTTTCACTTACCAACTTACTTAGATTAGAAATTAATGCGTTTTGTTAATTGCCACTTCTCAAATGAACAGAACGCCTTTAATTATGAAAATTGGTCTGTCATTAAAGGCGTACTCTGCATGCGCGGGCTCAACGAGTTTTATGAGTTGACTGAAAAATTTCTTTTTTTCTCCTCTTTATGTTTTCTTTATTTTTATCATATCTCATATTTAGCCATCTCTTAATTTTAGGCGTAACGATAAACAGTTAATTTCTCCATATTAACAAAAACAAAGGTACTTTATAGAAAACAAACAAACAAAAAAGGCCCCCCCAAAAAAAAAGTCCCCTCAGAACATTTTAATAATGGTAAAGCTTACCTGATATTTAAGAACACTTAATTTTCATTAAACATGACGAATTTGATAAAAATCGTTAAAGCCGTTTTTGAGATCTTCGAAAAAAAGGTAAAAATTGGAAAAAAATAAATAAAAAATAAAAAAAACCCGTGAAAATGATACCAAATTTTTTAAGTAAAGTCCCCCCTCGGGTTGATCAATTTTGATGTAATGTTGGCTATCGCATCTTTGGTATATGCATACATCAAATACCCAGTTTGATCAAAATCGTTAAAGTCTTTTTTGAGTAAATAAAAAAAACACGTGACAATGATAGAAAATTTACTAAGTAAAGTCCCCCCTCCGGTTGATCAATTTTGATGTAATGTTGGCTATCGCATCTTTGGCATATACATACATCAAATACCCAGTTTAATCAAAATCGTTAAAACCGTTTTTGAGTAAATAAAAAAAACTCGTGAAAATGATACAAGATTTTTTAAGTAAAGTCCCCCCTCGGGTTGATCAATTTTGATGATTTTTTTACAGTCATATCTCGGGCATATAAATAGATCAAATACTCAGTTTAATCAAAATCGTTAGAGCCGTTTTTGAGAAAATCGAAAAAAACGTAAAAAGTTATTAAATAAAGTACCCCCTCCCTTTGAGCAATTTTGATGAAATTTTTGCTGTCACATCGCGGACATATACCTACACTAAATACCCAATTTCAGGTTCCCACGGTTTATAGTTTTTGAGCTAGTCTGTTCACACACACACACACACACACACACACACACACACACGCACACACACACACACACACACACACACACACACACACACACACACACACACATACCATTTTGCGGGACTTGGTTATTTTGACTCAGGGGATCCCAAAACGTGTATTTCCGTTGAAAACCGGAAGTCGAAAATTTTCACGATCGCAATACTTCCACTTACTATATATTTCATATATAGGTAAGTGAAAGTAAAAAACAGATCAATAAAATGACTTTTTTCTTTAAGTTGTTAGTCTATTTTTGTTCATTATTTTCGTAATATAGTCTGTTTTCCTATGTGTATTATTTTTTATGAATATATTTATCGTTTTTATGTAAATAATAAATGCAAAAAGTTACTACTGAAATGTTTCATAGATTTACAAAATGTTTTTCTCAATTTTTATCCATTATGTCCAAATTTATGTGTGTGTACAACATTATTTTGTTGGATATCATAAAAAATATGGGTCACAGAATTTTTAAAGATTTTTCCCTTGCTCAGTGACCTCAAAAACATCAAACAACACAAAAAAATAATTTTGTCCACCTAAAAATGGATATTTGCCCACTGTGCGGCGGAGCCAAATCTTTTCTCTTCAAAAATAAATTATTTAAATAATTTAAAAACAAGGTGGTTAACCACAATAATGACTAAATTAATATATTTTTGTCCTGCCATCCACTAAATCAAAAATTAAATGTAATGAGTAATATGATGAACAAAGCCATAAAACTAACTGACAGTATATATCTGAAAGAGGTAAAGGATCGAATCTTTGATATTCTGAATAAAAACCTGTATCCTAAGAAATTAGTTTCGTGCACATGGTACAAAATCATGAATGAAATAAATAAACCAAAGATGTCTACTAACAATAATAATGATGGTCCCCTCCTGGCTCGGTACAGAACGCTAACCTATATAAAGCATTTATCTGAATCCCTTAAACAAAGCTTCAAAGAATATGACATCAATGAAATAAAAATCACTTACAAACCATGCAATAAACTTGATCAAATACTTACCCCGCTCAAAGATAAAATTGCAACTGGTCTTAATTCTAACCTAATTTACAAAATTAATTGCCTGGATTGCCAAAATGCATATATTGGCATGACTACTCAAAATCTCTGCAATAGAATCTATCAGCATAAAAATTCATGCACAGAATACAAAAATAAAAATAAAGGAATAAAAGAACCTAAAACTGCACTAGCTAAACACACATCCGAGCATAAGCATAGCTTCGATTATGACAAAACTATAATTTTGCATAAAGAAAATTCTGAGCCAAAATTAAAATAACTTGAAGCACTATATATTGCTGCAAACATTAATAAGGTTGTCAATTTTAAAACTGATGCAAGAAATCTTAACAACTTTTTTGCTGAAACTATTAACATTTTAAACCAACAGTGAATTATTTATTCTAGATTTGCCTTTGCTTTTCATATGTTTTTTATATATATTTATAATTCTAGTGCATGATGTTATGTGTGTAATGGGTGTGAGTGTGTATGTATATATGTGTAGATGCAAAATTAAAATTACTTTATTTGAACCTTCTTCAACTTTAACATTGTGTTTAATTTTCTATAGACCTCATTCAGTTATTATCTCTGTTATCTAAATTTGATTGAATGTTGGCAACACTGTATATTTCCCTGTTAGCCCTCCTTCCATATGGGAAGGTTTCAGTCTGTTTCTAGCTTGCATGTGAAACTGTTGTAGCCCTGAAGATGCCTGAATAGGCGAAAATTTGGCATGTAACCTGCATGATTAAGTGAAATATTGAAATTATACGAGACTTTGAGGCCTTGCATTCTATATCTATATTTTTTTATTATTTTTTTTTTTTTTTAGTAAAAGTTGATCATAGTATGTTTCAGTACCGAAATTGAGTGCTGCAATGGTCAGGACTCAATTAAGCCGATCCAGTGAGGTATATTTCTGTAGTAGGACACGGCTATTGTGGGATAAGGGGCGGGACTCGTTAGTTGGCTGAGGGGGTGAGGGATGAGGAGCGAGAAGGGAAGAGGGAGGAGTGATAGGGAGTGATAAGGAGGGATAAATCAGGAGAATGGGAGGGCTGAAGGAGAAGCGAAAACCTCATTACCTGTCCCCGCAGCCTTCCAGTTATTATCCGCCCTAAGCTATCTCTCCTATTGGACCTGTCCCATAAGGGGAACGTGTCAAATTTGTTTAATGATATTAAACTTATTGAAATATTAATCATTTTAAATAGAATGGTTTATAAAGGTATATATAGGGTGTCCCGAGTTTAAATGGCAAAACTTCAGGAACTTATAGGGGACCGAAAAGTCAAGACAAAAAGACAAAAAGTCCTTTAGAGATTTGATCGTTTTTGCTTAGTTTTAGAGAAAATCGCAAAAAAAGAAACAAAACATGTTTTCATTTTTATACTTATTTATTTACATTTATATTTATGCTATGTTCTTTTTAATGTAAATATTGCTCAAAATGTTGTCCTAATAAACTTCCTGCTTCAAGGTTCCCCAACGAAGAAATCGATGGGTGTCATATAAGGTGATCTGGGTGGCCAAGGTACTACGCCTCCACGTCCAATCCATCGTTGTGGATAATTTATATCCAGCCAAGCTCGAGCAGCTCTGCTACAATGTGCTGGACATCCATCGAGTTAGAACCACATTTCAATCCGCTGTTGTAAGAGAATGTCATCTAAATAATTGGAAAAGTCGTTCTCCAAAAAATGTGTAAATATGATTCCATTCAATCTTTCAGGTAAAAAATATGGTCCCACCAGTAATCCGTTCCAAATTCCAAGCCAAACGTTAATAGCAAATTCATGCTGAAACCTATTCTATCTAATTGCTCTGGGATTTTCAAGAGCCCAAACATGATAATTTATTTGATTAACAATTCCTCCTCTTGCAAAGGTAGCTTCATCGTCTATATAATTTTTAATGGAAATAAATTATCATCGCGAATTTTTTCAAGAAACCAGTTACTAAAATTCAATCTCTTGACATAATCTTGAGGTAATAAATTCTGAACTTTTTGAAGACGGTATGGGTAGCGATTATCACCTTTCAAAGTTCGCAATATTGCTTGCCGCGATATTCCTAATGCAGCAGATGGTCTTCGGATGCTAGTCTCAGGATTGTTAATGATGTGGCGTTGGACACAATTTCTTCTCCGATAATCTGCTCTTATTGCTGCCTGGAATTGGTCGCCTTCATTACGTATTAAGAATGACCCAGTCTTTCGTAGTCTATTAAAAGTTAACGAAAAGACTCGTCGAATGGGTACTCTTCTATTTGGAAATCGTCGCGCATACTCCCGCACCGCTTTTAAAGCATTACCGTTACAGAAACCATACTCAAAAATCAAATCAGCGTATTCAATATTAGAATATGTACGAAGCATTGTGGCTGATGCTATTCACACAAAAATATCTGAGCAACTGACTGAAGACTGATTTAGGAATTATAATCCTATAAGGAAGCCAAAATGTAAACAAATAAAAGAATTTAAAGGATAACATTAAGTGTTTACATATCTCACTGCCTAGCCTGACGAACTTTGAAAGGTGATAATCGCTTCCTATAACATTTTTGTTTTGTTTTCTTTTTTTGCGATTTTCTCCAAAACTAAGCAAAAACGAGCAAATCTCTAAAGGATTTTTTGTCTTAGTTTTTCGATCCCCTATAAGTTCCTGAAGTTTTGCCATTTAAATTCGTGACACCCTGTATACATGGGTCTATTTTGGAAGAGCGATGCCCGTGTTTATCATTTTAATAACATAAAATTTACTCTGAATCTATAAAATGGGTCAAACTATATTGAATTAACATTACCAAGTTTCATAATTTGGATATTAATGCATTTATGATCCTGACTCAAACTTTATGAATATATTTCAGTTAAGTGAGCACATCAAGACTGAAGACAATACTCTTAGGTTTCTACAGAGCAAAAGGATCATATCTTGTAGAAAGTTATGCGGCAAAGGGCACCCCATGAAGTTATTTATAATAAGATAAAGTGCTTGTTGGAGAAGAATTTGGAGAACATTGCCGATTTTCGTCCATAGGTTTACCTTGTATATTTTGAGGCTATTTATAAAAAATACATTTGTTTTATAAAATTTATTTTCTTGAATATGTAGGGGAAAGTGCCTTATTATGGGATACTTTTTTTAATATTTAATTGGTTGGCTCTAAATTGCTTAGACGACTCAAAAATGTTGTTATACATCTAGCAGTAGTAGTAGACCACATCAAAAATGAAAAACATCCCATATCTCCTTTTTGAAATTTGTAATCAAGGTTCATGTGAGATAAGTCAAATTTGTACTTTTTGAAAATAGGCTCTTAATATGGGATAGGGGGGTTTCCTAATATGGGATACATAACCCGTTTTATAAATCTATTTATGTTATATCCTAATATCGGATACATATCCCCCTTGATATAAAATGAAATATAGTGTTCGTTTATTATACAGACGATATTTACAAAAATATATGTTGTAAATGCCCATGGCGACGTATGATCGGAAACCCAAAGATAGCAAATTCAAAACCCGGAGCCAGGGTATATTTAATAATATTACTCGGCATTAATCCCCCGCCTTCCCCCTTGGCAGGAAAACTCCGTAAAGCCTAAGAGGCGAGAAAGGGGATGAAAGAAAAAAAAGATTTTTTTTTTTTATAATTTTAAAATAATAAAAATTTGATAAGACCTTTATTTGATAGATTCTTTAAAAAATGACAAAGAAAATATGTGGATTATGAGTTCAACGCAGCTCTCATGACAGGACAGTATGTTGTGCAAATTATTCAAGATGAAAAACCGAAACTATATCTTTTTACTTAAACTCGGTTTGTTTGTTTAACGCAAGTTAAACAGTAATCGGATGATTCTACAGCAGGAGTCCTAATTTTTGCCTCTCCTTACATCATTAGGATAGGATTCTTTAGACAGGACACTCCACAGTAGGAACGTTGAACTATAGTTTCTTCATTTTCTAAATGTTTAACTTAAAAAGTTTCTAAAAACTCAGTGTTTAAAGTAATATTTCATTAAAATTATTTTAATCTATTTATAACTATTTTTATTTCAGTGGTAAGTGCTATAAATTGATAAGTGCCTCAATATGGGATATCCCATAATAGGAAGCAGTAGGTATCCCATATTAGGGGATGTGGCTTCTTTTTTTTAAGGGGTTATTGTGCTTCAGTATGTAATAAAAAAAAAGAAACAAGTTAGCTAATATTGTAATAAATTATTCAACATTTAAAATGAAACAATGATTAAGGGAGTTCGACTTATCTTGAGGCCAGAAATATCAGGTCAAAATAACCACGAAAAAAGTTTTTGAACCCTAAAACAACAATTTAATCAAAATAATCCAACAGGATGAGAATGTGTAACGATATGACAAGTGTATGTGCCAATGCGACATTAATCTTCAATTTTATAGAATAAAAGCGAGGTTGTAGTAAAAACAATATCCTGAAACCACATATCCCATATTGGGCAACCATCCTATAATGGGGCACATTCCCCTAATAGTTATTTAAAAAAAAAAAATCACTGGCATCCCTATTAGAAACAGACCCGTACATATATATACACATAGTAAATTCCTATCAAGGCTTAAATAAAATTAGTGGAAACTGAAGTCGGGAGTTCGTCGCGGGAAAAATTTTGTTATACAAGGTTTTAATGAAGAAACTCAAGGAGATGATTCTAGAAACGATTTTCGAATAAGTGATTTTCATGGATGATGCGATTTCAAACGGAATAGGAGTTAAGTTCAGTTTTGTGTTTTTATTGAATAAATAAGCAGTACTCGAAAATTATTCAGTATAATAAAATTGTATGTGTACCAAGGTTAATAGTACTATTGTCCAATATGTAACATTTCAAAAAGATAAGATTCAAAAAAATAAGATTCAATATATAAGATTTAAAAAATTAATTGTCTGGGACTAATGCATCATGGCTCAAAATGTATTTTAGGATTTCGTATTAATGTGTCCTGTTCAAAACAATCGCATTTGACCGATTAAATTACATGCTCAAATTGTCTACCTACCTGGAAAAAAAAAAAAAAAAAAATCAGAACTAACTATTGCCATAAAAAAGTGCATGTTAATTTAAATATTTTTTATTAGCAAAAGTGCGCGAAATAACACTTAAATGCAATTATGCATTCAAATAATAAAGCATTTTGTGCAAATTATTCAAGATGAAAAACCGAAACTATATCTTTTTACTTAAACTCGGTTTGTTTGTTTAACGCAAGTTGAACAGTAATCGGATGATTCTACAGCAGGAGTCCTTATTTTTGCCTCTCCGTGCATCATTAGGATAGGATTCTTTAGTGCCTGACTTCGTACAGGCTCGGAACTTCCATTTTAGGTCCTATCTGAGGGACGGCAAAGCAAAGGATTCTTTACTCCCTTTAAAAAATCCTAGGGCCACCGCAAGACAAGAACCCTCTACCTTTAGTATTGAGTCATTCCATGTTGAGGCTAAGAAAAATACCAAATTTCAACTCAATATCTCAACCTGTTTTCAAAATATAGCCATGCAAACCCACGGAAAAACGCACAATTTCGACCTGTCGCATCATCTGGAAATTGAAATTGCAGCTCTTCTAGACTATATAGAGAGTTGAAATTGATTTCATTTTAGAACTGAATCTTTGACCTTCCTTATGATATGCAACTTAATAGGGTTTAAGAGAAATTCGTTTTTCAAAATTCGAATCAAAATATAAAATTTTAATTTCTCAAAAAGCCTATTTTTTTAAAATTCTGAAAACATTTACTGGATTTCAAAAGGCTGTCATTAATAAGTGCTATAAAGATTATGATGGGACAGCAATGGGTTCATGCTTAAAATAATTATTGAAAAATTTGAGGTCCAGAAACAGAAAAAATCTTGAATAAAAATAGGTGTAGATTTTTTCCAAATTTGACTAGGTCTATGATATTGGTGTCGTTTAACAACGCATTTCATGCCGTTTCATATCATATAAAACAATGTCATATGAAATGGCAAATGTCATTCCATGTCATATGAAATGACATGGAATTCGCTGTTAAATGACACTAATCTCATAGTCTTAGTTAAATTTGGAAAACAATTACAGCCTATTTTAATCATGAAATGCTACATTTATGGACTTTTATCACTAGTTTTCAGTTTTATTAATGAAGAAATTTTCACCCCACATTTATATTTTGCTGTATGAATAGATATAATACTACCTATTTTTCAAAAAAATATAAAAAAAATTAAAAAATGCTCTTTTTGAGAAAATTGAAATTAAAATTTTACATTTAGTTTTAAGATAATTACTTTAGTTCCAACCTATACATTGTCTTTTTTGTCTTATACCATATGAAACGGCATGAAATTCGCTGTTAAACGACACCTATATAGGCTTACATAGGCTACATAGGCTTAGTCAAATTTGGAAAAAATCTATACCTATTTTTATTCATGATTTTTTCTGTTTCTGGACCTCAAATTTTTCAATAATTATTTTAAGCATGAACCCATTGCTGTCCAATAATAATCTTTATAGCACTTATCAATGACAGCCTTTTGAACTCTAGTGAATTTTTTCAGAATTTTAAAAAATGGCCTTTTTGAGAAATTCAAATTTAAAATTTTGATTCAAATTTTGAAAAAAAAATTCTCTTAAACCCTATTGAGTTGAATATCATAAGGAAGGTAAAAGATTCAGTTCTAAAATGACATCAATTTCAACTCTCTATCTCGTTTAGAAGAGCTGCAATTTCCAGATGATACGACACACAGTGGGAAATTTAATCCAATAATTATAGAGCCATTCTTCTTATTAATATAATATGTTTGGTGCAATAATATAAAAGGTAAAAAAATAATATCAGAGACATGAGCATAGATATTGTTTAAAATAAATTTTATTTTTTTCCTATTGAGCTTGCCTTTTTATATTAATGCACTAAACAAATTTATAAATAAGAAGAATGGCTGTAAAATTATTGGATAAAAATGCGTTTTAATTTCATCCACGTTAACTATGTAATTTATGAAAAGAAAGTATCTAAATTGATATAACTTCTATTATTGGCAATAGTTGGTTCTGATTTTTTCCATACTAGTAAGGGTGAAGGGCGCTAAAATACCATGATAGAATTCGATCGATCAAATGCGATCGATCTACGATATATCGATTTTAAGATTTAAACCCCTATATTTTAGCTTTCAATATATTTTCGGCCTCGAATTAGACTAAATCATAAAACATACTTATCGCTGAATTATACGACAATATTTTTTTCGGTTAAAATTCCTAAAAAATAGGGTATTTTTAATTTAATTTTTTGGATTTTTTCTTCATCAGATGTTAATTATTTAAACTCCTTTCAAATAGAGCAAGTGCCTGAAAACTACATGTATATGAGCAGAAAGCTCAATAGATAATAATCCTGTCTCATTTCATTCTCCATGTATAACCCTGTACCTTATAAACTATTTTATTTAAATTTAAGGGAAGAAAGGATTAATTTAAAAATTAATTTGAAATACTTAGAGTGATGGTATTTTTATTGTTTTTATTCTCACTGATAAAGAAAATCCCATGCTCTTTAATGAAAAATGAATTATTCGATTATCGTCATTTAATCAGGAGTTATAGATTTTTGGCCGCTAAATCACAAAATTTTTCCCACTGTGCGACAGGTCAAAATTGTGCGTTTTTCCTTGGGTTTACATAGCTATATTTTGAAAACCGATTGAGATATTGAGCTGAAATTTGGTATTTTTCTTAGTTTACAGAAAGGTGTCCTATGTACTAGATTTTATTAAAATCTGAAATGGTGCGGGAAAAAAGTGTGTTGATATGACATGGAATGATGCATTGTAAGCTGCTATACTAACCACTCCACATAGGTGACCTCTACTTAACCTCTGTAAAGCACTATAAAACAAAACAAAAACCAACTATTGATTAAAACATTTTGAGAAAAAAGTTGGTTTCTTAACCGAAACGAGAGTGAAATAGCCTTTATAGGAATTTTGTAGGGGGAATATTTCTGGGTAAAATGTCTGGGCATTTATTTATCTGAAACTTATAACACCGCACAGTGGTTGAAAATCGACTATTTTCGGAAAAAAACCTTGTCAAACCCGATCTGTGAGCCGCAAAAAAATGAAGTTATATTATCATAACCACGATTGAATTTCCTATAAAATGTATAGGTTCGAGCCCCGCTTAACCGGCTATTCGGATTAACCGGCAGTGTAAGGAAAATAGAAAAAAAAATTATACATCAATTTTCGACTCGAAATCGGCTAGTTTAAACACTTTTGCTGTTTTATGCTAGTAATATCATTGATGGTACTTGCAATATAATTTTATTTCATGAAAACACTCAAGTTAGTTAAAAAAAAAAAAAAAAAAATCATACATAGGAACTATCAATTATTTTTGTCGTTATGTTTTAATTCTTAACTATTAAATGTATATCATATTAAAATATAAGATTGGGATCATCCGACTTTAATATAATTTTGATAGGAGATGGTGGGATTGACTGTTCAATAGGTTTAATAACTGCAACTCTGTGAAAATTTAGTTCCCTTATTCACGCTAAATAATAGCTGAACCCTTTTTTTTAATACCAATCTTCTAAAAGCAAATGGATGCTTGAAAATTAAAAGTGCCGAAGCCTTTAAGTTATCTGAGGTCATGTTAATAAACTTATTATTAATAATTTCCAAATTCATTTTAAAATCATGGTAGGTGAAAAAGTTGATTTATTATCGACCTAACAACGATTCAGACTGACTTTATAAATGATACTACAGACCTGGTAAGTAAGGCATGATGTTTTACTAAACAATTAGTAATATCCTAAACTGAAGCACAAGCTCCATAGCGGATAAACTGCAAGAAATAGCTTTGGTATTTCAATAAAAAAAAAAATCCCACAGGTACAGACGCAGGTGGACGCAGCTAGAATATGTTTTAATATTTCCTTGAATGTATGTTCTTCTTAAAAAAAATGGATTTTAAAACTGCGCTCGGCTGCGCTTGAAAAATATGGATTACCCAAAAACATGTTTTGTCTTAATTTTATTGCATTTATTCCGCATTTTATTTCTGGGTTAAAACATAAACCAAATAGCATCATTTTTATGCTAGTGTAATATGTGAGATCGCTTTTCATGATTAAGAAGGAAAATCGCTCTAAGAAACAAAAATGCGAGTTGTAAAAATTATTATAGTGCTATAAATTTTCCGTTGAAAAATAAACCTTTTCAATGATCGATTTTCAAAGGGTCCTAACAAGTTTAAAAATCAGAATATATCCGAATAAATTGATGGAATGTGTCAGGTAACTATTCTGTTAATTAATATTGAAAAGAAAAAGAATATTCCAATACCTTCAAAAAATGGGTTTTTTCCGCCTTTCAACCACTGTGCACCGCGAGACACGAACATTCTATCTTTAGAATTGTAAGTTGCTATGCTATCCACTTTTCCATAGGTGACCCCTACTTAACTTTTGTAAACCATTATAAAACAAAACAAAAACCAACTTTTGATTTAAAAATCAAAGAAAAAAGTTGTTTTCTTAACCGAAACGAGAGGGAAATAGCCTTTATAAGGATTTTGTAGGGGAAATGTTTCTGGGTAAAATGTCTGGTTATTCTGTTGTCTCTTCATTTATCTATGAAGCTTATATAACCCTTATAAATTAAGCAAAAATATTTCACTCACGAGACAGCTTACATAACCCAGAATTGGCTTCAGACTGCCCCGAGCTGCGAATCGTGAAACAGTTCCACAGTGAATCCTCAATCGTACCGTAGCGAAATATATAGTTAACACCCACGATAAGATAAGTAGAGACATATTGCAGTGAACATTAAACATGAAGGGGAGAGCCACGGTTTCCCTGTTAGATAAGATGGAGGGGCTTTGTTGTGCAAACTGTGCCCTTGTTGACTCAGGATTTTGCCCTAGCTGATTAATGAATTCAATATGAAAAACTGACGTGGGCTAATTGGCAGTTGGGATTGGGGAGTGGGTCAGGCGGGGTTTAGAACCGAATCCCACCCCAATATCCCACCAATATCTCATCCACCCCAAAAAACGATAGTTCCTCATTAGAGTGATACATGAGGGTAAAAATACTCATGGTCAAGGCATAATCTCATTACTTATTATGATCAGTAGAGCTCGGATTCCCGTGCAATTGCATCTTTTTATTGGAAAGTCAGAATAGAGCGAACTCGAGTTACTTATCCGAATCAAGCCTAATGGGATGTTTTAATGAAGTTTTATGCTCCACGAAATTGCACGTTTTGGGGTTTACTGCACGAAATTGCACGTTTTAGGGTTTACTGCACGAAATTGCATGTTGTGCAATTTTCCTGCACGAAATCGTATTATTTGATATTTTGAAGAAAAAAATTATTACAAATTGTAATTTTCTTTAATACACATAAAAACAATAGTGGAAAAATAAATGTGAATATCATAGGGGGAAAAAAATAAAGGGAACTTGGGAGATGTAAACCAACACAAACCTCCGATTTACCAGAACTGAGGGTTCAGTGGTTCCTGGATGTTTACATTTTGTTTCTCAATTCTCATTGTTCTGTCAGTATCAAACTAGCTTCTGTCGAGTAAATTGTAACTAAAAATGCCTAAAATTGGAGCCAGGGTGTCTTCGAAAACTGCGGGATGGATTGAAAAATATCCTGAACTCAATGTGATAAAAAAATTGGATGTGAGAGGAAAACACAAATTGATACCCGCTATAGCGCAAGGAAGTACCTAATTTTTTTAACTCTAGAACGGTTACAGGGGTAGTACGGGCCACCAGTGTGCTTAAAAATAAGCCTACGCACCGGATATTGCATCTAGTGATTCCATAATTTGAGTAGTATTTTTCCTTTTTGAAGATCTTCCTATTTCCAATATAAGTAATCACAGCTCACATGCGAGTATTTTACTCTGTATTCCAGATCTTGCTGTTACTATTTTAAGTGAATATTTTACATTCTGATTTTTTTACAGGAATTTTTTTCCAAAATATATTAATAGTATTATACAATAGATACAAAATTAAGTGATTTTACCAAACTCTATGCTAAATCTGTAAATTGTAAATATAAAAATAATCTGAAAAAATAAAAGAGTTTCTATTTCAATTTACTCTCCGCTACTCATTTTTTTCCAAAGTAGCTATTTTTTGTTCACAAAAATATTTTAATGCCTTATTTTCAAGTAAAAGGTACATTTTTATTGCATGTTTTGAAGTTCTTAATGCACGTTTTTGCACGTTTTGCAGTTTTAATTGCACGTTTTCAAATTTTTACTGCACGGAATTCCGAGCTTTAATGATCAGTTTAAGAGAAATTTTAATAAAGTAACAAAAGTTAAGAAGGAAAAAGTAATGTAACACTTATAAGGGTTTAAATATTTTTTATTAAATTAAGGGCTATTAAAATAGAGAAAAAGCAGTTAGAAGCAAAATAAAAACCATGAAAGCGACTACTTATTTATGCCTCAACCTTTATTAATTAATTAATCTTTTCCACAAATAAATAATATGGTTGTACCTGGATGGCCTAATCATACTTTTATATCAGGTCATCCCATCCATCCATAAGTAATATCGGTTTTTAATGGCGTGCTATCTCTATATGTATAAGAGGCTTTGTCCTGACTGACAGAATCAACGCAGAGCAAAAACTACTAATGATAGAAACTTGAAGTTCGAAATTTAGATTTTAAACGCGATGTAGGTAACCACTAAGAAAGGAATTTCAAAAATGTAACCCCTAAGGGGCTTAAATGGCGAAATTGTCGTTTAACTCTAACGGAAATCTATTTTTAAGATTTTAAACCATATGTTTTTTATTTGAATATCGATTTGAACAGACATTCACATTAAATATGGCTACTTATTATTTAAATATTAGTGGTAAACAAATTATGCACACTGTGATTCCCATGATTAGGGATGGGGCGTGTTTATTTCGATCTCTTCTCCATATATATAAGAGGCTTTGTCCTGTTAATTAATGCAGAGCAAAAACTATTTAGGACAGAAACTTGAAGTTCGGAATTTAGATTTTAAACGCAATGTAGGTAACCACTAAGAAAGGCATTTCAAAAATGTAACCCCTTATGGGTTTAAATGGCGAAATTGTCGTTTAACTCTAACGGACATCTATTTTCGAACTTCGAGAAAATATATCTGATTTGGACTCATTTTAAAGAATTTGATCCGACGAGTTTAACTCAAAAGCTCCTACGGGGCGTCGAAAACCATGTTTTACAGCCGAAAAATGAAGCGTTCACGACGAGTAAGTCATTTTTTTTTCGGCGGTTTTAGTGAACTCTCTCCATTCCATTCTCTTCCTCTCTTCTACCGAGCCGGCAGCTTCCCCCTCCAACATTCCACCTACCGGAAGCTCAAATTCTACTAAATCTCCTTAACATCAGTTAACATATTATATTAGATCAATACCAATGATTTTAAAGGCTCGCGGGCGAAGCCGCGACGGGGAATGCTAGTAAGGTATAGGATAAAATCAATGAAACACGTTCAATCTAAAAGATGTTTACCATCTTAATGTATAACAGTTTGCCACCTTGAAACCAAATTTCGAATGCCTGTTCTGAAAAAATCCTTTGGGTTTGAATCAAAGAAAGCTAACACCTCGTATTTCAGCTCATCGACTGAATTCATGTTCATGCCGCTTAACGAGTTTTGGAGACTGCGGAAAAGGTGATAATCCGAAGGCGCCAAGTCTGGGGAATACGGTGGGTGAGGAATAATTTCCCATCCAAAACCTTTAATTTTTGCAACATGGGGCCTCTATTGATAAATGATGGACGTGTCACCTCAATTTCTCGCTTCAATCGGTCCAGCTGATCACAGTACAGATCTTTAGTGATAGTTTGGTTAAGATCAAGGAATTCATGATGAAGGATTCCTTCCATATCTCACCATGCACCATACATCTTCACTTTTTTCGGATGAAGTCCTCGCTTCTGTCCTAGGTGTTTCTCCAGGTTCTAACCACTGCTGCGACCGTCTAACATTCCGATAAAAAACCCACTTTTCATCTCCAGTTACTATCCTGTTCAGAAAAGATTCTTGATTTAAACGGGAGAGTAGAGAAAAGTAAGTGAATTCTTGGGAGATCCATTTCGAATGAAATTCCAGCACAGAATAAATAAGTATCACCAACCAAAACATCATAAACAGAAGTGTATTTAATGCCATAATAAACAAAAAATGTAAACATAAATAAAATGAAAAGGAGGGATTATTAATCTAAACATAAACGAACAGAATGTTAAAAACCGACATTACCTATTGGATGACCTGATAAGATCAGTAAAGCATTGTTTGAGTAAGTTGTGACATCTAAAATTTTAATAATAAAAATAAAGAAAAACTATTTATCAGACAGATGTTTTATTACTGCGGGTATATAAGCTGTTTGTTGTACCATTAGTCCCTAGAGCAAATTTTGAGAAAAAATGTACCTATGCTGAGTAAACTATAACTTCAAAAAAGAAATATTAATTGTTATAAAAAAAAATATATATATTAATTGGTTTTAAATAAATAAAATGATCGTAACCAAAAAAATGGTAAATCAGTGGAGATCGGCGGGTTCCTAAATGACTAATGATTAAAAATAAATAAAGGGGCGCCACGCTATTTATTTTAAGGAAATAGCGAAAACCTAAAGGAATGAAAATAAAAAAAAAATATTTAAATTTAAGAAGTGCAAAAAAAAAAAAAAAAAAATAGAAATAGAAAAGATTACTTTAAAAGCTCGGAGAGGGCTGTACATAAAATTTAATTTGCAATATACACTTATGAACTACTTAATGTTAAATAAAAAAAAAAAGAGAAAAAGCCAATTAAACTCACATAAAAGCAACTTTTAATGAACACTATATTTACACCAAGATATTAAAAATAAAAATTTACTAACAATTTCTGTAGTGAGGACTGATGAAAATCTTACTCTGTTTACACAACTAGAAACAATTTAAACTTATAACTATAAAATAAAAAAGCAAGGTTTAACAAAAAAAAAAATCTGGTGCGTGCGCGCAACACACAACTTTCACTTACCAACTTACTTAGATTAGAAATTGACGTGTTTTGCTAAATATCATTTCCCAAAGTCACACATTTTTCTACATTCATATCTTATTTTTGTTAATCGTTAAAGCCGTTTTTGAGTAAATAAAAAAACCCCGTGAAAATGATACAAAATTTATTAAGTAAAGTCCGCCCTCCCGTAGATCAATTTTGATGAAATTTTTACAGTCATATGTCGGGCATATAAATACATCAAATACCAAGTTTGATCAAAATCGTTAAAACCGTTTTTGAGTAAATAAAAAAAAAAAACACGTGAAAATGATACAAAATTTAGTAAGTAAAGTCCCACCTCCGGTTGATCAATTGTGATGAAATGTTGGTTATCACATCTCTGGCATATAAATACATCAAATACCAAGTTTGATCAAAATCGTTAAAACTGGTTTTGAATAAATAAAAAAAACATGTGAAAATGATACAAAATTTATTAAGTAAAGTCCCCCCTCCGGTTGATCAATTTTGATGAAATTTTTACAGTCATATTTCAGGCATATAAATAGATCAAATACTCAGTTTAATCAAAATCGTTAGAGCCGTTTTTGAGAAAATCGAAAAAAAGTTATTAAATAAAGTACTCCCTCCCTTTGAGCAAATTTGATGAAATTTTTGCTGTCACATCGCGGGCTTATACATACTCTAAATACCCAATTTCAGGTTCGCACGGTTTATAGTTTTTGAACTAGTCTGTTCACACACACACACACACACACACACACACACACACACACACACACACACACACACACACACACACACACACACACACACACACACACACACACACACACACACACACACACACACACACACACACACACACACACACAGACACACACACACACACACAGACCATTTTGCGGGACTTGGTTATTTTGACTCAGGGGATCCCAAAACGTGTATTTCCGTTGAAAACCGGAAGTCGAAAATTTTCACGATCGCAATACTTCCACTTACTATATATTTCATATATAGGTAAGTGAAAGTAAAAAATACCGTAGCTTTGGTTGCCAGCAGCCACTCGGCCTGGTGATTCTCGTTACCGAAATCTCTTCCGTGAACGCCACTATTCTTCAATCCGCTGCTATTTAGCGATATAGACCAAAACCACTAAAACAGTCTCATTTAATCCTCACTCCTCAAACATCTCCTGTCTTTTTTTTTCGTTGTTTGTTTTATAAAAAAACAAAAAAAAAAAAAAAAAACAAATGCCTTAATAACACCTGTTTAAAATTAATTATTGTGGTTTCGTCTCTTATTTTAAAGTAAAACATAATTATTTTTATGGCAAAATAAAAAAATTATCTCAACAAAGAAAACTAATACAAAACTTTTAAAACAACATATTTTAATTCTATACAAAAGAAGATTGAGCCCTCTTCGACAATTAATTACTGATTTTAATTAAAATAATAAAAAAAAAATGTTGGTTGTTTATATTTCGTTACAACTATAACATATAAAGTATTACACTGCTTAGTTAAACAATTCAATATGATTAATATACTTTCTTACTTATATTTTATATTATTTATACAGTAAACCTCGAAGGACCATTAAAATTTGTGCCACTGACAGAACATGGACTTATAGAGGTTATCATGCTCATTATATTCGACTTATTTATGAGAAAATACATGTAGTTTGTCGTTACATACAACGCCAATCAAAAATAAAAAGTTAATTAAATTTTTTTCGCATGTGCATATCAGGATCTCCTCACGGTTTTTTTGTACGGTGTATTGCGGGGAATTCAAAATTCACTGATAATAACCGCCCGACTTCTCTGTTCCTCAACTTAAAAAAATTAATTTTTATACAGAATTCTTATCTTTCGCGTAGCCATAGCTGACAATCCCTCGCCTGAACAACCAACAAGTTACTGATGTATGTAAAAGGAAAAAGGTAAACATTGACTGGGAATCAAATCAACAATGAAATTCTCTCAAGTTGGCATTTCGAGTTAGAGTGCTTCCAAGATATCGACTTATTCATCGAAAGAAGTAGAAATCCAACAAAACATTTCTCAAGGCCAATATTTTTATTTGACTAATTAACATACTTTAATTTACCTGTCCTGAATACGACCTAACTTACTGTACTTAATTCTTCATTTATTCAGCTTATTTAAGCATTCGACTTACTGACTTACGCTGACATATAAAGCTAATAAAAAGACATATGACCACAGATGAAATGCCCATAAATGTGAGGAGGAGATTAAAAAAGCGTTGGATGAGAGATCTCCTTCTTTAACCGACCTGAATAACCGAATGAAGCCAGACAAGAGGTACTGTTGGGTGCCATCCTTCCCCATGCCTGACATGTCATCATTTGCAATTGTATACGGCCATCACATCTGCTGATTGTCTATATATTGCTGACAGGCGCGGATATGCGAATGAAGTTAAAAAAAAAATAAAAAAAAAAAACATGTTTCTCTTATGTATTTATATTTTAAATGTGAGGTTTATCTTAAAAAGGTATGTCAGTAAAATTATAGTTCTGAGCTTAACATGAAAAACTGAATTATAGCTTTAAATTAGAACAGTTCTAAGAAACGAAGGCAATGAATTAGTATCATTTCTGCTTTACTGCCTAAGAATCAACCAAGAATGTTCTGGAACATCCAGGGATACCAAGAGAATTCAATAAATTCTAAGAATTTCCAAGGGATAGGAGTGTTATTTCTTTAAAAGAAAGTATTCCTAACTGGGGCCGATATCAGCTCATCGGAGAGAGCAAGTGCTATCTACCAGGCGCTTTCTTAAAAGGAATTCTCAATCCAATCTCAGACAAAAGTGAAATATTTCTTGTATGAAACGTTTAAGAAGCCCTAGGGTCAACATAGAACTTTTACGATAGAACTTTAAAACAAAACTCGAGATTAGACAACCATTGTTATGTCAGTGAATTTTATTTATATTTCAAAACAAGTGAGTTTCACCGTTCCTGCAATGCAAAACACTTAAAAAAAATTATAACTCTTAATGAAAATCTGTTGTTTGATAACGTCCCTTTATCCCCCCCCCCCCGAAGCTATTCGGACGATGCTACAGTTAGAGATTTTTAACGAATACCTGAAATCGCACAGGCTCGGGACCTCCATTTTACGTCCTATCCGAGGGACGGCATAGCTAATGATTTTTTACTTCCTTTAAAAAAACAGAAAATAAATAAGTAAAATCGGGCATATACATACATCAAAAACCCAGTTTCATCAAAATCATTAAAGCCGTTTCTGAGTAAATAAAAAAAAAACCCGTGAAAGTGAGACAAAATTTATTAAGTAAAGTGCCCCCTCCAATTGATCAATTTAAATGAAATTTTGACTGTCATATCGCGGGCACATGCGCACATCAAATTTCAAGTTTAATCAAAATCGTTACAGCCGTTTTTGAGAAAATCGAAAAGAACGTAAAAATTAGACAAAATTCTTGAAATAAAGTATCCCCTCCATTTGGCCAATTTTAATGACATTTTTGCTGTCACGTCGCTGGCATATTCATACACTAAATACCCAATTTGAGGTTCGTACGATTTATAGTTTTTGAGCTAGTCTGTTCACTTACACACAGACACACACACAGAGACCATTTCGCGGCACTTGGTTATTTGGACTCAGGGGACCCCAAAACGTGTATTTCCGTTGAAAACCGGAATTCGAAAATTTTCACGATTGCAATACTTTCCTTACTATATACCTATTTCATATATAGGTAAGTGAAAGTAAAAATAATCATTAATACCAATCAGATGGAACATTTCTAATTTATGCGTCATACTTTAAAAATGTTATAGTATTCTGTCCACTAAATGGCTTTAACTAGAAACCTTTCGATTCCCATGGATGCTTACACAAGCGGAAAATTTTGTTTTAGACCTAACAAGTTTTGTTTGGAAAGTCCACCTGAAAACTAATTATCAAGTCCTACAGCAAGAAATATTGATCGCGACCAAGAACTCAGTGTTAGAAATTCGTCCATCGCCAATTTATCAAAGGCCACCAACTGATTCGTTAATATTATTATTCTCCTCATTAACTTTGTGATAGTCAGAAAAATGGGAGATTTATATCCGACAAAACGGTTTCACTTAGGTGCCGAATGGTTTTTGTCACGGCAATGCCTTTTATCGTGTCATTGCACTCTTCCACCGTCTCCAACAGCTTTTTCGATCAAGGAAAAAGTATTGATTTAAAACTTAAGTTTATTTTAAATTTTAGTTAGATATGGCGGTTCAGCATGTAAGTATAAGAGATTTTAGTGTTATTTTAAATACAAATTATTTTTATTTCGGATGAACATAACAAATTTCGATCATAAACGACTCACACGAAATTAAATGTAAAACCTGGATAAAAAGAAAATGCTGGGTAAAGGAAAAATTTATCAAAACTAACGTTAGTATTTATAACATGATTTTTTTTTATTATTATTAACATATGAAGACAAGAGGGTACTCACTTCCCGCCTAACATCGGACTAGCCCCCATTTTATAAATTATACAACTAAACGTTTCAATAAAAATAAAAAAATAAAAAAGAACTTTTTCGTAGCAATAAATATGCAGATTCTAAAAAAACCTGGTGCGATGCTCGCAACACACATCTTTCACTTACCAACTTTCTTTGATTAGAAATCCACATTTTTCCACACCTATTTAGGTACTTATTTTATTTACTCTCTAAAGTACACTAAACATTTCTATTATTAAATAAAAGTTTTTACTTGTGATAATCCGGCAAAACTCCATGTCGTCTGATTTTGTCTGTCATTAAAAGCATAACTACTGCGCATGGGTGGGCTGAGCGTGTTTTATGAGTTGACGGAATAGTTTTAATTTTTTCTTATCTATATGTATACATGATTTTTTCATATTTCATGTTTAGCCATTTCTTATTTTTAGGCCCAACGAGAGACAGTTAATTTATCCATATAAACAATCACTTGTATTAAAAGGTATTGGAAACAAGATGGGGGCACTAGACCTACATGTAACAGTATTACAAGGCTATAAAGCAGAGAACAGGAATACAGATTCGATGATCAGGAGACTGGAAATACGAGTATAGTATTGAAGAACAATGAAAATATTTAGGAATTAGATACATTGCAATCATATATTTCAGTCATATAGGATCACGATTAAAATGTATGAAATTAGAATACAATAAGAGAAAGGCATAAGATCTTCACATATTAGGCAGAGAACTAGGTAATACCTGAAAATTCAAACTCACTAGATAATGATGTTTTTTTCTAAAATCTAGGGCCCAGTATGGTGGACAAGGTTAGCGAAGCATAGGATAAAATGAGGAGCTTTACCAAAAATATCAACTAAATGATTTGGTACCATCTTGATCGAGCAGTAAATCAGATAATTCGGACATGCAGCAAGTATTTTCAGAGAGGTGATCTTCAAACGCCTTCTCATTCGACATTATGGCTGAAGAACAAGTCAATTGGATTTTTAACAGGATGAGCATAAACAGTGGTGAGTAAATGAAGAATGGTGAAATACTTCTTCCAAATTTCTTTTATTAAAAATGTTTATAACATATACTCGTACATTAATTTGCCAACGTTTCGGACTATTCGTCCCTCTTCAGGGCAAATTTCTTCTGCCAAGAACTAGTAATCCTTACACCTATTACAAAATGTGTCCATTTAAATAATCAATCATTTTAAATAACATAACATATTTGATCAATTCAACAATCCATATATTGAATAGTACCTGACAATTTTTGGTGGCTAGGTCCATCTATTTCTATATTACAGTTATATTCCATTACCTAAGTAAATTGGTCATTTTATATAAACAAATATATATATTCACATGACTAACACTTTTTTCTACCATCTACATTTACTTCAATATTCGTATCACACTATCTATTACTGACTGAACTTTGTCTTATTTACCTCAATGTTCCTTATCCAACCAATTGTTATTGTAGTTAATTTTTATATATAATTTTTTTCATCTTATTCACTTTTTGATATTTAATTTTTTTATAATATCTGCGTTATGGCTGCTTACTTTTATGGAATCAGTTTTATAATTGACTGCATTTTCAATGTTTTTTGTTATGTGTATGGTTTCTATTAATTTTCTGTTTTTTGTATTTTTTTCTACTCCTAAAATTTTTACCTCTTTGAAATTAAATTTATGATTTTTTACAATACTATGTTGGGCTAGGGCTGTGACATTAATGTTTTTAATATTATTACAATTTGCTGTGTGCTGTTTTATTCTTGTATCTAATTTTTTAGACGTTTCTCCTATATAAATACCATCACATTCACCACATTCAATCTTATATATAGTATTCTTCCTTTGCATGCATTCTATTTTATCTTTAGTATTACTAAGAAAATTTTCTATTTTATTGTTATTATAGGTACCTAATTTTATATCTTCTAGGTCGTATTGTTTTAATATTTTTTGTATATTATTTGTCAATTTTGGGATATAGTTCATTTTGAAGTAGTTATGTTTTTATTCTCTATTTTTTCTTTTTTATCCTCTCCTTGTATCTTTTCTAGGTTATCTTTATTTGTATTTTTATAAAAGTCTTTAATTGTTTTTTGTTTTTGTTGTTTTTTTATGTTTATATCTTTATTTTGTTCCAATACTTTATTTTCTGAAACCCCATTCTTTTGTTCACTATTGTTTTCTTCTTTTCTTACTATTATATTCTTTGTATTATTATACCAAATTTTGTTAATTAATCTTTTAGGATAGAAATTTTCCCTTAATATATTATAAATTTTATCTTTAATTTCTAAAATGTATATTTGGTCTGTTATTTCTTTCGCTTTTTTAATGAAGTTTTTTACGACATTAATCTTTTGTGGTGTGGGATGATTAGAATGGTAATTTAACATCATGTCACTATTGTTTTTCTTTTTGGTCCATTTTGTTGTAATCTTATTATTTCTCAAGATTATGAGCATGTCTAAAAACCTTATTTCGTTATTATCCGGTATTTCTATTGTGAATTATAGTTTATTATAATAATTGTTTA
Source organism: Aelia acuminata (assembly GCA_911387785.2). NCBI lineage: Eukaryota > Metazoa > Arthropoda > Insecta > Hemiptera > Pentatomidae > Aelia > Aelia acuminata. The sequence goes on from OU426979.1 coordinate 173,589,473, forward strand.
ATATATTTAATATTTCAGTATAATTATTTATAAGTTAGTGGTGAGTACTTTTACGGAACGGAAGAGATTGTAGTTAAGATAGACAGGAATGTTCGCACCTAGAAAATAAATATGGGTATAAATGGATGCACCCATCTACACTAATGTATAAATCTTCCTCGCCCTCCTCTCTAACCCAGGAAAACCCTGTATAGCCTTAAATACGAGGAAGAGGGATATGTATGAATCTACGAAGGTGGATCGAATTGGAATCGTATTGGAACCTTAATTCAACTACATTAACCATAAAAGTTTTAATAACACATACGAATCCATTGACCATGGCATATAAGACATGAAAAGTACAGCTTAAATAAACTATCCATTGTTCTGTATAGATAAATTAATTGGTGGTATTGTGTCCTCCAAGATCGGCGAGGTCTCGGTACTTCGTGGGAGGCAGAGGGCGCACGAATACTCAAGTCACGGATAGAAAGGACATCCACTTCAGCAATGTCTTCGCGATGGTATGCTTGAGATAAGTCTGTTCATGGTCAGGATCATGGTAAGATTATACTTGCTTTAAATTTATTCAATATCTTTTATCTTTTAGTACAAATTAATCGTTGATATGTATTCATCTAAGAGGTTTAGCGGTGAAAGTGATATTTGCGGAAAATCGAGTTCCTCAGCCATCATATCGATTGAGGAGGAGTTTGAGGAATCAGTCTAGCCATTCTGTATTTATGAATGGTGTAACTAACCCGACTTACTAAAACAAAAACTATGTAAGGTAGAATTGATATCGAAAGTCAAATATCTGACTGATAGTTTAGAATAAAAGGTAAATAAAATAATCTTTAATAAATAATTTGGTCTACTTAAAATGGGAAAAATACCACTTAAGATTCCTTGTCTTCTGAGGTCCAATACGTGTTTGCGGGTGTAAGCATGTCTCTAAGCCTACCTTCTCATAATTTTAAATCTAAGAACTATCAGAAAATATCTTTCAGTAGGAGCTCAAACCTAAAATAAAATCATAGATATTAAATATTTAATACCTTTAAACAGTCTCAACTTTTTTTTTCATTTATTATTTCATCTAACTACAATTGGATCCAATCATTCATGGAGTTGGCTGAAGGGTATAGTGTGGTTAACAGCTACTAATTTGTGCTTCCTGAAAATTATCCGAAACCATATTTTATAATTGATTTTTACTTTCACTTACCTATATATGAAATACATAGTAAGTGGAAGTATTGCGATCGTGAAAAATTTCGACTTCCGGTTTTCAACGGAAATACACGTTTTAGGGTCCCCTGAGTCCAATTAACCAAGTCCCGCGAAATGGTCTGTGTGTGTGTGTGTGTGTGAACAGACTAGCTCAAAAACTATAAACCGTGCGAACCTGAAATTGGGTATTTAGTGTATGTATATGCCCGCAATGTGACAGCAAAAATTTCATCAAAATTTCTCAAAGGGATGGGGTACTTTATTTAATAACTTTTTAAGTTTTTTTCGATTTTCTCAAAAATGGCTCTAACGATTTTGATTAAAGTGAGTATTCGGTTTACTAATATGCCCGAGATATGAATGTGAAAATTTCATCAAAATTGATCAACCGGAGGGGGGACTTAACTTAATAAATTTCGTATCATTTTCACGTGTTTTTTTTATTTACTCAAAAACGGTTTTAACGATTTTGATAAAACTGGGTATTTTATCTATTTATATGCCCGAGATATGACTGTAAAAAATTCATTACAATTGATCAACCGGAGGGGGGAGGGGGGACTTTACTTAATAAATTTTGTATTATTTTCACGTGTTTTTTTTATTTACTCAAAAAAGGTTTCAACGATTTTGATAAAACTGGGTATTTGATCTATTTATATGCCCTAGATATTACTGTAAAAAATTCATAAAAATCGATCAACCGGAGGGGGTACTTTATTTAATAAGTTTTGTATCATTTTCACGTTTTTTTTTTATTTACACAAAAACGGCTTTAATGATTTTGATCAAATTGGTCATGCTAAGTGAAAATTAGGTGTTCTTTAATATGAGGTAAGCTTTATCATTATTAAAATGTTCTGAGGGGGGCTTAAATGGGGAAGGGGCCTTTTTTGTTTCCTATAAAGTACCGTTGTTTTTGTTTATATGGAGAAATTAACTGTCTCTCGTTACGCCTAAAAATAAGAAATGGCTAAATATGAGATATGATAGAAATAAAGAAAACATAGAGAGGAGAAAAAAAGAAAAATATTCAGTCAACTCATAAAACTCGTTGAGCCCACGCATGCGGAGTACTCCTTTAATGACAGACCATAGTTAATAATTAAAGCCGTTCTGTTTATTTGAGAAGTGACAATTAACAAAACGCAATAATTTCTAATCTAAGTTGGTAAGTGAAAGTTGCGTGTTGCGTGCACGCACCAGATTTTTAATTCATCAGTTTGTGTGAGATGGTAGTGCAAGACTTTTGGTCCAGAAGAGAAATATGAAGCTAGTAAAACTTACTCTACAGTAAATAAATATAAATAAATGAGACATTTTAAGGGTATTAATTATTTAAATTTGAGTCAATCAATAGTACTTTAATTTTTATTTATTCTTAAAATTCAGTTTTATAAAGTGAGTTAATGCTTATTAACAAGTAAAGTATCGATTTGAATAAAAGACAATAAAAACAATAGAATAACAGAATCGATTAATCCTTCCTAAGTGACAAAGTAGGAAATGGGTTGTCACTGTCTATTTGTGACCTTACACCGCAACATTAGCTGCTTGCTCGACTGCTTCAAGAGCCATTCGTCAAAGTTTAAGGCAGACCGATCCTAAGCCACCTTGTTGCTTTTCCACTCCATATGAATACAGCATTTTACCCTTCATTTTTTTAAACTCACCTTCCTTGCCGTTTAAGCTATACGGGGTTTCCCGGGCCAGGGGAGTGGGTGGGGGATAGATGCCGAGTATTATTAAATTTTCCCTGGCTCCGGGTTTTGAACTTGCTTTCTTCGGGTTCCCAATCATGCGTTATTACAAAGTTGAAGGATATCATAATACAAGTAGCTGAGAGCTTTAATTCTTAATTGAACGAATGTCATATTATCTTATAAGGCCATACAAAGATGGAAATCATCATTAGATATAACTGATTCAGATCTGTTTTTTCTAAGAATTTATTCGGACTTTTGCAAGCATGTGGTATGCTGATTAGTCTGGAATGTCCTATTAAAAATAGTGCTATCTCTTAATACTGTTATTGATCTTATATTTTGTTTATTATTGCATAATCTAACTATTTCGGAACATTTTTGTAATTTATTAGAGCACAACTCTTAATAGGATATTACAGACTAATCGTTAATTGACAAGTATCCAAATTGAAATGTAAAAAGAATTTTCTTAATATTTATAATCAGAAAAAGTTGGTGAGTGATCCTACCATTTATTTAGTTTTTGTGTAATTTCAGTCTCTTAGGCTTTATAATCGGATAAATTTGCTTGCTTATCTGTCTGGATTTTATCATATTTATTTACAATTAATATATAATAGATAATTAACTTTTACTATTACAAAAATTACTATATATTTTTTTTTTAAATTCCTGGAAGTTTATTAACTAATGAACAATATATATAAGGTGATGAATATGGACAAAACGTCCGAAACGTCCACCACTTTGTAAACAATAAAAGAAATTTCTTAATATTTAAATTAACAGGTTACAATTTTTTTTTTTTTTTTAATTTTAAAAGATAGGCCAAAACCTAAATATTTATTATTATAAGTTTAGTTGCTATTACTGCTTTGGAGCATTCGTCATATAGACTTCTTTCATCTTCATATATGACGTTACCAGTTAATGATTTAATAAAAAAAGAAGTTTTAATTTGGTTGATGAAGGCAATGTTTAAAAAGCCTAATAAATTAAACCATTCTTCAGATTGAGACTTGAAAACGGCGATAAAGCCGAAACCTTGTCGATGAAGCAATAAATGATATTTGTGTGATTGTCCTAGTGAATGCTTCAAAGCAGTTATAGCAACTAAACCTATAATAATAAAAATATCCCAGGAGGTTAAGGAACCAATTATATATTGGATACAATTAAATATTTATATTATTATTATTATAAATATAAAAAATCTGGTGCGTGCGCGCAACACACAACTTTCACTTACCAACTTACTTAGATAAGAAATTAATTTGTTTTGTTAATTGCCACTTCTCAAAGTTACACATTTTTCTACATTCATTTCTTATTTTTGTTTTCATTTGCTCAAAAAAAAAAAAAAAAAAACACTAATTTTTTACTTTCACTTACCTATATATGAAATATATAGTAAGTGGAAGTATTGCGATCGTGAAAATTTTCGACTTCCGGTTTTCAACGGAAATACACGTTTTGGGGTCCCCTGAGTCAAAATAACCAAGTCCCGCGAAATGGTCTGTGTGTGTGTGTGTGTGTGTGTGTGTCTGTGTGTCTGTGTGTGAACAGACTAGCTCAAAAACTATAAACCGTGGGAACCTGAAATTGAGTATTTAGTGTAGGTATATGCCCGCGATGTGACAGCAAAAATTTCATCAAAATTGCTCAAAGGGAGGGGGTACTTTATTTAATAACTTTTTACGTTTTTTTCGATTTTCTCAAAAACGGCTCTAACGATTTTGATTAAACTGAGTATTTGATCGATTTATATGCCCGAAATATGACTGTAAAAATTTCATCAAAATTGATTAACCGGAGGGGGGACTTTACTTAATAAATTTTGTATCATTTTCACGTATTTTTTTTATTTACTCAAAAACGGTTTTAACGATTTTGATCAAACTTGGTATTTGATGTATTTATATGCCCGAGATGTGACTGTAAAAATTTCATCAAAATTGATCAACGGGAGGGGGGACTTTACTTAATAAATTTTGTACCATTTTCACATGTTTTTTTTATTTACTCAAAAACGGTTTTAACGATTTTGATCAAATTTGGTATTTGATGTATTTATATGCCCGAGATATGACTGTAAAAATTTCATCAAAATTGATCTACGGGAGGGGGGACTTTACTTAATAAATTTTGTATCATTTTCACGGGTTTTTTTATTTACTCAAAAACGGCTTTAACGATTAACAAAAATAAGATATGAATGTAGAAAAATGTGTGACTTTGGGAAATGATAATTAGCAAAACACGTCAATTTCTAATCTAAGTAAGTTGGTAAGTGAAAGTTGTGTGTTGCGCGCACGCACCAGATTTTTTATTATTAAATAAAAGTTTTTACTTGTGATAATTCGGCAATGCAAGCATAATACTCCAAGCGTCTGATTTTATAATTCTCTATGTGCTTATTGAATATTTCATTTAGTTTCAATGAAACAAATAATTTTCATTAAATGAACAGAACATATTTAAATATAACGCATTGGTTTGTCATTAAAGGCCTACGGCGCATGAGTGAGCTCAAGATAGCGTGTTTTATGAGTTGATGGAATGTTTTTCTTTTTTTCTCCTGTATTTGTTTACTTGATTTTTGTCATATATCATATTTAGCCATTTCTTATTTTTAGGCGTGATGAGAGACAAGTTGTTTCTCAATTTAAACTAAAACAAATGTACTTTATAGGAAAACATAAAAGGCCATTTAAACTCCCCCAAAAAATTTTACTACTGATAAAACTTACCTGATATTCATTAAACATGGCGAATTTTATCAAAATGATATAAAATGATACAATACAAAGAAAATGATACAAAATTTATTACGTAAAGTCCCCCCTCCGGTTGATCAATTTTGATGAAATTTTTACAGTCATATCTCGGGCATATTAGTACTTCAAATACTCATTTTAATTAAAATCGTTAGAGCCGTTTTTGAGAAAATCGAAAAAAACGTAAAAAGTTATAAAATAAAGTACTCCACCCTTTGACCAATTTTAATGAAATTTTTGCTGTCACATCGTGGGCATATACATACACTAAATACCCAATTTCAGGTTCGCACGGTTAATAGTTTTTGAGCTAGTCAGTTCAACTGTTCACACACACACACACACACACACACACACACACACACACACACACACACACACACACAGACCATTTCGCGGGACTCGGTTATTTCGACTCAGAGGACCCCAAAACGTGCATTTCCGTTGAAAACCGAAAGTCGAAATTTTTCACGATCACAATACTTCCACTTACTATACATTTCATATATAGGTAAGTGAAAGTAAAAAGTTGATAGCCGATTTTTATTTAAAAACCAAATACACAATTCGTACACACCTCAAAAACTAACACTTACGTAAATGGTATAAGTAAAAGATCCTTCGATTCATTTTCGCATATATTATTTTAAATACACAACTTCATTCCTCGTTATCAGTATATAAATAAATAAATAAATATAGACTTTATTGCATGAGAAACAACACAATGTTAAACCAATAATAAATATTTCTGCAACATTTTCAATTTATATTCACAAGTACTACTAACACATAATTGCATTTATAGTATAAATTTATTATATTTAAAATTATTATCAACATATAATTAATATAATTCCATAGTGTATATCAAATACTTCTACAAAGTTGCCTTGTGCAGGCCTCCCATTAATGGAGGTGATGGTCTAACTTCCCTGGAGACCAAACCTAATGGAAAGTGGTTATCAATATATATCCTCTACTAAATATTTTTCGGGCCAACTAGTTTTTAGTAGGGTAAACCGGACAGTTATTGACACCCTTAAGACCAAATTTCTGTGGTTAAATTAAAAAAATCTACTTTTTGTGAAGGGATCTAATTGAAAACTCCTATAGCTCCTCTTTATTTATACTTATAAAGACTCATGATATTTTTTTGGGTCAAAAGTTCAATAGTTTTACCATATGGCAATATTTATGGAAAAAAGTTCAAAAAGTAGTTATTGACACCCTGTGGATGGGTTATTGGCACCACAGTTATTGACACCCCCTGTCCCCATAACTTTTATTATTTTGTTAAGTTTTATTAAATAACATTATAAAATAATTACACCACTTACACATATTAAACTTTAATGTAATATAAAAAGCTATTAAAATATTCAACCTCTTTATGGAACATTATAAATGAAACTATTTTAACACAAACAAATATATTATAAATTTCGGTAGTTATATATAACGTAAAATAAAATAATTAATTTACATGGATTAATTAATTTACATACCCATTCATATCTTCATTTATATATGGATCAGACTCCACGATGTAACACGCAGGACAAACAAATTCATCAGACTCGTCACTTTCAGGGAAACGGTCATATCCTTTTAAACACTTTGTGTGGTAGACCTTATTGCATAATCCTTATTGTAGGATGAAAATTCTTACAGGATGAAGCATTTATAAATTAATCCTCATCTTCTAATATGTGTTGGACGTTCTTGAACCACTTCCTAACATTGGCTTCAGAAACACAAGCGTTGGTACCAGACTGGTACACCCTAGGAAGTCCTCTCTGCTTAGAGAATGCCTTCGTTAAAAAGCCTTATACCAGCCATCACCAGGACAATTATCTTTAAAGGGTGAGCTCATATTTTTTAATTCAATAACTTCTTTTACTAATTGTAAATTGTTGGAATCCCTCTTTCGCACATTTTTCTATCTATGCAGCTAGAGTAAGCTCATCTTTATCTGAAAGCATCGGCCGTGGTCCAAACGATGATTTTACAAATTTATCACTTAATCTGAAGTTGCCCGAGGAACCCTACATCTTTTGTATCCTGATTTGATAGAAAAGCCATCCTTTATGGCCTTCGAGGCATCCTCTAAATCCTTCTGGCTATAACTGGGTATATATGTTCTTAGGCATACTAGTTGTTCATACACACAAAAAAAAGAAAAAAAGAAATTTACTAGTAGGAACTGACAGTGTCAATAACTAGTCATTGAACCCAAGAACTGGTAAATGACACCCCATGTCAATAACTAGTTACACTAGAATTAAAGTTAAAAAAACATTACAGATTTATCAGAAGGATTAAACTATCAAAATTAAAACAGATCCATCAATATTTAAAAAAAAAATCAAAATTTAGTTATTGACATTGGGTGTCAATAATAGAATACATTGAAAAAAAATAACCAGGTTATTGTCACCCCTGAATAATAATATTTAAATTGATTATTTTAATTTAAAATCACTCCAGACACTTCAATTATAGGTTAGCAAATAAAATAAACTAATTGCCTTTATTGAAAAAAATCTAGGGAGGGAATAGGAACAAAACTATTGGATGAGAATCCTTATGGAAATCAGAAGCTTGTAGCCATTGACAGGCTACCAACTGAATTCATGAAGGTATTAATTGTAAAATCTTCCCTGCGATTAGTTTGCTAAACACTTACCCTATAGATGACTTAGAGGACCCTTCAAACATTAGATTCATGTATATCTTAAAATAAAATTAGGACTTGTTTACTTATTTCTATAAGTCAAAGTTAGGGGTGTCAATAACTGTCTGGTTTACCCTATTTCATATATATTATAAACTAGACAGATAACTCGGAAGAACTCCGAGCTCAGTGCAATATAGTAAAGAGTAATGTAGATAAGATTTGTTCCGTCGCAGGATACTTTGTGGATTTTCTGTGTAAGGATAAAATAAGGTAAGGCCCCTTTTACGCCGAAGGCTCGTTGGGTCTTGAATTTGATGGCTACTGGAAGTTGTATTCTCTCCGCTTCGAGTAGTTGCGGCCGGTCGCTGGGGAGCTTATATGTCCCCAATATTATTTCTCCGTACCTGAAACCTCTCTCTTGGAATTTTATATTATATATACATCTCAAGAAAGACGAAATATATGGTTAGCTCTAGAAACCGAGACGATTTCGGCGATATTGAAGTAGAAGATAAAACGTTTGAAGACCGGAAAAAATTAGATATTTGGAATTTACAAAAACTAGAAAAAGCGACATAGAAGAAGAAAGTAAGACTACGTAAAGGCGGAAAATTCATGTTATTTTTCGGTTGCAAAATTACTTAGCTCACGCCTTCTTTTCCGAAATTTAAAAATTACAAATTACGAAACTATAATTCTTCCGAACGTTCTTCAAGTATATGAAACATGGCTACAGTAAGATATGAGCAACGCTTTAAGGTCTTTGAAAATAAAATAAAGCTCTGAATATTTAGGCCGAAGAAGGATGATTCAACAGGATAATTTAGACGGCTACACAACCCACAATTACAAAATATGTTTGGTGCAATAATATAAAAGCTTTACTCAATAGAAAAAAAATAATAATATCATTATTATTAATAATGATATTATTATTAATGCACCCAATTATTAATAATGATATTAATTACATATTAATGCACCCAACCTATTTTATAAATAGGAAGAACGAATGTAAAGTTATTGGATAGAAATGCGTTTTAATTTCATCCACGTTGACTATGTAATTTATGAAAAGAAAGTATTTAAATTTATGTAAATTCTTTTATTGGCAATTATTGGTTCTAATTTTTTTTTTACAATGGTAGAGGGTGAAGGGTGGTAAAATACCATAACAGAATTTTATCGATCAAATGCGATCGATCGGCGATATATCGGTTTCAAGATTTGAATCCCTTTATTTGAACTTTCAATATATTTTCGTCTCGAAATAGACTAAATCATAAAATATACTTTCAGTTAAATTATTTGAAAATATTTTATTCCGTTAAAAGTCCTAAAAAATTGGATATTATTGGATAATAAATTGTTTTGGATATTTTCTTCTTTAGAAAAAAATTATTTAAAATGTTACGGTAAAAGTAGCTTGGCGGCAAATGTAAACTAAAATGTGCACATTTGCCTCCTGGTTTGGGTAATGTGCATTCAACTAACATTTACAATTTCAAAGAAGGAAAATGTACATGGAATTCACAATGACGATGTCGTTTTGGAAAATGTGGGTATACAAAATTCAAAATGTTGTAAAAATGCTGGAATATTATGTAATTCCAAGTGCCACAATAGCAATTCTTGCTCAAATAAATAAAACTTTTTTCACTATGAAATTTCTATATTTTCCTTTATTGTTTTGAGAGGTTATGTGACCGTGATGTTATCGAACTTCCATCGCCTTTTTTTCAGTTAAAAAGCGCCATGATTGGCTTTAATAGATTCTAGCTTTCGACTCCCGCTCGCTCTTCAGAGATAAATAAACTCCCTAAAGGGTCCTGGTATTTTCAGTGGAGATCGGGCCTTACTAAGAAGGGCGCCTTAGTGAACGACACATCAGCCCCGTATACCATAAAAGGTAAGAGGTAAGAGTACACATTTGGCGGGGAATGTACATATACATCATATTCAGTTCACATATACCTAACTTTTTGGGAAATGTACACATTTTAAGGTAAAAGTGTACATTTCCCAATAGTGTGCATTTACCGTAACATATATAAGCAGAAAGCTCAATAGATAATAATCCTGACTCATTTGATTTGCTTTATATAACCCTGTTACTAATAAACTATTTTATTTAAATTAAAGTGAAGGAAGGATTAATATAAAAATTAATTTGAAATACTTAGAGTGATGTTATTTTTATTTTTTTCTTATTCTCAATGATTGGATTGGGATTGGACGGTGGAAGGTGGATGGGGCTGTGTAGGGAGTGATTGGTGGTGTCGGCATCGAGCCTTCGGGTTCGCTAAGTCTTTATTATTATCTATTATTCAATCTATTCTATACATCTTAAGGCTATATACGATGTTGTAAATACTTCTTGCAGATCTGCACATGCACGAATGCGCATCAAGCAAATGCCTTTTTTTGACAAAAAAGAGAATATATTTACATTATTACAGCTCATTTAATCCAAAGGGGGATGGTGGTGATAATAATAAGGAAGAAAATACCTAAGTACATATATCAAACTTCTTCAAAATCATGAGGTTCAACAAAGCACAATTTTATACTGCTTAGAGAACGTTAGATTTACCATCTACTGCTCAAAATCTTTTTGAGGTGTAAAGGAAGCTTCAAGTTACCAACCCTCAACCACAATGTAAGAAGGCTAATAAATCGGAACTGATTATTGATATTCCAAATATTGTGACTAAAAAATGTAGCAGAAATCAACAATATAGTTATGAAATTGAATTCTGTGGGTGGGCTTGCCCAGGAATCATAGAAGACGAAAATATTGAAATTAAAACTAAATGAAAAATCAAAGATATACTTACTCATCGCTCTTATCCATTTCTTTTTGTTCATCTTTCTGCCCTTCTGCAATTTAAAAAAATTAGGTTTTAAAGAAGTTATAAAATAAAAAACTAATGTTATAAACATAACATTAGCACAAATAAACAAAAACTTAATCATATAATTATTCATTAGATAATTCTATACCCTGTTGGTCAAGAATAGTTGAATCCAGGTCAGTTCCTCCTTCTAGCCCAATCACAACAGCATCTAGAAGTTTGACAACTTCATCTCCTTGTTCTGTGTCAACTCTAATATCATCCATTCGTTTTGATTCCAACATTTTAAGAAAAACACCACACCTTTTCTGAAAACAAACATTAAAAAATGTTATTCTTCAACATTCCAACACATCAAGTATAGTATATTTAGACGGTGTCAAGACAGAAAGGTGTAAGCATCGAAACAAAGTCACGGAGATCTGACAAATGACTTTTGTTTTTGGCTTTGACTTTCTTGATACCTTTAAAAGGTTTCATTCTATTGTTTTAGAAGGTCTCTTGGCCACCTTTAGCCTATTGCACGATTAGCCTAAGTAGTCGAGTAGCCTAAGTATTATTTGCCTTAGTACTATTAGTCTAAGTAGAGGCTGACCAGGTAACAGGGAAAGAGAATGGACGAATGGGTTAGGGTGATGTAGCGTTGAAGAGTGAAATGTTTGGTATTTGTCTTGTATGTAAGATTTTACTGTTGATGTGTTCATCTCATGGTGTAGAGAGTGATTTGAAAAACACCACGAAGCATTAGCGATTTCTCTAAGAGTTCATCGAGAAATTCGTACTTTGTTAATGTGGACGTATTTTACGGGGCCCCCAAAGTTCTGCTCCATATGTCCAAATAGGTCTGAAAATAGTGATGGGCCATTCCACGTCAAAACATCCAGCCGAAGTTCAAAATTTTACCTCCCCCTTCAGATTCTGATGAAAATTTGTAGGTATTAAGTGCACACGGAAATGTGAAAATGTGCCAGTTTTTACCCAATTCCTACAAGTATTTTCAGAATTATGGTCATTTGAACTTTTGAGATTTTTGAAGTTCCGATGACGACTTGAGCTCAAAACCAACTTGTACGTGTTAAGACTTTCCTTTGTAGAATGGGTATTAATTGAAGTAGACCTTTAAAGATTTATTCATTAATTCTGCGTTTCATACAGAATCAGATGTTATCATGAATATTAGACAGGTAATATTTAATCATGGGGAAAAAAATCTTAAACATAAAAAATTAAATTTTTTCCAAGTCATCGAAAAATGCGATGGGCAAAAATCTCTCTCCAACCAGCCTGATAAACTATATACCAATAGAAACGGGATAAAGTGCTCTATCTAATGATGAAATAATATGAGTGGGTTATTGACTTATAAGAGTTTTATGTCGATTTGAATCTAATACAGTAAAATTTTATTTAAATGTGGCGCTTGTTTCTTAAGATGAGTGACTATCGGTAGTCCAGGAGATGAAATGAAAGTGCTTGAATCGTCTTGTTAGTTCCAGTTTGTGTGTGTGTGTGTGTGTGTGTGTGTGTGTGTGTGTGTGTGTGTGTGTGTGTGTGTGTGTGTGTGTGTGAACAGATTAGCTCAAAAATTATAAGCCCTACAAAACTGAAATTGGGTATTTTATGTGTGTATATACCCGCGATGCGACAGCCGAAATTTCATCAAAATTGATCTAACGGAGGCGGCACTTTACTTATTAAATGTTTTTTTATTTTCACGTGTTTTTTTTTTCTTTTACTCAAAAACGGCTGTAATTATTTTGATTAAACTCGATATTTAATGTATGAATATGCCGGCGATGTCACAGCCAAAATTTTATAAACCTCATTATGAATATAAAAACTTTTATTTATTGATAAAAACATTTATTTCACTTTGGAGGGTAAAGTACATACGTGATGCTTAAATTTTTTAAAGCATCGAGGGTGTGCAAAAATATTCTATAAGATAATAGCCTATAATTAATTACATTTTAGTCTAGAAAATTTTGTTCCATAATAAATTTCCGCAATATAAATCTATTTTAGAGGAACATTAATCGTTCTCGATTTCCAGAAAGGCATAAGACACCAGCTTTGAATGCACCTATCGATTCACCTTCACGACACATTTACAAAAAGCAACTCGTAGTAAAAGAAAGCAAGTAGAAAAAAAACTCGATGAAATTAGGTCCCTTAAAAAAGTATATAAGCAATAATGAATCGAAAAGTACTGAGAACTTCCAAAGTTTGCTATACAGATACTCTTTAACTTATGGAGATATACAAATAAAAGCATATAAATGTGGAAAAATGTGTGAATGGCATTTTAAAATTATTGAAACTATATTCTTTTAAGGAAGGGATGAACGCAGGATTTTCGAGTTACAGTTAGTACCACTGGTACTAAATGCCCCAATGGTAGATTACGTCTGATTAAAGATTATATTTCCTAGTCGCTGTTTGTAGGTTCATAGCAAAATTGAGAATGCAGTTTAAACTTCACATGTGATTATCCTAAAAAAATGTTTTGAGTTTCAACCATTTTCTTGCCGACTTCCGATATAATTATTAAAGACTAGCATTCCCCGTCGCGGCTTCGCCCGCGAGCCTTTAAAATCAATTCTGTGACCATTATCTTGGTATTGATCTAATATAATATGTTAACTGAGGTTAAGGAGAGAGTAGAATCTGAGCTTCCGGTAGGGGGAATGTTGGAGGGGGAATCTGCCGGCTCGGTAGAAGAGAGAGAGCCGCGCAATGGAGAGAGTTCACTAAAACCGCCGAAACAAAAAATGACTTACTCGTCGTGAACGCTTCATTTTTCGGCTATAAAACATGGTTTTAGAGTTAAACTCGTCATATCAAATTCTTTAAAATGAGTACTAATTAGATATATTTTCTCGAAGTTCGAAAATAGATGTCCGTTAGAGTTAAACGAAAATTTCGCCATTTAAACCCCTTAGGGGTTACATTTTTGAAATTCCTTTCTTAGTGGTTACCTACATCGCGTTTAGTAGCTCTGCGTTGATTCTGTTAGTCAGGACAAAGCCTCTTATATATATGGAGAAGAGATCGAAATAAACACGCACCATCCCCAATAATGGGATTCACAGTGTGCATAATTTGATTACCACTAATATTTAAATAATCAGTAGCCATATTTTATGTGAATGTCTATTTTAATAATATTGTAACGTTAAATCGATATTCAAATAAAAAACATATGGTTTAAAATCTCAACAATAGATTTCCGTTACAGTTAAACGACAATTTCGCCATTTAAGCCCCTTAGGGGTTACATTTTTGAAAATCCTTTCTTAGTGGTTACCTACATCGCGTTTAAAATCTAAATTCCGAACTTCAAGTTTCTATCATTAGTAGTTTTTGCTCTGCGTTGATTCTGTCAGTCAGGACAAAGCCTCTTATATATAGAGAGATTAAATTATACCATATGTTTTTGACCATATGTTCGTTTTTTCCAACAATAGTGAGCTTCTAGCATTCGAGCTGTGATTCCGCTCCATTTTAATTACTTTTTACTTTCACTTACCTGCATATGAAAAATAGTAAGGGGAAGTATTGCGATCGTGAAAAATTTCGACTTCCGTCGGTTTTCAACTGAAATACACGTTTCGGGGTCCCCTCAGTCGAAATAACCAAGTTCCGCGAAATGGTCTGTGTGTGAGAACAGACTATCTAAAAAAACTATAAGCCGCACACAACAGAAATTGGGAATTTGGTGTATGTATATGCCCGGGATGAGACAGTCAAAATTTCATCAAAATTGGGCACTTTACTTAATAAATGCTGTCCCATTTGCACGTGTTTTTTTATTTACTCAAAACGGCTTTATCGATTTTGATCAAACTTGGTATTTGATGTATGTATGTGACCGCGATGAGGCAGCCGAAATTTTATTAACCGTATTAATACTCGCTCCCTTACTATACATTATATATACACATGACGTTCCTACACACCCCGAAACATTAACTGCAACGTACGCAGACGATACAACAATTATAACAAAACACCATGACCCTAGACTGGCATCATTAAACTTACAAAACCACCTAATACATTAAAAAAAATATTTCTCACTTTGGAAAATGAAATTAAACCATGACAAATCACAACACATAACATTCACACTCCGACGAGATACATGCCCTCCAGTTTGTATCTGCGACCACCAAATCCCTCAAACAGACAACGTACGGTACCTTGGACTAATATTTGACAGTAGGATGACTTGGGGCCCTCATGTCAAGATGAAAAGACAGACTTTAAACAAACGACTTAAAATACTGTACTCATTATTCTCCAAATCATCAAAATTGAAAATCAGACAGAAGCTCAATACATACACATACTTACTGAAACCCATTTGGACATACGCCTCACAAATTTATGGATCAGCAAAAAAGACGCACTTACAAAAACTACAAACCTTCCAAACCAAAATTTTACGACTAGTAACGAACGCACCTATGTAGGTTAGTAACAAAACACTACATACAGACTTACAACTACCAACTATTGACGAACAAATAAGGACTCTCTATTCTGGCTTCCATATCAAATTGCACGGACATAACAATAGACTCATTAATGACATGGCCACAACTGACATGCCTTTTATGAGGCGACTAAAAAGGAGTTGGATGAGAGACCTCCTCTCCTGAAGCAAGACCGGGATGATGTGCTGCTGGGCACTATCCTCCCTCATGCCTTAAAATGCCAACATACAGAAATTTTCATCACATTTGCTGATTGTCGCTTATTATTTGCGACAGGTGCAAATAAAAGTATGCAGTGAAAAAAAAAAAAAAAAAAAAAAAAACTTTAGAGAGTAAATACGTGATGCTTAAAATTTTTAAAGCGTGGAGGATTTTCAAAAATATGATATAAGATTAATTATACCATATTTTAGGTATAAGATTAATTAACTTTAATTTTAATTGATTATATTTCAGTTTAGAAACTTTACTTTCATTCTCGATTTCTGAAAGCAATATAAAGAGACTTCAGAGGAACAGCAATCGTCCTCGGTTTCCTTTAAAAGGCATATTAAATTAGATTTCTAATCTAAGTAAATTCGTAAGTGAAAGATTTTTTAAATTTGTTATGTATGTTACAAATGAGTCTTTTGTTTGAGTACAGTCCGAAGTATCTTAATATTCTTATCCAATTATGATTTAAAAGATAATAATTTTTTTTAAAAAATGCTAGAAGCTTTGTTTATCTTAATTAATAAAATAAATATTTTCTATATATTTACTGGAAGTTTTCTGTAGTGCAATGATGATTATATATTTACTATTAATAATTGCTTTTTTTTTTTTTTTTTTTTTTTTTTTTTTTTCAAGCCGGATATGCAAGGAATGATTTAATATGGAAAGCAAACTTGAGACGCAGAGGCAAAAGTTTCGGCGTGACGCATCTAAAATATCGCCATCAGAATGAAGCTGGAAGAAAGTCCTGCAGAAGAAGAGTACTTGAGAAGCACGGCCCGAAGGAAGAGCCCTGTTCTGGGAGGTCAGCACTTTCCAAACCGAGCCGGAGAAAACGGGATGCTTCACCTTGTTAAGTTTAACTGTAACCGATGTCGAGTCTGTCGAGGCACTTTCAGCTGTCCCTTGATCAACCGAAACGAAAATATTGATACAAACGTAGTAACACTTTCTTTTATAAAATGTTTACATATAGCTGTGATTCCTCTCCTGACCAAAGACGTCATTAGATTTCTATTCAAAATTCTAAAAAAGCAATTGATCAATTGATTTAGAAGACTAAAGCCTTTTTTGAGTAAATAAAAAAAAACACGTGAAAATGATACCAAATTTATTAAGTAAAGGCCCCCCTCCGGTTGATCAATTTTGATGAAATTTTTACAGTCATATCTCAGGCATATTGATATATCAAATACTCAGTTTAATCAAAATCGTTAGAGCCGTTTTTGAGAAAATCGAAAAAAGCTTAAAAAGTTATTAAATAAAGTACCCCCTCCCTTTGACCAATTTTGATGAAATTTTTGCTGTCACATATTGCACGGTTAATAGTTTTTGAGCTAGTCTGTTCACACACACACACACACACAGACACAGACACACAAACACACACACACACACACACACACACACACACACACACACACACACACACACACACACACACACACACACACAGACCATTTCGCAGGACTTGGTTATTTCGAATAAGGGGACCCCAAAACGTGTATTTCCGTTGAAAACCGGAAGTCGAAATTTTTCACGATCGCAATACTTCCACTTACTATATATTTCATATATAGGTAAGTGAAAGTAAAAATAGTCAGGATTTAATCATCTTTTCGTAAAGAAAAATAGTTGACTATTATACACCTCTTAATTTTTTAATATATTTTTTTTAAATATTTCCAAAACCGCAAAACTGCCGATTGAATCCGCAGCAACGGAGAAACATATCGATGGATGTGGGGAGGGGAGGAAGGGGAAAATAGAAAATAATTTTTCCGGCGGGGAGACAGTTTTCCGATATATGTCCCCGCCCGTCAACCATTTAGTGAGCCCTTTTCTTTTATTAGTTCCACTCCATGCCGTAGACTGCTACCGCCGTATTCCTGACCCCCCCTTCACGATAAGCTACAAGATAAATGTTCTCCTTCTGCTGACTTACTATAATTACTGTAACATTTCTTCGATACATCATCATCCCGATAAAATCGTCTGATATTTATTTATCTCATTTTTTAAAAATATTTCTCAATACAGTAGAACATCGACTATCCGGACGTCAATTATCCCGAATGTTTTGGGTATAACTTTTAAATCTATACAAATAAAGATAAAATTCTGTTTGTTTGTTTTTTATAGAAATCCATAACCTTTACCCTAAATTATCCAAATTTCGCTCAGTGGTTCTCACATACCAGGTGCAAACACCTGTCCATATTAAAATTGCATATCTTCAGCTGATATTCTTTATTGTTATAAAAATCGTAATGATCTCGCTTTACAATGTTTTTTTACGAAATCGACCGTAATTAAATTAGAAAAACGAAATTCCTCGGGTGAAACCGGGATATAACGCTGTAATCTTTGCAAATAAAGGAAAAATTCTGTTTTTTCTTTAAAGAAATCCATACCGTTTGTCCTTGATTTTTCACATTTCGCTCAGTTGCTCTTTCATACCAGGAGCGAACACCTGTCTATATTAAAATTGCATAACTTCAGCCAATCTCTGGGTATATTCTTTATTGTTATAAACATCGTTTTGGCCTCGCTTTACGTTGTTTTTACGATATCGACCGTTTATAGATTTTAAAAATTAAATTATCGGGGTGAAACCGATATATACAGCTAGTAATAATATATAAGTACAGTACCGGTCAAAAGTTGAAACTCGCCCTTAGATTTTGTAACATAAATAAGTAACAACATTTTATTTATTGGACAACGTAACAACTATAATTTTATTTTTAATTTATTTATAACTAGCTTTGATATCCCGTTTTTACCCACGGAATTTTGAAAACAATGAGAAAAGCCGTGGGTCCAGAAAAGTTCGTTAGGGCAGAAATGAGATGTTTTTTTTTTTACTCCAACGGTTGATTTCGTAAAAATTTTATGTAAAGCGAGATCATAACGATTTTTATAACAATAAAGAATATACCCAGAGATTGGCTGTTATGCAATTTTAATATGGACAGGTATTCGCACCTGGTATGAAAGAACCACTAAGCGAAATTCAGAGAATTTAGGACAAACGGTATGTATTTCTATAAAGAACAAACAAATAAACAAACTAACAGAATTTCATCTTTATTTAAGTATATAGATTGTATTTCGAAACTATCATATAATTTTTGAAATGTTATCTCTTGAGTTACAATTATTTTTTTTAAACTTGAAGATTGTGAGTCTAAACTTTTGACCGGTACTGTATATTATTTTCCCAATTCGAAATTAATGATTTTTTCGTATAACTTTATACAATAAACAAATTTTTACATCTATAAGTTAAATTCTGAGATTTAGATTTTTAGGGGTGATGGTAACTAGAAAATTCGAAATGGATGAGGAAATTAAGCAATTTTAAATTTTTTGTCAAAGAAATAAGGGTGGTATATGAATGCTGTGATGTTTGAGCGATGTTTAAACTTGATGCTGATTGGCCAGACTCAGTGGGAGGGGGCAGTGCTGAGATATTGGAACACAAGGAAGACAGCAATCAGACCAATCTATCTTCTCCGAGCATCAATCAACAACTCCTCCTGTATCTTCTTTGGGTCAACAGTTCATATATAAACTCAACAGCAAAAAAAAAAAAAAAAAAAATCTGGTGCGTGCGCGCAACACACAACTTTCACTTACCAACTTACTTAGATTAGAAATTGACGTGTTTTGCAAAATATCATTTCCCAAAGTCACACATTTTTCTACATTCATATCTTATTTTTGTTAACCTTTAAAGCCGTTTTTGAGTAAATTAAAAAAACCCGTGAAAATGATACAAAATTTATTAAGTAAAGTCCCCCCCCCCCCGTAGATCAATTTTGATGAAATTTTTACAGTCGTATCTCGGGCATATAAATACATTAAATACCAAGTTTGATCAAAATCGTTAAAACCGTTTTTGAGTAAATAAAAAAAACACGTGAAAATGATAGAAAATTTATTAAGTAAAGTCCCCCCTCCGGTTGATCAATTGTGATGAAATGCTGGTTATCACATCTTTGGCATATAAATACATCAAATACCAAGTTTTATCAAAATCGTTAAAACCGTTTTTGAGTAAATAAAAACAACATGTGAAAATGATACAAAATTTATTAAGTAAAGTCCCCCCTCCCGTAGATCAATTTTGATGAAATTTTTACAGTCGTATCTCGGGCATATAAATACATTAAATACCAAGTTTGATCAAAATCGTTAAAACCGTTTTTGAGTAAATAAAAAAAACACGTGAAAATGATACAAAATTTATTAAGTAAAGTCCCCCCTCCGGTTGATCAATTGTGATGAAATGTTGGTTATCACATCTTTGGCATATAAATACGTCAAATATCAAGTTTGATCAAAATCGTTAAAACCGTTTTTGAGTAAATAAAAAAAAACACGTGAAAATGATACAAAATTTATTAAGTAAAGTCCCCCCTCCGGTTGATCAATTGTGATGAAATGTTGGTTATCACATCTTTGGCATATAAATACGTCAAATATCAAGTTTGATCAAAATCGTTAAAACCGTTTTTGAGTAAATAAAAAAAACACGTGAAAATGATACAAAATTTATTAAGTAAAGTCCCCCCTCCGGTTGATCAATTGTGATGAAATGTTGGTTATCACATCTTTGGCATATAAATACGTCAAATATCAAGTTTGATCAAAATCGTTAAAACCGTTTTTGAGTAAATAAAAAAAACACGTGAAAATGATACAAAATTTATTAAGTAAAGTCCCGCCTCCGGTTGATCAATTGTGATGAAATGTTGGTTATCACATCTTTGGCATATAAATACATCAAATATCAAGTTTGATCAAAATCGTTAAAACCGTTTTTGAGTAAATAAAAAAAACACGTGAACATAAGACAAAATTTATTAAGTAAAGTACCCCCTCCAATTAATTAATTTTGATGAAATTTTTACTGTCATATCGCAGGCACATACATGCATCAAATATCAAGTTTAATCAAAATCGTTAGAGCCGTTTTTG
The DNA here is from genome assembly GCA_911387785.2 of Aelia acuminata. NCBI lineage: Eukaryota > Metazoa > Arthropoda > Insecta > Hemiptera > Pentatomidae > Aelia > Aelia acuminata. The sequence goes on from OU426979.1 coordinate 173,610,404, forward strand.
AGAAAATCGAAAAAAAACGTAAAAATTAGATAAAATTCTTTTGGTGAAGTACCCCCTCCGATTGAAAATTTTGATGAAATTTTTGCTGTCACATCGCGGGCATATTCATACACCAAATACTCAATTTCAGGTTCTTACGGTTTATAGCTTTTGAGCTATTCTGTTCACACACACACACACACACACACAGACCATTTCGCGGGACTTGGTCATTTGGTTTCAGGGGACCCCAAAACGTGTATTTCCGTTGAAAACCGGAAGTCGAAATTTTTCACGATCGCAATACTTCCACTTACTATATATTTCATATATAGGTAAGTGAAAGTAAAAAAATTAATAATGCGTACAGTGTACAAAAATAATTTTCTTTCACTTTTTCAGAAACTCATAAGTATTCATTTTTTAAACTTTTATTAAATCTACGGCCTCCTAATATCTCGTATTGCCCCCTCTTGCACGGGTAAGTGCTCTCATCCTGTTAGGTATAGAAAAAATCAAATTTTGGATTAATTCCTCTGGCACAGTGTCCCATTCTTTTCGAAGAACAATTTTGAGCTCATTTACATTACTAGGGGTTGGATGACGATTCCTAGCACGTTTCCCTAAATTATCCCACAAATGTTCTATTGGATTCATATCGGGAGATCGTGCAGGCCAATCCAAAACTGAAATTCCTACCCTCTCAGTATTGAGAAATCGTCATTTGACTGCTTCCGGAGTCGGGGACAGACTTGAAATATTGCGGAATACGCGGAGGCAGCGAGGAGCCACACGGTAGGGTGCTACTCCTGGAAAGACATAGGCGAGAACGCCGATTATTCGCTGGCCATCATCTACATTGATCTGTCGAGCAATGTGGGGCTGTTTTGTTTACGGATGAGTCTCGGTTCGGTCTGTACCGCTCAGACGGTCGTGACAGAGTGTGGAGACGACCAAGGGAGCGATTCGCTCAATGCATTCTGCGCGAGTCAAACCTTTCCAAAGGCAATCAATTATGGTTTGGGGAGGAATAAATTTCCACGCCCGTACTGAACTGATTTTTATTGAAAACTAGCTAGGGTGCCCGGCTTCGCTCCGGTAGTTTTAATAACAGAAAAACTTTAAAATTAAAGGAAATATAGAACAAAATTAGCACTTTCTTGTAACTTTTAACATGGTATCAATATTAAGATTCGATGTCTGCAGAGTCCGCCCAAATAAGGAACCCTATATATACTTTAAAGGGGGTTGAAAATGGTGAATGAACAATTAATTTCGCTGCAACTTTTTCTAGTCATGTATCGTTTTTGATGGTTTCTGTGATTCTGAATTCTATAAGCCCATTCCAAGCATTCAGCAGATAATAAGTTATTAGATTATGGTTGAAAAATATATTAGTTAAAAAACTATATTTCGATTACAACTTAAGCCCCGACTACTGTGATGGTCCTATTAGATCCAGAAGTTTAGAAACTACCGAAGATTCATAGAAACTTTTTTTTTAAGACCTTTCTTCCAGTTTAATCTTCCATAAGATATCCCCCCCCCCCGTTATTTGGCCGGACACTGCACCTACTATTACAAAGTGAAAACCAAAATATCATGAGGGCACAATTTTTTCATCATATTTCTTTTTATCCTGAACTATGAAAAAATGCTGTAATTGGAGTTAGTCATTTTTACTTTCACTTACCTATATATGAAATATATAGTAAGTGGAAGTATTGCGATCGTGAAAAATTTCGACTTCCGGTTTTCAACGGAAATACACGTTTTGGGACCCCCTGAGTCGAAATAACCAAGTCCCGCGAAATGGTCTGTGTGTGTGTGTGTCTGTGTGTGTGTGTGTGTGTGTGTGTGTGAACAGACTAGCTCAAAAACTATAAACCGTGGGAACCTGAAATTGGATATTTAATGTATGTATATGCCCGCGATGTGACAGCAAAAATTTCATCAAAATTGCTCAAAGGGAGGGGGTAGTTTATTTAATAACTTTTTAGGTTTTTTTCGATTTTCTCAAAAACGGCTCTAACGATTTTGATTAAACTGAATATTTGATCTATTTATATGCTCGAGATATGACTGTAAAAATTTCATCAAAATTGATTAACCGGAGGGGGGACTTTACTTAATAAATTTTGTAGCATTTTCACGTGTTTTTTTTATTTACTCAAAAACGGCTTTAACGATTTTGATCAAACTGGGTATATGATGTATGTATATGCCCGAGATACGACTGTAAAAATTTCATCAAAATTGATCAACCGGAGGGGGGACTTTACTTCAAGAATTTTATCTAATGTTTACGTTTTTTTTTTTTATTTTCTCAAAAACGGCTATGATGATTTTGATGAAACTGGGTATTTGATGTATGTATATACCAAATATGTAAAAACCAACATTTCATCAAAATTGGTCCAACTGAGGGGGCACTTTATTTCATGACTTTTTCCAATTTTTACCTTTTTTTTTGATTATCTCAAAAACGGCTTTAACGATTTCTATCAAATTCGTCATGTTTAATGAAAATTAGGTTTTCTTTAATATCAGGTAAGCTTTATGATTATTAAAATGTTCTGTGGGGTTTTTTTTTTGGGGGGGGGGGGCCTTTTTTGTTTGTTTGTTTCTTTCTTATAAAGTACCTTTGTTTTTGTTTACATGGAGAAATTAACTGTCTCTCGTTACGCCTAAAAATAAGAAATGGCTAAATATGAGATATGATAAAAATAAAGAAAACATAAAGAGGAGAAAAAAAGAAAAATATTCAGTCAACTCATAAAATTCGTTGAGCCCACGCATGCAGAGTACGCCTTTAATGACAGACCATTGTTCATAATTAAAGCCGTTCTGTTCATTTGAGAAGTGGCAATTTACAAAACGCATTAATTTCTAGTCTAAGTAAGTTGGTAAGTGAAAGTTGTGTGTTGCGAGCACGCACCAGATTTTTTCAACTGGAATGCTCATCATACATAGTAATAAAACAATTTTTCATAATTACATACAAAAAGAACACTTCAAAGATTTTATTTTCGATTTATAATCAGTCAATTCAGCTCTTATTTTCTGTTTTATGTCTGTTTTTATTCGCTCACTGTACTACTAAAAAATGTTTACTCATATTGCATTAAATTTACTTACGTATATATTATATATTGATTAAATATAATGTGTTAATCAATTAACCTTCTTATGAGAAAATTAATTTTGTAAGGTATCTAGTCGGTTTTCTAATTGATATGTAAAATCATTATTTTATTTTGAAAGAAAAGGTGAAACTAATTATTTTCGCTTGATTTTTTAGTAATTTAAAAAGAACAGCTGAACAAATACATAACCTTTACAAATTGAACGGAATGAATGAACAATAAACATCGAGTGAAACACACCCCAGCGCTCCCTGGTAGCCTGGAGCTCGAACTAAATTTTTCATTCATAAACTCGTATCTCAATCTCAGAGAGGCTAATTAAATGGTGCGAGAGGCTTAAAATTCCAGTCCTTTTCTCTTCAATTTTACACCATTAAGAGAAAAACAGAAACCTTCTTCTCCATTAGGGGTTATATAGCAACACGCTGACATAATTTCCTCAATCCCACGTGGAGTCGTTTTTGAGCCTTTTCAGCACGCACATTGTACACTTTGCTTTATAATATATATTGATTAAACAAAGATGAATTTAATTCAACTAAGTTTAAGATGCTCTTCAATCTGAAAAGACTGCATTTCAGGCTCTTCAAAGGTACGGTTTACAACACAAAACAAGGAAGTGCAGAAGGGGACACGACATGAAGATTTATTTTTATGAAAATAGCGGTCCGAAATTTAGATACCAATTTAGATGACTTATTCGAAAGGATGTTATAATCAATCAAGGTTTGGCCGCCTTGTTAATTCTAGTTCTGGTCATGTTAGTGTGCACAAGTATTTCCATCTTAATTTTATATTTTTTCAAACATACGACATTGATTAATCTCTATATATATAAGAGGCTTTATCCTGACTGACAGAATCAACGCAGAGCAAAAACTACTAATGATAGAAACTTGAAGTTCGGAATTTAGATTTTAGGTAACAGCTAAGGAAGGAATTTCAAAAATGTAACCCCTAAAGGGTTTAAATGGATAAATTGTCGTTTAACTCAAACGGACACCTATTTTTGCACTTCGATAAAAAATGTCTAATTTGGACTTATGGGGTGTCGAAAACCATGTTTTAAAGCCGAAAAATGAAGTGTTCACGAAGATTGAGCAATTTTTTGTTTCCACGGTTTTAGTGAACTCTCTCCATTGCGCGTCTCCCTCTCTTCTACCGAGCCGGCAGCTTCCCCTTCCAACATTCCACCTACCGGAAGTTCCGATTCTACTAAATCTCCTTAACATCAGATAACATATTATATAAAATCAATACCTAGATAATGACCTCAGAATTGATTTCAAAGGCTCGCGGGCAAAGCCGCGACGGGGAATGCTAGTAATATAATATCCAAAATCATAGTTACTGTAAAAAGTAACTGGCTCCCCTAAAGTAAAAAAGATCCCAGCAAAGTATGCGGAAGATATCCTTCAAAACCATGTTGTGCCTTTTGTTAGAAATTTTAGAGAAGGATTTTTATTTATGCAGAATAATACAAGACGAAACCGTGCAATATCAGCTCAACAATTCTTAAATGAAGAGGGCATTGAAAGGATTGATTAGCCAGCTCGAAGTCCTGACATCAACCACATTGAGCATGTCTGGGACCAGCTCAAAAGAATTATTAGAAGTCGTGTACTAGCTTCTTCCACCCTTTTTTAGTTGGAACAAGCTGCACTGGTTGAGTGTGGGAATATTCCTCAAGACAGAATTGCGAATCTCATCAAAGGCATGAGGATGCCTCTGGAAGCAGTATCAAGGCCAGAGGAGACAATACGAAGTAGAGGAGACCGAGGTGAGTTGAAACAATTTTCACATTTTATTTCATACCCCAAATCCTATTGATCGAAATCGTATGATATTAGTACCAATCGGTAGGGCATTCTTTACACTTGCGAATGGTAAACATGAAGAAATTGTAAGCGTTAAATATTGTAGTCAAAAACCCACTTAACCGTATGAAGTCAACTTGTTTCAACTCCCCTCATAACGAGGTGAGATGATCAAACAGGGGTCGAGGAGAGTTGAAACATGTGATTTTTGATAAGTATTAATGTCTGTAAAATAAAAATGATGATATAATTTAAAGGTATTTATTAAAATTAAACTTTTGAAGTACAAAACAAACTTTTTTATTAATATTTTGTGCAGATATATCAGTTAAGTAGGTAACTACAGTTCTAATACAAATAATCAACTCCTAAAGTAGTTAAAAGTACCATAACGTCCTATTCGTAACATTAATTAAAATAACAGTGAGCTAAACAAATGGTTTTAAATTATAAATCTTTGAAATAAAATAATTATTAACTTTTAGCCGTTTTTTAAGTATTAAAATCAAATTTGATGAATATAGGCAAGTTTCATGAGCCCCGTTGTTGCATTCCAGACATTGCACCCATTTTTATTTGGCTCTGCTATATGAAAATGGCTCTAAAAACAAAGGCAAAAAGATTTTTCTTCTTCTGCAGAATAGGTGCTATAGTAACCGATGTTCTGCTCTCTAGGGAAGTCATGCCACTCACTTGTTTTTGTCCTCGTCGGGCACGAGGAACAGCCAAGTGTGTCCCCTGCCAGGAAACAGCCTGTTTCAGCTCACCTCGGTACGAAAAAACCTCCTAATTTTTAATCAATCCACAAGTAGCAACTACACAGAAATCAATTATACCAAACATACATAATAAATCTTTAGTTAATGAGCTTTCGAAACATATATAACCTAGGCCAAAATACAAAACCCTTATGAAAACGTGAAAACGCATCATAAAAAAACGTGAAAAACCTACTTTTCATGATTTTTGCCACATGGCACGCAGAACTCCATAACCGCGCGACTTACGCCACCGAAGAGAACTGACATGTCAGCAGGTGGAGGGAAGTGATTGATAAGCGAAGTTGCCAAATCGCTAGCGATTTTAAGTTCCGAGAAATCGCTACTGTTTCAACTCCCCTCGGTCTCCCCTACTGATGAAACTGTAATATTAAAAAACATATTTTAAACTTTTGTTGTACTTTTTCTACAACAGTTGTTTCTTTGTTGATTTATAAGAAATATTTTTTTCAACAAAGAAAAAAACATTTGTTTTAACGTTTGATTATTTCGTTTCCTAAAAAGAAAGAAAAGCTTAGTATTAATAATAACGCAATTGTTACGGTTTCCAGATCCAAAGTTTATTTTGTTACTTCTATTTTATTAAAGAAGATAAGAAAGAAACAAAGATTTATTTATAGAATAAAACAACGACATTTCAATTAAGATAAGAGAGTAGGATGAGGTTGAGTTAAAGAGATCACGATTAAGAAGAGAAAAGCGGGTAAAGAAAAAGAAACGAAAAGGAAAAAATAAAATAAAAGTCTCGTTGAAGGAACAATTAAAGACGTTGCGAGGACAGATGATGGTTGGAATAGGAAATTGGAAAAGTTTAATGGAATCCTAAACGAAGATAACCAAACAAGAAATTAAAAATAGATTGTTACGAGGCAGAATGAAACATGGGATTAGGAAGATTACGACGATAAGGCACAGAAAAATAGCGAGTAATGCTTCAGTTCTTGTTGTATTAAATATTTACAGCTTTAAATAATTAATAGAGATGAGAGATGGTCAACTGTTCTTCAATTACGATAGGTTAAATGATGGTCAGGATTTTCAGTTACAATGATATTTATTATGGTAAGCCAACGTTTCGATCCAACTTGTGGATCTTCATCAGGGCTACTGAGTCCAGTATCCACCTGGACATCCGCAGTATCCACCTGGACTCAGTAGCCCTGATGAAGATCCACAAGTTGGATCGAAACGTTGGCTTACCATAATAAATGTAGAGTGGCAAAGCTAAGTGATCTAAGTGACAAAAATTCATTTCCCCGTTTTTTATACCAAAATGATCTAAAAGCCAAGGCCCTACTGTTTTTGCAATGGATAGAAGAGCTTTTAGGGATGTAAGTGCGGGAAAGTGTAAAATAAAACGAGTGCTGGAAAGTGTAAAAAGAGTAAGTGGACAATCCTACGAAACTCAGCGGTCGAAGAAAACAAAGCCATCAAAATCCCCTCCTACTAATGAGGTTAGTAACATATCTTATAAAATGTTATTATGTTATATTTCCACGTTACCATTGCCGAAATCAATATTATAAGTTTACCCAAATATATTAGCTGAAAACTATGTTATGTTTCTATAAAATACCTACTTATGACATACAATACATTGTATCTTCCCAATTTGTTTTTTGTGCAGGTTACATGCAAATGCAAGTGGGATTGTAAGGAAATAGCTCATATGAAGGTAAAGCTTTTTGATTCTTTTTATAAGCTGAAAAATAATGAGCAAGGAACATACCTCATGGGTCTAATGCAAATAATACCCATCCAAAGACGTCGTAATGCTCATAAATATCCAGACTTAAGCCGGAGAAATTGTTCGATGTTATTTACCCTCCCTGATGGAGAGGGCAACTTGAAACGTGTATGTAAAAATACTTTCATGGAGGTTTTTTGTATAAGTCCTCAAAGAATCACAACATTGGTCACGAGGAAAAAAAAGGGATTTTCAGTATTTCAAGATAAACGTGGGGGCGTGAAAACATTCAAATATACGGAGTCTGATAGAGAAATGGTCAAAGCCCATATTAACAGCTTCCCGAGGGATGAGAGTCACTACAACCGATTCAAGTCTGAAAAAGAGTACTTGAGTTCGGATTTAAATCTGCATAGGCTCTATAAAGCGTTCACTGAAAAATATTCTAATTCCTTGGTGACATACAAATTCTACCGAAAAGTTTTCCTCAAAGATTTCCCAAACTTATCTTTCAAACGTCCACGTATTGACACCTGCAAAACTTGTGATGCTTTGCATATGCAAACCAAAAGCAAAGACTCCGTAGTCGCTAGAAAAGCCCTCAATGACTTGGAACTACATCACCGTAAAACAGAGAAGGCTTTTCAGCAAAACAAGAAAGATAGTACAGAGAGCACTATGCCGGGAAGTGACACTTGTACCATCACTGTGGACCTTCAAAAAGTGTTTAGTCTCCCAAAGTTAACGCACAGCTCCATGTATTACAGCCGGCAATTGTCCTGTTATAATTTTGGGATTCATGTAGCAGACACTGGGGACGGCCTAATGTGCGTATGGCATGAAGGACAGGGTGGTCGGGGAGGTAACCAAATGGCCTCATGTTTGTTACAAGCCATCAACACTGGCATTCTTGAAACACATAAGCGGAATCTCATCGTTTGGAGTGACAACTGTGCCGGGCAATTGAAGAACCGCATGCTTTTGTTCCTGTACATGCTGCTTGTGTCACATGGTCACTTTGATTGCATAGATCACAAATTTTTGGTGTCTGGACACAGTTTCTCGGCATCAGATAGAGACTTTGCATTAATAGAGAAACGGACTAAGTGCTCAAAGCTTCAGGTAGTGGCTGATGTGAAGAAAATCATCAAGGAAGCTCGTCCCTCAAGGCCCTTTAAAGTACTTGATATGGGTCAAAATACATTCTTTGATTTCGACAAAGCTTCAAACCAATACATTGATACGTCCAAGTTAGGTATAAAACAAGTATCTTGGCTAAGAATAACAAAGGAAAACCCTGCCGTAGTTTACTACAAGAAAAGCTTCAGTGACTTAGTACATTTTGAGATGCGTCGAGTACTAAGAAAAAACTTAAATCTGCAGACTTTCATGACTTCTACACTCTATGCATTGCCAAGGAAAATACCTATTAGTGCTTACAAGAAAAAGGACATCGCTGAAATGCTCAATTTCATAGACGAGAAAAACAGGAAGTTTTTTGAAGACGTTCTCAATACTTGAAAACGCATGTGGAGATAGATCATATCCAACGCAACTCTTTGGTACTTAGATCATTTCCAAACATTTTGTACTTTTTAGACGACTGGAGGTTTATTTCCTCCCAACTTTTTCTCTTAGTATTATTCTGTAGTAACTTTTTAATTTAATGATTATATTTGGATAAATATAAATTAAAAATGATACATTCTGTGCAGTTTTTATTCATTTCCCGAAAATTTTGGTTTTGGTACTTAGATCACTTAGCTTTGCCACTCTACAAATATCATTGTAACTGAAAATCCTGACCATCATTTAACCTATTTAAATAATTAACATTTTTTTTTTTGGCTTTTATTTTTTATTCGCACCTGTCTGCATAAAGCTGACAATCAGCGAAAGTGGTGGCCGGATGAGAAAACAATGACATGTCAGGCATGGGAAAGAAAAGTGCTCAGCAGCACCCCCTTCCTGGCTTGTTTCTATAACTAGAGCTGTTTAAGTAAGGAGATCTCTCATCCAACGCCTTTTTAATCTCCTCCTCGTATTTATTGGGATATCAGCTGTTGCCATGTCCATTATTAGGCGATTGTTATGTCCAAGTAGGTTAGTGTGAAAACGTTTGTAGAGTGTCGCTGTGTACTGGTCAACTGTTGGCTGGTGGAGGTCCGTATGTAGAGTGTGGTTGGCCACGTACCAGGGTGCGTTGGTTATGAGTCGTAAAATTTTTGATTGAAATTTTTGAATTTTATTTAAGTGTCTTTTTAGCTGTTCCGAATATCTCTGATGAGTATGTCCATATTGGTTTAAGTAAGTATGTATAAGTCTTTAATTTCTGTTTTAGTTTCAGTTTTGAAGTTTTTGAGAAGAGTGGATAAAGTAGTTTCAGTCTCTTTTTAAGCGTCTTATGTTTCATTTTAACATGAGGACCCCATGTCATCCTTCTGTCGAACGTAAGTCCTTGATAGTGCACTTGGTCTGTCTGCGGTATCCGGCTGTTGTCAATATAAACGTTTTCTTAGAGTAAATGTGATGTGTTTTGATTTATCATGATTCAGTCTAATTTTCCATTTTTTGAACCAGTCATGCAATATGTTTAGGTGATGTTGTAAAGTTAATGAACCTTGTGTTGCGTCCTGATGTTTAGTGATAATTAGTATTGAGCCATGGGGTTCAAGATTTAAACCTTTTTTCCAGAATATTTTATTTCTCTTCAATTTCGTTCAGAACTATACAGTCGATTCCGTTTTATTGGGCCTTAAAGGGGAAATTTTTTTAGTCCCGATTTGGCGGAGCACCCAATAAAGCGGAGATCGTGAATCCACGTGTAATTTCAAATAAAAAATGCCTAATTACGCCAAGCACTGGGCTACCTTACAAGTATGGTAATTGATACCATAAAATCGACATTTCGTCGTCACCATGCTAAAGTAACGAATACGCATAGGTGTTTAGTTGCACATTCGTTACTTTAGCATGGTGACGACGATATTATCTATTCCCGTCTATGAATTTAATGATGGGGTCAAATTATACGATTAACTTAACTGTTAAAATGTATTTTTCATAAATAGGTGTTTTAATAAAGACTTGCTTTATAAAGACTGGCCATTAAATTTAGGGGAAAAACAAAGAAAGCAAGGAACAAGTATAAAGCAGAGGACCTGAAAAATCCGGAGAAGCAAGAAGCAAGAAGCAATACATACGGAAAGTGGAAGAGAATCTTAGAAACAATACACTACACACGGAAGATGAAGATGTCCAAAACCAATGGATCAAAATAAGTGAAGCTTTTAGGAAGGCCGCAAAAGAGGTATTAGGCGAAGAAAAAAGGAAAAGGGAGAACTGTTGGTTTGACCAGGAATGTAAAATAGCGGTACAGCAGAAGGCAATACCTTATAATAGGATGCTACAAAGATATACCTACAAGGCAAGCCATGGAAGAATACAGAAAGAAAAAATGTAAAGATGGAAAAAATGAGAAAATGTAAAGCAGCTGTGCAGAAATAAAAAGAGAAAAAATAAAAAGGAAGAGCTGGAAACAATGCTAAGGGATTTTGAAAACAAAAATAGCATTAATTTTAATAAGATTAAAAAAAATCAAAAAAGGATTTCAACCCCGTATATCTTTTTGCAAGGACAAGGAAGGTCGACTCGTGGGAGACAAAAATGAAGTGATAGACAGGTGGAAGGACTACTTCGAAGAGTTGCTAAACCCAGAGGAGATTATTTGCGAACTCGTCATGGCAGAGGAAGATACTGAGATGGAGCCTCCAGATCCTGAGGAAGTAGAAGAAGCTACTATGACACTAAAAAATAATAAAGCACCAGGAATGGATGGTATACCAGCAGAAGCACTAAAATTTGGAGGGGAGACACTTCATAGAGAAATATATGAGCTAATATTACAGATATGGATGAAGGAGGAAATGCCAAAGGATAGGAACGTGGCTGTTATGTTGTCAATCCATAAAAAAGAGGACAAATTAGAGTGTAGAAATTATAGGGGAATTGCATTACTGTGCACGGTCTACTAGGTTCTCACCATGTTACTAATGAAGCGCGTTGTCAAGAGAGCGGAAGAGGTTCTTGGTGATTATCAATGTGGATTCCGTCGTAGTAGATCTACAAGTGACCACATCTTCAGTATGAGAATGATGCTTGAAAATGCTGGGAATGGAATGTTGAACTTCACCACTTGTTTATAGACTATAAACAAGCCTATGACAGCATAGACAGAGATGCAATGTATTCAAATTCAAAGTATCTAGGATATCCTCAAAAGCTAATCAGACTTATCAGGATGACCCTTCAAGACAGCAAAGGAGTTGTAAAAAATCAAGGAGAACTGTCAAAAGAGTTTAACATTCAGAAAGGTGTTAAGCAGGGCGATCCTCTTTCCCCAGTGTTATTTAGTATGGTGCTAGAAGTAGTCATGAGGTCGATCTGCACAAGGCCAGGAGGATGTATTTACAACAGATTGACACAACATCTAGCGTTTGCGGATGATTTTGTGATTACAGGAAGAACAGCCAGTGCACTACTTGGAGCTTTTGAGGAGTGTGAAGTAGCTGCTAGAAGGATGGGGCTGGTAATCAATACTGGAAAAACCAAATATATGGTAACCAGCAAGAAAGAAACAGGAAACAGGCATATTGAGGGGGCTGGATACCGCTTTGAGAGAGTACCAAAGTTTAAATATCTAGGCACTGTTATCATGGAGGATAATAATGTTAGGGAAGAAATTAAGGCCAGGATAATAGCTGGCAATAGATGCTAGTGGTCCCTATGGAAAATATTTCGAAATCGGGAGATATCCAGAACCCTCAAAATAAAAGTGTACCGTACGGTCCCACATCCAGTGGTAATATACGGGAGCGAGTCCTGGACGCTTGCACACAATGATGAAAAGCTGCTAAGCACATGGGAGAGGAAAATCCTCAGAAGAATTTTTGGCCCTACCAAAGAAGGGGATCGCTGGAGGACGAGAACAAATGCGGAGTTAAGAGATTTGTATGGAACTCCAGATCTTGTTTCCACCATTAAGAGTGTCAGGTTAAGATGGTTGGGTCCCGTACAAAGAATGGAAGGTGGTAGGCTCCCGAAAATAATAACGGAGGGACACCCTGGTGGTAAAAGGAGTAGAGGTAGACCAAGACTGCGTTGGCTGCAGGATCTGGAGGAAGACCTTCGGTCATTGGGTGTTTCGGGATGGAGAAGGGCAACTGCGGACAGGTTGGAGTGGAAGAGGATTGCTGAGGAGGTCAGGGTCCTGAGACCACCATAGCGCCGTTAGATTAGATTAGATTAGGTGTTTTAATAAACGAAATATGCAAAATGAAAAAAATTAATATAACTATTTGTGTATAATATAAGTTAAAGTTATAAAGACGATATTTCGAAATAAGAAATGAATCAGGTTCTCTTATCATTTTTATCAGGTTTGGTGATTAATACTTTTTGGTGATTAATAATTGTCATCAATTAGCAACTGATCAGTTTACAACAATCCCAAAGTATGATGCATGGCTTGAAAATGGCTCTAGAAGCCGAGACGTTGCCAAAATAAATTTTAGTATTGTTTTGTGGTGAATATTAGCCTTTTTTATTTATCTAAATGAATCTGAACATGTTTTTATTTAATTTTTTTTTAACAGTAAAGAATCAACTTTACTTTTTCACTTTACTTGTAAACTTTCGAGCAACATAATTAGCGCATTTAGGGCGTTCAAAGGACTTTCCACGATTCCTTTAAAAAAAAAAACGACTAAACTTTTCCATGGGTCTTAGATACTTAGGTTATTCGATTGACACCGGGGCTCATACTTTTTTTTACTTTCTGTTTATTGGAATTGTTAAAGTTCCAGAAAGCTTCCGCCCGAATACCCGATGTTTTGTCCCAATAAAGCGGTGATGTTTTACCTATATTTGATACGATTTTATTAAAAATGGCTCAAATAAGCCTAAGTCCCAATTATCCGATGGCCCAAATAAACAGAGTCGACTGTATAGGGTAAACCAGACATTTATTGACACCCTAAACTTTAACTAAAAGTTTTTTTTTTTTTTTACTTTCACTTACCTATATATGAAATATATAGTAAGTGGAAGTATTGCGATCGTGAAAAATTTCGACTTCCGGTTTTCAACGGAAATACACGTTTTGGGGTCCCCTGAGTCCAATTAACCAAGTCCCGCGAAATGGTCTGTGTGTGTGTGTGTGTGTGTGTGTGTGTGTGTGTGTGTGTGTGTGTGTGTGTGTGTGTGTGTGTGTGTGTGTGTGTGTGTGTGTGTGTGTGAACACACTAGCTCAAAAACTATAAACCGTGCGAACCTGAGATTGGGTATTTGGTGTATGTATATGCCCGCGATGTGACAGCTAAAATTTCATCAAAATTGCTCAAAGGGAGAGGGTACTTTATTTAATAACTTTTTACATTTTTTTCGATTTTCTCAAAAACGGCTCTAAAGATTTTGATTAAACTGAGTATTTGATCAATTTATATGCCCGAGATATGACTTTAAAAATTTCATCAAAATTGATCAACCGGAGGGGGGACTTTCCTTAATAAATTTTGTATCATTTTCACGTGTTTTTTTTATTTACTCAAAAACGGTTTTCACGATTTTGATCAAACTGGGTATTTGATGTATGTATATGCCATAGATGTGATAGCCAACATTTCATCAAAATTGATCAACCGGAGGGGGGACTTTACTTAATAAATTTTGTATCAATTTCACGTGTTTTTTTTATTTACTCAAAAACGGCTTTCACGAATTTGATCAAACTGGGTATTTATGTATGTATATGCCAAAGATGTGATAGCCAACATTTCATCAAGATTGATCAACCGAAGCGGACACTTTATTTCATAACTTTTTTTCTAATTTTTAGATTATCTCAAAAACGGGTTTAACGATTTTCTGATATTCGTCATGTTTAATGAAAATTGAGTGTTATTTAATATCAGGTAAGCGTTTATTAAAATGTTCTGAGGGGTTTATAGAGCAAATGAAAACAAAAATAAGAAATGAATGTGGAAAATGTGTAACTTTGAGAAGTGGCATTAACAAAACGCATTAATTTCTTATCTAAGTAAGTTGGTAAGTGAAAGTTGTGTGTTGCGCGCAAGCACCAGATTTTTTTTTTAATCTTGGCTGTTTGGTAAGAAGACCATAATTTTTTTTTTTTTTAGCAGCCGAAGAGAGCTTTTTTTTGCTTTTTTTTTTATGATTAGCGTTTGTAGCAAGTTTTCAAAACTTAATAATCTTTAACAAAATTTTAAAGCCTTTTTTTTAGCCAATTTTTTTCCGTCTTAAGCCCATCTCAAAGCTTTCATAACGTGCATATCCTTTCAATCCTATTGTAGAATAATCTATAAAGTAGGGTAAACCAGACATTTATTGACACCCCAAACTTTAACTAAAAGTTGATACATGAATCTAATGTTTCTTGTTAACGAGTCCTTATAGTCATCTATGAAGTAAGTGTTTAGCAAACTAACCGTAGGAAAGATTCCACAATTAAATCCACAGGGTGTCAATAACTAGTTTTTGCTTTTTTTACACTAAGTATTGCCATACGGTAAAACTATTGAAATTTGAAAAAAAAAATCTCTTGAGACTTCATAATGACAAGAGGAGCTATAGGAAGTTTCAATTTGATCCCTTCATAATTTTTTTTTTTTTTTTTTTTATTTCACCACAGAAATGTAGTCATAAGGGTGTCAATAACTGTCGGTTTACCCTACTTTATAGATTATTCTACAATAGGATTGAGAAGATATGCACGTCAGGAAAGCTTTGAGATGGTAAAATTTTGTAAAAGATTATTAATTTTTGAAAACTTGCTTTAAACGCTAATCTTAAAAAAAAAAAAATAACTCTCTTCCGCTCCTAAAAATTGTATGGTGTTCTTACCAAACGGCCAAGATTTAAAACAAAAATCTTTTCATCCTGAAATATTATCGAAAACTCGTATATAACTTTCGCTATAGGTGTACCGAGTTCAATTATGTTCTACAATTTATTGTATTTGCTTCGTGAAAACTGCAACTTGGAAATGACTGTTATTTATAGAGAAACGGATCCTGTAATTCATGTTCTCGTGATACCATAGGATAGGTCCATAATTGGTTTACATCCGATTTCCATTAATCTAACTAATCACTAGAGGATATTGTACAATTCAGGCTGTCGAGTAGAATAATATATAATATTAATACATAAATTTATAATCGCATACATTTAGAGATGTTTAATTATGTACGAAAATATTTTTAAATAAGTAATTACCTACAGACTAATAATTGAATAATGTTACAACAAACCGAGCTATAGGAGGTGGCGTGGGTTTGCGTTTCAAATCCTTTCATAAAGTATGAGTTCGGAAAACTAAAGTACATAAATATTAATAAACTTACCTCTATTTCGCATTTTCTGAGATTTTAATGTTATTTCCCAACCATCCAGTTTGATAATTATAGTTTGCCATAGATTTAATATAATGTTTAAAAACTAAATTTGAGAAAGAAATTGATGATAAAGTACTAAAGAATACTGTGATCTAATGGGATCTAATTGGGATGAAAGCGTGATGGGAGTTCGCTTAACCCGGGAAAGGTAGCGTTCGACTTATTGACGAAGAGACCGCACATTTCTGATTATAGATGAACTCCCAATCATGGCTGGCCCACCTTCCGGGAGTTATATCTCCACTTAGTACTAGCACAGATCCTGTACATCGCACACTGGGAAAATTTTGTCATTTAGCGGCCAAAAATCTATAACTCCTGACCGAATGACGATAATCGAATAATTCTTTTTTCATCACAGAACATGGGATTCCCTTTACCATTGAGAATAAAAAAAATAAAAATAACATCGCTAAAAGTATTTCAAATAATTTTTTTATGCATCCTTTCTTCACTTAAATTTAAATAAAATAGTTTATTAGGTACAGGGTTATATACATGGAGAATGAAATGAGTCAGTATTATTATCTATTGAGCTTTCCGCTGTAATACATGTCTTTTTCAGGCACTTGCTCCATTTGAAAGATTTTAAAAATAATTATTGTCTAAATAAGAAAAAATCCAAAACAAAGAAGAAAAAATATTGTCCTATAATTCAGCGATAGTATGTTTTATGATTTAGTCTAATTTGGGGCCGAAAATATATTGAAAGTTCAAATATAGGGATTTAAATTTTAAAATCGATATATCGCCGATCGATCGCATTTAATCGATCAAATTCAATTATGGTATTTTAGCATACTTCACCCTCTACTAGTATAGAAAAAATCAGAACCAACTATTGCCAATAATAGAAGTTATATCAATTTAAATACTTTCTTTTCATAAATTACATACTCAACGTGGATGAAATCAAACTCATTTTTATCCAATAATTTTACAGCCATTCTTTTTATTTACAAAATATATTTGGTGCAATAATATAAAAAGTAAGGCTCAATAGAAAAAAATAATAATACCACAGAGATGAGCATAGATGTTGCTTAAAATAAATTAAATGTTTTTGCCTATGGAGCTTTACTTTTTATATTAATGCACCAAACATATTTTATAAATAAGAAGAATGACTGTAAAATTATTGGATAAAAATGCGTTTTAATTTCATCCACCTTGAGTATGTAATTTACGAAAAGAAAGTATTTAAATTGAAATAACTTCTGTTATTGTCAATAGTTGGTTCTGATTTTTCCCATACTGGCAGAGGGTGAAGGTGCTAAAGTACCATAATCGAATCAGATCGATAAAATGCGATCGATCGGCGATATATCGATTTTAAGATTTAAATCCCTATACTTGAACTCACATTATATTTTCGGCCTCGAATTAGACTAAATCATAAAACATACTTCTCGTTCAATTATAAGACAAAAATTTATTCCGCTAAAATTACTAAAAAATACGGTATTTTTAATTTATTCTTTTGGATTTTTTCTTATTTAGGCAATAATTATTTTAAACACATTTCAAATGGAGCAAGTACCTGAAAAAGACATGCATACAAGCAGAAAGCTCGATAGATAATAATCCTGACTCATTTCATTCCCTATGTCTAGCCCTGTACCGAATAAACAATTTTATTTAAATTTATGTGAAGAAAGAATTCATTTAAAAATTAATTTGAAATACTTTGGGCGATGGCATTGTTATTTTTTTTTATTCTCAATGACAAAGGAAATCCCATTCTCTTTAATGAAAAAAGAATTATTCGATTATCTTCATTTAATCAGGAGTTACAGATTTTTGGCCGCTAAATGTAGAGTGGCAAAGCTAAGTGATCTAAGTGCCAAAAATTCATTTCCCCGTTTTTTATACCAAAATGGTCTAATAGCCAAGGCCAATGCGGTGCGAAGTGAATTATCTCCCGATTGGTAGTATAAGTAGTTCCAATTTAATTTAATGATTATATTTGGATAAATATAAATTAAAAATGATACATTCTGTGCAGTTTTTATTCATTTCCCGAAAATTTTGGTTTTGGTACTTAGATCACTTAGCTTTGCCACTCTACAAATGGCAAAATTTTCCCACTATGCGACGTCGGCAAGACGAAGCGCTACCTAATGTCCGTCTTGAAAGCTAATTCTATCTGTAGGTGGAATATTTATTGGACTATTTGGACCTCGAGAAATGTGTCGATTTTGTCTTTGGCAGAAGAGAAGAATGTCAGAATCTTACAGTATTTGTGCAATGTGCATTTGTGGAGAGCATATGGTCAAGTTTGTATGTCCAGATTGTAAAACTAGGCTGTGACTTATATATTATAAATAATTAATGACAAAATTTATTAAAACTAAATCCAATGTAAATTTTTCTAATATTTGTAACTCATTGTTCCTGGTATAGTAAATGGAGAATTTCATACTATCCATGAGAAATTTATGCGGCAAGTATTCATTTTTGAGCTAACTAAGGGATTTTCGAATTTGACTTTGAATGGTTCGCGGGATGGCCGAGTGGCCTAACGCTTTGCCATGGACTAGAGATTATTGGAGCCATGAGACATTTATTAATACTCGATATTAATCCTCCACCCTCTCTCTTAGCCCGGGAAAACCCGTATAGCCTAAAAGGTGAGGAAGGGGGGAGGATACTGATCGAAACACTCCAGATTTAAATTTTTCGTGTTTTTTTTTTAATGAAACAGTAAACTGTACACCCATTAAAGGAGAAATGTACAACCTAAAATAATTGACAAAATTTATTTTAATTGATATATATAATCTTCTTTTAGTCACTGATAAGAAATTTGCACTGAATCTGTAAGAGTAATCTGTAAGATTAAAAGTAAGAGAGTTGTCCTTTCCTATGATTCATGCATATAGAGTGGTTCGTGATTTTACTTTTTTTAAATACCGATGGAAAGAATTTACAACTAAAAGACTGAAATATGTTCGAAGATTACTCTTCTGAGAACTTTTAGATTAAAATTGATTTTGATAGTTTATTTTTTAACACTTAACCTACCAGAGCGGTCAAATGACCGCTTTTGAGACTTTAATCTAAATTGTTAAATTCCAGGTTTTTATTTTTCTCGAACTTACTGCACGACTTTTTCTATAATATATAACTGTTTAATTTTTCAATATTTATTTTTCTTCTTCTTTCGTTTTTTCCTGATAATAATATGTACTCTACCATTGTCTACCCTGAGCGGTCTTTTGACCGCTAGAATATATATGAAATTTTATAAAGTTATCTGCATTGAAATCTCAAACATAACACAAAAACAGTAGTTTTCCAAGACAATGTCATCGGATTGTGTTCAAAGAAAAACGCCATGTGCTTACAGTTTGTTTTATGATGGGTACAGAGCGACTGCTGGTAACTCACAAATTAGATTACTGGCTCTGTACGGGGCATTATTTTTTATTATGTACGGGGCATTATAAATATTTGCGACGTGATTAGTTCTATTTGCAACAGTACGGGATGAAAATAATAAAAACACACTGTATTAAGATAAAAATAACTTCTGTTGAAAAAAATAAATAAACCACTTGAAAATATAATATAAGTCTTAATATGCAGTTTTTTAAGCAAGTCACAGTATCCCACACACGTAAATCAACACATACTCTGAGAGAGTCTGGTTTATATGTCTGGTTATCCGCAGTGTAGCCAGGTATAAATACATTTATATAATTTGTGGCAACACTGACAAAGGCAGGTTTATATTAGGAGTAGGTGCTGCTACAATTACAATCAACTGGAAAAGACTATAATGTTTATTTCAAAAGCGGTCATTTGACCGCCATCGGTAGAAATAGGTATATATTGTATAACTCGGTAGTTTTAGTGTTAATTTTCATGCATATACAATAACGTATTTACATTTATGAAGTTTATGATTAATAGGGACTTATGCAGGTGTGGAGTCCTAAATTGCTGTAAGGTTGACAAAGCCAGTGGAAGCTGGGGGCCAGAGAGGTAATGCTGTTGACAGTTTACTCGCAACGGAATTACTTCTAATTCAGTTCCGTTTACCAACTTTAACATCAATGTTAAGCAGGAACTAAAACAGAGTTTAGGTTACGCCAAAGTGGTTCAAGAGGGCATTTAACATTTAGCACGCTAAGATTTATAAATGCATTATGCCTTGACGATTTTGACATAAAAACACCTTATACCGATTGATAAATTATGTTGTTCATATCTGAATTAATTTATGTATTAATTTTAATTCTTAGACGAAATGCTCAAAAAGTTATTTACCAGATAATTTTTTTTTTTTAAATAATACTATATGAATATCAGGTGTGTAAATATGAAACCGGAATTTTTCAAATAGCAAATAAGAGTTGATTGTGTAAAAATGATACATACTTTTTTATTCGAAGTACTTTCCCTCGCTATCTATGCATTTTTCCCATCATTCAGGCAATTTGTGGATTCCCCGCCAAAATAATGCTTCCTCTTCTGAGTCAAACCAATCACTTAACCAATTTCGCACATTTTCATAAGAAGTGAAGCGCTGCTCAGCTAGTGCGTGTCCCATCGATGCAAATAGGTGGTAATCGGATGGGGCCAAATCTGATGAATAAGCCGCATGCAGAAGAATTTACCAACCAAACACTTGGATCGTTTCCTTGGTCCGGTTAGCCGAATGTGATGGGGCATTGTCATGGAGCAAGATCACTATGTGTGTCCTTTATTGATATTTGGGACTTTTTGGCGCAAATCTTTATTCAAATTTATCATCTGTTGTACTGGCGAGCAGCATTTGCCATGAGGTTTTTCGAGCTTCCTGCTGCCTGTCATTCAGTTGGTGAGGTACCCATTTTCCAACCTTCTGGATCTTTTCCATGCCTTTCAAACAAATGGAGACGGTGTCACATGTAATAATTGTCCAACTTCCGAATCAGGGTTTTCAAAGTTTTTTTTTTTTTTGTGGTTTTCCACGGTCGTTGTTTCTTTTATCGAAATCCATCTTTAAATTTTATGAACCAATCGAAACATTGAGATTGGCCTAGGGCATGCTCCCCGTAAGCTTCAACAAGCATCCTATGCGATAATGCTCCAATTTTTTTCAGAAGGAAACGGAAAATAAATGCTGACCGCAAATCTTGATTTGTTGGCACAAAAGTCGACATGTTCAACGCCACTAAAAACACGGTTATAGAATGAAACTGATGTTGGTGTCAATCGGATCTCTTTATTACATGTAAGCAAAAGCAGATAACACCACTGACGGATTAGTTAGAAGATTATGTTGACTGCTAACTCCCATCATTGGCGAATTCCGGCTTCATATTTACACACCTGGTATTAACTAATAATTACATAAATATAAAATATTAGTTAATCACAGCATACTCTATCTGATTCTTTATTTTCACAAATTAGCGGCGTGCCGCTTTTTATCGCTAGTGGTATTGTATGCGGGATCACCTGTGGTGTAGTGGTTAGCATAAAAACCTACAATACTAAAGGTCGTGGGTTCGCGTCCCGAGGTACTCAGGATTTTTTAATGGGAGTAAAAGATCCTTGTCTATGCCTTCCCTCGGATAGGACGTAAAATGGAGGTCCCGAGCCTGTATGATGTCGTTAAAGATCCCTATCCTAATATACCTGGATAGGCAAAATTTAGGACTCCCACTGTAGCATCGTCCGATTAGCCTCAGTGGCATAGAGTGACGTTAAAACAAACGTACAAAACCTTATTGTATATTGGGTGAATTATATAATTTTTATTTCAGCTTGAATTGTATTGTTTTATGAATTGTGTTACTAAGTCGTATCTCCGGAATCGGTATCCATTTCTTTTATCAAGCAAGCAGGTTGATCCTACTTTCAATCAACTCGATGAAGCTTAAGAAGAAGAATGGAATAAGAATAGAATAGGATAGAAAGCAATGAAATTAGTTGGATCAGGATCAGAAGGAGAACTTGAATAAAATTCAATTAAGAAATTTCGACCCACATCCTTCGATCAATCATAAATTGAGAAGTTTTAACCCTTTAACGCCTGTAGACTGATATATCAGTTCGAGCACAGCAGTCCCTGTGGCCTGTAGACTGATATATCAGTTCCGCCCGCTTCAGAGTTAGAAGACTAAAACTGCGGACCTTATTTTAATTGATTTCCATTTTACTATTGCTCTAGGATAAAACTCCCAGTAGTCAGAACCTCAAGAGATTTTTTGTGGTTTCTTTTAAATTGGGTTGTTCTCGAACTAACTAAAAAATTCATTAAATGTGGAATTCTTACATTTCAACTTTATTGTTTTAATAATTGTTTAGAGAGAGAGTGAGAGAGAATTATATTCACCATAAAATAGATGCTGCCCAACTACATTGGGTTGCTGGTACACAGCATACTATATGTCTAAGACTATTTGTAAAATCCCAATAATATATGATAATGACATCAATGCACATATATACATATATAACCTAGATATATAGTTATATATATTTTTTTAATATACATATATTTATATTTTTTAATCCTTTCTCAATTGTACTTAATCCATCGAGTGCTCTCCTTAATGACTAAAAATATACATGTAATACATTCCACCGGCAATTAATTATATAATGCATCAAAATCTTAATAAAACATATCAATCATGTAACAACAATAAAAATACGAATAAAACCAAATCAATACTCAATCCTGGCATGTAAATTGGATGAGGCCAAAAATAGGGGGTAGGTGGGTAGTATACAGGTACATGTATACCTACCTAGGTACCAGCCGTACGTACCTAGGGGTAACTAGCTGTACGTTACCTAGTTATTAACCTGTAATTAACGGTTAATAGGTTAAGATTAAGCCACCGCAACACCACATAATAAGGACTTTTTGAATATTTACCTTTGCGAGAGGTAATTAGCTAGGGAAAAAAAAAACATAGTAATTAGTTAATGAAAATTTAGGTGTGCGAGAGCTAACTCGCGACGGTGGTGGTTCCTGGTGGGGAAAAAACGCCCCCCCCCGCCCTAATCTATAGTCTTACCTAATAAAGATTTTTGGACTAATTATCAATGCGAGAGGTGATTAGTCACGAAAAAAAAAGCCGTATTAATTACAGTTTTTAAAATTTTAGTTCGCGAGAACTAACAAGAGATTGCATTGAAAACGTTGGTCGCGGTAGTCGGGGGACTGGGGCGGAGCACCACCCCCCTCCCCCACCGCTACACCACATAATAAAGACTTTTTGAATATTTACCTTTGCGAGAGGTAATTAGCTAAGGAAAAAAAAACCTATAGTAATTAGCTAATGAAAATTAACGTGTGCGAGAGCTAACTCGCGACGGTGGTGGTTCCTGGTGGGGTCGGGGAAAACCCGCCCCCCCCCGCCCTAAAATTTAATAAACCATTACATAAATAAATAATTTATTTTTTGAAGAGATTGGGCTCCGCCGGGAGTCGAACCCGGGTCCTCCGCGTGACATGCTCGGTATGCTAACCACTGCAACACAGAGCTCGCTTTTAAGCAGAGCCAATCCTTCCTCTTCACTGATACCTCTCCCTAGATCTCGCAAGTTTTTTGTTGCACATTGCTCTAGAATAAAACTCCCAGTAGTCAGAACCTCAAGAGATTTTTTGTGGTTTCTTTTAGAACAAAAGTTGAATTTTTAACGAATTAAGCAAGCCAGAAATGGCCGACAAAGAGTAAAAAAAAAAATAGTGTTTTGCTAAACTTAAGTACAGTTATCCTCAGACTTATTATTTCTAACCCCTCTATATTATATTGCCCTTCTATATTATATACTCCTCGGACTGCAATTTATCGATCCTTATGTTCCAATACTTTTACTTGCAAATCTTACTTAAGTTACGTCTTTAAGCTTATTCCTTATGGGTAAAATGCTAAAATAATTTTTCTGCAAAGAAGTCATTTTTGTTTTAATTCTTATTCGTACCTAAGTTATAACAATTTTTATTCAATCATGTTAATCAGCTACGTAATCATATATATGTATATTCTTACTCTCTTTCATATAATTATTAGATTTCATAAATACCCATGTCGTGTAAACATACCATCTGTTAGATGTCGTTACCATTATTATGTTGCTTCTTATGTTTCACATATATCTTTCTTCATTTTAGCCCGGACGAAGATCGTCATGTTTGGATCGAAACGTAGTTCCTACTAAAGAAATTTGACTGGATATCCTGATAAATCAATCATCCTATTGTTAAGAGAGTTGACCATTACTCTTACTCACATAATATCCAAGACTTTAAGTATATAGATACCAAGCAGTGCTATATTCACCGCCGGGGGGTACAGGGGGGACGCGTCCCCCCAATATTTTGGCAGGAGGGGACTGTACCACCCCCCAATATTTTGGCAGGAGAGGACCCAATGTAAAAAAATTAAATAAAAATGCGATTTTAAGAATTTATCCGAGTTTAACCAATAAAATATAATTATAAAATATTAGTTAACTTCAGCACACTATATTGTTAAAAGCTAGTCAGTCGTATTGTATATTTGATGAATTATATATTTTCTATTTCAACTCGAACTGTTTTGTTTTATTGCTCTATATTTCTTTTTTAAACAAAGCAGCTTGATCCTACTTTCCTTGAATTTCATGAAGCTTATATAAGTTGATGGAAAGCAATGAAATTAGTGGGATCGGGATAAGAAGAAAAACTTGGATTAAATTCAATCAAGAAATTTTGGCCAACATCCTTCAACATTAAACCTTAACAATTCCCTATTCAAATGTATAAC
The DNA here is from genome assembly GCA_911387785.2 of Aelia acuminata. NCBI lineage: Eukaryota > Metazoa > Arthropoda > Insecta > Hemiptera > Pentatomidae > Aelia > Aelia acuminata. Next base: position 173,635,039 of record OU426979.1, read on the forward strand.
TAAGGCATAAATTGACAAGTTTTAAGAGAGTGTTAAGATGTTTTGATAAGAAAATGAGAAGGCTCTTAACAAATAAAGCGTGTTCAAAAAGGGAAATTAAGTAAATAAATTATTTTCGTAAAATAAATTTCTTCTTTATTTACAAGGATTAAATGAGACACAACAATAGAAAAAAGAAAGAAAAAAACTCACGTTAACAATGTCTTGATAAACTTTGCAAAATTTGTTCCAATTATATACAGCACAAAGAATAATTTCTTGGTTATGATAACCTTCTTCCAAAAACAGCCATTAAGATACTAGTGATAACAGACTTCTAATACTAGTATTTATGTGTTAGCCCGTATACCTCACCAAGTATCAACATCCATGCGAGTAGTTGGTAATTGGTATCTTGGGATAACCTGAAAAATTACCGAGCAGCAACAAGGCAGAGCAGGCACTGTCTATTCGAGCCACATTTCAGATGATCGATTACTGGCTGCTCGATCGATTTCGAAAATCGCAGTCGAACGGTTATGCCGCTACAAGAGTATAAATACCTTTAAAATAAAGCGTTGTAGGATGAATTTAAATGCCCTAACAGTTGTTATTAGGGGTTATCATTTCAACTTTTAGCCCCTCGAATTTCTAAAATCCCTTCGCAACAAAAAAGTCACTAATAAACTTATACTGGCGATACAAGCTGTTAACCAAGATCCAAAAGGAATTGTTCGCCTGAATGGAAGGGAATCAAAGCCGTTTAGGTTTATGAAGGGTGTAAAGCAGGGTGACAGCCTCAGCCCCCTTCTCTTTGTCGCATTTATGGACGAGATCGCCAAAATATGCAAAAGAAGATCACCTAGAGCAGTAGTAGGTTATCGAAACCTATTCCCAGTATTGGCCCAATTCTTCATATTTGCCGACGATATCGTATTAATAGCTGACTCACAGGAGAATCTCCAGAAGGCCGTAGTGGAGTGGAGAGAGGAACTGCACAGAAAGGGCATGGAAATAAATTCCACCAAGAGTAAGGTGATGCAGGTAGGACGGATGAAAGAGGAAGTAAACATTACTTGCAATGGGGAACCTCTAGAATGCGTGGATACCTACCAATATCTTGGCACTCTGGTAAGCAGGAATGGAAGTCTGGACCCAGAAATCGGGAATCGAGTGAGGAAAGCGAACAGTGTGTACCTCCAAATCAACAGTACCATAGTCGGTAAAAAAGAAATTGCCCGGAACACAACACTAACTGTTTTCAAGATCGTATTCCTCCCAGTCCTCTTTTACGGAGCCGAACACTGGACAGCCCTTGATAAACACATTAAAAGGCTCACTACTGCGGAAATGAGGTTCCTTAGAAGAGAAGTGGAGAAAACAAGAAGGGATTGTGTCTAAAATGAAATTGTCCGAGAAGAGCTCAAGGTACCATCCATGAAGTTAAGGGTTGAGGAGCGGCAACTAAAGTGGTTTGGGCACATATGCAGAATGCCAGAAGAAAGGAAAGTCAAATGGTACATGGAGATGAGGCCAGAAGGAAGCAGACCAGTTGGCAGGCCACGAATCACATTCAGTGAATATATCGAAAAGATAGGCAAAGATCGGGGGATGTCAATGGCCCAGATGAAGCGAATGGCTATGGACAGAGACGGTTGGAAGAAGTGAGCTGAGGCAAAGCGAGCTCTACGCTGAAAGGCACATAAGAGCTAGTGAAAGTAGAAGAAGAAGAATTTCTAAAATATTGAGAAAAATGAAAATATTGAGCCCCCCCCCAATAATTTGGTGCTGGTGATGCCCATGGTAATAGGCATACATATATTTTTTAGTGCACATAATTTGGCTATAAAATTTTGGACCATCTTGTTAAAATATCCTACAAAAATAATTAGAAAATTAATTTACAAAAAACTTCCTAGCCTGGTTGGTGTTCCTAAACTTTTTAGTTGTAGTAACTGGAAAGTTACGTTTAAAGCGCCTAGTTTCCAATTGTTCCAGAACTGAGTTGCTGACAAGAACAAGTGAGTTGGGCTAATTCTAATGTTTGTTCTTGGTTAGAAAATTCCGTTCTTGACATTTCTAGCAATCCTCTCAGTGCGTAGTGCGTTCCAACAGAACATAAAGTAGAACAACACAATAGGACTAAAGGACATGAAGTAATTGAGGCGTTGGCATGGATAAGGAAGTAAGTCAAGATAAAAAAATTGTATTTTGATAATTTTACATTTTGAGTTTGAAGTGCTGAAATTAATTTTGTACACGAAAAACATCTTCTGGTGTTCTTAGCAATTAAACCTCTTTCAAAACTGACTAGGTCTCTTCTATCTTTTTTAATTCAGTGCCTCAATTAATTATTGAAATAATCAAAAGTTTACTATGTGGGTGATTCTCATATGAATTGACCATTTCAATCCCCGGTCTTAACATTCGTTTTTCAGATATTTTTTTATATCCAAACATTTTTTTTGGATATTTGTTTTATAGCCTTCTGTTATAGCAATACGATGGTAACATTTAAATGAACCTAGGCATCATAAAAAACAAAATATCTCAATGTGAATTTTGAAAATGTCACGAGTGTTACAGTCCCCAAGCTGGTTATGCTTAGTTCGACAAATCCTGATAATTGATTAAATTTGAACAATGAGGTATTATATTGTAATACGGTGGTGTTTCAAGTTATGCATGATATTTTCAGTTACCTCTAATACTTCGAATGTAAATCAGGAAAATGAATCTGTCCCCAAGGTTAGTTGAAAAATTCATGGCGAGTGTTGGCGAGTGGCGGGCAACACTGTTCTTTGAAAATGTTGGGAATGGCCATGATAACCTTTGTTTATAATACCGGCTATTATTAGATGTGCAAACTTGGAGAAGAAAGCATCTAATATCCTATGCAAAATCATGCATATCACAAAAATTACAGGTATCAGCGTTCATTTAAAAATGAGAATTATTCGCGCAAAAGATGTTGGTTAGGGTTTAACGTGGTTTTGCTAAGGATGGAGATTTTCTGTGAAAATGTCACGAGTGTTACGTAAAACTCGTGACGGAAAAGAGAATTGTGGTGAAGTGTTATTATTATTATATTTTAATGCCTACATGATTCATTTCTTTTGTATAGCCATTTTAACAAGCAGTAGAAAGGAGCAATAGAGAACAGAAAAATAGACTAAGGACATAATGCAAAATATATTCTTCATAAAAAAGAGATGTTGGCCAAGAGAAAGAAAATGAGCAAAATGGCAGCTTGTTAAACTACTCAGCTTGTGAAAATACCTCTCAGTCTTTGAATTTGACCAACATGTAAAGCAGTGAACGAATTAATTATGGGTGAATCGTTGACACTGAACTGAGTAAAAACTGTGCAGCAAAATCATATATATTTCACGAGATGATCAATGAGATGCAAATATCCGACAAAAACCTAAGCCTTGACAGAACGACTTATTCACAGGTCAACTAGCGAGAAAGTATAGGCGACTAAGCTTGGCAAGTAAAGGAGTAGGAATAGACGCCAGGCTAGTAATTATTGAACAACAAAAGGAAAACAAGATTCGATGCCTTACAAACGAGTTTTTTCGCCGTGATATGGAGTGAAGAGAGTGAGCGAGAATAAAAAAAATAGTAAAAAAAAAATACAAAAAATTAAGTAAATAAAAATACAGAAACGCTCCGCACTAAACACATTTTTGAGTTGAAAAAATAATAAAAAATACTACGACTAAACGAACTGACAAACTATGTTCAAATTTGTTTTCTTGAACATCTTATTGATGATATTCAGATAAAATTTTATTCATAAGTTGAATTTTTTTAAATCCAAAAAACAATTTCTAGAAAAGTTAAATGGTCAAATTAAATGAGAATCATCCATGTCCGGTTTTTACATATGGCAGTTAGATTAGAATCATAACAACTATTACTAATGATCTGATAATAAAAAACAGCATGAAAGAATATTACATATGGTCTCAGTTCTTCCAACATGGAGACCAACCTAAAAATAATCCAACCGTAGGGAAAACTATAAAATGGATGATGTCACTAACCTCATAAAATTCCACTTGGGTTCCTTCGCAACTTTATTTTATTTCCATGGAAAAAAAAAAATTTCTCTCCCTTTCTCTCATTAAAAATAATCTAATTCCATTTCGGTCACATAAAACAAAATCCAGGAAATTTTTGGAAGTTTTATTGTTTAAGTGTTATATAGAGGATTTTTTGAATATTTTTATGTCGTTTTTGGAGGGTCATTAAGGCTTAGGAAAACCGAGGGACAATAAAGTTTTTTTATTTTAATTTTTTTTTTCATTTCGGCAATTCTACTGATCGACTTCTATCGCTCCAAAGCGTTGAAAATCACAAATGCTCGTTGATAGTTCAGCTTTTCTAGCTGCATGAACAGCAGTCCAAATAATATGGAAAGGGGTTAACGGGTGCGAGATCGAGGGGGAGGTATCAGTGAAGAGGAAGGATTGGCTCCGATTGGAAGCGAGTTCTGTGGTGCAGTGGTTAGCATACCGCGCTTGTAACGCGGAAGACCCGGGTTCGACTCCCGGCGGAGCCCAATCTTTTCTCTTTAAAAAAAAAAAACCTTTTAGCTGGTGGGAGCGGGCGGTACCTGGGGACCTCCTCGGCCCCAGCCAATAGTCCAACAGCGGTACGATCGTACCCCTTGGCGCTCAACGTTTTAAGTATGGAATTATTATTCGGAGTCTTATAATTAAAAATCTGGTGCGTGCGCGCAACACACAACTTTCACTTACCAACTTACTTAGATAAGAAATTGACGTGTTTTGTTAAATATCATTTCCCAAAGTCACACATTTTTCTACATTCATATCTTATTTTTGTTAATCGTTAAAGCCGTTTTTGAGTAAATAAAAAAACCCGTGAAAATGATACAAAATTTATTAAGTCCCCCCTTCGGTTGATCAATTTTGATGAAATGTTGGCTATCACATATTTGGCATATACATACATCAAATACCCAGTTTGATCAAAATCTTTAAAGCCGTTTTTGACTAAATAAAAAAAAAAACACGTGAAAATGACACAAAATTTATAAAGTAAAGTCCCCCCTCCGGTTAATCAATTTTAATGAAATTTTAACAGTCATATCTCGGGCATATACATATATTAAATACCCAGTTTGATCAAAATCGTTAAAGCCGGTTTAGAGTAAATAAAAAAAAACACGTGAAAATGTTACAAAATTTATTAAGTAAAGTCCCCCCTCCGGTTAATCAATTTTGATTAAATTTTTACAGTCATATCTCGGGCATATTAATACATCAAATACTCAGTTTAATCAAAATCGTTAGAGCCGTTTTTGAGAAATTCGATAAAAACCTAAAAAGTTACTAAGTAAAGTACCCCCTCCCTTTAAGTAATTTTGATGAAATTTACGCTGTCACATCGCGTGCATATACCAACACTAAATACCCAATTTCAGGATCTCACGTTTTGTAGTTTTTGAGCTAGTATGTTCACACACACACACAAAGACACACAGATACACACACACACACGCAGACCATTTCGCGGGACTTGGTCATTTCGACTAAGGGGACCCCAAAACGTGTATAGCCGTTGAAAACCGGAAGTCGAATTTTTTCACGATCGCAATACTTATTTCATATATAGGTAAGTGAAAGTAAAAATACATTCAATTTGCATCTTTCTTGCGTAAAGCATGAGGGCCATTAGTGAAAGAGAGCCTTTGATAGATGTGGGAAGAATTGAAAAAGTTTTTGGTTGTAAATCTGCAAAGTTTGTCGAAGGAATGAATGCTTAAGCAGCTGCTTTTCCACTCTCGAGGAGTATTGCATAAGTTAGTAGCAGTTCCCTCTAGCTGCTTTCCCATCGGGGGCCTTCCTATTCCCAACTCCTTTCAAAACTATTTTCATAGGCGAGGCTTTCCGACTTGTGTATTCTCTCGTATTATTTTATATCGAGTTGTTGCTCCTCTGGTGATATTGTGTTGTCGTCCAAGAACTTTCTCTCTTATATGGAATATTTAAAGGATCGTGATAGAAATATTATGAATATATTCACTCAGGTAATAGAATAAGTAAGGGGCATTGCGATATGCAAAGTCCAATCAATAAAATATGAATATTTTTACTTTCACTTACCTATATATGAAATATATAGTAAGTGGAAAAGTATTGCGATCGTGAAAATTTTCGACTTCCGGTTTTCAACGGAAATACACGTTTTTGGGTCCCCTGAGTCCAATTAACCAAGTCCCGCGAAATGGTCTGTGTGTGTATGTGTGTGTGAACAGACTAGCTCAAAAACTATAAACCGTAGGAACCTAAAATTGGATATTTAGTGTATGTATATGCCCGCGATGTGACAGCAAATATTTCATCAAAATTGCTCAAAGGGAGGGGGTACTTTATTTAATAACTTTTTAAGTTTTTTTCGATTTTCTCAAAAACGGCTCTAACGATTTTGATTTAACTGAGTATTTTATCTATTTATATGACTGTAAAAATTTCATCAAAATTGATCAGCCGGAGGGGGGACTTTACTTAATAAATTTTGTATCATTTTCATGTGTTTTTTTATTTACTCAAAAGCGGCTTTAAAGATTTTGATCAAACTGGGTATTTGACGTATGTATATACCAAAGATGTGACAGCCAACATTTCATCAAAATTGGTCAAACGGAGGGGGCACTTTATTTCTTAACTTTTTTCTAATTTTTACCTTTTTTTCGATTATCTCAAAAACGGCTTTAATGATTTTGATCAAATTCATCATGTTTAATGAAAATTAGATGTTCAATAATATCAGGTAAGTTTTATCAGTATTACAATTTTCTGAGGGGGCTTAAATGGAGAAGGGGCCTTTTTTGTTTTCCTATAAAGTACCTTTGTTTTAGTTTATATTGAGAAATTAACCGTCTCTCATCACGCCTAAAAATAAGAAATGGCTAAATATGAAGTATGAAAAAAATCAAGTAAACATATACAGGAGAAAAAAAGAAAAATATTCCGTCAACTCATAAAAGACCTTGAACTCACGCATGCGCCGTATTACCTTTCTTTTGATTATCTCAAAAACGGCTTTAACGATTTTTATCAAATTCGTCATGTTTAATGAAAATTAGGTTTTCTTTAATATCAGTTAAGCTTTATCATTATTAAAATGTTCTGAGGAGGCCTTTTTTTTTTTGGGGGGGGGCTTTTTTGTTTGTTTGTTTCTTTCTTATAAAGTACCTTTGTTTTTGTTTACATGGAGAAATTAACTGTCTCTCGTTACGCCTAAAAATAAGAAATGGCTAAATATGAAATATGATAAAAATAAAGAAAACATAAACAGGAGAAAACAAGAAAAATATTCAGTCAACTCATTGATACCACGCATGCGGAGTACGCCTTTAATGACAGACCATTGTTCATAATTAAAGCCGTTCTGTTCATTTGAGAAGTGGCAATTAACAAAACGCATTAATTTCTAATCTAAGTAAGTTGGTAAGTGAAAGTTGTGTGTTGCGAGCACGCACCAGATTTTTTTACTTCCATCACTAAATATTTTAATAGTTTACTTAAAGTACTTTTATCTTTTATCTTCAATTGATTTGAAAATCTAAACTTTAGATGTTGCCAATGACCCTGCAGGTTAGAGGCAACACGAATATTAAATAAATAAATAAATAATAGTTATTATCATCACAAGTACCATTAGTGGTTGTTTTCGGTGCGCGGTCGAATTTAACGCGCGATGCGTAGCCGATTTTGTGAGTGTTATGAACAATACTTTTCATCATACTGCTCATACTTTGAGTACACTAAAACATTTTTATATTTCATTAATAACTTATAGAAACAATATAAGAATAGTATATTTCGTACCAAGGGCCGAAAGTGGGCGTTTGCCGGCACGAGATATTTTTTGACCGAGACGTAGTCGAGGTCATGAAAAGTTCGAGGGCCTGCAAAAGCACTTTGGCCCGAGGCACGAACGCTATTTTTCACCATACTACAATAAATATTAATACGATATAACATTAATCAAAAACAAGATTTTCTTTTGTTTAAGTGTACCTCTTTGTTAGAATGTTATCTTGTGGTTATGGGGACATGATGAATGTTTAATGTATGGATTGTTTTACGTTATGTTATTATGTAAGTTAATAAAGAGAGATGAACATATGTGTGTTTCATTTAATACAACTGATATATTTCAAAATGCTAAAAAAAGTTAGTTCGTTTATTTTTGATTTATAGAAATGTTAAAAGTACAATTTTGGTTGTTTGAAAACATAATACCCTTTGAAGATTCTATTACTTGTTTTTTGTTTGACACATTCACACTTTTACTCGTAGTTGGATTGTTTCTGATTAAAATATCCTCTTGACAATCTTCAAATAAATCATCAATTGTAAAGAGAGACTGATTTTCATATTCAATAGTTCCAAAATCGATATTTGATGTCGAAGTCGATGACTCATTCACTTTACTAAACAGTCAGTTAGAAACTTCCAATTTCTTTGTCACAGAGTCACAGGTTTTACATTTTCCATTTTTAACCAGTTCAAAAACTTTGTATACTCTTCGTCATACCTATCTTTTGATTTTGCTGGTAACAAATCTGCTATGATTTCTTTTGCTCTTCTATTTATAGATTCTGATATATTATTAGCCATAATTACTAAATAACTAAACAATAATACGAGCAAAACAAACTTATGTAATGTATATAATGAAATGAATGAATTAAAATAATAAACAGCTGATTTTGCGGCCCTAGGGCGAAATATTCATTTTCGGCCCTAGGGCGGCGAAGTGTAGCTTTCGGACCGCAAATTAGGTGTGTAAAACAGGTGATTACATCGTAGTATGGTGAAAATTAAATTACCTTTTTTTCTTTTTTTTTAAAAACATCTGTTTATTAACCTATAATAGAAGAAAAGTACATATTTATTTACATTAATATTTATAGTACGATTCTGATTATTCATTAAAACCTTGGAACTATTAAAACCTTTGTTTGGCATTGCCTTTGGTATATCCATGTTATTTCTCACTTTAAACATACTACATATATTAGAATGAAGCACAGTATAACTACAAGTAACTTACTTCAAACACAGGTTTATTAATATATATTAGTAGCAGGTAAGGTTAGCGCACCAAAAAGATTTTTCAGGCCTAGGCCCTGAATAGGTAAAGTACTACTTTACTGACTCAAACCGAGTATTGAAAACACATGTTTTTGATTCGGTATGATGAAAATTTAAATTTTTGTTCGGTATACCATAGTCATAATTCCAGATGGCTCTGGATGATTTATGATCATCAATGACTTCACTTGTAATGTAGGGCCACACCAATGTAAATATGATGGAAAAATTTAAAAGTGTATAAAATGATTGTTTGCCAGCGCCGGTTTTGTGCGTGCCATAAGTTCTTCACCACTATCCAATACTCGTCAATAAATATTACATTTGTAAATATTGAAACTTTTAATATTGTAACGGAAGAGTAAAGCCATTGGCAGATATAGAAGAAGATCCGGGTCTTTTTCATTTTAGGCAACCTGTTATAATAACGGTTATTTAAATATTAACAAAGGTTACATCATTATTGAAAAACACATGATTTATTTACTATCTAACTTATTAACAAGAAATATTGCAAAAAAAAAAAAAAATCTGGTGCGTGCGCGCAACACACAACTTTCACTTACCAACTTAGATTAGAAATTAATGCATTGAGTTAATGCCACTTCTCACTCAGTTACACATTTTTCCACATTAATTCTTATTTTTGTTTTCATTTGCTCTATAACAAACACTAATTTCTTTTATTATTAAATAAAGGTTTTTACTTGAGATAATTCGGCAATGCAAGCACAATACTCCAAGTCGACTGATTTTATAATTCTCTCTGTACTTGTTGAATATTTCATTTATTTCTCATGAAACAAATCATTTCCATTAAATGAACAGAAGGGCATTAATTATGAACAATGGTCTGTCATTAAAAACGTCATGCGTGGGCTCAACGTGTTTTATGAGTTGACTGAATATTTTTCTTTTTTTCTCCTCTATATGTTTACTTGGTTTTTATCATATCTCATATTTAGCCATTTTTTATTTTTAGGCGTAATGAGAGACAGTTAATTTCTCCATATAAACAAAAACAAAGATACTTCATAGGAAACAAAAACAAACAAACAAAAAAGGCCCCTACCCCATTTAAGCCCCCACAGAACATGTTAATAATGATAAAGCTTACCTGATATTAAAGAACACCTAATTTTCATTAAACATGACGAATTTGATGAAAAACGTTAAAGCCGTTTCTGAGAAAATCGAAGAAAAGGTAAAAATTGTTAAGAACTAAAGTGCCCCCTCCGTTTGACCAATTTTGATTAAATGCGGGCTATCACATCTTTAACATATACATACGTGAAATACCCAGTTTGATCAAAATCGTTAAAGCCGTTTTTGAGTAAATAAAAAAAACACGTGCAAATGATACAAAATTTATTAAGTAAAGTCCCCCCCTCCGGTTAATCAATTTTGATGAAATTTTTACAGTCATATCTCGTGCATATAAATAGATGAAATACTCAGTTTAATCAAAATCGTTAGAGCCGTTTTTGAGAAAATCGAAAAAAACGTAAAAAGTTATTAATTAAAGTACCCCCTCCCTTTGAGCAATTTTGATTAAATTTTTGCTGTCACATCGTATATACCTACACTAAATACCCAATTTCAGGTTCCCACGGTTTATAGTTTTTGACCTAGTCTGTTCACACACACACAGAAACACAGACCATTTCGCGGGACTTGGTTATTTAGACTCAGGGGACCCTAAAACGTGTATTTCCGTTGAAAATCGGAAGTCAAAATTTTTCACGATCGCAATACTTCCACTTTCTATATATTTCATATATAGGTAAGTGAAAGTAAAAAAAGTTATTGTTCTGGAGGCCAATAGGCTTTCATTGCCTCGAAAATTTCTATGAATAAATCCTTGCCTTCGTTACGACGCCTCCACACATACTCACACAAGTAGGAGTCAAGCATGCTTCTTCGAGTTCCATTTTCTTTTTTGTTGCGGCAAAGAATTTTTACAAAGAATCTGTGATGGTAGCAGCTGACATACCTAACTCTTTCTTACAAAAAGATGTTGTCGTGTAACCATTAGCCCATGAATATATAAATACTAGGTTGTTACAAAAGTCCTTGTGCATATCAAGTTGTTTACATTGAGGTCTCTAATTTAATCCTTATTTAATCTCTGAAGAATACAATTCTTATGTCAATGTTTACATTAACTAATCCTCTAATTATCTATGTACGCCAACTGTCCCTGCCTTTCATTCAGTTAATTAAATTTCACTAGAAATGTCGGAAGAAAAATTTGTCATCCGTGGCCTTCTTAGGCATTATTGGAAAAAAGGTTTTAGTGCAAAGGCCTCAGCCGAGGAAATTTGTGCAGTGGAAGGGGAAAGTGTGGTGCATCGAAACACGGCCGAATTCTGGGAATACAAGCCTTGAAGATGAACCTAGATCAGGTCGTCCTTCAGTCGTCGATGATCCATATACATACAACTTTTGGCTGAAAGATGGGTTAAAGTAGTTGAAAATGATATTTTGAAGAATAAATTTGATTTGTAAATTTTGTACTCACATTTGAATAAAATTAATTTTGTGAACAAGGACTTTTGTAACAACCTAGTAGTATGGCTTTATCGATTAAAACCCTGCAGTTTTCGAACCGTGTACCATTATATACACTTCTGGATTGGTTACATCCCTGTCTTCGGCATCACCAAATCGTAACGCGTTTCTTACGGTAAATTATTTTCATGTAGTGTCTTTCTCTGCATTTGATTCATTCATCTGCAAAATTGTATAGCTATTTTATTTGACTTCAAAACTGAATATAATTCTAACAGATTCATTTTTAAAATACAGAGCACAGATTAACTTTATACACCAACTCACACTGCGATAATAACCTATAGAGAATTTCAAATATTAAATCATAAGATTTTATCTGATATAGATAAATCACTGTCTAAATTCATAAAATAACCGTTATCATAACTTAGTAACAGGTTGCCTAAAATGAAAAAGACCCGAAGATCCAATCAGAATCCAATTGCGGAACAGACGTGACTATGATGTTGGAACAATATTAAGACAGACCGCAATATACTGGTAAAGATACCGCAAACCTACATCGTTCGTTCCCACACCTCTGTGTGTCTCTCTCTGCTGTGGTCTCAGCTTTAGTTGTTAACAGAACCCATTATCATGTGAAATACTTACCTTTTCTCAATAAACCTAACATTTTTTCATCTAATTTTATGTGTATTTAGAATACATTTACGTATATAAAAAATATTACTGTACCCATGAGCAAAGAACAGTTTTTGTGGATCAATCAGTTTTTCCTAGTTTTCCAATATTTGAGCAGCTGACTTATAGAAAAGTTAGTTCCATATTTTTATAATATTTATATCTCTTTTTTTTAGCCTATTGATTTCTTGATTTCATTATTCCGGTTTAAATAACGAACGCAGACAAAACTGCCTGAAAGGCAAGCAAAAATAAAATTTGACAAAAATATCTGGCCAAATCAATATTGAAGCCCGAAAATTTAAATTTTTATATCAATAAGATTATTTCAAGTTTTTTAGGATCTAGTACTTCAAAGTGCAATTATAATTTTTTTCACAATTATTTTTTTTTTTTACTTTGTCTTCCGATCTATATTAATATTAATGGCATGCAAAGTCATTACTTTTTACTTTTAGCTATTTTTTCCTTACCATTGGATTTTTGTTGCTTATACTAAGTAGACTTAGAAAGATACGAAATACTACAATGTTACAATCCTTTGAAAAAAGACAAGCATTCTGTAAAAAATCTGGTGCGTGCGCGCAACACACAACTTTCACTTACCAACTTACTTAGATTAGACATTAATGCGTGGGCTCAACGAGTTTTATGAGTTGACTGAATATCCTTATTTTTTTCTCCTCTTTATGTTTTCTTTATTTTTATCATATCTCATATTTAGCCATTTCGTATTCTTAGGCGTAACGAGAGACAGTTAATTTCTCCATATAAACAAAAACAAAGGTACTTTAAAGGAAACAAACAAACAAAAAAGGCCCCCCCCACAAAAAAAAGACCCCTCAGAACATTTTAATAATGATAAAGCTTACATTATATTAAAAAAACACCTAATTTTCATTTAACATGACGAATTTGATAAAAATCGTTAAAGCCATTTTCGAGATCATCGAAAAAAAGGTAAAAACTGGAAAAAATTAAGAAATAAAGGGCCCGCTCCGTTTGACCAATATTGATGAAATATTGGCTATAACATCTTTGGCATATACTTACATCAAATACCCCGTTTGATCAAAATCTTTAAAAACTTTTTTGAGTAAATAAAAAAAAAACACGAGAAAATGATACAAAATTTATTAAGTAAAGTCCACACTCCGGTTGATCAATTTTGATGAAATTTTTACAGTAATATCTCGGGCATATAAATAGATCAAATACTCAGTTTAATCAAAATCGTTAAAGCCGTTTTTGAGAAAATCGAAAAAAACCAAAAAAGTTATTAAATAAAGTACCCCCTCCCTTTGAGCAATTTCGATGAAATTTTTGCTGTCACATCGCGGGAATAAACGTACACCAAATACCCAATTTCAGGTTTGCACAGTTTATAGTTTTTGAGCTAGTCTGTTCACACACACACACACACACACACACACACACACACACACACACACACACACACACACACACACACACACACACACACACACACACACACACACACACACACACACACACACACACACACACACACACACACACACACACACACACACACACACACACACATATACACATACACACACACACACACACACACACAGACCATTTCGCGGGACTTGGTTAATTGGACTCAGGGGATCCCAAAACGTGTATATCCGTTGATAACCGGAAGTCGAAATTTTTCACGATCGCAATACTTCCACCCACTATATATTTCATATATAGGTAAGTGAAAGTAATACTTCCACTTACTATATATTTCATATATAGGTAAGTGAAAGTAAAAATAAATTTATCTATCTATCTATCTATCTATCTATAAAAAAATACTAAGAAATGTGACAAAATGGATGTTTTAAATCACACTGGATATTGTTTCAAATTTGTGACATTTCTTACATTTGTGACAAGTGTAGGAAAGAAATTAATTTGATAAAATAGGCTACAGTTTGAGAGGCTTAATAGCTATTGGTTTTTTCCATCCAGAAGCAAAACTCACTTTTCATTTTAAGCATGAACCCAATGCCGTCCCATCATAATTTTTAAAATACTTATTATCGACAACCTTATCGACTCTACTGATTTTTTTTCAGATTTTTAAAAAATGGGCTTTTTGAGAAATTCAAATTTGAAATTTTGAAAAACAAATGAAATATATAGTAAGGGAAAGTATTGCGTTCGTGAAAAATTTCGACTTCCGGTTTTCAACGGAAATACGCGTTTTGGGGTCCCCTGAGTCAAAATAATAATAAGTCCCGCGAAATGGCCTCTGTGTGTGTGTGTGTGTGAAAGAACAGACTAGCTCAAAAAATATAAACCGTACGGACCTGAAATTGGGTATTTGGTGTATGTCCGCAATGCGACAGCAAAAATTTAATCAAAATTGGTCAAACGGAGGGGAAAGTTAATAAATTTTGTCCAACTTTCACGAATTTTTTTTTTTTTTACTCAAAAACGGCTTTAACGATTTTGATCAAATTGGGTATTTGACGTATGCCCGCGATGCGACAGCTGAATATTCATCAAATTTTCAACAATTACATAGAGAATTATAAAATCAGACGACTGCTTGCATTGCCGAATTATCGCAAGTAAGAACTTTTATTTAATAATAAAAAACAAAATTAGTGTACTTAAGATAGCAAATAAAAACAAAAATAAGAAACGAGTATGGAAAAATATGTGATTTTGAGAAATGGCAATTAAAAAAACACGTCAATTTTAAATTTAAGTAAGTTGGTAAGTGAAAGTTGTGTGTTGCGTGAATCGCACCAGATTTTTTCTATTACAGTATAACCTCCATTAAACTGTCGTTTGGGCACCACATTTAACTCGGATTTAATTGAGAAGATCATTCATCCATCGTTTTTTCAACATTCGTATCCTGGAGTGTGTCAGCCGTATCTATTATCCGAATTTGTTTATTTTTTAATAGGCATATCCATTTAATTTTATAAAAATCGTTTGTACTATGTCATTGTGTTTTGGCCAATAGTTGGTAGCTGGGTGGTGGAGGGTATGCTGAGTTTTGTTCGTAGGGTACAAGGGTGGTGGCCTAAAATCACTTATCTTAGTATTATTTTGAATAAATGAATGAAAATTAATATTCAAATCAGACTCTCGATGAATACACATCATAAAATTCTATTGTATTGTATAATGTGTGGATTAGGTGTCATTAATTTCTGTGAAATTATTTCCAATAATAATTTTTTTTTTGAAAAATTATGACTCATTTGCGTAAATTACTTGGAGTAATTGTACCATGGGCGGCACCGCCGGGGGTGCAATATTTTGGCAGGAGAGGGCCCAATGTAAAAAATGAAATAAAATGAGATTTTTCGAATTTATCGGTGTTTAACCAATAAAATATGAATAAAAAATATTAGTTAATTTCAGCATATTCTATTTTTTAAAGCTAGTCAGGCGTATTGTATATTTGATGAATTAAAAATTTTTATTTCAGCTCGAACTGTATTGTTATTGCTCTAAATTTCTTTTTAAAACCAAGCAGTTTGATCCTACTTTCCATCAATTTGACGAAGCTTATAGAAGTTGTTGGAAAGCAATGAAATCAGTGAGATCAGAATCAGAAGAAAAACTTGGATAAAATTCAATCAAGAAATTTTGGCCCACGTCCTTCAAGATTAAGCCTTAACAACATTAACCCTATTTTAATGTATAACTGAGGCATAAATTGACTAGTTTTAAGATTAATTTAAGTTTATAAATACCTTTAAAATGCAGCGTTGGAGGATGAATTTAATTGCCCCTACTGTTGTTTTAGGGGTTACTATTTCAACTTTTAGCTCCTCGAATTTCTACCTACCCTATCTAGGAAAACATTGAGCCGTCCCCCACAATAATTTGGTGCTGGTGACGCCCATGAATCGTACAGCAATGTAGAGGTTATGACATTGAGAAAAAAATTTGCTCTGGGACCAACATTGGAGGAGTATCACAAAGACCACGAACATATTGTTTAAAAAACAAAAAAAAATTTAGAATGTCAAAATAGCTCAAGAGATTATAAAATGTGAATTTCATAAATGACCCTAAAGGCCAAAGGCATAACACTCAAATAAATTAATAAACTATTTACGTAATAATAGTTATACAAAATGTAACGTAAAAAAAAAAAATAGATGATTTAAAAAAGTTCTAGACATTTTGTAGGAATAGTTACCAACTTTTCTATTAAATGTTCGTGATTGTTCTAGAATCTTCTGGGCTATTCGGAAATCTTCTAGAATGTTCGGCTTCAGACTACATATAAGGAACGTTGGACTGGAAAGTTAGTCTTGCTCTGTAGAACGAATCATCAGAATACTTTTGAGTTACTTTTTCGTTCAGAGTTGGGCAAATTGTAATCTGAATAATGATTAATGAATATGAATAAATGTAATCATAAAACAAATGAATAATGAATAAACATTATTCATAATCAGTGCGGAGTATTTTTAATGATTATTCAGTGTTTATGGTATTCATGAATAAAATATATTCATGAGCTAGGATAAATATAATATTCACCAATCATGAATATGATATATTCATAATTATTATTCATTTAAATTTAAAAGACGAGGATGCATTTGTGAAGTAAAAGTTGTCCTAATAAGCAAGGACAAGTCCTTAGAGTGGTGAAGTGAACTGAACAGCATCTGAAGTCACAAGTAAAGAATTAGACCCTAGTTGCAATGGGTATTAGTAAAGGTCTATTGACAAGAATGGAAAGAGCAAACAAATATTCAATCATCATTCATAATTAGTAAGACTCATAATTGTGATTTTTTTTTTGTAATCATGATTAATGTATTAATATTATTCATGATTAATGAAAGATCTGTAATCATGGATAGTTAATTCTTCTTAATCATGATAACTGACTAACATTTAATAATAAATAATGGTCTTTCATGATTGTTTAATACATTATATTCATGAATACTCCACGACCAGTGATTAATCAATTCATGATTAATGATTCCGCGCTAAAGAATGATTGATGAATGATGATTACAATCATTATTCACAGTTTTGATTATTAGCCATAATCATGATTATCTTCTTATTTAAATATGCCCAACTCTGATTTCGTTACAATTTGCAACATTGTTAATTTTTTGAGTTTCTATTATTGTAAAATATGATTTTCGTCTTATAACAATTACTTAAACACGAATAAGTTATGTAATATTAAATAATTATTATGATTAATTGCTGTCTTTATAGTATCCAATAAGGCACTAATCATTGCAGTAAGGTATTTTTTTACAAAGAAAAATGGGCAGGGTACACAAAAGGTGGATTTACTATTAAAAATTATATGTTAATATTTTAGCATATAATTTCACTTCATTTTTTATCGCAACAGAGTAACAGAAACAAAAAACTTACTAAAATCGCTACGGGAGGAATAACACTAAAAACTTCTTAAAGCAAAGAGATGAATTCCATAGGTCCGCCACTAAAAGAAAGTCAACCCACACAGGGTGGATTCGAACCTCTGCCGTTCTGCTTGATAATGCTATGCCTGTTCGCCCTCTTACAAGCTCGACTATCCCAGAACGATTAACGCAACATAGCTTTGTTGTCATTTACATCTGTAGCTTGTTACCTTCAATGTCTTTATGAGCTAAGGCGTCCTTCTATCATAGCTAAGGGCAGGAATAGAAGCAAAAAAAAAAAAAAAATCTGGTGGGATGCGCGCAACATACAACTTTCACTAACCAACTTACTTAGATTAGAAATTTACATGTTTTGTTAAATGCAATTTCTCAAAGCCACAATTTTTTTTTATTTAATTTTGTTTGTATTTTATCTCTAAAGTACACTAAATAGTTTTATTATTAAATAAAAGTTTTTACTTTTGATAATTCGGCAATGCAAGCATAATACTCCAAGTCGTCTGATTTTAAAATTCTCTATGTAGTTGTTGAAAACATCATAGAGTTACCATGAAACCAAAAACTCCTATTGAATGAACAGAACATCTTTAATTATAAACAATTGTCTGTCATTAAAGGCGTAAACGCATGCGTGGGGTCAACGTGTTTTATGAGTTGACGGAATATTTTTCTCTTTTTCTCCTGTATATGTTAACTTGATTTTTTTTTTATATTTCAAATTTAGCCATTTCTTATTTTTAAGAATAACGATAGACAGTTAATTTTTTTCATATCAACAAAGGTACTTTATAGGAAAACAAATAAGGCGCCTTCCCCATTTAAGCCCCTCAGAACATTTTAATAATGATAAAGCTTAGAATTTGATGAAACTCAACAAAGCCGTTTTTGAGAAATTAAAAAAAACAACGTAAAAATTGGAAAGAAGTTATTAAATAAAGTGCCCCCTCCGAGTCTTATTACAGGCATATACCTACATCAAATACCCAGTTGCATCAAAATCGTTAGAGCCGTTTTTGAGAAAATCGAAAAGAACCTAAAAACTTATAAAATAAAGTATCCCCTCCGTTTGACCGATTTCGATGAAATTTTTACTGTCACATTGACAGGATATATACATATACTAAATACCCAATTTCAGGTTCATACGGTTTATAGTTTTTGAGCTAGTCTGTTCACACTCACACACAGACCATTTCGCAGGACTTGGATATTTGGACTCAGGGGACCCCAAAACATATACATATTTCCATTGAAAACCAGAAGTCGAAATTTTTCACGATCGCAATACTTTCCCTTACTATATATTTCATATGTAGGTAAGTGAAAGTGTACAGGCAAGTTAGGTTTTAATAATAAAAACCTTTCGCTTCCCTGATGAAGAAAGTATTAGGTGCTCAATGCTCTTAGTTTTGTTGGTTAATGTATTAAAAAGTTTTAAATAATAAAAGAATAACATGAAAGATATTTAACATAAAGTTTACATTTGAAATTTAGAAAATAATATTGTGATAAGTCTAATCAGTAATATGGCTGAAGTACGGATCGATACGAGAAGACTAAAAAGGCGCTGGATGAGAGATCTGCTCTCTTAGACAGCCAAGGTAATTGACTGAAGCCAGGAAGGGGGTGCTGTTGGGTGCTTTCCCTCCTCATACCTGACATGTCATCATTTCCCACTACCGTCATCTCATTCGCTGATTGTCAGCACCTTGCTGACAGGTGCGAATCAATTATTAGTAAAAAAAAAAAAAATATTAACATAATTAATAACATGAACAAAATAATATGAATGAAAGGAAATAAAGAAAATTCTCTGATATTTAAAGCTTACACAATAATTTATTAAATACAAATAATTGATTGAATGAAAATGAAACAACTTATTAACTATTATAGACAAAAGGATGCTTTAATCGAATGGCCATTGTTAAACTATAGAGTAAAGTAATAAACAAACGATTAATAACTATAATACATAGATAGATATAATAACTGAATTCAGCAATTTGATTTAATGTTGAAAGGTAAAGTTCAATGTTTAGAGAATGTTATTTAAAGTTGAAGGTTAAACAAAATTTAACGTTCAGACATTATATACAAAATAATATTGGAGTTATTTTACTTTAAATGTCCATGTAGCTGGTGGGAACTTAATCTTCCTCTTCGCTCCGTCTTCTAAAATAATGTCTGCAAATGTGCACAATACACAACTGAACACCCTGGGTGTACGAGAATGTCATAAGATGTTTTTAAAGAATGTTTTAAGCGTGAGGAGTACTGCGTACTCGGCTGGCGAGAATCAACATCTGACTGACTTGGTGAAGCGTCTTTTGTTTGTCTCAGAGCGTCTTCGACCAATCAAAAACGCCCACGCATTTGACCACTAAATGAATGCTGATTTGATGATTAATATAGATTAGTACGACATATTTAATTTATTTAAATAAATATTAATTATACATTAACGAAAATAAAATAAGAAAATGATGAACTAAATATTAAACTAAACAATTATATAAAATGACAAATGGGTTCCCTGAACATTTACTTATTACTTTCTAATAAGTAAATGAAATAAAATTTTAAAAAATTCAAGAAACCAAGAAAATTTCTTGATTCAATTCCCATCCCTATTTTTCTTCATACAACAAAAGAAGATATGTGTGGGTAATACGATATTCTTCCTAGGTGCGCCAGTAGATGCTTTAAATTTATTCTATGTAAGGTGAAACAAAACACAAAACATATGGTTCAGAATAGTTCCGAATGGTTCAGAATGGTTGTTGGAACAAACTGTGGTTCCTTTTAACTTTACCCACACCAGTTACTTTTTGAAAACTGGTATTTTATATTTTTATTAAATAACACCAGTTATTTTATAATATGTATTATCTATTGTCTATTTTAAAATAAAAATATATATACATGAAGGAGGTTACCTCCAAGATTTTAAGAAACGTTGAAGTAGTTTTTGTTCATAATGAATCTGATACAACTGAGTCGTGTTCTTAAATCAGAAGAAGAGGCGTTTAAGACATTTCGAAGGTTCGGAATATTGCATAAATCGTGGTTATAAATTAAACTATCATTTTTGTTTACATTTGAAGCTTGTTAAATACATTACTTTAATCTTCTGTCCTTCATTAGTATTAATTTATTCAATATATATTATAAAACAAAGTGTACAATGTGCGTGCCGAAAAGGCTCAAAAACGACTCCACATAGGATTAAGGGAGTTATGTCGACGTTTCTCCATATAACCCCTAACGGAGAAGAAGGATTCCGTTTTTCTGTTAAGAGTGTAAAATTGAAGAGAAAAGGACTGGAATTTTAAGCCTCTCGCACCATGTAATTAGCCTACCTGAGAATGACATACGAGTTTATGAATGAAAAATTTAGTTCGAGCTCAAGGCTACCAGGAAGCGCTAGGGTGCGTTTCACTCAATGTTTATTATTCATTCATCCAGTCCAGTTTGGAAAGGTTATATATTTGTTCAGCTGTTCTTTTTAAATTACTAAAAAATTAAGCAAAAATAATTAGTTTCTCTTTTGCTTTCAAAATAAAATAATGATTTTACATCTCTGCAATCAATTAGAAAACCAACTGGATTCCTTAAAAAATTAGTTTTCTCATATGAAGGCTAATATATGAACAGCACATTACATTTAATCTATATATAATATATACTTAAGTAAAGTTAATGCAATATGAGTGAACATTTCTTAGTAGTACAGTGAGCGAATAAAATCAGACATAAAAAAAGAGATGAATTGATTGAATATAAATCGAAAATAAAAAGTTTGAAGTGTTCTTATCGTATTTATGAAAAAGAAGTTGGTATGGTTACTATGTATGATGAGCATTCCAGTTGACAAAACGACTAAATCCAATAACAGCATTCAAGATTTTATCATCCCTCATAGTTCAAGATAAAAAGAAATATGATGATAAAAATGTGCCTTCAAGAAATTTTGGTTTTCACTTTGTAATAGTAGTAAGATTCGAGATATGCAGAAACCGTTCAAATTACGAGGGGATATCTTAAGGGAGGTTGAAATAGAAGAAAGGTTTTAAAAAAAAGTTTCTATGAATCTTCGGTAGTTTCTATACTTCTGGATCAAATAGGACCATCATAGTAGTCGGCGCTTATGTTTTACTCGAAATATAATTTTTTTAACTGAGATACCAGATTTTTCAACTATAATCTAATAACTTATTATCTGCTGATTTCTTGGAATGGGCTTATAGGATTCAGAAACACATAAACCATAAAAAACGATGCATAACTCGATAAACTTGCAGCAAAAGTAACGAACCTGAAATTGGGTATTTGGTGTATGCAGGTGCCCGCGATGTGACAGTAAAAATTTCATCAAAATTGGTCAAACGGAGGGGGGACTTTATATAAAGAATTTTGTCTAAGTTTTACGTTTTTTTCGACTTTCTCAAAAACGGCTTAAACGATTTTGATTAAACTTGATATTTGATGTGTGTATATGCCCGAGATATGACAGTCGAAATTTCATCAAAATTGATAAATTGGAGGGGGCACCTTACTTAATAAATTTTGTCTCACTTTCAAGTGTTTTTTATTTATTTATTTAAAAACGGCTTTAATGATTTTGATGAAACTGGGTATTTGATGTATGTATATTCCCCGCGATGCGACCGCGAAATTTCATCAAAATTGGTGAAACGCAGGGGGCTCTTTATTTCATAACTTTTTTTCCAATTTTTACATTTTTTGCGAATATCTCAAAAAAGGCTTTAAAATCTGATTTTGATTAGATTAATCATATTTAATCAAAATCAAGTCATATTTTTAATATTATTTATAGAAATGGCATTTAAAAAACATGTCAATTTCTAATCTAATTAAGTTGGTAAGTGAAAGTTGTGTGTTGCGCGCATCGCACCAGATTTTTTTTCATGTTAATGTGTAGTTACAAAGTGATACTTTTTGTAGCCTGTTAAATTATTGTGTTTTCATGCTTTGTGTGACATTGTAAATTATTACTGTCGTTTTAATAAAAATTATTTCCAACCCCAAATTGTTACGTATATATTTATCAAAAATAAATAATGGAAATCCTATAATCGTTGGTCTTAATAGTGCATTATTGTAACGGGCTGGATTCGAATTAAACTTACCTTGAAGCAGAATACTTTCCATTATCGAAAATCCATTAAAAAGACGCTTGACGAGCTCATAACGACCGAAAGTTTTCCGACGTTCCTGAAGAGGCAATCGTCAAAAGTTTCGAAATGTCCTCTTCTCTTTCCTCTAAAGTTTCTCAGTAGTTCATAATGACCATTATAATTCCTGCAAAGAAAATAAATAATTTTAAAGTTTAAAATTATTTGACAGTATTTATTGCAGCACACAGTTAATACCTTATCAATTTAGACTCAGTTTATTTACTGAACAGGGAGCGGGGTAGCCCACTGGTAAGGCAGTGGACTGCTGTGCTTAAGGTCCCGAGTTCGAATCTGACATGGCTTATGATATCTTTATTATTCGCCACAGTTCGTCTCGTGGGCCGAGATACCCTCCTGGGGCAAACCCAGCCTCTATAAAGTGGGTACCCTTAATTGAGAAATTAAGGGGAAAGAACCTGGCGGTTGAGCGTGATCACGGTCAAATCACCTCCTTGCACGACCGCTGACCAAGAAACAGTACTCTTCCTTACATAGTACTGAACCCAAGACCCTTTATGGGTTGTAGTGGTACAGGTTTTATTTACTGAACACTTATTAAAAAACATTGTCTCACAAGAATACTTTATGTTATTTTTTTATTTTAACCCGGGAGAGGTGTCCTTCATTTATGTTACACAAGAAATGTCCATATGAGCATTTTCCTCACGTTGTGATTTCCATCAATATTTCTTTTTAGTTTTTCCTTTTAATCGTTTAGTAGACAGTGCTTAGGAACAAATATCTATATATTTATATAAAAATCTCGTGTCACGATGTATTTCCGGGATAAAATCCGAACTACTTAAAACATCTTGATCGATCCTGATAAAATTTCACTCTTTGTAAGAATAGATTTTATCTCCATTATTGACCTTAATATTCCTATTATTGCACATTAATTGCTTATTATACTATAATTGAGTGTGATTATTTTTAAATTCTAAAAAAATCCAGTACATGGCGGTATGTTGATTTATTGACACAACCCTTCATTTTCTTTCGATATCATTTTCTTTCGATCGATAGGGTAGGTAAGCAACCATTAGCCAAATTTATGTTTTCCGGCTTGGACTAGGAAAATCCGTGTTTTTCCAATAGTAATTATGTCAAACCTTATTCCAATTATATCCTTTATTATTATATTATAAACATGTAATCTTTGCTTATATTTTATCTCGACAACGCTGAAATAATCCAGCAACCGCTAAATAAATTTATTATTAATGCATAGTATAGTCAACTATGAGATTCACAAAATGCTTATAAATTTTGTCTATCTTTCTATTCCCAATCCGTTAGGTATTAAGATTAGCTAGCTGAAAAGTTTTTAATTTCACTTACCTATATGTGAAATATATAGTGAGGGTTATTATAAGTATAGCAATCGTCAAAAATTTCGACTTCCGGTTTTCAACGCTAATACACGTTTTGGGGTCCCCTGAGTCTAAATAACCAAGTCCCGCGAAATGGTCTGTGTGTGAACAGACTAGCTCAAAAACTATAAACCGTACGAACCTGATGTTGGGTATTTGGTGTATGCATGTGCCCGCGATGTGACAGTAAAAATTGGTCAAACGGAGGGGGTACTTTATATAAAGAATTTTGTCTAAATTTTACGTTTTTTCGATTTTCTCAAAAACGGCTCTAACGATTTTGATTAAACTTGGTATCTGGTGTATGTACATTCCCGCGATGTGACAGGGAAAATTTCATCAAAATTGGTCAAACGGAGGGGGTGCTTTATATAAAGAATTTTGTCTAAGTTCTAACGTTCTGTCTAACGTCTTCTTCTCTTCCGCTAAAGTTTTCCAATAGTTCAGAATGATTATTATAATTCCTGCAAAGAAAATAAATAATTTAAAAAGATTTGACAGTATTATGCAGCAGCACACAGTTAGTATTTTATCAATTTAGACTCAGTTTATTTACTGAACACTTCTCAGAAAACATTATGTCACAAGAATACATAATGTTATTTTTTTATCTTAACCCGGGAGAGGTGTCCTTCATTTATGTTACACAAGAAATGTCCTCATGAGCATTTTCCTCACTTGTGATTTCCATCAATATTTCTTTTTAGTTTTTCCTTTTAGTCGTTTAGTAGACAGTGCCTAGGAACAAATCTCTATATATTTATATAAAAATCTCATGTCACGATGTATTTCCGGGATAAAATCCGAACTACTTAGAATATCTTGATCGATCTTGATAAAATTTCGCTCTTTGTAAATAGTTTCGTCCAACTTAAAAGTAAGAATAGTTTCTATCTCGATTATTGACCTTAATATTCCTTTTATTTCACATTAATCGCTTATTATACTACAATTGAGTGTGATTATTTGTAAATTCTAGAAAAGTCCAACACAAGACGGTAAGTGGATTTATTGACACAACACTTCATTCTCTGGCAAGCATCATGTAGCCAAATCATTGTTTTCCGGCTTGGACTAGAAAAACATGTGTTTTTCCAATGGCAATTACAGTACCGGTCAAAAGTTTAGACTCATCCTTAGATTTTGTAAGATAAATAAGTAACAATGTTTTATTTATTGGACAACGTAACAACTATAATTTTGTTTTAAATTTATTTATAACTAGCTGTAATATTCCGATTTCGCCCACGTAATTTTGAAAACAATGAGAAAAGCCGTGGGTCCAGAAAAGTTCGTTAGCACAGAAACGAGATTTTTTTTTTACTCCAACGGTTGATTTCGTAAAAATCTAATGTAAAGCGAGATCAACGATTTTTATAACAATAAAGAATATACCCAGAGATTGGCTGTTATGCAATTTGAATATGGACAGGTGTTCGCACCTGGTATGAAAGAACCACTAAGCGAAATTCGGAGAATTTAGGACAAACGGTATGTATTTCTATAAAGCATAAACAAAAAAACAAACTAACAAAATTTCATCTTTATTTATATAGATTGTATTTCGAAACAATCATATAATTTTTGAAATGTTATCTCTCGAGTTACAATTATTTTTTTAAACTTGAAGATTGTAAATTAAATGCAAGTGAGTCTAAATTTTGACCGGTACTGTACGTCAAACCTTATTCCAATAATATCCTTTATTAGTTTATTATAACCGTGTATTCTTAACATATATTTAATCTCGAATCTGCTGAAATAATCCAGCAATATTATTAATACATATAGGATAGTCAACTATGAGATTCACCAAATGCTTATAAATTTTGTCTATCTTTCTATTCCCAATCCGTAAGGTTTTATGATTAGCTAGCTGAAAAAAATTTACTATCACTTTCCTATGTATGAAATATATAGTAAGGGTTATTATTATAAGTATTGCGATCGTCAAAAATTTCGAATTCCGGTTTTCAACGCTAATACACGTTTTGGGGTCCCCTGAGTCGAAATAACCAAATCCGAAGTGGTCTGTGTTTGAACAGACTAGCTCAAAAACTGTAATTTTGTCTATAATAGTTTATAAGTTGTATTTCATTTTCATTTAATCATTTAAGTTTCATTCTTATTTAATAAATTATTTGTATTTAATAAATTATTGTTTAAGCTCTAAAATATCAGATAATTTTCTTTATTTATTTCCTTTCATTCATGTTATTTTGTTCATCTTATTAGTTATGTTAATATTTTCTAAATTTGAAATGTAAAATTTATGTTAAATATCTTTCATGTTATTCTTTTATTATTTAAAACTTTTTAATACATTAACCAACAAAACTATGAGCATTGAGCACCGGCCATTCTTTCTTCATCAGGGAAGCGAAAGGTTTTTATTATTAAAACCTAACTTGCCTAAACACTTTCACTTACCTACATATGAAATATATCGTAAGAGAAAGTATTGCGATCGTGAAAAATTTCGACTTCTGGTTTTCAACAGAATTATGTATACGTTTTGGGGTCCCCTGAGTCCAAATAACCAAGTCCCGCGAAATGGTCTGCATGTGTTTGTGAACAGACTAGCTCAAAAACTATAAACCGTACGATCGTGAAATTGGGTATATGTATATGTATGTACTCGCGATGTCACAGCAAAAATTTCATCGAAATTGATCAAACCCCTCCGTTATACTTTATTTCATAACTTTTTATTTTAATTAATCTAATCTTAATTTGTGGCTGACCACCATTTTTAAATTATTTTTAAATAATTTATTTTTTGAAGAGAAAAGATTTGGCTCCGCCGGGAGTCGAACCCGGGTCTCCTGCGTTACATGCGAGGATGCTAACCGCTACACCACAGAGCTCGGCTCAAGGCAGAGCAAATCCTTCCTCTTCACTGATACCTACTCCCCCTATCTCACAAGTTTTGCGAGTAGTAGCGGGAAGTGGACAAATTTTGTCCAATTTATGATATTTTATTGACTTTAGTCAATTTTTTAAATTATTTTAATTAATCTAATCTTAATTCGTAGCGGTTAGCATCCTCGCATGTAACGCAGGAGACCCGGGTTCGACTCCCGGCGGAGCCAAATCTTTTCTCTTCAAAAAATAAATCATAACTTTTTAGTTTTTTTTTTTTTTTCGATTTTTCAAAAACGGCTGCAGCGATTTTGATAAAACTGGGTATTTGATGTAGGTATGTGCTTGCGATGTGCCAGCAAAAATTTCATCAAAATTGATCAAACGGAGGGGGCCCTTTTTTTTCATAACTTCCTTCCAATTTTTACATTTTTTCGAATTTCTCAAAAACGGCTTTAATGATTTTGATCAAATTCGTCATGTTTAATTAAATTCAAGTCTTATTTAATATCAGGTAAGATTTATCATTATTATAATGTTCTGAGGGGGCTTAAATTGGGAAGGGGCCTTATTTGTTTTTGTTTATATGAAGAAACTAGCAAGGGTTCCCAGCTTCCTTCCGGTAGTTGTGTGGCAGTTTTAATAACAGAAAACGTTTAAAATTAAAGGAAATATAGAACAAAATTAGCACTTTCTTGAAAATTTTAACATTGTATCAATATTAAGATTCGAGATCTGCAGTGTCCGCCCAAATAAGGAACCCTATATACTTTATAGGGTGTTGAAAATGGTGGATGAACAATTCATTTTGCTGCAACTTTGTCGAGTCATGCATCGTTTTTGATGGTTTCTGTGATTATGAATCCTATAAGCCCATTCCAAGCAGTCAGCAGATAATAAGTTATTAGATTATTAGTTAAAAAAACTATATTTGGAGTACAACTTAAGCGCCGACTACTGTGATGGTCCATTAGATCCAGAAGTTTAGAAAATACCGAAGATTCATAGAAACTTTTTTTGTAAGACCTTTCTTCCAGTTCAACCTCCCTTAATATATCCCCCCCCCACGCTAATTTGGCCGAACTCTTTACTTCTCCAATCTTACTACTGTTACTAAGTGAAAACCAAAATATCATGAGGGCACCATTTTTTCCATTTTTTCATCATATTTCTTTTCATCCTGAACTATGAGCGGTGATAAAATCTTATTGAAAAATTGTATTATTGGAGTCAATTCATTTTGTCAACTGGAATGCTCATCATACATAGTAATTAAACCATTTTTCATAACTACATACAATAAGAACACTTCAAACTTGTTATTTTCGGTTTATAATCAGTCTATTCAGCTCTTCTTTTTTGCCTTATGTCTGTTTTTATTCGCTCACTCATATTGCATTTAATTTACTAAGTATATTAAATTAAATGTAATGTGTTTATCAATTAATCTTCTTATGAGAAAATTAATTTTATAAAGTATCCAGTCGGTTTTCCAATTAATTGCAGATATGTAAAATCATTAATTTATTTTAGAAGAAAAGGTGAAACTAATTATTTTCGCTTGATTTTTAAGTAATTTAAAAAGAACAGCTGACAATTTATATAACCTTTACAAATATAACGGTATGAATGAACAATAAACATTGAGTGAAACACACCCTAGCGCTTCCTGGTGGTCTGCAGCTCGAACTAAATTTTTCATTCATAAACTCGTATGTCATTCTCGGGTAGGCTAATTACATGTTGCGAGAGTCTTAAAATTCCAGTCCTTTTCTCTTCAATTTCACACCCTTAAGAGAAAAACGGAAACCTTCTTCTCCGTTAGGGGACATACAGTTACACGCTGACATAAATCTCTTAATCGTATGTGGAGTCGTTTCTGAGCCTTTTCGGCACGCACATTGTACACTTTGCTTTATAATATATATTGATTAACTGTCCCTCGTTATGCCTAAAAATAAGAAATGGCTAAATATGAAATATGAAAAAAATCAAGTAAACACCTACAGGAGAAAAATAGAAAAATATTCCACGCATTGCTCATCAAAAGTAAAAACTTGTATTTAATAATAAAAATAGTTAGGCTGTACAATGTTTTTATTTAATTGAAGTAACACACTCCAAAACAGTCCATATATTTTTCCAGACCTTACATATCTGCAATAGGAGCTTTCGGCACCTTTGCGTCATATTCATCTTAAATACAATCACAATTAAACAACTTAGTTCTTAATATAATTTGGCGTTTTATGACTGTGGTGAGGATAATAATTGCATTGGGGAGGATCAAGTTCCACTTTCACCCTTACACACATATAGTGTAAAAATGTAGGATCCATGTAGGCTAATCATAACTTGTTTACTGCAGTAAGTTGTTTTATGTACTTTCAACTTAAAAATATAAAATATGTATTTAAAAAAAATGCTTTGCAATATACAGTACCGGTCAAAAGTTTAGAATCACTTGTATTTAATTCACAATCTTCAAGTTTAAAAAAATAATTGTAACTCAAGAGATAACGTTTCAAAAATTATATGACTGTATAAAAGTAAAATTATAGTTGTTACGTTGTCCAATAAATAGAATGTTGTTACTTATTTATGTTACAAAACCTTAGGGCGAATCTAAACTTTCGACTGGTACTATATATATATTTTATTTGTATAGTTTTTAGTTTCTTTATAAAAATTGACCATTAAGCTTGTGCACAAGTGACGGAGGTTTTAAATGGTATCTCATCATTATTACGGGTGATGATTCTTATTTCTCATGTAAATTTTTATAATCATTAATGAAGTTGTTTATTTTTGATAGTATTTTAGATGAATATCGCGCAAAGGCGTCGAAAGCTCCTATTGTAGGTATGTAACGTCTGAAAAAATATATGGACTTTCTTGGAGTGTATTACTTTAATTAAATAATAAAAATATTTAGTGTACTTTAGAGAAAAAAAAAATAAATGGGAAGAAATGAATGTGGGAAAATGTGTGGCTTCGAGAAATGGTAATTAACAAAACATGTAAATTTC
The DNA here is from genome assembly GCA_911387785.2 of Aelia acuminata. Classification (NCBI taxonomy): domain Eukaryota; kingdom Metazoa; phylum Arthropoda; class Insecta; order Hemiptera; family Pentatomidae; genus Aelia; species Aelia acuminata. Next base: position 173,665,229 of record OU426979.1, read on the forward strand.
TAATCTAAGTGAGCTGGTATGTGAAAGTTGTGTGTTGCGAGTATCGCGCCAGATTTTTATCTTTATCAATGGATATAACTGTTTTTATAATTAGATTATTTAATTTTTTTTTTTTTTTTACTTTCACTTACCTATGTATGAAATATATAGTAAGTGGAAGTATTGCGATCGTGAAAAATTTTGACATCCGGTTTTCAACGGAAATACACGTTTTGAGGTCCCCTGAATCCAATTAACCAAGTCCCGCGAAATGGTCTGTGTATGTGTGTGTATCTGTGTGTGTGTGTGTGTGTGAACAGACTAGCTCAAAAACTATAAACCGTGGGAACCTGAAATTGGGAATTTAGTGTATGTATATGCCCGCGATGTGACAGCAAAAATTTCATCAAAATTGATTAAAGGCAGGGGGTACTTTATTTAATAACTTCTCAAGTTTTTTTCGATTTTCTCAAAAACGGCTCTAACGATTTTGATTAAACCGAGTATTTGATCTATTTATATGCCCGAGATATGACTGTAAAAATGTCATCAAAATTGATCAACCGGAGGGGGGGACTTTACTTAATAAATTTTATATCATTTTCACGTTTTTTTTTTTTTAATTTACTCAAAGAAGGCTGTTTAATGAAAATTAGGTGTGTGAAAATTTGAAGTATTTATATGTCAAAGATGTGATAGCCAACATTTCATCAAAATTGGTCAAACGGAGCGGGCACTTTATTTCATATTTTTTTTCCAATTTTTACCTTTTTCTCGATGATCTCAAAAACGGCTTTAAAGATTTTTATCAAATTCTTCATGTTCAATGAAAATTAGGTGTTCTTTAATATCAGGTAAGCTTTATGATTATTAAAATGTTCTGAGGGGGCTTAAATGGGGTAGGGACCTTTTTTGTTTGTTTGTTTCCTATAAAGTACCTTTGTTTTTGGTCATATGGAGAAATTAATTGTCTCTCGTTACGCCTAAAAATAAGAAATGGCTAAATATGAGATATGATAAAAATAAAGAAAACATAAAGAGGAGAAAAAAGAAAAATATTCAGTCAACTCATAAAACTCGTTGAGCCCACGCCTTTAATGACAGACCATTGTTCATAATTAAGGCCGTTCTGTTCATTTGAGAAGTGGCAATTAACAAAACGCACTCATTTCTAATCTAAGTAAGTTGGTAAGTGAAAGTTGTGTGTTGTGAGCACGCACCTGATTTTTACTTTCACTTACCTATATATGAAATATATAGTAAGTGGAAGTATTGCGATCGTGAAAATTTTCGACTTCCGGTTTTCAACGGAAATACACGTTTTGGGGTCCCCTGAGTCAAAATAACCAAGTCCCGCGAAATGGTCTGTGTGTGTGTGTGTCTGTGTGTGTGTGTGTGTGTGTGTGAACAGACTAGCTCAAAAACTATAAACCGTGCGAACCTGAAATTGGGTATTTAATGTATGTATATGCCCGCGATGTGACAGCAAAAATTTCATCAAATTTGCTCAAAGGGAGGGGGTACTTTATTTAATAACTTTTTAAGTTTTTTTCGATTTTCTCAAAAACGGCTCTAACGATTTTGATTAAACTGAGTATTTGATCTATTTATATGCCCGAGGTATGACCGTAAAAAATTTATCAAAATTGATCAACCGGAGGGGGGACTTTACTTATAAAATATTGTATCATTTTTACACGCGTTTTTTTTTATTTACTCAAAAAAGGTTTTATCGATTTTGATCAAACTTAGTATTTGATGTATTTATATGCCCGAGATATGACTGTAAAAATTTCATCAAAATTGATCAACCGGAGGGGGGACTTTACTTAATAAATTCTGTATCATTTTCACGCGTTTTTTTTTATTTACTCAAAAAAGGTTTTTTCGATTTTGATCAAACTTAGTATTTGATGTATTTATATGCCCGAGATATGACTGTAAAAATTTCATCAAAATTGATCAACCGCAGGGGGCACTTTACTTAATAAATTTTGTATCATTTTCACGTGTTTTTTTTTTATTTACTCAAAAACGGTTTTATCGATCTTGATCCAACTTGGTATTTGATGTATGTATATGCCAAAGATGTGATAGCCAACATTTCATCAAAATTGGTCAAACGGAGGGGGCACTTTATTTCATAATTTTTTTCCAATTCTTACCTTTTTGATCGATTATCTCAAAAACGGCTTTAAATATTTTTATCGAATTCGTCATGTTTAATGAAAATTAGTTTTTATTTAATATCAGGTAAGCTTTATCATTATTAAAATGTTCTGAGGGGGCTTAAATGGGGAAGGGGCCTTTTTTGTTTTCCTATAAAGTACCTTTGTTTTAGTTTATATTGAGAAATTAACTGTCTCTCATCACGCCTAAAAATAAGAAATGGCTAAATATGATATATGAAGAAAATCAAGTAAACATATACAGGAGAAAAAAAGATGAATATTTCGTCAACTCATAAAACACCTTGAGCTCACGCATGCGCCGAACGCCTTTAATGACAGACCATTGTTCATAATTAAAGCCATTCTGTTCATTTGAGAAGTGGCAATTAACAAAACGCATTAATTTCTAATCTAATTAAGTATGTTAGTAAGTGAAAGTTGTGTGTTGCGCGCACGCACCAGATTTTTTTAATATGTATGAGTAGATGGACAACTTTATTCAAAAGAATAGGTTCGAATTTTGAAAAGAATGTGGTAAAATGCGCCTTATGCGGAGGAAACCATTAATACTATTGTAACTAGTATAATCTGTCAATGTAGGATTTGTCATTCTGCTTCCAAAGATATGTATAGCTTGTATATGTATATGTGTATACACATCTCCTATATCGATCGTTGAAGTTTAAATAGAGATGGATGGACGGACCTCTATCGATATTCCATCCTTGTTTCTGACAAAAAAAAAAAAAAAAAAAAATGGTCTCTAGATTTTCTAATCTATATGTACATGCCTTTGTTCTCGTTTTCTTTCATTTATTTTTTTTTTTGTATTCTTAGTTTTTTTTAAGGCGAAATCTTATTGCAATCGACTCAGAACTATGAATAGTTACGGTCCCCGAGGAGGTTATTTGAAAGGCATATGTCGCTAAATAATAGGCTATTGATCAAGATGTAATGAAGATGAGATTCCTATAATAAAGTGCACGCAACTTGCTCCTGCAAGGCTCTGTGCACAGACCTCGACTTCTGCATTGTCCTTGGCCCAGATAGGAAGTTATCTATATGCAGCTCTCTCTCACCCTCTCTCACTCTCTCTCTCTCTCTCTCTCTCACTCTCTCTCTCTCTCTCTCTCACTCTCTCTCTCTCTCACTCTCTTTCTCTCTCTCACTCTCTCTCTCTCTCACACACACACACACACACACACATTTCTAGACTTACGACTACGAAAGAAACGTAATACCTATCCTGAGAAAACCAATTTTTTTTTTTTAATTGTAAGTCTTTCTTTATTTGTTTCCATTGCCTTTTAAATTTCTTGAACTATCTTTATAGTTCAATCTTCCTCTACATAACACGTTTAACCACTTGTTGTATATCCACATATGTGAGGAAGAGGTTATGTATTCAGTTTTTTTTTTTTTTTTTTAAATGAAGGTATCTCTTCCATTTTTTCTATAATTTCAATATTCTCCCATCATTTCAGGCTTCTTGCCCATCTTCCAGGGGGAGCTGTAGTACATTTTTAAGATACCACAACATTCATTTTGACCAGAAAATGTTTTTGTGTAAGATACACAAACATGACCTTATTTTAATAAATAGTGGTTGATGTGCATATATAAGAAAAACACCAGAATATTATAGCTTATGTAGGTTACAAAATGTACATTCAAATAAAAATAAAAATTTTTAATGCCACGCAAATTATAACAATACAAATAATTAAAAATCTAGTGCGAGCGCGCAACACACAACTTTCACTTACCAACCTACTTAGATTGGAAATTAATACGTTTTGTTAATTGCCATTTCTCAAATGAACAGAACGGCTTTAATTATGAACAATGGTCTGTCATTAAAGGCGTACACCGCATGCGTGGGCTCGACGAGTTTTATGAATTGACTGAATATTTTTTTTTTTTTCTCCTCTATATGTTTACTTTTTTTTTTTATCATATCTGATATTTAGCCAATTCTTATTTTTTGGCGTAACGAGAGACAGTTAATTTCTCCATATAAACAAAAATAAACGTACTTTAAAGGAAACAGAAAAACAAAAAAACAAAAAAGGCCCCTACCCCATTTAAGCCCCTTCAAAACATTTTAATAATGATAAAGCTTACCTGATATTAAAGAACACCTAATTTTCATTAAACATGAAGAATTTGATAAAAATCGTTACACCCGTTTTTCAGGTAATCGAAACAAATGTAAAAATTGGAAAACAATTAAGAAATAAAGTGTCCCCTCCGTTTGACCAATTTTGATGAAATGTTGGCTATCACATCTTTGGCGCATACATACTCCAAATACCCAGTATGATCAAAATCGTTAAAGCCTTTTTTGTGTAAATGAACAAAACACGTGAAAATGTTACAAAATTTATTAAGTAAATTCCTCCCTTCGATTGTTCAATTTTGATGAAATGTTGACTGTCACATCTTTGGCATATACATACATCAAATACTCAGTTTAATCAAAATCGTTAGAGGAGTTTTTGAAAAAATCGAAAAAAAAAAAATAAAAAGTTATTAAATAAAGTACCCCCTCCCTTTGAGCAATTTTGATGAATTTTTTGCTGTCGCGTCGCGGGCACTAAATACCAATTTCCGGTTCGCACGGTTCATAGTTTTTGAGCTAGTCTGTTCACACACACACACACATACAAACACAGAGCATTTTGCGGGACTTGGTTATTTGGACTTAGGGGACCCCAAAACGTGTATTTCCGTTGAAAACCAGAAGTCTAAATTTTTCGCGATCGTAATACTTCCACTAACTATATATTTCATATATAGGTAAGTTTTTTTTTTTTAATTGGTCTTCCCCTAATTAAAAAAAAAAAACCTATAGGTAAGTGAAATTAAAAAGGTTTAAACAAATTATCACTTTGTAACAAACTGATAACCGTGTGACTTGAGCTTATATTGGACAAAGACTAACTCTCCAGTCCAACGCTCCTTATTTATAGCCGTAAGAACAATCCAGAACCTTCTTGGCCGGTGTCGATGGTGCTCGAACATCGTATTCACAAATAAGTGTTTCGACAGCTTGTTCCAACCGTTGGTTTTCCTAACAATTCTAAACCATTTGTTTTAAATTATTTTGTTTAACGTCCACATATTCTCTATTTCTGTTTTCAAAAAAATACAGGAATATGTAACAAAGGAAATAGATCCACAACCATAGAAGATATTGTTGAATGTTAACTATTATTGAACTCGTTCAGACCGGGACTGTTTATTGCTTTTCGCTCTATCGGGCTGGAGCTATTCCAGGGCATTTTGCAGTATTGACAATCTAACAATAATGAAATAAACAATAAAAAATACTATCCTACTAGTCACGTTTATAATACTACTATAACTATAATTGTTATTAAATAATAAATGTTTATTCGTTTACAAGTATATGAATATCCCTTAACTGGTACGATACCTTTCTACAACGTGAATGGTACCATGGGTGAATTTTCACCCATATTTTTAACCAATAATAATTTTGTGTAGGTTTATGTTTTTTTTTTTTAAACTTAATGTTTTAAAAAGAAATGCATTTTAAATTTCAATATTAGGAAGGGTAAAAATACATTTAACATTTAAATTTATTAAAATAAAATTAATCGATAAAAGAAAAATCTTTGAAATTAATTGGAAAAAAAGTATATCATTTTTTTTTTTTTTCAAAACAACTTTATATTTATGAAAAAGAATAATAGTTCTCTCATTTTTTTTGCAGTTTTTAGCATGTTATATCCCTGTGATTCCAACATACAAAATCTTACAAAGTTTAAATCTTCCTTGTTTCGGACCTTGTAAGTCTTTTGTTTGTTGATGGGTGTGTAGTGTTGGAATACTAGAATTGTTTCCAATCAGGTCAATGGTCAATGGGGAGATTCCGAATGGCGGCACTTTGCTGCAGTTGTGGAACTTATAGATCAAGTCTAAGTTGGTGAAGAAACTCAAATCTGTTTGACTTTCCTCTTAGTGTTGCCACATAAGACCATATTATCAAAGCGTTAATTCTAGCTGCATTTAATAATCCATAGAAAATTGCTAAAGGCCACCCTTTTTTTGAGGAACCAAAATGTACTCACCTTGTCGACTAAACCAGGTAGAATCGTCTTTCCTCTCAGGACGGCTCGAAGTCAGTCTCCGTTTAAAGTTGGATTATCAGGTCCACTAATACTTCACTGTCCCTCTAATTCAAAACCTTATCTTCGTCATTAGGATGTTAAACATCGTCATTCTCTGAAAGTCAATAAATAGCATCATCTTCTACCTCATCTTCAACACAAAAATCTTCTTCCTCTGAACCTTCATCTTCACTAAACACATTATTACCTTCGTCTGTAAGCAATCCACTAAATTCACTAGCACTATATTCCTTTCCGTCAATAATAAACTTCAACATGCTTGAAAAATTAAAAACGTACTGAAGTTGGTAAACACACACTAATGAAAATACACCCGCATAAGTGAGATAAGCCAACACAGCCGATTCGAATCGAATATTCACTACTACAGTTATAAAGACACTAACAAGACAGGAACACTTTAGGAATATCGAGCACCAAAGCCGGGATACCAAGCCACAATGGAAAAACAAAATTTTCGTTGGATGAATTTTCACCCATTGTACCAATTAAGGGATATAAATATAAATATACACAAATAAATATAAAAATGAATGGTTTTACGTTAAATTTTCATTACTTTAATTTTCAGCTATATAAAAATTATTTATATTTTATCAACACTTTGGCTGCCATGTCACCTGAATTTGAGTAACTGTTCTCTTGCTCCTGTAGAAGTGTTAAAGATCTAATTATTTGGCAGAGGCGGAATTTTAGTGTGAGCCTCCGGTGATAGACGCCGCACAGTGGTCAAAAAAACCTGAAAATGGGAAAAAACCTAATATCTATTATAATTACTTTGCTAGTGGCTTGGAACCACCCGTGTATTGATTTTTTGAGGTGCCGAATCTAATGAAATCAAAATCAGTGCAATGGGACCACCTGATCAAGTCCAAATTTGAGGTCAAAAAGTAAAAAATATCAAAAATTCGTGTTTGATATAGTCTTATATGTTATTTGAGGAGCTAAAATTAAAAAAAATTATTTTGTTTTAGTATTTTAGAATTAAAATTAAAATAACGTGTGATTTATTTGATTTTAATTCTAAGCCAGTCCCCCTCCCTTAGAGACCGATGGGAGGATTTTCTTAACTAATAGTTCCTCCCCAAGGTCATAGTTCCTCGCCACTCGCACCGTAGCGAAATGTTTAAATCCTTATAAATCCCAAAGTTGGGCGAAGTTGGCGCTGAAAATTTTACCACAGTTCCTCTACTATCTACAATTACATATTCAACTATTGCGACCGTAGCGCAAACTTTTTATAAACCAACAAAGACAAAAAATCATACTCATTTCAGCAACGATTTCGAAAATTAATTTCATCTATTGATATTATTTAAACATGTTTAGTCCATAACAGTGCACATATAATTGACACACTCCTGATGTATTGGGGAATATTTTATTGGTAATCATATACAGAGTAGACATTTTTTTTATGTTTGTAGAAAAGTACGATTTTTTCAATAATTAAAAAGTCCAATTTTACTGGTACACACACATTTTAATTTTGAACTAGTTAAAAAAATATATTCTTTCCATTGTTCTACAACTATTCAAGTATTCGAAAACAAAGAAAAAATTAGGTTTGGGCTACTTTCATTTATGAGGTTTTTTCCCAGGTTGGACCACTGTGCGCCGCCCGATGAGGCAGTCACGTGTGAGCCACCGGTGGTACACGCGAACACGAACAAGCGTATATCTTACACAATACATTTTTTCGTCAAACTGATGCATGTGGAACCTTAAAAATGTACCAAACGTACCCCAGGAAGATGGGCCAGAAGCCCGTAACGTCCATTGAATAAAGAAATTATAGAAAACAACGAAGAGATTCCTTCATTTTAAAAAACAAATGAGTATTTTAAACTATAAAAATCCCTCCAATCACTTCTTGTTCAATACGGCATTGATTGATTTCTCCATATAATATTATAATACGACTAATTCAGCATATATTTAGACACTTCCATAACACATGAGACATGAAAATGATCGGGTCTCAGCATAAAAAGCGGTGCCAAGTTTTGCAAAGGTCAACAGCGTTAATTCAAATCAATCCTGCTGAACTTAAAATCGTCAATAATCGTGGAAAATTTATAATATGCAAATCATATTCATATAAAATACGAAAATGATCAATAATCGTGGAAAATTCAGGCCAAATACATAAAACTGTTCGAAATGTGTGGGCCAAACTAAAAATTAAAAAATCTGGTGCGTGCTCGCAACACACAACTTTCACTTACCAACCTACTTAGATTGGAAATTAATACGTTTTGTTAATTGCCATTTCTCAAATGAACAGAACGGCTTTAATTATGAACAATGGTCTGTTATTAAAGGCGTACTCCGCATGCGTGGGCTCAACGAGTTTTTTGAGTTGACTGAATATTTTTCTCTTTTTCTCCTCTTTATGTTTTCTTTATTTTTATCATATCTCATATTTAGCCATATCTTATTTTTAGGAGTAACGAGAGACAGTTAATTTCTCCATGTAAACAAAAAGAAAGGTACTTTATAAGAAACAAACAAACAAACAAAAAAGGCCCCCCTCCTAAAAAAAGCCCCCTCAGAACATTTTAATAATGATAAAGCTTACATGATATTAAAGAAAACCTAATGATGAAATGTTGGCTTTTACATATTTGGTATGTAACATACATCAAATACCCAGTTTCTTCAAAATGGTTAAAGCCGTTTTTGAGTAAATAAAAAATATGTTCACATGAAATTGGTACAAAATTTATTAAGTAGTCCCCCCTCCGGTTGATCAATTTTGATGAAGTTTTTACAGTCGTATCTCGGGCATATACATACATCAAATACCCAGTTTGATCAACATCGTCAAAGCCGTTTTTGAGTAAATAAAAAAACACTTGAAAATGATAAAAAAATTTTTAAGTAAAGTCCCCCTCCGGTTGATCAATTTTGATGAAATTTTTACAGTCTTATCTCGGGCATTTGATTTTGGAAAAAATCGAAAAAAACTTAAAAATTTATTAACTAAAGTCCCTCCTCCGGTTAATCAATTTTGATGAAATTTTACAGTCATATCTCGGGCATATTAATACATTAAAAACTTAGTTTAATCAAAATCGTTAGAGCCGTTTTTGAGAAAATCGATAAAAACGTAAAAAGTTATTAAATAAATTACCCCCTCTCTTTGAGCAATTTTGATGATATTTTTGCTGTCACATCGCGGACATATACCTACACTTAATACCCAATTTCAGGTTCCCACGGCTTATAGTTTTTGAGCTAGTCTGTTCACACACACACACACAGACCATTTCGCGGGACTTGGTTATTTTGACTGAGGGGGTCCCAAAACGTGTATTTCCGTTGAAAACCGGAAGTCGAAATTTTTCACGATCGCAATACTTCCACTTACTATATATTTCATATATAGGTAAGTGAAAGTAAAATGAATTCAAGTGCTAAATCATGACAGATAAATAGCAGCCTTCATGATAAGGAGTTCCCCAAAATTTTATATATTTTTATTTTAAGTATAAATAAAATAGGATTAATCCCTGATTTAACTCTAGCTCTTCCTAACAACAAAAATTTAATCACACAATTATTGCAGTTTTTGAAAAAAACATCAGCTTCTGTCTAAATTTTAGTACTTTTGTCAGTAGTAATTTTACAGACCCTTAAATTTTCATTAATCTTTATCTTATTATTACTTATCTATTATATTAATTTATAAACTAACAAAAATTAAAAATGATCAATAATCAAGGAAAATTTAGGCCAAATATATAAAAGCTGATCGAAATGTGTGGGCCAACTAAAAAATAAATTCAGGTGCTAGATCATTTGAGGAAAGATAAATGGCAGCCCTCATGATTAGGAGTTCCCCAAAACGATTATTCTTCCATTGTTAACAGAGTTTGAATATGGATCGCGATGAAATTACCTTTAATCACTCTTTGACAGGGTCACCCATCCAATTGTCACATGGGTCGTTGACGTCTTTCCAGTCGACGTTCTATTCAAATGAATTTTTAGAAACGGAAGTGTGGTTGGTACAATATTCAAACGAGCAACTTAGATTTTATTTTTAAAATAATATTGGTGAAACGGAGGGGGCACTTTATTTCATAACTTTTTATCCAATTTTTACCTTTTTTTCGATTATCTCAAAAACGGCTTTAATGATTTTGATCAAATTCGTCATGTTTAATTAAAATCAAGTCTTCTTTTATATCAGGTAAGCCTAATCATTATTAAGATGTTCTGAGGGGGCTTAAATAGGGAATGCGCCTTTTTTGTTTTCCTATAAAGTACCTATGTTTTTGTTTATATGGAGAAATTGTCTGTCTCTCGTTACGCTTAAAAATAAAAAATGGATAAATATGAAATAGATAAAATTCAAGTAAACATGTAGAGGAGAAACAAAGAAATATATTCCGCCAACTCATAAAACACGTTGAGCCCACGCATGTGGAGTAAACCTTTAATGACAGAAAATTGTTTATAATTAAAGCCGTTCTGTTCATTTAATGGAAATGATTTGTTTCATGGTAAATAAATGAAATTTTCAACAATTATATAGAGAATTATAATATCAGACGACTTGAAGTATTATGCTTGCATTGCTGAATTATCGCAAGAACTTTTATTTTATAATAAAAAAAAATAGTGTACTTTAGAGAGCAAATAAAAACAAAAATAAGAAACGAATGTGGAAAAATATGTAACTTTGAGAAATGGCAATTAAAAAAACACGTAAATTTCTAATCTATGTAAGTTGGTAAGTGAAGAAAGTTGTGTTTTGCGAGAATCGCACCAAATTTTTTTTAAATAGCTATATTAAGGGCTAAGTGAAGGAGACAAATACATCTGGGATAACAGCTTTCAAAGTTCCGACGTTTATAGATTTCATGCATTAACATTCTTACTTGCTTCAACTTGATTTTTTACTTTCACTTACCTATATATTTTTTTTTTTTTGTCCGGTAACCCTACCAAGCCATCTGTGGCATACTGGGGGTTACTATAGAGTCGTAACCAGCTATTCTAAACATGGTGGGTAGGTCGAGATTTATTCCATGGGGCCTCAACGAAATAAAAATCAACCTTCCTAGGGCGGATTCGAACCGCCGCACATTGGTCCAACCAGGGAAAAAAAACAAAAATGAAAATGGCCCAAATCTCTTCTTAGTCTTCGAATACTTCGATACTTGTAGGACAATAGTAAGAATACATTTTTTTAACTAGTTCAAAATTAAAATGTGTGTCTACCAGTAAAATTGAACTTTTTAATGATTGAAGAAAACGGTACTTTTATACCAAAATAAAGAACTTTTTTTAATCTGTATAAAATTAACAGTAAAATATCCCCCAATACTTCAGGGGTGTGTCATCTACATGTGCACTTATTTATGTGCACATCGGTTTAAAAAGGACGCTGGATGGCCATGAAGTGATGATAGTGGCGGGATTTAAAGGTGGAGAGGGTATTAGAATTACGGATGAAATGGGGAATGGAATTCCATAGTGAGGTGGACTGGATAATGAAAGGTCTATCAAAAGCTGATATTATTGATATTTATTTTGATCGCACCCCCAACAATTTCCTCTTCATAAGGATTACATTATGGATCATCGAAGAATATAATCATCATGGGATCACTGTCGAATCCAAATACAGAGAATTTATTTATCTTGTTAATCCTTATATATATGTTTCCTGATCTAATTTGTAATCCTGTGTTTGACTTGAGGTCCTTAAACAGGCAGGTGGCAGAAGGGTCGATGAAGAAACAGCTACTGGATTAAAACGTTGATTGTTTCAATTCAAGAGACAAATGGAAAGACTTTCCGGGGGTCCTTTTTTTTCGCCCCCCCTCGTTTTTTCTCGAAAACGACCTGGCAGTCCAATTTAAATGCAAATAAGCGGAACACTAAACCGGTGAGCGATATTAAAAAAATACAAAACAAAAGAAAGAAAGCATACGGAACCATGGATTACGGCCCCAAGATTGTTATGCCACCTATAATTAACGTTATGGAAATAATTATCTAACCATCGTAATATACATACTTTATAATGGGAACCGTGATTGTAAAAGATTTATTGCAACTCAATAAAAAGCGAGTGATTAAATCTACCGTCACAAGCATGCTCCATTTTATATCTATCATTTGTTTATTCATGCGGACTCTACTTTATTTATATAGCTATATTTAGCAGAATGAAATCGTATCAAACAATTTGTTCTGAATCGAATAAAGGTAAAAAGTTCCGAATTAATCTTTAACAGGAACATAACGGGTCAAAATGACCCAAGACATTTTAAATTATAAAGTACTGCTCTCTGGTAACTGGAAACTGCACTAAACTTATTTTATTCCTAGATTTAGACCTATTCTATCAGTTAGTTCTAAATTTAGTGCGTTGAAAGCAACCTGTAATTTTATTTTAATTTTTTGGGGTCATTTTGACCCTTATAATCCAGTAACGTTAATTTTTGTTTTTCATATAGGGATTAATTTTTTCATATTACTGTGTCATTATCATGGCTAATCATGGATTTTATGATTAAATTGAATTATTTAAAAATAAAAAATCTTTCTCCAGACGTAAAAGCCACAATAAGAAAAAATGATCGGGGAGATCGAGTCTCGTCAAGATACGGGTGTAAAATTTGAAAATAAAAAAAGAAAGCGATGCTATTTGTGCGTGAATAATGACAATAAATGCTCTATTACTTGTGACATGTGTAAGAATAATATTTGCGACGAATACAGCCAATCAAATAGAATATGTTTAGGGCGTAAAGGTGAGTTGCCTATAAAACACCCTCTCCTACATGACCTATAATAAGTGGTGAGCAATTTTCTTGTATTTGATAACATATATATATGTTTTTTTCTCAGGTGAAAGTAATATTGATGAAGATTAAAGAAAATGTAAATAAAGCCGAAGTTAAAAAAATATATAGCGATATTGTACATTAGAATTTGTTAAACTAGAATTTATGCATTTTACCAAATTATACCTTGTCATAAATTTTATATAAACCTTTATAAGCTTTAAAGTGTATATTTAAACATTTTAAGAGTTACTTAATATAAATATAGAATTTTCTAATTTTTTTAAAATTTCATATTAATTATTATTCCTGATTAAAATAAAATGGGTCATTTTGACCCAATAATCCAGTTGTGTTTATAAAATCACATGTTCCAGTTAAAGCTTAACCTTCCTGCTACATAATATCTACCCTTCATAATATTCATAATAAATCAACAACCATTTCCTTCTCTTTGATATATGGATAACCAGTGATTCAAATTTAGTCAATAACTAAAAAAAAAATTATAATTATTAATTACTAGCTGTATATACCGGTTTCACCCGGAGAATTTCATTTTTTAAATCTATAAATCTATAAAGTGAGACTTTTATCGACTCAATCGGTCGATTTCGTAAAAACCGAGATCAAAACGATTTTTATAACAATATAGAATATACCCAGAGATGGGCTGAAGTTATGCAATTTTAATATGGACAGGTGTTCGCATCTGGTATCAAAGAACCCATGAGCGAAATTTCGAGAATTTAGGTCAAATGGTATGGATTTCTATAAAGAACAAACGGAATTTCATCTTTATTTACATAGATTATAGCTGTACATCCCGGTTTCACCCAGGGAATTTCATTTTTCTAATGAAACGGTCGATTTCGTAGAAAAAACAATTTAAAGCGAGATCATTACGATTTTTATAACAATAAAGAATATCAGTTGAAGGACGGCTGAAATTATGCAATTTTAATATGGACAGGTGTTCGCACCTGGTATCAAAGAACCCATGAGCGAAATTTGGAGAATTTAGGTCAAATAGTATGGATTTCTATAAAGAACAAACTGAATTTCATCTTTATTTACATAGATTATAGCTGTACATCCCGGTTTCACCCGGAGAATTTCATTTTTCTAATGAAACGGTCGATTTCGTAAAAAAACCAATTTAAAGCGAGATCATTACGATTTTTATAACAATAAAGAATATCAGTTGAAGGACGGCTGAAATTATGCAATTTTAATATGGACGGGTGTTCGCACCTGGATCAAAGAACCCATGAGCGAAATTTCGAGAATTTAGGTCAAATGGTATGGATTTCTATAAAGAACAAACGGAATTTCATCTTTATTTACATAGATTATAGCTGTACATCCCGGTTTCACCCAGGGAATTTCATTTTTCTAATGAAACGGTCGATTTCGTAAAAAAAACCAATTTAAAGCGAGATCATTACGATTTTTATAACAATAAAGAATATCAGTTGAAGGACGGCTGAAATTATGCAATTTTAATATGGACAGGTGTTCGCACCAGGTATCAAAGAACCCGTGAGCGAAATTCGGAGAATTTAGGTCAAATGGTATGGATTTCTATAAAGAACAAACGGAATTTCATCTTTATTTACACAGATTATAGCTGTACATCCCGGTTTCACCCAGGGAATTTCATTTTTCTAATGAAACGGTCGATTTCGTAAAAAAAAACCAATTTAAAGCGAGATCATTACGATTTTTATAACAATAAAGAATATCAGTTGAAGGACGGCTGAAATTATGCAATTTTAATATGGACAGGTGTTCGCACCTGGTATCAAAGAACCCATGAGCGAATTTTGGAGAATTTAGGACAAACGGTATGGATTTCTATAAAGAACAAACAAACAGAATTTCATCTTTATTTATATAGATTATAACTTAATTTAAATAATTAACATCCTCTCAGCCATATCCTTATAAAATTTATATGTAATTAACCCTCTCATATTTGTATTTGACCTATAAAAGGCAACTTCAAATATCGTGGAACTCGGATAAATCTGTAATAAATTAATAATTACTCGCCACCCACTCCTCCATAAAATTACATTTCATAATAACGTTTAGGTGGAATTAATCTCGTACTCGTAGATTACCCGAGAACGAAAATTGTTTAAAATGTTATTGAAGCCGGATAAAACAGGATTAATTTAATATCATCACCCTAATTACCTACCAAATTATGAACTTAAACGAAATTATTTCACTATTTGTATAATGATATAAGCCAATGTTGATACTGTTATTATTGATTAACATACTGTTAGATTTGAGCTTATATTATTTTAATTTTATCCAAAATATGGGAACAATGCAAGGGGATGTGTGCTGCTTCCTGTTTTTCGTTCATTAGCTTATCACACATCCCCTTTCATTATTTTTGTTGTTAGAAAACAAACACGAAGTTAACGTATATATCAGTAAACACATTTCTAATCTCAAATGAGCTTAAAAATATTTTTGGAACGGCAAACTTGCATTGCATGCTTCTGATAGTTAGCTGAACATTAAAAATCGCAATTAAAGCAATTTTCTTCTGACGGGTGCCTAGTATCCTTTATGAAATAAACTTTCGGAATAGATGCATATTTGCCATTTATATTTTGAATATGGGCAGCAATTATTTTTCAGCACCTGAAAGCAACTGTCAGAGACACGTGCGATGCACTTTGTCGGTTCCGAAAAACGTTTTGAGATGAACAAAACACAAAAAGTAAGGCGAAATGACATGTGTGTGTTTTGTTTAACACGTTCACGCCGGCGCACAGTGGTTGAAAGGCGGAAAAAACCCATTTTTTGAAGGTATTGGAATATTCTTCTTCTTTTCAATATTAATTAATAGAATAGTTACCTGACACATTCCATCAATTTATTCGGATATATTCTGATTTTTAAACTTGCTAGGACCCTTGAAAATCGATCATTGAAAAGGTTTATTTTTCAGCGGAAAATTTATAGCACTATAATAATTTTTACAACTCGCATTTTTGTTTCTTAGAGCGATTTTCCTTCTTAATCATGAAAATCGATCTCACGTATTACACTAGCATAAAAGTGATGCTATTTGGTCTATGTTTTAACCCAGAAATAAAATCCCGAATAAATGCAATAAAATTAAGACAAAAATTTTTTTTGGTAATCCATATTTTTCAAGCGCAGCCGAGCGCAGTTTTAAAATCCAGTTTTTTAAGAAGAAGATACATTCAAGGAAATATTAAAACATATTCTAGCTGCGTCCACCTGCGTCTGTACATGTGGGATTTTTTTTTTATTGAAATACCTATGCTATTTCATACAGTTTATTCGCTATGGAGCTTGTGCTTCGAATTAGGATATTACTATTCGTTTAGTAAAACATCATGCCTTACTTACCAGGTCTGTAGCATCATTTATAAAGTCAGTCTGAATCGTTGTTAGGTCGATAATAAATCAACTTTTTCACCTACCGTGATTTTAGAAGGAATTTGGAAATTATTTATAATAAGTTTATTAACATGACCTCCGATAACTTAAAGGCTTCGGCACTTTTAATTTTTAAGCATCCATTTGTTTTTAGAAGATTGGTATAAAAAAAAAAGGTTCAGCTATTATTTAGCGTTAATAAGGGAACTAAATTTTCACAGATAGAGTTGCAGTTATTAAACCTACATTGAACAGTCAATCCCACCATCTCCTATCAAAATTATATTAAAGTCGGATGATCCCAATCTTATATTTTAATATGATATACATTTAATAGTTAAGAATTAAAACATAACGACAAAAATGATTGATAGTTCCTATGTATGTTTTTTTTTTTTTACCTAACTTGATTGTTTTCATGAAATAAATTTATATTGCAAGTACTATCAATGATATTACTAGCATAAAACAGCAAAAGTGTTTAAACTAGCCGATTTCGAGTCGAAAATTGATGTATAATTATTTTTCTATTTTCCTTACACTGCCGGTTAATCCGAATAGCCGGTTAAGCGGGGCTCGAACCTATACATTTTATAGGAAATTCAATCGTGGTTATGATAATATCAACTTTATTTTTTTGCGGCTCACAGATCGGGTTTGACAAGGTTTTTTCCGAAAATAGTCGATTTTCAACCACTGTGCGGCGTGTAGCACCGGTGGCCCGCACTAGACTGCCACATCGGACACTTTAGCCATTCACAAAACTTTCCATGAGGGTCATTCCATATGAAGTGGTCCAAAGTGGTTGCTCGATCATTTTAGAAAAAAATTATAATTTTACCACCAATTATGTATGGAATCAGCAGTTCAAATCAATTTTTACTTTCACTTACCTATATATGAAATATATAGTAAGTGGAAGTATTGCGATCGTGAAAATTTTCGACTTCCGGTTTTCAACGGAAATACACGTTTTGGGGTCCCCTGAGTCGAAATAACCAAGTCCCGCGAAATGGTCTGTGTGTGTGTGTGTCTGTGTGTGTGTGTGTGTGTTTGTGTGTGTATGTGAACAGACTAGCTCAAAAACTATAAACCCTGCGAACCTGAAATTTAGTATTTAGAGTATGTATATGCCCGCGATGTGACAGCGAAAATTTCATCAAATTTACTCAAAGGGAGGGGGTACTTTATTTAATAACTTTTTAAGTTTTTTTCGATTTTCTCAAAAACGGCTCTAACGATTTTGATTAAACTGAGTATTTGAACTATTTATATGCCCCAAATATGACTGTAAAAATTTCATCAAAATTGATCAACCGGATGAGGGACTTTACTTAATAAATTTTGTATCATTTTCACATGTTTTTTTTATTTACTCAAAAACATTTTTAACGATTTTGATCAAACTTGGTATTTGATGTATTGATATGCCAAATATGTGATAACCAACATTTCATCAAAATTGATCAACCAGAGGGGGCACTTTACTTAATAAATGTTGTTTCATTTTCTCGTTTTTTTTTTATTTACTCAAAAACGGCTTTAACGATTTTGATCAAACTGGGTATTTAATGTATTTATATGCCCAAGATGTGACAGCAAAAATTTCATCACAATTGGTCAAACGGAGGGCGTACTTTATTTAATGAATTTTGTATCATTTTCACGTGTTTTTTTTATTTACTCAAAAAAGGCTTTAATGATTTTGATCAAACTGTGTATTTGATGTATGTATATGCCAAAGATGTGATAGCCAACATTTCATCAAAATTGGTCAAACGGAGCGGGCACTTTATTTCATAATTTTTTTTCCAATTTTTACCTTTTTTTCGATGATCTCAAAAACGGCTTTAACGATTTTTATCAAATTCGTCATGTTAAATAAAAATTAGGTGTTCTTTAATATCGGGTAAGCTTTATAATTATTAAAATGTTCTGAGGGGGCTTTTTTTTTGTGGGGAGGCCTTTTTTGTTTGTTTGTTTCCTATTAAGTACCTTCGTTTTTGTTTAAATGGAGAAATTAACTGTCTCTCGTTACGCCTAAAAATAAGAAATGGCTAAATATGAGATATGATAAAAATAAAGAAAACATAAAGAGGAGAAAAAAATAAAAATATTCAGTCATCTCATAAAACCCGTTGAGCCCACACATGCGGAGTACGCCTTTAATGACAGACCATTGTTCATAATTAAAGCCGTTCTGTTAATTTAAGAAGTGGCAATTAAAAAAACGCATTAATTTCTAATCTAAGTAAGTTGGTAAGTGAAAGTTGTGTGTTGCGCGCACGCACCAGATTTTTAAAAAAATTTTAGGATCAACAGTTTCAAAAGGGCAGCCATTTTTGTTTCACATTTCAGGCGGATTTTTGAGTTTTTTAATCGCTCACAGAAAACTCATTTTCTCAAGACTGGTAAGTCATAGACTGATACTTCAAACACAACAGTTTTCCTCAAATCTGTTCTATATTTCGTGTTCTCTTTATTATTTGAATATTTTGCAGTCCAATACTTAAAAATTGCTATTGAAAACAACTGCTTTAAATCTCAAAACCCCGTTTTTGAGGGTAAGTTTTGGTTATAAGGGCATGTACGCCAAAGCTGATTTTTTGCATGATAATAAACCTAACTAAGTACCTTTCATTAAAATTACTCTTAACCCGTATATTCTTTACATTATTTTTTTATGTTTCTTTAAAGTTCAGATTTTTTCATTTTTTTTTGTTAACTTTAGGATCTAATACCTCTGGTTGTCCAGTTAATAAAAATCTATTTTTTTTACTTGTTATGCTTACATGCAACATAAACCTACTGCAAGAAATTGCAACCTGTATATTTGAGTACATTGGTAGCTACGAATTTTTGAAAATAGTCATTTTCGTGCTTATTTAACAATGAAGAAAAACTCATTTTCTCAAGAATGGTAAGTCATAGACTAATAATTCAAACACAACTGTTTTCCTTAAAGTCTATTCTATGTTTCGTGTTCTCTTTATTATTTGAATATTTTGAAGTCTAATACTAAAAAAGTGCTATTAAATAAACTGCTTTAAATACTGAAAATACCGTTTTTGAGGGTAACTTTTGGGTATAAGGGCATGTACATCGAAGCTGATTTTTGGTATGAAAATAAACCTAACTAAGTAGCTTTTATTAAAAGTACTCTTAACCCCTATATTCTTTACCGTATTTTTTTTTAGAATTTTCAAACTTCACATTTTTTAATTATTTGTTAACTTTAGGCTCTAATATCTCTGGTGGGCCAGTTAATAAAAATCTATTTTTACTTTCACTTACCTACATATGAAATATATAGTAAGTGGAAGTATTGCGATCGTGAAAAATTTCGACTTCCGGTTTTCAACGGAAATACACGTTTTGGGGTCCCCTGAGTCGAAATGACCAAGTCCCGCGAAATGGTCTGTGTGTGTGTGTGTGTGTCTGTGTGTGTGTGTGTGTGTGTGTGTGTGTGAACAGGCTAGCTCAAAAACTATAAACCGTGCGATCCTGAAATTGGGTATTTAGTGTAAGTATATGCCCGCAATGTGACAGCATAAATTTCATCAAAATTACTTAAAGGGAGGGGGTACTTTACTTAATAACTTTTTAGGTTTTTTTCGATTTTCTCAAAAACGGCTCCAGCGATTTTTATTAAACTGAGTATTTGATGTATTGATATGCCCGAAATATGAATGTAAAAATTTCATCAAAATTGATTAACCGGAGGGGGGACTTTACTTAATAAATTTTGTATCATTTTCAGGTGTTTTTTTATTTACTCAAAAACGGCTTTAACGATTTTGATCAAACTGGGTATTTATTGTATGTATATGCCAAATATGTAATAACCAACATTTCATCAAAATTGATCAACCGAAGGGGGACTTTACTTAATAAATTTTGTACAATTTTCACGGGGTTTTTTATTTACTCAAAAACGGCTTTAACGATTAAAAAAAATAAGATATGAATGTAGAAAAATGTGTGGCTTTGGGAAATGATATTTATCAAAACACCTCAATTTCTAATCTAAGTAAGTTGGTAAGTGAAAGTTGTGTGTTGCACGCACGCACCAGATTTTTTTGTACATGTTATGCTTACATGCAACATAAACCTACTGCAAGAAATTTCAACCAGTATATTTGAGTACACTAGTAGCTACGAATTTTTGAAAATGGTCATTTTCGTGCTCATTTAACAATGCGTAAACTTGATCATACTTCATTAAAATTTTACTGTTTGTGAATTTTTTACTTTTAATACCTCTTATTAATTTTTTATTTTTTTATTTTATCTATGTCCAACGGAAAATATTTTTAATCACTTTTCGTAAAAAAAAAAAAAAAAATAATAGAGTAGATTTTAATTATAATTAAACCCAAAAAAAAAATAAAAATTAATAAGGGGCTAGAAGGCTAGAAAGTGAAACCGATGCGCGCAAAGCAACGTATTTGTTTTTGTTTTTTTGCTACAATGGGATTCCTTAATTTTGCCTATCCAGGTGTATTCAGGATAGGCATCTTTAACTAGTAGGGGAGAGCGGGGTTGGTTGGCAACATTTTTCACTTTTTTGATTGTTGAGTCGTTCCTGTTAATTTTAATCCCAATGGGGCTGATACCACTGTAAACTCCAAGTATAAGAGTACTTCAAGTATTTTTTTCACAACATAATATTTAATACTAAGATCATGGGAAATTGAAGAATTAGTCAACCCAGAGCATGCCAATTAACCCCCTATGTGGGGCAGGTTGGCCTAGAAGGTGGAGTTGTTTAGCCATCTCATTCAAGTACTGCCTGACACATATTATTGTTATTAAAAGCTGCACTATAATGGTATAATAATTTTGAATCGGTTTTTAACAGCTTTTAAGGGAAAATAGAATGACAATAGAAGAAGACAGAAGTTTAGACTGTCGTCCCTTTTTGCATAAGAAAAATTGCTCTTATCTTCCTCACTGGAACTAAAGACAATTGGTAGTTTCACTTTTGATTATGTTTACCTTGCTTTTGTGAATTGCTACCGCGCCAAAAAAAAAGTTGAAGAGAGCCAACCAACCCCAAAGGAGAGTTCATATGAAAGATGGCTGCCAGGACAGGGGAGAACAATCAATTAAGAAACTGGTTAGTCGAAAGGTTAGGTTTTTCAAAGGAGTTTGGGGCTACGTGAACAGAAGCGAAGTCAAATGTTTTATCATGCCTTTAAACCAACTTTACTGAAAATATAAAAATTTACTTATATGTTGTAAAATCAATCAATGAAGCACACTCTTATCTACACTGTTAGCATCGGATTGAAAACTCAGGACAAGACAACATGGTACAATGTTGTGGCCTTCACAACAGGTGTGACGGAAACTATAAGCCAATGGCCAACCTACCCCCTATGCCAACCAACCACGTTCTCCCCTCCCTGACATCGTACAGGCTCCGGACCTTCATTTTACGTCCTATCCGAGGAACGGCATAGCCAAGGATTTTTTACTCCCTAGCAACATATTTTATTTCTCATTTAAACACCAACGAATTACAAATTTTCCAAAATCGTCTTTTCTTAACGAAAAAAAATATCCAATAGGATTTAAAAACAAATATATCGCACGTGTAATTCAAGACGAGTAAACTAAAAACGTAAAAAAAAAAACAAAACGAATTTTTAGGAGAGCCAATTAAATTTTCCTGTTTTCCTCTCTTTGATATCCGGTCTTCAAGCTGTTTTGAAGGAAAATTGGAAGATATTTTGTGAAAATATCAAAACGAAATACGATTTTGAGCTAGATTGGACGAGAAATATGTAGTTTCAACATAATAATACTAAAACATCAATATCCTTTATATATATACAGTACCAGTCAAAAGTTTAGACTCACACTTAGATTTTGTAAAATAAATATATAACAAAATTTTATTTATTGAACAACATAACAACTATAATTTTATTTTTAATTCATTTATAACTAGCTGTAAATCCCGGTTTTACCCAGGGAACTTGGAAAACAATGAGAAAAGCCGTGGGTTAAGAAATTTTCGTTAGGGCAGAAATGAGATTTTTTTCGACTCCAACGGTTGATTTCGTAAAAATCAAATATAAAGCGAGATCATAACGATTTTTATAACAATAATGAATATATGGTACCCAGAGATTAGCTGAAGTGATGGAATTTTAATATGGACAGGTGTTCGCACCTGGTATGAAAGAACCACTAAGCAAAATTTGGAGAATTTAGGAAAAACGGTATGGATTTCTATAAAGAACGAACAAAAAAAAAAAACAAACAAACAGAATATCATCTTTATTTATATGGATTGTATTCAAAACAATCATATAATTATTGAAATGTTATCTCTTGAGCTACAATTATTTTTTTAAACTTGAAGATTGTGAATTAAATGCAAGTGAGTCTAAACTTTTGACTGGTACTGTATATATTTTTTACATGCATACTTGAGCTTAGGATTTTTAAGGGATAATAAGCCTTCTTTATGCCTTCCTTCGGAGGGGATGTAAGATGGAGGTTCTAAGCTTGAGTGACGTCAGATAAACATTAAATTTCTGCTTCCTAATACACCTGCATATGTAGAATTTGATTACTACCAGAGTAGTATTGTCCGATTAGAATAAATGATAGAATTCATTATTATTAATAAAAATAACGATTAACAATCCAAAAGGAACATCTAGGCTCGACCTAATCATAATAATAGGAGTTTGGTAGTACGAGGTGGTATTTTTTCTTTCTCTAATCGAGGTAATGAGTAAGATCTGCTTCATTAACGAACCCGGTAACCTGAGGCCCAAGATACGAGCACCTTCTCTAATTTGGAGTTAGCTGTAACTCGAACTTATTAAGTCTCTCGCCTCGCGGCTTAACTGTGTTCCTACAGAGTACTTACCTATTAATGCACTAAGGAAAATTAATAGCAGAAAAGTCTACGCTAATACTTCAGAACCTACTTTAATTGTTAATTTTAAAATTTATCCGTCCTTTTACATTGTTTGTTTGTTTAATATCCCTTTATCCTACTAAGGCTAATCGGACGATGCTATAGTGGGAGTCCTAAATTTTGCCTATCCACGTTTTATTAGGATAGGGATCTTTAACGAGTACCTGACATCGTACATGCTCGGGACCTCCATTTTACGTACTATCCGAGGGAAGGCATGGCTAAGGATTTTTTACTCCCATTAAAAAATCCTAGGGCCACCGCGGGTCGCGAACCCACGACCTTTAGTATTGTAGGCTGCCACGCTAACCACTACACCACAGGTGACCCCAAACCCTTTTACATTGTTTATTGTGCTTAAAATATGTACTTACGATCAGTCCCGGCCACGCGTTGTTGTAGCTCAGTAACTATAATGCATTCAATTAATTATATCCTATTATTTTCAATACAGTAAAATCAAAATTCACAGATAAAGATAACGTTTCAGCTAATCTAAAAATCAACGGGATTTAAAATAGAACTTTACGCCAAATTTAAAATTCTTTGGTAAAGAATTTAGAAGGTTTCCTTAATTTATTTTTTATTTTTGACATCTCATATTTGACTATTGTAAGTACTAGCTGTATGTCCCGGTTTCACCCGGGGAATTTCAATTTTTAAATCTATAAACTGAGACTTTTATCGACTCAAACGGTCGATTTTGTAAAAAACAATGTAAAGCGAGATCAAAACGATTATTATAACAATAAAGGATAATACCCAGAGATCGGCTGAAGTTATGCAATTTTAATATGAACAGGTGTTCGCACCTGGTCTGAAAGAACCACTGAGCGAAATTTGGAGAATAAAGAATATCAGCTGAAGATTGGCTGAAGTTATGCAATTTTAATATGGACAGGTGTTCGCACCTGGTATCAAAGAACCACTGAGCGAAATTAGGAGACTTTAGGACTAACGGTAAGGATTTCTATAAAGAACAAATAAACAAACAAACAGAATTTCAACTTTATTTATATAGATTAATGATCCATTTATTTAGCACTTATTGGATTATTTCATCCTAGGTGAGATTAAATATAAGTAACCCACATATAAAGGAACTAATTAAAAACATAATTGGAATAGGGTTCAGCACAATCACAATAGACAGTTAGCTAAAATGTACAAAATTATTCCTTTGTTCTAACACATATTAATTAAATTCAGAATATAACACTTGATGATATGAGATATTGTCTGCTTGTTGAGGTTCCACCTGAAACAGGTTATGAAAAGCGAGCAACCTCAAACCATGCTCAATGTTCTGCATGCTACTTATAAAAATATAAAAATTTAATTTTATGAATGAGATAGATAACGTTAATTAATAACTTTTTACAATCTATATAAATAAAGTTGAAATTCTGTTTGTTTGTTTGTTTATTTGTTCTTTATAGAAATCCATACCATTTGTCCTAAATTCTCCAAATTTCACTCAGTGGTTCTTTGATACCAGATGCGAACACCTGTCCATATTGAAATTGCATAACTTTAGCCGATCTTCAGCTGATATTCTTTATTGTTATAAAAATCATAATGATCTCACTTTACAATGTTTTTTTTTTTTACGAAATCGACCGTTTCTTTAGAAAAATGAAATTCCCCGTCATAAATCGGGATATACAGCTATAATCTATGTATATAAAGATGAAATTCTGTTTGTTCTTTATAGAAATCCATACCATTTCTCCTAAATTCTCCGAAATTTCGCTCAGTGGTTCTTTCATACCAGGTGTGAACACCTGTCCATATTAAAATTGCATAACTTCAGCTGATATTCTTTATTCTCCAAATTTCGCTCAGTGGTTCTTTCAGACCAGGTGAGAGCACCTGTCCATATTAAAATTGCTTAACTTCAGCCGATCTCTGGGTATATTCTTTATTGTTATAATAATCGTTTTAATCTCGCTTTACATTGGTTTTTACAAAATCGACCGTTTGAGTCGATAAAAGTCTCAGTTTATAGATTTTATAGATTCAAAAATTGAAATTCGGGTGAAACCGGGATATACAGCTAGTATATAAATAAAGTTGAAATTCTGTTTGTTTGTTTATATGTTCTTTATAGAAATCCATACCGTTTGTCCTAAATTCTCCAAATTTCACTCAGTGTTTCTTTGATACCAGGTGCGAACACCTGTCTATATTAAAATTGCATAACTTCAGCCGATCTTTAGCTGATATTTTTTATTGTTATAAAAATCATAATGATCTCACTTTACAATGTTTTTTATACGAAATCGACCGTTTCTTTATAAAAACGAAACTCCCCGTGATAAACCGGGATATACAGCTATAATCTATGTAAATAAAGATCAAATTCTGTTCGTTAATTATAGAAATCCATTCCGTTTGTCCTAAATTCTCCAAGTTTCGCTCAGTGGTTCTTTCATACCAGGTGCGAACGCCTGTCCATATTAAAATTGCATAACTTCAGCCGATCTTCAGATTATATTCTTTATTGTTATAAACATCGTTTTGATCTCGCTTTAAAATTGTTTTTTTTTTACGAAATCGACCGTTTCTTTAGAAAAATGAAATTCCCCGTGTGGAACCGGGATATACAGCTATAATCTATGCATATAAAGGTGAAATTCTGTTTGTTATTTATAGAAATCCATACCGTTTGTCCTAAATTCTCCAAATTTCGCTCAGTGGTTCTTTCAGACCAGGTGCGAGCACCTGTCCATATTAAAATTGCTTAACTTCAGCCGATCTCTGGGTATATTTTTTATTGTTATAATAATCGTTTTGATCTCGCTTTACATTGGTTTTTACACAATTGACCGTTTGAGTCGATAAAAGTCTCAGTTTATAGATTTAAAAATTGAAATTTTCCGGGTGAAACCGGTATATTCAGCTAGTTTAACAATAATGTACATTTTTTTATTATTAGAATTCACAATTTCCATTTACTGTAGTGCTAATAGGTGCACAATCATTTTGTTTAACATGTCTTCTGCTAAAAGAAACAGATTCGATCTTTTCCCTACACGTGGAAAGGCGACACCACCCTAAATATCGAAAGACAATGAAATTTTGTGTCATTAAATAAACTTACACCACCATCTGTTAGAAATTTACAGAACTTACAAATAATCACACTCAACTGTAGTATAATAAGTATTTAATTTGCAATAAAAGAAATAATAAAGCCAATAATCGAGATAAATATAATATCGTATCTTTTAAGTTGGAAAAAACTACACCAAATGAACCAAACCTTATCAAGATCGGTTAAATAGTTTCTGATTTTACCCCTGACAAACATCAAAAAGGTTATGAAATCGACACTTGACGCCATGCTAATAAATCGAAACACGACCTACTGTATTTGCAATAATTCGCCATAAAAGAAATATTGTGCTCAATAATCAAGATAAAAACTATCCTATCTTTTAAGTTGGACAAAACTATACACATTGAGCCGAATTTTATCAAAATCGGTTGAGTAGTTCCTGAGTTTACCTCCGACAAACATCGGGACACGAGATTTTTATAAATATATAAGGATATTAGTCCTTTACGGTTATTTATATACTTGACCACAAATAAAAAAGTAAAAAATGTTACAACGATATTTTAAGCCTACGAACTTTAAATTATACATCAGGGAAATTTTATGTGTTTTCACGATTCATGTAAATGGACCTCCTTTAAATGTCAAAAGGAAAACTTGTAGTTAGAATGGACTTGCCTTATTCCTTGCATGGTGTGAAGGTTGACATAATTGTAAAGTATACAAGTTATCCTCAGCTATTAAAGCTAAAAAGTCTCTCATGAAATACATTATTTTTACTTTACCCACAGTAGTTACTTATTTTTAAAACAATTATTTATCTTAATATTAGTGAAGAACAGATGTATTCAACAAGCTTCAAATGTAAACAAAAATGATAGTTTAACACACAATTCGTTGAATAATACAGTTAGGGACCCAGTAGGCTTTTATTGATTTTAAAATACAATCAAATATATCATCGTTTTTGTATCTTCTTCTGTTACCCGACCAACATCAAAAAGGTTATGAAATCGACACTTGACGCCATGTTAATAAATCGAAACACGACCTACTGTACTTGCAATAATTCGCAATAAAAGAAATATTGTGCTCAATAATCAAGATAAAAACTACCCTATCTTTTAAGTTGGACAAAACTAAACACATTGAGCCGAATTTCATCAAAATCGGTTGAGTAGTTTCTGAGTTTACATCCGACAAACATCGGGAGACGAGATTTTTATATCTATAAAGATGTACTTAATTAATAGTTGGTGAAATGCAGTTTTAATTTCTATTTCTTTTATGTTCTATTCTTTATCCGGGTTCGGTACATGAAAAATCTGTAATTATTACGATTTTGGTGGAAACTAGTTTAAAAACACCTAGTTTAAATGATAAATGTTTTAGATAAAAGTTGCTGAGCATCAAATTTAGCAGTAAATAAGCTCGGTACGTGAGTGTACAATATGTGCTTATGTTGTGACACCAGCTAAACCCTGCGTGAAAATAAAAATAAAAGCGTGAAAGAATTCGTAGTGGTTAATTCCTGCTGAGATGTCGGTTTTTGAAGTATCGGGGGATTTGATAAAATATTCATAAAAATAACTACTTAGTCAGGTAGGTACTTTTTTAGTAGGCAAAATTTATCTTTTATTTTAACAGATGGAAATGGTTGTTTAATTTGTTCAAAATGGTTAATACTTCAAAAACCGAAGTCTTAGCAGGAAGCAGCCACTACGAATTCTTTCACGCTTTTATGTGTATTTTCACGCAGGATTTAGCTAATGTTGTGTGTAAGGAGCTTGTTTCATATTAAATTTGATGCTCTGCAACTTTTATCTAAAACATTTTTCATTTAAACTAGGAGTTTTTGAGTTAGAGGCGTTGTTATTACCAAAATCTTAATAATTACAGATATTTTATGTACCCAACCCGGATAAACCACTAACTGATTTAAACCTCAAATATATCATTCTATTTGCAATAGTTTAGCCTCTTATATTAAGAAGAAAGCGGTATTTTGTGATCTGTATTTGCCGAATTATATGCGAAAAACTGAAAAAACTTCACGAATTTTAGACCACAAGGCACTAAATACGTTCTCGTTTTAATTACTTTCTCTCCACAGGAGTGGGATAACTTTAAAATTAATGAGCCCGTCTTAAACAGAATTCGATATCCAACAACTATTAACATTTTTTATTTTGAGTAACCCTCTTTGCAGGCTTTGGAACATGAGCGAAGTCATTTTTCCACTAAAGTGGCTAAATCGACAATCTGTTTTGGCCAAATGACTCAACCGATTTCAACTTTGAGGACCTCAGTTGAGGCGAAATTTAATGCCCTTTTATTTTAGAAAGAACACAATATCTCTTGCGATAAATTGTTTTCGAGTTATTAGCGAAAAACTGAAAAGTTCGAAAATTTCGAATTTGTTCGTCTAAAAAATTTGATGGCAACCGATCAGGTGTGGCAGACGTTAACCTTTGTTGTCTATGACATGAGTACGTTCAGCCTATATGATCAAAAATTTTCTTCAAATCAGGCACCTTTTTGGCCCTTAGCTCCCGGACTAGTATAAATGTTGTTTTTTCTCTTTTGAGAGTTTTATATTTATTTTGATATCTCTATATATACAAGAGGCTTTGTCCTGACTGACAGAATCAACGCAGAGCAAAAACTACTAATGATAGAAACTTCGGAATTTAGATTTTAAACGCGATGTAGGAAACCACTAAGAAAGGAATTTCAAAAATGTAATCCCTAAGGGGCTTAAATGGCGAAATTGTCGTCTAACTCTAACGGAAGTCTATTTTTGAGATTTTAAACCATATGTTTTTTATTTGAATATCGATTTGACGTTACAATATTATTAAAATAGACATTAACATAAAATATGGCTACTGATTATTTAAATATTAGTGGTAATCAAATTATGCACACTGTGATTCCCATGATTGGGGATGGTGCGTGTTTATTTCGATCTCTTCTCCATACATATACGAGGCTTTGTCCTGACTGATAGAATCAATGCAGAATAAAAACTACTAATGATAGAAACTTGAAGTTCGGAATTTAGGATTTTTGTAACCGCTAAGAAAGGAATTTCAAAAATGTAACCCCTAAGGGGTTTAAATGGCAAAATTGTCTAACTCTAATGGACACCTATTTTTGAGATTTTAAACCATATGTTTTTTATTTGATGTATTAAATAGACAATATTATTAAAATAGACATTCACATAGAATATGGCTACTGATTATTTAAATATTAGCGGTAATCAAATTATGCACACTGTGATTCCCATGATTGGGGATGGTGCGTGTTTATTTCGATTTCTATCATCTCTAATAATATAAGAGGGTTTGTCCTGACTGACAGAATCAACGCAGAGCAAAATCTATTTATGATAGAAACTTGTAGTTCGGACGCGATGTAGGTAACTACTAAGAAAGGAATTTAAAAATGTAAACCCTAAGGGGTTTAAATGGCGAAATTGTCGTTTAACTCTAACGGACACCTATTTTTGCACTTCGAGAAAAAATATCTAATTTGGACTCTTTTAAAAGATCTTGATACGACGAGCTTAACTCGAAGGCCCATATGGGGCGTCGAAAACTATGTTTTAAAGCCGAAAAATGAAGCGTTCAAGACGAGTAAGCATTTTTTAATTCGGCGGTTTCAGTGAACTCTCTCCATTGCGCGTCTCCCTCTCTTCTTCCGTGCCGGCAGCTTTCCCATCCAACATTCCACCTACCGGAAGCTCCGATTCCACTAAATCTCCTTAACATCATTATACATATATTAAATCAATACCAATATAATGATCACAGAATTGATTTTAAAGGCTCGCGGGCAAAGCCGCGACGGGGAATGCTAGTCGTTTAATAAATAATTAATAAGGAGGTTTACTTGTTTTTGGATACTTTTTAATATTATCCAAGCTCATATTTTATTCATAATAATTTTTATTCTTCATATAAAATATGTACTCAATAAACTTGTCTCTCACATACAATTCATTTATCGGAGTATTAATTAAACACACACATCCCCGGGTACAGACACTGTAAAATCAATAGAATATTATTACTAACATTATTACATTTGCTTCTAGTAAAATATTATGTAGGTTGATGTAATTCTAATGACATTTGAAAATCCGATGAGAATAATGCCGAATGGATATTTCAATATTTGATGAGGAAACATTGCGCAGTAAATGATTGATGTGTGCTAATTCGGGATCGGAAAGCTCCATAATTAAAATCAAAAACACATCAGGCAAATATTTGCTCTGTTTCCGGTTAAGCCTTTTTGAAATAGAATAATGAACTTGTTCGATTACATTTCACGATTCTGAATTTTCCAAAAAAAAAGGATGAATAATTTCTCTATAAACCGCGAGGAGTTTTATTATATTATAATTATATGAAATTCTTTTTTTTTTGTTTATTACTTAACTGATTAAATCTTCCTAAATTAATAACTGATTATAAATAAAAATTAAATTTTGCAGATAAATTGTTTTTTTCCAAATGTAAAAGTGGCAACCTCATTGATTTTTTTTTTTTTCATTTTCGAATTAATTTATCAACCTATGTTTATATTCTTTGAATACATACATATGTGTAATTACTTTACAAATACATCAAGGTATTTAGTAATTTTCGAGGATTTTTTTATTATTGTGCTAAATATTTTTTTTCACAGAATTTTTAAAATATACTTACGTACAAACTTAACTACATATTGTGACCTAATTTAACATGAAATCCGATTAAGACATATTTCTGATCATATATGTAGGTAGTCTTGCTGGACGAAAAACATTTTTTCACCATACTACGATGTAATCACCTGTTTTACACACCTAATTTGCGGTCTGAAAGCTACACTTCGCCGCCCTAGGGCCGAAAATAAATATTTCGCCATAGGGCCGCAAAATCAGCTGTTTATTATTTTAATTCATTCATTTCATTATATACATTACATAAGTTTGTTTTGCTCGTATTATTGTTTAGTTATTTAGTAATTATGGCTAATAATATATCAGAATCTATAAATAGAAGAGCAAAAGAAATCATAGCAGATTTGTTACCAGCAAACAATTTGTTTATTATGTTTTCAAACAACCAAAATTGTATTTTTAACATTTCTATAAATCAAAAATAAACGAACTAACTTTTTTTAGCATTTTGAAATATATCAGTTGTATTAAATGAAACACACATATGTTCATCTCTATTTATTAACTTACATAATAACATAACGTAAAACAATCCATACATTAAACATTCATCATGTCCCCATAACCACAAGATAACCTTCTAACAAAGAGGTACACTTAACCAAAAGAAAATCTTGTTTTTGATTAATGTTATATCGTATTAATATTTATTGTAGTATGGTGAAAAATAGCGTTCGTGCCTCGGGCCAAAGTGCTTTTGCAGGCCCTCGAACTTTTCATGACCTCGACTACGTCTCGGTCAAAAAATATCTCGGGCCGGCAAACGCCCACTTTCGGCCCTTGGTACGAAATATACTATTTCAATCTGTTATAAACTTTTATCGTTTGTCTCTATCGTTATGGGGAAGCTCTCATTGGTTTTAGAATCATATTAACTATCAAAAACCAATTATAAATCGACAAATTTACAGCTGCATTAACAATCCACCCCCATAAAGAATTCAATGTGCTTTATTTGGGCGGACAATGAAGATCGGTAATCTCACTACGAATACGAAGTTAAAATTGAAGTTCATGGAGGTACAGATTTTGCTGTCTATAATCATGGTCTACTTTTCCTGTAGTTTTCTACTTTCATGTTGATTTTGTCCTTCTAACACACTACCCCCTAAGCAAAGCGTGGTATCCAAGCTAGTGTATAATATATATTTCCAGCAGAAATACTAAGGCGTTACGAGAGAGCTGAGATATGCAAATAATGTAATCTGCCTTGTGGAGAGTATGTCCTTAATTTGCATCGCTGAGGTGGTCCGGCGCCTGCCTTGCTGCGCACTGTACATATTGAGCAGGGTGTAATCGTGCATGATAGCAGCTTTATCATCATGACTGTTATGTAAGTTCATTTAAAGTACGTAAGTTCATCCTTCCCTATTAATTATGTTATGCAATGCTTAGATTATATAATGGAAGCTGCAAGATATGTTTTAGTTTATTGGGCCACGTAACAATGCTTTAAATAGCACCATCATAATTATAGCATAAGATAATAAACCGATATTCTCAAGCTCAAATCTTAATGCATGATAATCCTTATGCACCTCCAAGACCACGAGACGATAATGGTTCTTTTGTTCTACATAGAAAATTTTAAAATAAAAAGTGCGTGGCGCGCAACACACAACTTTCACTTACGAACTTACTTAGATTAGAAATTTACCTGTTTCGCTAATATATAAACGCTATTCCTTAACTTTAAACATTTATATGCATAAGTTATGGATATTTGTATTGCAAAACTTGAAAGTTCTCAATCCTTATCGATTCATTATTCCTTATTTCTTTTTTAAGGGACCAAATTCATCAGTGATCATACGGGATATGAAATTAAGGCAGTCACATCGCGGGTATATAGATACATCAAATATCCAGTTTCATCAAAATCGTTAGAGCCGTTTTTGAGAAAATCGAAATACGTAAGAATGAGACAAAAGTTATTAAATAAAATGCCCCCTCCAATTGATCAATTTTCATGAAATTTTGGCTTTCACGTCGCGGGCTTATACATACATCAAATACCCAATTTCAGGTTCGTACGGTTTATAGTTTTTGAGCTAGTCTGTTCATATACTAGTCTGTTCAGAACTTTGCTCGGGACTTGGTTATTTGGACACAGAGGATCCCAAAAAATGTATTTCCGTTGAAAACCGGAAGTTCAAAAATTTTCACGATCGTAATACTTTCCCATACCATATATTTCATATATAGGTAAGTGAAAGTAAAAATAAATTAGGGCTAATTTTTCTTTTAAAACGTTCGTAATAGTCATATGGAAACGAATTTTTTAAAAGTTGCCCGGAAGTTGTTTAAATTGGGTTATTATCAGATAACTCCAAAACTATTAATTATAATTATCAGTGACAGATAATGATAATTGGTAATTATTAATGAGAATCCCTCCAAATAGAAAAATAAATCTCACTAATAAACCGTGGGGCCTCCACGAAATAAAAATCAACCCTCCCAGGGCGGATTCGAACTGCCGCCGTTCGGCTGGAGGGTGCTAAAGCAGGTGGCGCTTTAACACGCGCGGCTATACTGGCCCTTCTACTATTTATTTGACAATGAAGTGTTATGGAACAGTGCTGCTTTTGAAAATTTTATAATTTAATTCAGTATGTGATTTATATGGGGGAAGAAAAGAGAAGAGGGAAGTTGGAGGAAAAGCGAGAAGTGCGGAGGTTGAGGGAGAGTCCGGGCGGAGGTCCAGGTTTCCAGACAGAGCTGAAAAAATATGCGGCGCTGAGCCTAAGAGAGCGTCAGAGATGGCAGAGACTGATCATACCAGAGACTTATAATGATCCAGAGATAGAGCACACCAGGTAAGTAGTAGATTAGTAATATACACTACTAATTGTAACTAATTTGTATTAAATAAAAATATCTTTATAGGATTTACTAGAAGAGGGTACTTATGATTTACATTCTTGATAAATAAAATTAAGTAAGGAGTTCAATTTAGATTTGTTCCTTTATTTTCATTTGCCCCATGCCACAGGTTTCTTAAAACAAAATAGAATCGATAAAACCCATCACCTTCGGAAAAGAATCCAATATTCATTGATACCTATTCAATACATTATTAATTTCATATATTAACTTGGAATATCCCGTTTTTGGAATCCCCCACCCACCATGGAAAAGCGGGAAGCCAGAATCATAGCAGACTTATCTTAACACTCAATCATTTGAATATAATAGTGTCGATCTTCCGAAAAACAACATGAAATACATATATAATATATTATTAGGTGGCGGGATGGCCGAGTGGGCAAACCCGTCAGAAAATACGCGTTTCCCGTGGCAACGTATGATAGAGAACCGAAAGATAGCAAGTTCAAAACCCGGAGCCAGGGGACATTTAATAATACTCGGCATCAATCCCCCACCCTTTCCCCTGGCCCGGGAAACCCCGTATAGCCCTAAGGCGAGGAAGGGGAGGACGAATAAAAAAAAAAAAATATATATATATATATATATATATATATATATAATATATTAGTCCTTACGGTTTTTTATATACTTGACCTCAAATATAATAATAAAAATTATTACAAAGATATTTTAAGCCTAAGAACTTTAAATTATACATCCGGGAAATTTTACGTGTTTTCACTTTTCATGTGAATGGACCTCCTTTAAATGTCAAAAGTAAAACTTGTGGTTAGAATTGACTTGCAATATTCCTTGTTTGGTGTGAAGGTTGACATAGTTGTAAAATATACAAGTTATCCTCCGCTATTAAAGCAAAAAATCCTCCCATGAAATACGTCTTTTTTCTTAGCCATTTAATCCCTTTATTAGATCGTTTCAAAGATGGTAAAACCTACCTCATTTCAAAGGACACTTCATTATGATTAAGCAAGACAAGTTTAATGAAAATAGTTAATCGAGCCATTTTCGTGAAATCGAAAAAAGAGAAAAAACTCAAGACAATATAAACTGCCTCATAAGTTAACTCAATATTTAGAAAATCTTTGCTGTCACAGTCATATATATATATATATACATACCTGTCTCAAATACCTAATTTCATTTTCGCGTACGACAAATCGTTTCAGAACAAGTCTGTTTACATACAAACCGAACCTGTATAACCCAAAACGTGTATTTCCATTGATACCGGATGTCGAAATTTATCACGATCGCAATACTTTCCCAAATAATTAATAAATTTTCCCAGATGTTTCTCAATGATTGTCTTCACTTCGTGTGTGGATCATGATCAAGAATAATCCTGAAAAATGTGTGACAGAAAATTAAAAAAAAAAAATGAAATTATGTAGATATATATGAAACAGGATTTGTCCATTATTCTACGCTTGTTTTTCCGAATTCACAGTTGAATGGAAAATATTCCGCAAGAAAAACTAACAACGCGTCCCTTGACATTTTCCTGCCGCGTGACATTTCCTATCGAGTCAGTGGCGATTGCATAACCGGAAATCCCCAGCAGAAATGAAAAGCAGTTACAAATCTTCACCGATGTCTTCTTCCGCTTCTCTTTTCGACATCGAAAGTTGGTAAGCTATTTCCTATAATAATGCTCTACCAAACAGACAGCTACCATCATTGTATAGGACATACCGTAGATTTAGTGAAGTTGGATTTCCAGTTTTCAATAAATCAGTTATGGGCCTGAAGAACTTCTTATCAAGACAAAAAGAAAAAAAAATAATATATATATATATATATATATATATTAATGTTGCAATATAATATATTTTTCTTATTTCCAATGGTAGATTATAATGCCGTAGAGTCAGCTAAATCCAACACCTGTTCAATATAACTGATGTATATACCTACGGTGTTTGGTCAGGTAATTAATCTCAGACCGGTTAGCAATTGCAGGTAACGATATACTGGACGTTGGCTTACTCTCACCTGAGTCAATTAACATATCCCTTAATTAGTAAATTATTTCGAAATCTCCTTTCCCCAATTACCATTCTCAACAACTAGATAAGCTTAACGAGTTCCACCCTACAAACCCCAAAAAACGGTTTAACAATAATTATTATTTTTCTCTAATTATTCCGAATTTAATCCTATTCGATTAAATTTCCGTTCTATGTTATAGGGTAAGAAGGCTTACCCTTCTGAGCCAAGTTCTTCTTAGTGCCATTCGCAATTAGTTCATATCCATGAGAAAGAGATTAAATTAATGTGTGATTGGAATATAGATATGGTGGCTAATAATTCTTAAATTTTAAAAAATAATTTTCAAATTCTACCTTGTAAGTGTCTTTCCGAAGTTCATTATACTTCACATATTTCGCTATAGCCTCATATGTTTACTTAACTTTCCTATAGACGAAATATATAATAGGCGGGCGCAATCGAATATAGGGTGCGCTAGTTGTTTTGCAAAATGTCGGAAAGAACGGTGTTAGACTTAGTTGATGTGATAGAGATAATTGGTAATTTTAAAAGACCATTAATTGAAGGGCAGGCTATTCTTGATGCAAACCACATATTAACATGTGGAATAACATCTAAAAATAAAAAACAGTTATTTTACAAGCTTCCTGCCTTTAAACTAGCAATCTTAAAGGACTGCCCCATCAAATAAAAGTGGAAATCAAATTTATTAATAATAATAAGCAATTTTCTTGTCATTGTACGTGTAAAGCTGGTAGTTCTGGTAAATGCAAACACATCATTGTAACTTTACTCGACGTTTTTCGGTTAGTAATAACATTAATTACCTATTCACACAATCATTGTTATGACAGCTTAGATTCTTTGTCATATTATTTATTTATTTGTCAAAACTTTCAGGCTTCGCATTGAAAACATGGAACAATTAAGCACAACGGATGTAATTGAAAAATGGGGAAAATTAAAAAAGAAAAACAAATCTATGACACTATGGTCTCAATGTTATTTGCATAAAACTAGCATTTTGGAATAATAAAATGTCAAATACTAATATTTACCTGGATAAATATAGTCTCTTTCTTTAAAATAAAGACTACATATCGTCATATGTTTCGAAACAGGCTTATCTATTCTTAATTTTACAATCCACTCTTTAAGAAGCTTTTTATTTTTTGGAAATAAAAGGGAATGACACGTCTTTTGATTTTCTAATTGAACACTGAGGGACCGAGCAATACCTATTAGATATTTTTCAAATGATTTTTTGCTCAATCGGGTTTTAATTATGGAAAAATAAATTAAAAACGCCAAAAAAAAACCTATGAATCCCAGGTAATGGCTCCGCTTTTATCCCTGTTTCTCTAGTTTCTGCAGCGCCGTCGCAGAAGCAAGAGAGGTCATAAACTCAAGCGATCAGAATTAGAAAATTTAGTTCCAATTTATTATAGGTCGTAATTTTGAATCCTTTCAATCGATTCCTATTTTCGATATATCGTCGGAGAACTCGTACGTTTTTCTAAAACTCGACTTAGATTTCTACAATCCCCTAAAAAAAATATAATTTAAACGAATTCCTGAAAAGTACGGAGTCACATTTATAAGTTACGAGCAGTCCCAGCCACGCGTTGCTGCGGCTCAGTAAATAAATTTGGTTGAATTAATTATATCCGATCTTTTAATACAATAAAATCAAAATTCAATGATAAAGAGAAAGTTTCAGCTAGTCTAGAAACCAACAGGATTTAAAATAGAACTTTAGGCCAATTTTAAAATTGTTTGCTAAAGAATTAAGAAGGGTTAAAGTTTTTATTTTTTACATCTCATATTTGACTATAGTAAGTATTGAAGATCCATTTATTTAGCACTTATTGGACTTTTTCAGCAGAGGCAATATTAAATATAAGTAAAACAGATGTAAAAGAAACTAAAAAAGAATATAATTGCAATAGGGTTTAGTACAAAGACAATAGACAGTTAGCAAAAATTTACAAAATTAATCTTTTGCCATAATACATATTAATTAAATTCAGAATATAACACTTGATGATATGAGATATTGTCTGCTTGTTGAGGTTCCACCTGAAACAGGTTATGAGAAGCGAGAAACCTCTAACCATGCTGAATGTTTTACATGCTACTTATTAAAACATAAAAATTTAATTTTATAAATGAGATAATTAACGTTAATTTATAACTTTTTACAATGATGTACATTTTTTTATTATTAGAATTCACAATGTCTATTTACTATATTGCTAATAGGTGCACACTGATTTCGTTTAACCTGTCTTTTGCTAAAACCATTGGAAAAACTTTTTTTTTACTAGTCCAAGCCTGAAAAAATAAATTTCTGCTTAATCATCCTAAATATCAAAAGAAAATGAAGTGTTGTGTCAATAAATAAACTTACACCGCCATCTGTAAGAAATTTATAGAGCTTACAATACTCAATTGGCAATAATAGAAATATTGAAGCCAATAATCGAGATTAATAACTAACCTGTCTTTTAAGTTGGACAAAACTACAGACAGTGGCAAAATTTTATATAAATCGGTTGAATAGTTTCTGATTTTACGCCCGAAAACAACAAAAAAGGTTATGAAATAGACAAATGACGACATGTTAATAAATCGAAACAGGACCTAATGTATTTGCAGTAATTCGCAATAAAAGAAATATTGGGGTTAATAATCAAGATAAAAATTACCCTATCTTTTAAGTTGGACAAAACTATACACATTGAGCAAAATTTTATTAAAATCTGTTGAGTAGTTTCTGAGTTTACCTACGCCAAACATCGGGACAAGAGATTTTTATATATATAAGGATATGTTTGAAGTACTTAAGGTACTCACTTTCCAATAGAATAAACAAAGACAATAGTCATTGATGAGTAAAGTATCACTATCACTATCACTACGTAAGGTTCTTACAGAGCACTTATCCTGATGACAAAAACAAGCCAGTCCGCCAGAAGCTCGGCCGTATTTACATCTCTTGACAGCTGGGCTGTAAACAGTTCCGTACGTAGACATCCAGCCAGGCTTAGCTCTTATCTCATTAGTGACGTGGGTTTCAGAGAGGCATATTATATCATATTGGTCCATGCAATCGTAAAGTTGTAAGAAATTTTGATAGCCATTGATATTCCAAAATAAAACGTTAAAATATGATACCTTCTCTATCAGTTTTTCATTTTTCCTTTTCTTAATACTTATATGGTCATTGTTTGCCACGAAATTGATACTGGTCGAGTTTTTCACTTAGTTTTTTTCTTTTATTATCTTGAACTGGTGAAGAAATCGGTGATTGTTGACCTTCGTTAAGTGTTTCCAGTAGACCTCCGATTTCCGTAATGTGAAAAGTATTTCCTCTCATTTGATGAGTAAAGTATTGTGTTTCCTTTCCGGTAGCATACAACTTCACCATTTAAAAAAAAAAAAAACTTCTATTTTAGTCAAACAAAGGAGGGTAGTAATTGAAAGTGGTTTGCATTATTTACGTTATGCCGAAGAGCGTAGAAAGAGTTAAAAAAATCTAACAAACATTTATTAGCCCTACTTTTACTCTACCGGTTTTTCGGAGTTGGTAAATTATAATTGCAAGGTAAATTTGTGATAGATATAGAAGAAAAAAAAAATCAAGTAATAATTGAGCCACATCGCCCAGGCCTACTGACACAAATTATTGTTGCGTCAAAAGGAAAGAGGCAGACTTGAGAAATTCTTTAAGAAGTATTCAAGGTAATTGACTGTTTACTAACAATAAGGTGACAGAGCGTTTTCATTAATATGTAAAACTTCGTCATTGAAAGCAATATCATTCATCAAATCTTATTATATAATTCCTTCAAAAGGCTAAACCTATTGTGTTAGTACAAAAGGTAATAATTACGTGATATTACTGTTCATTTTATTCAATATTAATACTGCCGTACTGTAAAGGAAGCTGCATACTATTAATATATTACTCGTATTTTGATTATTAGTAGAAAATGCAATATAAACTAGCATTCGCGTCAAGTGGAAGTATTTATAATTCAACTTCAATTGACCGTCTCACAGTGGGAAAATTTTATCATTTAGTGGCTAAACATCAATAAATCCTGATCGAATGATTCTTTTTTCATTAAAGGGCATGGGATTTTCTTTATCAGTGAGAATAAAAAATAAAATAAAAATACCATCACTCTAAGTATTTCAATTTAATTTGTATATTAATCCTTTCTTCACTTTTAATATAAATAAAATATTTTATTAGGAACAGGGTTATAAATAGAGAATGAAATAAGTCAGTATTATTATCTATTGAGCTTTCTTTTTATAAACATGCATTTTCAGGCATTTGCTCCGCTTGAGATATTTTAAAATAATTATTGTCTAAAGAAGAAAAAAAATCAAAAAAATTACTTACTTTAGCGGAAAAAATATTTTCAAATAATTTAACTAAAAGAATATTTTATGATTTAGTATAGTTCGAGGCCGAAAATATATTGAAAGTTCAAATATTGGGATTTAAATCTTGAAATCGATATATCGCCGATTGATCACATTTGATCGATCAAATTCTATTATGGAATTTTAGCACCCTTCACCCTCTACCAGTATGGAAAAAATCAGAACGAACTATTGCCAATAATAGAAGTTATATCAATTTAAATACTTTCTTTTCATAAATTACATACTCAACGTGGATGAAATTATTCTTACTATTGAAGGAAATGTCAAGTTTATTAATGAAAAGAGAATTATTTGATTATCGTCATTTAATCAGAAGTTATAGATTTTTGGCCGCTAAATTACAAAATTTTCCCACCGTGCGTCGCATAGTGGAGTATTTACGACCAAATCATATGGCCAAAAGTCAAAAAAAAAAATTGTACTTCAGAACATCACAATACGTATTGCCTTGTAGCTTAGCAATGTTTGTATCGAGATATATTTATTTCGTTCATTGTTATCCGCTTCCTGCTCGAGGGAACAAGTCTGAATCCAGACTTTAGGACGCTGCGTGTACACAGTTGCTTTTTCCCGAGTTGTAACATGTTTAAAGATGTGATTTCTGTGGATTCCACTTAACAACTGAACTAAACATTTATTACACAGTTTCGAAAGGTATGTATTTCTCGGTGATAAGTATTTTTTAGCAAGTCTTAATATCATAGCGGTTAACTTAGAGTTCTTTTGATTACGATGTTTAAACGAAAAAAAATAGACTTGTTTAAAAGAATAAAATAGATTATATTGTATTGTCGGGCAGATACTTTTGCATTAATGTAAAGTTGAATCCTTCTACTTGCCAAACCGCAAAAAAACTCACCCCAAACTCCCCCCCCCGCCCCCTCTCTTTTAATAAATGTATGGAAATACCTCTTAAAGTGAATTTTTGTATAACCTAGTCGGTTTTTAGCGTGTAATAAATAATTTCAAACTCTTTTAAGACGTGTAATGGAAAGAATATAGCCGTGATTGGTTAAAGAAACATTTTAGATGATAAAAATTAAATCCTTATAATTTTTATCATAAAATAATTTTGTAGGAAACGATTTTCTCTATATGTTAGCAAAGCACGTAATTAGTGACTTACCAAAGTTGTATACCCTTTTTAAGAAAGTTTTTTATGGTGCTAAAGGAAGTTTAAAATTAAACTCAACCGCGCGAAGATTTCATACAGGAAATAGAACTGCAAACTAGTAGTATAGACAAGAGGCTAATCAGGAAGCCGGCTCCACGTGGAGGACGCGCATTAATAGACGGTCACAATTAAAATTGATTACGCAAATAATCTACTTAGTATTTGCAAAAGCTAGATATGAAATTGCAATTGAACTTTCAAATGTCTTATGTCTTGAACATTTTCCAAATTCCCTGATTTTTCCAGATATTCCCCCAATTTTTATCAAAACTTGAAATTTTTTATATTTTATTAGTTTGATATATTTTTAGATTGCTAATAAAAAGTTTTAAGTATTCCACAGTTACAATAAAATAGGTAAATAGTTTTGGCCAGGATTTCATGGCTAATACTCCACTGTGCGTCGTGATTGTTGACAACTAAATTCATTGATTTTTTAAAAATTAAACCAATTTATTTTGATATCTACCTATATCTCAGAATTAAGGATTGGATGCTTATTTTTCTTAAATGTGGGTAGTGTAATAGATCTGATGTTACCTGCTCTAATACCCAGAAGAATGTATGTATAAATAATTATGGGGCTAGATGCATGAACCAGGAATACCCCAAATTTTGTTTCAAGTGATTTGTGTCAAGGAACAATATTACATTTTTAGAAAGAGCAGATAGATAGATAGATAGATAGATATTTCCTTTATTTGTTTTTGGGGAATACCCCATACAAATAGAGTTGGCCAAGCAAGACGTATTACGTAGAGCTAACAACAATATTGAACAACAATAATATTTAAGAGATAATATAGAACATAACAAGATGTGGCAACATCATCTCCACATAGCAATTTAAAAATATTATTACACATTAAAAACATTATTAAAATATATACTTGACAAAAAAGCATTAAATATAGACTTAATATAAACAATAGATAACTATATAAATATTATAGACCTAAAAAGCTTTTTCCTAAATATAAATCAAAGTATCTATAATTAA
The DNA here is from genome assembly GCA_911387785.2 of Aelia acuminata. NCBI lineage: Eukaryota > Metazoa > Arthropoda > Insecta > Hemiptera > Pentatomidae > Aelia > Aelia acuminata. The sequence goes on from OU426979.1 coordinate 173,708,026, forward strand.
TTTAATTTTATATAACATTAACAAATATGAATATTAACAATTAATAACATATAAAATTAAAAATAGATGTTCGATCTTAATTAGCGGTTATTCATTAACAATGAATGATTTCAGTCTACAACATTGCCTAATGTAACAAAAGAGATTTTTGAGGGATTGAATGTTCTCGATTTTGAGCAATTCGACATAATTCGATCTGTTTAAACCGATTGAGTAGGGCAGATAGTGATGGCGGAAAGCAGAGTAAATCGGGCACCGGACCAAAATATGAAAAACATCTTCTAGCTCTCTTAAGTTGCAAATAGTGCAGGTTTCCTTCGGCTTGAAGTAATAATAAATATTATTAAACGTCAATTTTATAATGTAATTACCGGATAGTCTTAATTGTGCTAGTGTTTTGGTCATAGGGAAGGGGGCATCTAGAGCAAGATACGGCTGGGCCTGATCCCTGTCTATGTACATATCGGGGTATAGCGGACTGTACCTTGTGGGGCTAGTCAATCTTTGTTTATCGCGCTGTTCCGTATAACTTTTAAATAGGCTTAACGTTTCATTCATCTCTAACAGGAATTCGCCTGCGTCCTCTAACTCCAGAATACCTTGTTTATTTACTAAAGATAACAAAGAGCACAGCTGACTCACCCAATTAAACTTTAGTTCCGATTTGCCCTTTATATGTATTTTCCTCAATTCTTTAAAGCAAATTTTAGGAAGTCTTTGGTTACTCATTTTTAAAATTTTTAGGACCCAATTGAGAGCCAATTTCAAAATTGCCACCGAGCAGTGAGGGATACTGAATTCTAATCGCATTAACCAAAAAGGCATGTTTTTGTTTAAGGAGAATAAACGTTTGAAAAAATTTAAATTTACCCTTTCTAGATAATCAGTATATCTTAACCCCCATAATTGTACATTGTAATGTAATACGCTCATTGCAATTGCATTATAAATTTTTATTTTGCTATCCCAAGATTGCAATTTAGATTTTGCGCAGATTGAGATAACCGAACCTATCGCTGCTCTAGTTTTTGATTCAAAATATTTAGAGGCCTTATGAAATAAACCTGAATTGGATAATGGTACCCCTAGATAAATATATTCAGGAACTATTTCTATTTCTGAGTCCCCATAAAATAATTTCCCTAACTTTTTACAACCTCCTTTGTGAAAGTGTACTAATTTCGTTTTTTGCGTGTTGACCTCTAATTTTTTTTCCTTGCAGTACTCGTTTAAAATTTTTAATTTCATTTTTGCATCGGTGTAGCTGTCTGCAAGAATTATTAGGTCGTCGGCATATAACAGTAACAGTATGTCACAGGAACTATCAACCCTTACTCCTCCGACATTTTTGTTTCTGAAAAATCTCTCTAAATCACTTATGTAGAGGCTGAATAAGTATGGCGATAATACTTCTCCCTGCAATAGACCAAGTGTAATATCGATCTCCAATGAAAATCCATCCTCGCCTTTGACTCTACCCGACGCGTTTTGATAAATGTTTTTTATTATTCTGATTATTTTGGTACTTATTCCTAGATTATAGAGCGAATTCCAGAGTAAATTGTGATTTATAGAGTCGAATGCTCGCTTGAAATCGACAAAGAGGGCAAAAAGCCGATTCCCACGTAGTCCTAATTGCATCTGAATAACAGCATTTAATGAAAATAAATTATCGAGGCAGCTCCTGCCTTTACGGAACCCAGACTGCGCTTCTGGGACTGTTTTCGTCTCGTCACACCAGATTGTTAACCTGCTGAGAATTATTTGGGTAAATATCTTCATTATACAGTTGACCAGGGCAATCGAGCGATAGTTCTCTAGATTATTTGGGTCACCCTTTTTAAACAGCATTGAGTATTCTATTTTTACCCAGGAATTTGGTATATTCTCAGTCTCGAATACTTTATTATACAAATGTAGTAAGTATAATTGCCAATTAATCGGTAGGTTTTTAAAAAATTCATGACTGAAACCGTCTCTACCAGGGCTTTTACCGTTTTTACATTTCATTAACGAACTTTGAAGCTCCTCAAGGCTTATTGCAGAATCGAGAAGAGGGTGAAGGACTCCGTAATATTCTACGTCGCATAGAACGCGTGGGGGGTAGCTGTGTGATAAGTAGTTGAACCACTGATCGCAATTAATTGCCTCCGGTTGCCGTTTCCGGTTTCTAAACTTGTTTACCGTTCCCCAAAAAGTTTTTGAGTCATTAACTTTACCCAGGCTATCGACGATATTGCGCTCGAATTCACTTCGTTTCCATTTGACTAAGTTTTTAAATTTTTTCTTAGCGGTACAATATTCACTAATAGCATTTTCATTATAACGATTCCTAACCATATGTTTTAACTGTGCTCTGAGAAGCTTTTTAGTATTAATACACTCCTGATCGAACCAGGGTTTATTTATTTTGTGGCAAAAGTTATTATTTTTCCGTTTTATTTTCTTTATTAAACCGAGTGAAAATGATGTTTCGTGGATTGCTGAAAGGAGGTTACTTTGGATTTCATCAACTGATTCTGAATTTAATTGAGACCCTACTCGTGCAGAATTCATAATTAATTTATGGTAAATTAAATCCCTTGAATTATCCCACTTAACGAGAGTTAAATTTTGCCTTGTTTTATTTAGTGACGTCTTGAAGTTGAAAAATGGGTAAATATACAGTGTAACCTCAATAGGAAAGTGGTTTGAACCGGAAATGATATGTTTTATTTTTAAGTCTGCTATTGAGTTAATATGATTGAAATTGCACCATACCATATCGACCACACTTTTGCCATTTGGAGTGATATCTGTATACTGACCGGGGTTATCACTAATAGTTCTACCGTTCAGTAGGACAAAAAAATAATTTTCCATAAACTCTACTAATGTTTGACCCTTTTTATTTTCAACAATATCCATGCTACACCGAACGTGGGACAAACTAGAACCATTGAAGGCCTCAAAATCACCCTGATTTAAATTAGCTACTCTCACGTTAAAATCACCGAGAAATAAAAATAATTTATCATGATACTTACTCTGGACCCCAGCAAGGATTGGCTCAAATAATTCCAATACATAATTAATATCCAAAGAAGGCCTAAAATAAATTAAAATTATAATAAATTCATTAAATCCCTGATTTTCCTTAACATGGGCACAGATCCAGTATTCACTGACATCTAATACATTTATATTATAAACATTAGGGTTATAAAATATAATAAGACCTCCACTGCCCCTACCTCGGCTCTTCTCCCTGATGGCGTTAGAAGAAACGAAGCTGAATCCTGAGAGCGATGGGGGTGCCGCCGCCGGTCCTTCCAGTAAATGCGTTTCGCAAAGGCAAATTATTGTTAAATCTTTGAAAGTTCTATTTTCTTCAATAAAGTTTTTGTATCCGTCGACATTCCATAGAAATATTGAACATTGTTCTGAACTGTTATAAATTGTTTTTTTACACTCATAATTAGTATTTTTTATCGTTCCGAATTGGCTAGTAGGTGTTCCCCGAGGGCTAAGTCAGGAAATGATCTCTTTTCCCTTACATTTTTTGTTCCGGGATGCAGTGCTTAGGTCTGGAGAGTTCTCAAGCGAATTTGGGAGAGAACGTTTTTTCTCATTTATCCCCTTTCCTCTGTTGAATTCTTCAGAATCGGTTTCATAAGACTCTTCTATTGTGCTTTTAAATAGCAATAAGTCGGATTCATTTTTGATATTCATTCTAGTAGACCCTTCGAGATGTCTTGCATATATTTTACCATTTCTATGCCATACGAATTTAAAACAGCCTTCTCTCTGCAGGGCCCTAGCTTTAGCAAATAAGAACCGATTTTCCGATGTAAGAGATTCATTTATAAAAATTTTTCGGTCTCTATCCTGTTCAAGTGCAGCACAGTTCAGGGATTTTAAGGTTAGCTTATTCCGGTTTATTCTAGCCTGAGACAAAAATTGGTTTCTATCAGTAATCCTTAAAAAATGCAGAATGATAATGTCAGTGTATGATCCATTTTTTCTTCGTATTCTATAATAATAATCTAAATCTTTAATATTCAAATCTGCTTGAATGGAATTAAATAATACGATGCATAACTTTTTTAAATCTTCATCTTCCTTGAAAGGAATTCCTTTCACCTCTACCTTTTTCTTTGCTTCTTGAGACTTCATCAGTTGTAATTCTGACTTTAGTTCAGTTGAATTACTTTTTAAATTTTGAATCTCAGCTTTTAAATGCGATATTTTGTGGTCAAGGGCTTCGAATTGGGAAATAATGTAGTTTTGTGTTTCTTGGAAGGAGGTTATTGTATTAGTAAAATGTTCTAATGAATTTTTAAATGAAGATATCTCTGCATTTGTGGTTATTGTGGAGTCAATTAAGAAATCCATTTTTTCTTCTAGGCTCATTTTAGTCAGCTCTTTCTTCCCTGACATTATTGCTAACCAAATAAACTTGAATATAATGAGGATAAAAAATAAGATGACGAAAACCAATACGGAAATGTCTTAAAAGAAAGTAAACAGCGAACTTCAACTGAAGTAATCGTAGCGGGCTGGTGGGCGGAGCCAGAGCCTGGTGGGGCAAATCCTATAATCCTCTAATAGGTATTACTGTATATTGTACCTGGTATCGCCTAAAAGTTTTTTTAATTTTAATTACACTTCCACTGCTCTAATCTCCTCCAAACTTTACACCTGCCACCTTCAACCACTTCCCGACAGTCTGAAAAAAAAAATCACTCAAATCGCCGCACTTTAACCGACACTATTTAACATAAACGAGGAGACGATGCTGCTCACACGGCTATCCAAGCCAAACTCTTTTTTAGAAAGAGCAAAAACAATATAGTAGACGCAATCATTAAACGTTCCTTTTTAAATGAAAATTAATGCTTATCATAGTTGGAGAAAAATAAAATTTAATCCTGGAATAAATGGTTTCTCGGGAACTCTGGACTTATATTGATTGGTTTATGCATCGGAATAGTATTCTGAATATTAAAATTGAAAATTATTATATTATTAATAATCTTCATTTTCGTTTTACATTCAAGAAAAATTACTATCGGTAGTAAATTACTGTAGGCTTGTAAATGAAGAAGGTTGTACGTGTCGAAAATAAATAAGAATAGTAATTGGAAAATTAAGTCTATTCCATCGGCAATGTAATGGAAACAGAACTAAGTACCTATAATCAAGAATTTAGTATTAGAGACGCCAACAGAATCACAAACGCCCCACGGTTTTACACTAAGTGCCACCAGCTAGGGACATTATATTACCACTAAAGCACCGATATTTCTTTCGATACGATACTTTTTCTAAAGGATAGACAATAGATTATTAGACACAAAGTATTGATGCTTTCCAATAATTAACCAACAGAGATAGAAGTGGAGATCGGATATGAAAATATTGACTTAAAAATGTATTCATCTCATAGTCCAGGAGCTGAGGGCCAAAAAGGTGCCTAATTTGAAGATAATTTTTGATCATATAGGCTGAATGTACTCATTTCATAGACAACAAATGTGAACGTCTGCCACCTCAGATCGGTTGCTATCAAATTTTATAGGCGAACAAAATCGACATTTTCGAACATTTTTCAATTTTTCGCTAATAACTCGAAAACAATTTATCGCAGAAGAAATTATGTTCTTCCTAAAATAAAATGGCACTAAATTTCGCGTCGACTGAGGTCCTCAAGTTGAAATCGGGTAAGTCTTTTCGCCAAAACCGATTGTCAATTTAGCCACTTTCATGTTCCAAAGCCTGCAATTTAAAGAGGGTTATTCCAAATAAAAAATGTTATGTATAATAGTTGTAGAACATCGAATTCTGTGTTAAAAGATCTCATTAAGTTTAAAATTAGCCCACTCCTGTAGTGACAAAGTAATAAAAACGTGAACGTATTTAGCGCCTTGTAGTCTAAAATCAGTGAAATTTTTTGGGATTTTTTTTTCAGTTTTTCGCTTATAATTCGGCAAATACAGATACAAGTATTGCTTTCTTCTAAACTATTGCATATAGAATGATATATTTGAAGTTTAAATAGGTATAGTGGTTTAGCCGGGTTCGATACATCAAAAATATGTAATTTTTACGACTTTGGTGGAAACCGTGTTCCAACTCCTCTAACTCAAAAACATCTAGTTTAAACGGAAAATGCTTTAGATAAAGTTGCAGAGCCTTAAATTTAGCATGAAACAAGCTCCTTAACTCCTCCTCCTTTAACACAACAATAGCTAAACCCTGATTGGAAATACAAATGAAAACGTAAAAGAATTCGGAGTAGTCACTTCCTGCTAAGACTTCGGTTTTTGAAGTATTAACAATTTTGAACTAATTAAACAACGATCTTCCATGTGTTAAAATAAAAGATAAGTTTTGCGAAGTACCTACCTCTCTAAGTTCGAAAATGTAGATTTTGTTCACCTATAAAATTTCATGGCAACCGACCTGAGGTGGCAGACGTTCACATTTGTTGTCTATGAAATGAGTACTTACAGCCTATATGATCAAAAATTGTCTTCAAATCATGCACCTTTTTGGCCCTCAGTTCCCGGACTATGATGATATGGCATGGTTTTTATAATTGTAGGACCAAATTTAAGTTCAGATGCTAGTTTTTTTTTACTTTCACTTGCCTACATATGAGATATATTGTAAGGGAAAATATTGCCATCGTGAACAAATTTCGACTTCCGGTTTTCAACGGAAATACACGTTTTGGGGCCCCCTGAGTCCAAATAACCAAGTCCCGCAAAATGGTCCGTGTGAACAGACTAGCTAAAAAACTATAAACCGATGTATTTATAACCCCGCGATATGACAGCGAAATTTTCGTCAAAATTGATCAAACGAAGGGGGCACTTTATTTTATAACTGTTTTTCCCTTTTTTACGTGTTATTTTACGCCATTTTATGCCACGATTAATGAGAATCAACAGTTCTGTAATATCAGGTAAGCTTTATCATTATTGAAATGTTGTGAGGGGGCTCAAATGGGGATGGGGCCTTTTTTGTTTTCGAATAAAGTACCTTTGTTTTCGTTTACATGGAGAAATTAACTGTCTCTTGTTACGCCTAAAAATTTGAAATGGCTAAATATTAAGTATGAGAAGATCACGTAAACATATAGAGGAGAAAAAAAAAAAAAATATTCCGTCAACTCATAAAACACGTAGAGTCCATGCATGGACTCAACGTGTTGTGCGCAGTACGCCTTTAATGACAGACCATACTTCATAATTAAAGCCGTTCTGTTCATTCAATGAAAACTATTTGTTTCATGGTAACTAAATGAAGTTTTCAAGAACTACATAGAGAATTATAAAATCAGACGACTTGGAGTATTATGCTTGCTGAATTATGCATGACGAATTATCACAAGTAAAAACTTTTATTTAATATTGAAAAAAATTAGTGTACTTTAAACAGCAAATAACAACAAAAATAATTAAATGAATGTGGAGAAATGTGTGACTTTGAGAAATGGCATTTAACAAAACCCGCTAATTTCTAATCAAAGTAAGTTGGTAAATGAAAGTTGTGTGTTGCGCTCATCGCACCAGATTTTTTGTATTTTATTTTTCAAATCTCAAAATCAATAATATGGTACTTATAGAATTTTCCATTTACACGACTAAATCTGTGATCGTGCTTATCATTATAACTTTTCTCAAATTCAATCGCGTTATGTAGCTTTTAGTAATGCTATAAACATGAAGTGAATTTGCTTTAAAATTTACTCATTTTCCTTTGGTTATTCTTTTTTAAAATAACTTATTAATTGGTCCGGTGTAGAATTAATTCGAAATTTGTGAGGTAAAGAGGTCATGTTGCAAGGAAGCTTCTTTTGTAAGTTTTTATAGGATTCTACCTTTATTTCAGAGTTTTCAGATTTTCAAGTTTTTTAATAGCAAGTCATTAAATGACTTGAAACTTAAGGCTCGACATTTGAGAGGTGTACTATTCTTCTCATTGTAGTATATTAAAATGATCAGATTTCCTGGATTTTTGAGGATTTTGAAGGTTTCCATAGCTCTATTATTTTTATATTTTTTTTTGTTCGTTAAGGTTTTGAAATATTCATAAGTTTTGGATATTATTCCAAGCTGCTAATCATTCTATTAATTTCAGGTGAAATTAAAACGTAATAAGGTTGTTCACAGGTGCGGTAGGTTGGAGGAGGGTCAGTGATACTAGAGGAATCAGCTGACTGTTGGCACTGACCCGGGTAGCAAGTTCAGTGGAGCAGTGACGTCATAGGTGACGAAACGGTCACAGGTGACGTCACGGGCGACCCCGCCCCCCTTCGGCACCTGTCGTAAGTTGTTAGGGATATACACACCAGTCGTTTTACTTTCACTGCCGTTTGCCCAATATGTTTCTCGAACTTAAAAGTTGTCGAACACTATACGCTATGGCCGAACAAAGATATGTAAAACGACTTGAACATAGCCACTGATTTGGCTTTTCGTCGTGTTATTTTATTTTTTTTTCAAGCACTAGAGTCGATGTTTTTCTTAAAGCTACAGTTTAGCACACACGTTTATGGCCACCCTAAACCGATCTCATTTAACATTACATTTTTCTATCTCCATAAAAACATTTTGGATTTTAAAAATTCCAAAGCTGATTTGAAATACAAACAAATACCTTAATCTAATTTTAATTTTAACTTAAATGCGTATTTACTCTTTTTTAAAATGAGTATAGCATAATTAATTTTTATCGAGCCGCTAAAAAGTTACAGATACTATTGTTTAAAAAAAAACCTTCTATTTTTTTTTCAAGTTAGAATATCTCAGAATCTGTGGAATCATTAGAAAAACATGCTTGCTTTGACGTGAAGAATGAGAATTTACCAAAAAATTTAATTAATTAAAAAAAAAAGTCTTTCATTTTACTACCTATATTGTTATTATTTTTTTTTTTATTCATAACCATTAAGAACTGGGAAAGCACGGAAAATTACAATTTTATTTCAATACCTCATACTTCTTCTCTTTCTATCTCACTGGATGTTTTCTCTCCGGAGAGGAAAAGAGCTATATACTATGCATCCAATGAAAGCCGGTGTGCCGCAAGGGTCAATACTCTCACCTCTGCTGTACATAATAAGCACCCATCATAACTGAGATACTCATTATGGAATCCAGAAATTTTTTGAGGGGGCGTACTAGTATTTTTTAATTTGTATGTGTAATGAAGCACCTAATTTAAGATATTAGTTCACAGTTACGTTGTAACTTTCTATTAAATGTTCAAATACCATGTATTTTTCATTAAAGTAGTTTAAAAAATGACTAAAGATAGCCTTTTTTATACAGAAATAGTAGTAGTTGATCAGTGTCATCAAATCTCAGGGGGGGGGCGCCCCCCTCCCTTATTCCCCTCCCCTGGATCCACCATTGCATTATATACACAAACACATAAATAGTACCATTCGCAGACGATACAGTAAGTATTCTTACCAGACACTGATATCACTCAAACTTCACTGACACTCCAACATTACCTAAGGAAGCTAGAGAAATATATATTAAACAATGGAAAATAAAATAAATAAAATCTCAGCACGTGAAATTTATTATCATACACGACGCCTCCACTCCAGTTTATTTAAAAAATGAACCAATTCAACAGGCGAATAAATTTTTACTTATTACTTATGACTTAAAGCCCACATGGAAACCGAAAGGCCTGGGCCTAAACCGAAGACTACTGTGGCCAATTCTTAAAATCTTTATAGATATCCGCATCACAATTTTTTTGTGACAGCGAAAAACACTAATACTAATTGTATGCCTATCTCAGTACGTCAGCAACAGAACCATTCACACAGATTTAAAGACTCCTGCTGGCCATGAATATATTCATACATCGTAAGAAATATTTTACCAAAAACTCAATGAGCATTACAACAAAATTACACAGAATAAAGCAAAAACGGAAATGCCTGAACTCACACGAGAAGAAGGCTGAAAAGGAGCTGGCTAAGAGATCTCCTAGGATAAAATCTTTCAGAATTTCACGTTTGGAGGAGGTGCCGACGTTTTACGAACCCCCTATTGCCTGACATGCCTATTTTTATACAATAACATCCGTTTATTGTCTCATTTATTTGTGATAGGTTTGGATTTACAAATAATGTAATTAAAACAAAATTATTTCAAGTTTTTATTGAATTAGATATAACATCTTGTCGTCAATTTAGTAGACCGAAACACTTACATAATATCAAGACTCAGAAATATACCAGACGAAGATTACTCCAGGAAGAGGTTTGGCATAGAGGATATCTTATTGCCTAGACATAGACGACGTAAGGAAGACGCACGTTTACGTAAGATACCAGAGTTTAGAGAAGTGTGAAAAGATAGTTATTGTGCTCGGGAGCTGGAAAGGTCAATCTAAGTGTGTCAGCGAAAGTTCTCACTCTTCTCTTACATATAACTTAGCAATATTATATCATCATACTTCACCATATATACAGGGTGTCCCGAATTTAAATGGCAAAACTTCAGGAACTTATAGGGGACCGAAAAACTAAGACAAAAAGTCCTTTAGAGATTTGCTCGTTTTTGGTTAGTTTTAGAGAAAATCGCAAAAAAAGAAACAAAACAAGTTTTCATTTAAAAAAAAAAAAAAAAAAAAAAAAACCTGTACCACTACAACCCATAAAGGGTCTTGGGTTCAGTACTATGTAAGGAAGAGTACTGTTTCTTGGTCAGCGGTCGTGCAAGGAGGTGATTTGACCGTGATTATGCTCAACCGCCAGGTTTTTTCCCCTTAATTTTTCAATTAAGGGTACCCACTTTATAGAGGCTGGGTTTGCCCCAGGAGGGTCTCTCGGCCCACGAGAGGAACTGTGGCGAATAATAAAGGTATCATAAGCCATGTCAGATTCGAACTCGGGACCTTAAGCACAGCAGTCCACTGCCTTACCAGTGGGCTACTCCGCTCCCTGTTTTCATTTTTATACTTATTTATTTAAATTTATATATATGTTATGTTCTTTTTAATGTAAATATTGCTCAAAATGTTGTCCTCATGCACCAATGCAAGCATTACAGCTAGCACTCACTTGATAAATTGCAGCTAAACATTGTTCTGATGATATTTGGCGCACTGCATCTATGATTCCATCTCTTAATTGCTCTCTTGAGTTGATTGACACCGATTACACTTCCCACCAGTAATCCGTTCCGAATTCCAAGCCAAACGTTAATAGCAAGTTCATGCTGAAACCTATTCTCTCTAATAGCTCTGGGGATTTTCAAGAGCCCATACATGATAATTTCTATGATTAACAATTCCTCCTCTTCTAAAGGTAGCTTCATCGGTCCATATAATTTTTAATGGAAATAAATTATCATTGCGATTTTTTTCAAGAAACCAGTTACTTAAATTCAATCTCTTGATAATAATTAATTATGATCATGAGGTAATAAATTCTGAACTTTTTGAAGATGGTACGGGTAGCGATTATCACCTTTCAATGTTCGCCATATTGCTTGCCGCGATATTCCTAATGCAGCAGATGCTCTTCGGATGCTAGTCTCAGGATTGTTATCGAAGTGGCGTTGGACACAATTTCTTCTCCGATAATCTGCTCTTATTGCTGCCTGGAATTGGTCGCCTTCATTACGTATTAAGAATGACCCAGTCTCTCGTAGTCTATTAAAAGTTAACGAAAAGACTCGTCGATTAGGCACTCTTCTATTTGGAAATCGGCGCGCATACTCCCGCACCGCTTCTAAAGCTTTACCGTCACAGAAACCATACACAAAAATCATATCAGCGTATTCAACATTAGAATATGTACGCGGCATTGTGGCTGATGCTATTCACACAAAAATATCTGAGTACCTGACTGAAGACTGATTTAGGAATTATAATCCTAGAAGGAAGCCAAAATGTAAACAAATAAAAGAATGTAAAGGATAACATTAAGTGTTTACATATCTAACTGACGAACTTTGAAAGGTGATAATCGCTACCTATAACATTTTTGTTTTTTTTCTTTTTTGCGATTTTCTCCAAAACTAAGCAAAAACAAGCAAATCTCTAAAGGACTTTTTGTCTTAGTTTTTCGATCCCCTATAAGTTCCTGAAGTTTTGCCATTTAAATTCGGGACACCCTGTATATTTAATCAATATGGTTTATAACGTCATTGTGCTAACATAACTTATGTAATTTTAGAAAATACGTTTCCAACTTCAAAAATTATGAACAGTCAGATCATATTACGGTTATTTGAACTTAGGGGACCCGAAAACGTCAATTTTCGTTGAAAACCGGAAATTGAAATTTTTCACAACTGCAATTACTATATATTTCATATATGGGTAAGTGAAAGTAAAAAAAAAAAAAAAAAAAAACATTTTATAGACAAAATTGAATCGACTAGGAAAACTAGGACCCAGTAAAAATAATTGCACTAAAAAGTATGAAATAATTGCCTTCTGATTTTTATGAATACACAACAAAATTCAAAAAGGTATAAAAAGCGGAAAATGCAATAAAACGAATAATTTTATTTTGATTTGTACGAATTGTTAATAAAAATTATTAAATTAAAATATTAAATACCATGCTCAATACAACACAATCTTTTCGGAGGCAACGCAAAATTCTAAATGGATATTCTTTTCCCATCCATCGATTTCAATGTCTATCGTTTTCTAATAAAAACGTAATCAGTAACATGTCATTTGAAATTTTCTACTTCGCGCCGCCGGAACTTGAAAGTGATAAAAATCTGCTTCAAAAGCGATATCAATGCATGGAATTTCTGGAAAATCAAAAATCAAAAATGAATTTGTGGTCTTATGATTATGGTGTCCATCCTTCGTTTAGACCTACATTTAGGATTTTTTTCTGTTTACTGTGTTTAATAGTAGCTTTGATCTCTTTAAACCCGTAGAAATAATCTTTTAAATAACCCAAAAAAAATTTTCTTGAGATTTACTAATTTCTATCCAAAATTTTCCAGGAACATAGTCGAAACTACAATAACTTTGTTGGAAGCATAAAAAAAAGTTTCATTTTTCAGAAAATGAGAGCGATATTATATTTAACTAATATTATATATCTTTATTTCAATTTATTGTTGAAAATTTATTTAAGGTTATTTATAAAGTTTGTTCCAACAAGAACTTAAAACACGTCCATAACTAACAGTCTGCTCATGTTCTCCCCCCACACTTTTATTTGTGAATTTGATTGGTTGGTTTTCCCGACCGATTCATCTAGTATTAAAACAGTATTGAGCATTGCTTAAAATTAACCAATCAAATTTAGAATGAAAGAAAAAAGAAAGAACCAATGAGCGAAATGTGGAGAATTTAGGACAAACGATATGGATTACTATAAAGAACAAGCAGAATTTTATCTACATAGAAAATTGCTTTATATCCCGGTTTCATTTTTCTAAAGAAACGGTCGATTTCGTAAAAAAAAACATTGTAAAGTGAGATCATCAAGATTTTTATAACAATACAGAATATCAGCTGAAGATCGGCTGAAGTTATGCCATTTTAATATAGACAGATGTTCTCACCTGGCCTGAAAGAACCACGTAGCAAAATTTGGAGAATAAAGAATATCACCTGAAGATTGGCTGAAGTTACGCAATTTTAATATGAACAGGTGTTCGCACCTGGTATCAAAGAACCACTGAGCGAAATTTGTAGAATTTAGGACAAACGGTATGGATTTCTATAAAGAATAAATAAAAAAACAAACAAACAAACAGAATTTCAACTTTATTTATATAAATTAGTGATAATTAAATAATTATTTTCATGTTTTTTCCCGATAACTTCATAAATTAATTAAGAACCCAAAAAAGGTTTTTATGGGACCACCTAGGAAAATACTCTACAAGATGCAAAAGGTTTCATTCCAATTAGCCTATCCAGCTCGGAGTAATCGGTGAATCCTGGATATACAGCTAGTTATAATATAAATAAATAAACATAATATGGCATATATAACATAAGGTATGCTCTAACAAACTATTAAAACACCTTGATAACTAACAAACTTTCCCATTTTTTCTTTCATTCTAAATTTGATTGGTTAATTTTAAGCAATGCTCAATACTGTTTTAATACTAGATGAATCGGTTGGGAAAACCAACCAATCAAATTCACAATCAAAAGTGTGGGGTGAGAACATGAGCAGACTGTTAGTTATGGACGTGTTTTAAGTTCTTGTTGGAACAAACTTTATAAATAACCTTTAATAAATTTTCAACAATAAATTGAAATGAAGACATATAATATTAGTTGAATATAATAACGCACTCATTTTCTGAAAAACGAAACACTTTTTTATGCTTCCAGTAAAGTAATTGTAGTTTCGGTTATGTTCCTGAAAAATTTTGGAAAGAAATAAGTATAACTCAAGAACATTTTTTTGGGTTATTTAAAAGATTATTTCGATATATACTCTTTCGAAGTCGGTTAAAAATGTGAAGTGGAAAGAAAAATAGACTTTCCCCACTCCACGCTTAATTTTTTCTAATAATCCTATAGAATATTTTCCCCATTATTTTAATAGTATTCATGATGATAATAAAATATACAAAATATTTGACGATGTCCGCGATTTTCAGTAAGAGACGAATTTTACTCCCCGACTCGAGCTCTATTGTGATAAGTGCATTAAAATAAATTCGTTATAATAATTGATGGTACTACATTAATAATGCCGTGGTCGGTGGTACAAAAGCTTTGACGATAAATGTTTCACTTGCTGACTCCAAATTAACCCCTCGCGTTGGGATCGGATTATATATACTACGTGGGCTTAGTATTTCCCTTTCAAAAGATTTCTGGCAACATAACTCATAACATTAATGATATTGTGGTTCTCCGAAATAAGCGAAAACGGATATTATAATTTGAAATATATAAATATGGCATCAAGGAAGAATTTAAATATGGTATAGGTATTTGTTTCTCAACAAATTTTTTCTAAACCAATGGCAGGAATGTCTTTCCTGTAAATTAGGCCCTATTTTTTTATTCTATTACTTTCACTTACCTATATATAAAATATCTAGGTAGTAAGGGAGAGTATTGCGATCGTTAAAAATTTCGACTTCCGGGTTTAACAGAAATACACGTTTTGGGGTCCCCTGTGTCCAAATAACCACGTCCCGTGAAATTGTGTGTGTGTGAACAGAGAAGCTCAAAAACTATAAACCGTACGAAACTGAAATTGGGTATTTAGTGTATGTATGTGCCCGCGGCGTGACAGCAAAAATTTCATTAAAATTGGTCAAAGGGAGGGAACTTTAATAACTTTTTACGTTTTTTTTCGATTTTCTCAAAAACGGCTCTAACGATTTTGATTAAACTCGGTATTTGATGTATGTTTATGCCCGCGATGTGACAGTACAAAATTCATTAATATTGATCAATTGGAGGGGCACTTTACTTAATAAATGTTGTCTCATTTTCACATGTTTTTTTTATTTACTCAAAAACGGCTTTAAAGATTTTGATCGAAATGGGTATTTGATGGTGTATGTGTACGCTATGCGACAGCCGAAATTTCATCGAAATAGGTCAAACGGAGGGGGTACTTTAATTAGTAAATTTTGTTTCATCTTCAGTTTTTTTTTTTTTTTATTTACTCAATAGCAGGTGTAAATATTTTGATCAAACTTAGTTTTAAATAGTTTTGTGTGCTCACGAT
Source organism: Aelia acuminata (assembly GCA_911387785.2). Classification (NCBI taxonomy): domain Eukaryota; kingdom Metazoa; phylum Arthropoda; class Insecta; order Hemiptera; family Pentatomidae; genus Aelia; species Aelia acuminata. The sequence goes on from OU426979.1 coordinate 173,723,729, forward strand.
GTGACAGCCACAATTTCATCAAAATAGGTCCAACAGAGGAGGCACTTTATTTAATAAAGTTTGTCTCATTTTCACGTTATATTTTATTTTCTCAAAATCGGCTGTAACTATTTTGATCAAACTGAATATTTGATTTATGTATAGGCCCGCAATGTGACAGCCATAATTTCATATCCCGCATTATCACTGATGAATTAGATCCCTTTAAAAGAGTAATTATGCAGTAATGAATTGAAAAGTACTTAAAACTTTCAAATTTCCCAATATAAATATTTTATAACTTATGAAGCTATACAAATATATGCATACTTATATGTGGAAAAATGTGTGAAGTTGAGGAATAGCTTTTACATATTATCGAAATACTTCAAATCTAATTCAATATCAACTCTAAGTAAGTTCGTAAGTGAAAGTTGTGGGTTGCGCGCATCGCGCCAGATTTTTTTATTTAAAAATAAAAATGGAACCAATAAAGAAGACTACTCTAAAAGTGTAGTTTCAATTCATCTTGTTAATAACCTTCATTCTTGATATCAGTGTGATAATCCTATTTAACTTCAACAAGTTCATTTCATAGAAAATAAGTTTGTAGTTCAGTTTATAAGCTTTTTAAAGATTCATAGTTACCAGGTGTTTAAATATATAACCGGAATTCGCATAGGATAGGAGTTAGCAGTCAATATAATCTTCTAACTAATCCGTCAGTGGTGTTACCTGCTTTTGCCTACATGTAATAAAGAGATCCAATTGATACCAACATCAGTTTCATTCTATAACCGTGTTTTTAGTGGCGTTGAACATGTCCTTTTGTGCCAACAAATCAAGATTTGCGGACAGCATTTATTTTCCGTTTCCTTCTGAAAAAAATTGGAGCATTATCACATAAGATGCTTGTTGAAGCTTACGGGGAGCATATCCTAGGCAAATCTCAATGTTTCGACTGGTTCAAAAAATTTAAAGATGGATTTCGATAAAAGAAACAAAGACCGTGGAAAACCACAAAAAAAAAACAAACTTTGAAAACGCTGATTCGGAAGCGTTTGTTGGACAATTAATACATGTGACACCGTCTCCATTTGTTTGAAAGGCATGGAAAAGATCCAGAAGGTCGGAAAATGGGTACCTCACCAACTGAATGACAGGCAGCAGGAAGTTCGAAAAACCTCATGGCAAATGCTGCTCGCCAGGTACAGAAAAAAAGTCATTTCTTCATCAAATTGTGACTGGTGATGAAAAGTGAATTTACTTCGAGAATCCTAAGCGTAAAAAATCCTGGGTAACTCCTGCTTAACCATCGGCATCGCTTGGGGAGGAAGAAAATGCTCTGTGTCTGGTGTGATTAGATGGGTGTTACCTACTATGAGCTGCTGAAACCTGGGGAAACTGTTAATACGGAACGCTACCTACAACAGATGATAAATTTGAATAATGATTTGCGCCAAAAAGTCCCAAATATCAAGAAAGAACACACAAAGTGATCTTGCTCCATGACAATGCCCCATCACATTCGGCTAAACGGACCAAGGAAACGATCCAAGTGTTTGGTTGGTAAATTCTTCCGCATGCGGCTTATTCACCAGATTTGGCCCCATCCGATTTCCACCTATTTGCATCGATGGGACACGCACTAGCTGAGCAGCGCTTCACTTCTTATGAAAATGTACGAAATTGGTTAAGTGATTGGTTGGACTCAGAAGAGGAAGCATTATTTTGGCGTGGAATCCACAAATTGCCTGAATGATGCGAAAAATGCATAGATAGCGAAGGAGAGTACTTCGAATAAAAAAGTATGTATCAATCAACTCTTATTTGCTATTTGAAAAATTCCGGTTTCATATTTACACACCTGGTAAATAGTGAACCGCATATATGTGACAAAGTCTTACGATTACTAAAAGTAACTAGAAACACTTAATGTAAAAAATTAATTGGTATAGTTAAGTAAAAACGACTTTAAAAAAACGTAATAATTTGGTGATTGAACTATTAGGTATTTAATTCTGAAAAACATCATAATAAACTAGTTGTTATGCTCCCTCCTACTCCTTGGTCAAACCCACCTTGCAGAGGTCATTTCCCTGCTAAGAGATTCATCCATTACTCAGCCCACAGGATTCCATTCTTCCAAGCTTAACTAGGTCTGATGGACCTGTTTTGCGTGGTATCCAATCAATGAGTGATTTATGTCTTTGAGCCAGGAACTTCTTAGAGATGCATGAGAATCTAACCTCAAGTTTAATTGTTAATTTTTTTTTTTAATTTACCATTAAACAAGTTTAGACTTGTTTAATGATTAATTTGTCATAAACATTTCCATGCTTTTCTTCCGGAAAAATTGGAATAAAAATGAGGGGTCTTTTTTACTTTACTCACACCAGTTACTTATTTCTAAAAGAGTTATTTATCTTAATATTATATTAGAACAGATGATTAAGTAATCTATATATATATATATATAAGAGGCTTTGTCCTGACTGACAGAATCAACACAGAGCAAAAAATACTAATGATAGAAACTTAAAGATCGGAATTTAGATTTTAAACGCGATGTAGGTAACCACTAAGAAAGGAATTTCAAAAATGTAACCACTAAGGGGTTTAAATGGTGAAATTGTCGTTTAACTTTAACGGACACCTATTTTTGCACTTCGAGAAAAAATATCTAATTTGCACTCATTTTAAAGATCTTGATACGACGAGTTTAACTCGACAGCCCCTAAGGGGCATCGAAAACCATTTTTTAAAGCCAAAAAATGATGCGTTCACGACGAGTAAGCAATTTTTTGTTTCGGCGGTTTTAGTGAACTCTCTCCATTGCGTGTATCCCTCTCTTCTACCGAGCCGGCAGCTTTCCCATCCAACATTCCACGTTGTTATTATATAACATATGTTTTCAATATACAACATATTATATTAAATCAATACCAATATAATGATCACAGAATTGATTTTAAAGGCTCGCGGGCAAAGCCGTGACGGGGAATGGTAGTATAATATAATAGCTTGGGCTCAGACAAATAAAAAGGTTACTTTGTTATATATGGAGTAGATTGTTGAGCGTTGGTCATTCTCATCTCAGGCGTTAATAAGCGGTTTTGTTACGTTATCAATGAAGAAGAAAGGCTACGTTTAAATTTATATCAATATAATTGGTGTGTTGCAATAATTGTGTAACAAATATGGAAGGCAAACGTATTTGATATGTTATTTACGTGTAAAATATGTAATACTGTAAAAATGTAACTTAGGTTAGGTGGCTAACATGGTTTTTATCCACGTCTTCCGTTAAAGCATCGTGTCAAAAGATAAGCCACCAAACAACAACATGTGGGACCGGGATGCAGTTTTTTGAGTTGTAACCATCTACTAGCCAACAAACGATGTAAATAAAACATATGTATATTCTTACATATATACTTCTTTTTGAAATACATTAACATTGGAATAGAAAGAAGGACAAAACCTCCATATTTTTATTTAAGAAAAAAATAATTAACAATGTCTATGTATACAAACTCATATAATTAACAATGTTACAAAAAAAAATATCAACTTGTAACGATAGAGTAACACAAAAGTAACCATATGATTCACAAGACTAACTCCAATCAATCGCTCCTTATATTCAGTCTCAATTAGAAGAGTCTTGTAACCCCTAAGTTGAGTAATCCCTAAGGGGTTTAAATGGCGATATTGTCGTTTAACTCTAGCGGACACCTATTTTTGCACTTCGAGAAAAAATATCTAATTTAGACTCATTTTAAAGATCTTGATCTACGGGGCGCCGAAAACAATGTTTTAAAGCCGAAAAATGAAACGTTCACGACGAGTAAGTTGTTTCGGCGGTTTTAGTGAATTCTCTCCATTGCGCGCCTCCCTCTCTTCTACCGAGCCGGCAGCTTCCCCCTTCAACCTTCCACCTACCGGAAGCTCCGATTCTACTAAATCTCCTTAACATCAGTTAACATGTTATTTTAAATCAATGCCAAGATAATGATCACAGAATTGATTTTCAAGGCTCGCGGGCAAAGCCGCGACAGGGAATGCTAGTGTATTTAAAAAGATTAAAATGTAAACAAAAATGATAGTTTAATATACTGCATCTGCTACTTCTCAAACTGCATTTAAATGCTGGAGATCTTCTTTGGTGAAAAGCAAGCTTCATAAAGTATCATCCTCTTCTGCATTTCCGTGTTTTATGCAATATTCACATCCTTTGAAATGTCTTAAATGCCTCTTCTTCCGATTTAAGAACACGACTCAGTTATATCAGATTCATTATTAACAAAAACAACTTCAACGTTTCTTAAAACCTAGGATGTATTAGGTAGGTAACCTCCTTCATATATATTTTTTTTTCTCTTAAAGAAGACGTATGTTATTAAATAACGTTATAACATATGTTATTATATAACGTTATATAAATCACTAATAACATCAATAAGTAACTGGTGTGGGTAAAATAAAAAAGACCCAAAATGAGATTTTCTTAAAGCATTGGGTCAAAAGAACTATCCTTAAATTACTGCAAATCGAAATTATTTTCAAATGTAGTACATCAATTAACATATGAGCGGACCCCCATCGATTATATTGCTTAAATTGTCATAAATCAATGCCTGAGGGCATATCCGAAAAATCTATATCAGTTTCATAACAAGTTTCATAAGGCCCTAATTAACCTAGATGTCGACCCCAATAACGTTTATATCGAGTAAGTTGTAATAAACCGATACCTGAGCGCGTAAGAAAAAAAAATCGATATTATTTTAAATACAACACCTTAAATAACCTATGAGCGGACCCCAATATCATTTATATCGCGTAAGTTGTAAAAAATCGATACCTAGGCGTGTAATTGAAAACTCCATATCATTTTCAGCACCCTAATTAACCTAGAAGTTGACGTAAATATTGTCAATATCGGAAAAGTCGTAATATAAATTTATACCTGATCGAGCCTGGTATTTTAAATCGATATTATTTTCATTATCAACATTCTTGATAAACTAATTATCCATGTTAAGATCGATATAAGGTAAGTTATTATATCCTATTACATGTGCAACAAAACCGGTTAACCCAATAATGTACGAAGTAAATAGAGAGATGGTGGGCTCTTGGGTAGGCAAACCCGCACAAACTCTTCCCGCTTACGCCATCGGACGCATGACTCACATTGAATTCTCTTTAAATACTATAATTTTTCGTAATACGTTAAAGTGAAAAATATTAATATTTTCCATTATTTTAAATTCTGATTTCACAACTGAGATTTTATTTCCACAAACCCGACCATTTTTCACGAACATCAGACTTTTATTACATAAAAAATTAGGTTTGGTAAAGTTTTTTCTTTTCATAATACTGAAATAATCTTGCATGTACATACCAATTAATTATATTTTCCCAGTGATTGTTTATATCTTGCGAAACCACTCATTGGATTTTCGATAATGAATTAATAATTTCAACCAGGAAAGACTTATCAATTAAAATAAACAAATAAATAAAAATCTAGAAGTTATAGACATAGTTTTCATTTATAATAGATGGTAAGTAAAATATGGGATAAAAATTCATTGTAGGCAAAGAAACATCAATAAAATGTGTTTCTTATTAATGATAATTTAGACATTTAAAAAAAAACCAAAACAATGTGCATTAAACAATTTATTTATATAAAAATACATATTCCAAATATAAAATTACACGAACATACAATACAAATTTTATAACAATAATTATAATATATTTTGTTTATTCTGTAACTTTTTTAATCTTATATTTAGCTTTTTTATTTTTAAAATTTTCATTTTTGCTGAGCAGCCTGCTGATTACCTGGCTATCCTAGGTTATCAATTCATTGATAAATTCATAGATGCGTCCAACTACGTCATAGGTCTCGGACAGCCATATTGCCCCTTACAAAGTGAGCCCACCATCTCTCTATTCATCTTGAATAATGTATAACAATATGGAGAAATCCGAAAAAAAACCTCTTATATTTATTTTTAAATAATTAAAATCAAGCTCAGACTCTTACAATAGATATCATTGTGATAAAAATCATATCAGGACTTTTATTATCTGGCCTGAAATATAAAAGACATGATCTGATTTTTATTTATTTATTAGAAATATTAAAGTCCGGATTTCACTGTTATTTTCTTTTCGAGAAAATGATTTCAAACTCTGCTTTTCTAACTTATACATTAAATTTTTTCTTTTCAGCAGCCATTCTTCTTTTTATATACATGAGCAGGTTATATAACAGATAAATACAACTACTTTATTCGATAATTATAATACTCTATACCTTATAAAGAATAACAAACAAAAAGAAGTGGACAGTAAATTTGGCAAATAGTAAATGTGGAAAAAACTATTTTCTGTGAATTTTGTATATTTGGTTTACACATTTATTGAAACAAGTCGATTCCTAAGTGAAAGTTGATTATTTGAAAGTTGTGTGTTGCTGGCATCGCACAGGATTTTTCTAGTAAAATCTTCAGACTCAACTTTGTAGTGTACATGCCCAGGTATAGTAGCCATTTAGCACGATTAACTATATCATAGCATTTCGGACCCTAAATATCATATTTCTTGAACTGAATATCTTGGTGAAACACTGGCATATTTTAGAAAGTATTTATTATGATTGATGTGGAGCCACTATTTCGAACTTGAATGTTCCTATAGGAACGATTTCTATCTAACAGTTATTATCATATCTTAACTTACTTGCAGGCAGATTTTCTCTTCTCTTATCAAAGCCTTATCTGGATTTCAAATTGCATTAAGGCATGATTTCTCCATTTTCACGAAATATAGTTCTGATCACCTGCCATAGTGATAAGCTAAACAGTATCTGCGATAGCTCTGTAAATTGCCTCAAACAAGCTCCGTAGGATTTAAAATACACTTCTTCTCCACATCTCAAGAAAAATTTGCCAACTTGTCATTATCTCGGCCGACTGGTTGGTCAATTTGTCGTTAATTTCAACTGACAAATTATTTAACACAGCTTTTAAAGAGCTGTAATCAAACTCTAATGTCTCAGTATACATGCCCTGCCTTGGTAATACTCACGTGCTAACTGGATCGCTCTAGCGCTATTAGATTCCAAAACGAGCTCTTCTGATTCCCTTCTCTGTTCCGAGACCAAAATTCTTGTCAAACAAACAATAGCTTCATTGATAACTACGCTACAAAAAAATAACTACCATTGAAGGAACAGTGACTCAAAAATAACCCTATACTTCTATGTTTACGTCAAGACTCTAGTGAATCACTTCTTATTTAGTCCGAAATGGGCCAACCCAGAAGGGCCTTGATAACTCCAAAACATGTAATCACGTTTTTAAGCCACGCCTACTTTTTCTTTGGCGCCAAATTTAATGTGTCAGGTTATGTTATCAATAATGACAAACATATGGAGAGGACATTGACATCAATACAAGTATACTATATTTCATAAATGATTATCAAATCATAATTGAAGGGGTCGGGGCAAAATAGTGCCAAGCAACATGTTTAAGAAAAATAAACTGAAGCTGGTGTCTGCTGTACATCACGTTGGACTATATGTCTAAGATAGAAATGCCACAGAATCTCTATAGTCATGTTTAGGTGGCTTTTCCTTCATAGACATATAGTCCTACGTAATAGACAGCAGACTGCAGCTACAGTTTATTTTTGTTAAAAATGTTGCTTGGCACTATTTTTCACCGACCCCTTCAATTATAAGATATTCAATTAAGGCAATTTTAAATGTTTAAAAAAAAAAAACATTTAATTAATTTCTTCATGTAAACAAAAACAAAGGTAGTTAATTTTGTAACATTTTCACGTGTTTTTTATTATTTACTCAAAAATGGTTTTAACGATTTTGATCAAACTTGGTATTTAGTATAAGTATGTGCCCGCGATGTGACAGTAAAAATTTCATCCAAATTGATCAATTGGAGTGGGCACTTTACTGAATAAATGTTGTCTCATTTTCACGTATTTTTTTTATTTACTCATAAACGGCAAAAATAAGAAATGAATGTGGAAAAATTTGTGACTTTGTGAAGTGGCAATAAACAAAACATGTTAATTTCGCACCAGATTTTTTTCTTTCTGGAAATGATATGAGTGGAAATACTGATATGTTTCACAAACAACATCTAAAACGTTGTAATCTAGGAGTAAATATAGAAAATAATTTCTCTAGCTTCACTTCTGATCACTTTATTTGATTTTCTTGCACTTTCTTCGTAGGAGTTTCGTAACTGCACGAAGGTGTTATCATTTTCTGATGTTTTGTCACACGAGCATATGATTTATGATTTACAACAACAACAACAAAGACAGTACACCGCTTTTGAAGCTGCTGGAAAATTATACCATTTCCTTCGTATACCATTTGGAGTAACTAATGGGGTCGCTTCTTTTCAAAGAGTTATTGATCGTATTGTACAGGACGAAAATCTTGAAGGCACTTTTCCTTATTTAGATGATGTGACGCTATGTGGTAAAAATCAGGAGGACCATGAAAAAAACTTAAAGAATTTCTTAGCTGCCGTAGACAAGTATAACCTGACCTTGAATAAAGAAAAAAGTAAGTTCTCGGTGAAAACTCTCCATTTACTGGGCTATGTCATTTCTAATCACACGATTACACCTGATCCCCAACGCATGCAGCCACTTTTAGATTTACCTGTACCCGAAAACGCTGCTTCACTGCAGAGAGCGATGGGAATGTTTTCTTATTACAGCAAATGGATACACCGCTTTTCAGAAAAGATTCGCCCTTTGCTGAAAACCACATTCCCTCTGTCAAACGAAGCTGTATCAGTGTTCAACATGCTGAAGAATGAAATTGCTAATGCAGCTACTGCCGCAATACTTGATAATGTACCTTTTCAAGTAGAGACGGATGCATCAAAGTTTGCCATAGCCGCCACTTTAAGTCAAATGGGGCGACCAGTTGCCTTCTTTTCCAGGATGCTGAAAAAGTCAGAAGTGCAACACTCTTCTATCGAAAAAGAGGCATACGCCATAGTAGAATCTTTAAAACACTGGCGTCATTACCTCATAGGGAGACCTTTTACAATTCTCACGGATCAACGGTCTATCTCCTTTATGTTTCACCAACGGCACAACAGCAAAATTAAAAATGAGAAAATCATGTGATGGCGATTGGAGCTCGCCTGCTTCAAATTTGACATCATCTATCGTCCCGGCAACGAAAATTCTTTGTTCTTTGTTTATTAAAACCTTTTGATTTGGTAGTAATTTCTTTATGATTTACATCATTTGTAATTGCTGGTCAATCTGATGGTCACATGCACGTTTTTTTGTTATTGTCAATTTAACAAAACCCAAAGAACACTTATGTTAACAACAAAATATTTGAAATAAAAACAAAGCATAAAGAGTCTTACATTGGCTACCGAATTGACGTCACAATCCTATCTAGCTATTCCTAGGTAAATTTCATTTGTTATAAGCTATAACCACGCAATCCTAGAACTTTTGCAATGTAACAGAAATAATCATCTGTTTTTTTTTTTCCACGTTACTTTGTTGTTCATTAATTAATTTACTTGCTGGCCCTTGCGAAGAATTCGCATTCTAACCTACTTAAATACCACTTAATTGGAGTACACAACGTATATTTAGTATCGTATAGAACGTATTTAATACGCAATGGGCGTAGGTGAGGGTTGAAGTAAAAAGATAAGATGTGTTTAAATTGTTGATTATTTATTTTTTGAAACTCCGAAATTCCTTTCCTTTGTTATCAGGTTAGAAGACGAATACTTACTAACAGATATCGATTTCGCGGAAAGCGAGTGCGCTTATTCTATTGACTGAAATCGCACGTTTTTGCTTGTAACTCACAAACGACGGTGACAATCGGAAAAGTTTATATAACCAAAAATGTTCGTCCCGACAAACTAAAAAAATGATACCTTCGAAAAAGCTGAATTGCTGAGAATTGCAGTTTTTCGCTTACAACTCGCAAACAAAGGGGCTAATCGAATAAATGTGTGTGACCGAAAATGTTTTCTTTAAAAACCTAAAAAGATTTACACCGTTTAGAAACCTATAAGATGATTTTGATTTTTTCGCATGAACCTATAAAATAATATAAAAAATGGTAAGAATTATACATGAATATTTAAATAAGTAGCTGGTTAGCAAGATAAAATAGAATTTTATATTTACTTTCTGAGTCAAGGTAGATACAAAGACTGAAGGTAAAATAAGGTACAGAGGTAGTGGTGGGGGGTAGTTTGCCGACTTCAAGGGTTTATGACGGGGAAACCCAACGCTTCTGAAGTGAAAGGCTACATGACAACTGAGTGAAAATAAAATATTATAAAATAACAAAATAAATGGTACTGTATACAAATTGTTGTGTCTGGACTCAATAATAACACAAAACTGAGATAATACATAAGGGAACAATGCATAAAAAAAAAAGAAAGAAACCTTGGCTTAAAATATTCATTTATTGTCATCTTCTAGCATAGATACTCATATATTTGTTTTCTTTTAGCCCTGATGAAGATCCACAAGTTGGACCGAAACTTTGGCTTTCGAAAATAAAAAAAAATTCAAACTGAAAATCCCGATCATCATTTAACCTATCGTAAAAATTAACAGTAGACTATCTCTCACCTCTATAATCAATATATATTATAAAGCAAAGTGTACAATGTGCGTGCCGAAAAGGCTCAGAAACGACTACACATACGACTTAGAGATTTATGTCAGCGTGTAACTGTATGTCCCCTAACGGAGAAGAAGGTTTTCGTTTTTCTCTTAAGGGTGTGAAATTGAAGAGAAAAGGACTGGAATTTTAAGACTCTCGCAACATTTAATTAGCCTACCTGAGAATGACATACGAGTTTATGAATGAAAAATTTAGTTCCAGCTGCAGACCACTAGGAAGCGCTAGGGTGTGTTTCACTCAATGTTTATTGTTCATTCATTCCGTTATATTTGTATAGGTTATATATTTTGTCAGCTGTTTTTTTTAAATTACTAAAATATTAAGTGATAATAATTAGTTTATCCTTTTCTTTCAAAATAAAATAATGATTCTACATATCTGTAATCTATTAGAAAACCGACTGGATTCCTTAAAAAATAATTTCTCATAAGAAGGCTAGTTGATCAACATATTACATTTAATCAATATAAAATATATACTTAAGTAAATTTAATGCAATATGAGTGAACATTTCTTAATAGTGCAGTGAGCGAATAAAACCAGACATTAAAGATATACAAAAGAGATAAATTAACTGAATATAAATCGAAAATAAAAAGGATGAAGTGTATGGTATGTAATTATGAAAAAGAATTTGGTTTTCACTTTGTTAATAGAAGTAAGATTCCAGATCTGCAGAGTCCACTCAAATTACAGGGGGGGTATCTTAAGGGAGGTTGAAATTTAAGAAAGGTCTGAAAAAAAGTTTCTATGAATCATCGGTAGTTTCTATCCATCTGGATCAAATAGGACCATAACAGTAGTCGGCCCTTAAGTTGTACTCGAAATATAATATTTTTAACTGAGATATCAGATTTTTCAACTATAATCTAATAACTTATTATCTGCTGACTGCTTGGAATGGGCTTATACGATTCAGAATCACAAAAACCATAAAAAACGATGCATAACTCGACAAAGTTGCATTAAAATTAATTGTTCATTTATCATTTTCAACCCCCAATGAAGTATATAGGGTTCCTTATTTGGGCGGAATCTACAGTTCTCAAATCTTAATGTTGATACCAATTTAAAACCGAAGTTTCAAGAAGGAGCTAATTTTGTTCTATATTTCCTTTAATTTTAAAGTTTTGCTCTTATTAAAACTACCACACAACTACCGGAGCGAAGTCGGGCACCCTAGCTAGTGATTAATAAATAAACTATCGAATTCATCAAATCTAACGACGAACATTTAAACATTTAGAAGAATTTCCTAGTTACTTCATATTTCTCAGCGGGTACAGGTAAATATACCTTTTCCTTAACATTTTTTTTTTTCCGTTTGTAATGACAAAACCTGCTCCGAGTATAAACTAGTGTTTCCAAGTAGAGAAGATAAATAAAGATTTCCTGATTGGAGAAGATAGGTCCTAATGACTGAATCATCGGCGAACGATAGAGTGATGTGGAGGGGGGGGGGATAAAAAGGGAGAAGGGGTACAATAGAGCAGCCATATAATAAGGAAAGGGTCGTTAGACCTCCCGGGTCTTCTTCATTCCCCGATAGATAGCGTCGCTAATGACCTATTTCTCAACGCTAACCTATTTCCCGCATGCCTCCTTCTCTTCCAAATCAATGATAAAATAATAACAACGTTTTTATATAAATAATAAATTTTGTTAGATAGGGTTGTTCAGTTCTTAATGGAGAATTCATAATAGATAATTTAGTTCCAATTTATTATCGGCAGTTTTTATGAATTATATCATACTACCACAAACTATCGTATATGAAGACCCCACGCTAAGAACGTGTTCAGTCACATTTTGCAAATTTTAGAGGAGAGCAAAATGAGTGTTTGAATCTTGCATACAACACAACCTTTTTTATTATTATTATTGTACATCCTCCCTTGCCTTTGAGGCAATACGGATTTTGCAGCAATGAGATGTTTCGCACACGCAAAACACCTCACTGCCGCATGTTAACAATTATATACAAATCTTTTGTCTGTGCCAAGTTTCCTGTTCTCATTTTTCCTTCACTCCTCGTACTTAGTCCGGTGGTCTTCCTGGGACTGCTCCAGTTCTTCTTCCCAAGGCAAAGTGGGAGCGACCAATGATGTCCTTCCACCCGTACACAAAGGATTTGAAGTACGGGTAGTTCTGCTCACTCATCAGCAGAGGAAGATCGCTCTCCGCCAGAACATACAGCCCTGTCTCTCTCTGCAGTTTTGCTCTCAGTGCCTCATAGGCGGTGCAAGCCAGTAAAATGTGCTCTGCTGTCTCCGGTACCCTACAACTTGGGCATAGGGGATCGATGTCCTTACCATATTCTACCAGTTTTGCACGGAACCCCCCATGCCCCGTGAGGAATTGAGAGACCCAGTAGTCCGGTATGACCCAGGAGGCATCTAGCCTTGAGGTGACGGAAGGAAAATACTTCCTTAAGGTTGCCCCCTTTAAAGTATCAACCCATCTCCGATTCCAATTGGCTAATGTGTTCTGCCTTATTATTGTCTTCCACCTCCGTGGGTCTTCGCCGATCCTCTCTCGAAGATTTACCGGCAGATCTACCAGGCCTTCTCTCTTCATCTTGTACCGGAGGTAATCTTCACGCAAAAGGAGATCGATGGGAATGACTCCCGCTAAGACATGCACCGCCTCATGAGACACAGTCCTATACGCCCTAGTGACTCGAAGCAGAGCCATCCGCTGAATCGTCGCCAACTTTTTCTTCTGATGGTGCGAGAGATGTTGACTCCATGCCGGGGACGCATATCTCAGAATACCCAGAATCACTCCTTTGTAAATTGTTAATGTAGCTGGGTATCTGAGACCCCAAAAGGCGCCACCGATACGACCTAGTCCGTTAAGGGCTATGGCCACCCTGTTTCTTAAATAGTCCAAGTGAGGTGTTACATTGAACTTTCTTCCAATCTTTATGCCAAGGTAAGTCACAACCTCACTTGGACGTATCCTCTCCCCTTTTATAACAACAGTAATAGGGTGGGCCCTATCGGTTTTACCCCTCAATAGGATGGACTGGGTCTTGGCAGCGGCCATCCTCAACTTCTTCCTCTCGCACCATCTACCTATTATGTTGGCACACCGTTCAGCTTCATTTTTTAGCATGGCTCTGCTATCTGAAGCCACTACAACGGCGAGGTCATCGACATATGCCGTGGCGGGGAACCGCTCCTCTTCCAGCACACCCAGCAACTCGTCGAAGACCAATTTCCACAGGGCAGGGCCGAGGACAGAACCCTGTGGACAACCTCTTTCTACATCGGCTTCTACCTCAAAGAAGCTTCCTTTTAGCTTCAATTTACGGTCCTGGAGGTAGCTTCTTAAAAGGGCAAACAAGTTGCTGGGAGCTTCATATTTGTGCAACTGCTGAAGTACGCTCGGCCACCACACGCTATCGAAGGCGGAGGATATGTCAAACAGGAGAAGCATTACATACTTCTCCGCCTTCTCTTCAACGTCGCGGCGTACTCTCAGCAGGGCATCTGCAGTTCCCCTGCCTTTTGCGCATCCATATTGCCGTGGATGACTCGCCCTTAAAAAGACTGGCCGTAGGCTCATCATTATTAGGTTCTCTAGCACCTTGCTCAAAATAGGGAGGAGACATATTGGCCTGTAAGACTTTGCTAATTGCTTGTCCTTGTCCCCTCCCTTGTAAAGGAGCCTGATCTCTGCAGTTTTCCATAGTTGAGGAAAGTATCCCCTGTCTAGGCATTCATTGAACAAGGTTAAAAGACCTCCTTCAATAAAGGGAATACTGTTTTTAAGGATAGCAGCGTCGATCGAGTCTAATCCTGGAGCACGACCAGTCTTTTGCCTGTCCACGGCAATACGGAGGTCCCATAAGTCCCATGGTGGGCACAAGTCTGTGCCGGGTGGGTATACCGTGGTGCGTCTTATGAATGCTTGCTCTTCATCATCTTGGGATGGGTCATCCCTGGGGTAAGTATCTGCAATAAACATCTTCATGGTCTCTTCCAGAGTGGTTGCCTGGTCAGAACCACGTTTCAATGATGCCATCACCTGCCGTGGAGTCAACTTACCCAGGGCCACTCTATATGGGATACCCCAGGGGTTCTTTGACGACTCTTCAACGATGAATTCATCCCAAGACTTCCGCTTTCGTAGTCGCACCTCGTTTCGGTATGCCCTGGCCTTAGACTTGTACTCGTCACGAAGTATGGCACGCCTCTCATCGCATCTACACCTCTGATACGATCGCCGAGCCTTGTAGAGCTCTCTCTTTAGCAAAGTTAAGGCCGGCGACCACCATGGGACGGGACGAGCTCTCGCCTTCCGGTGCTGGAGGGATTCTTCAGCGGCATCACGAATAACACTTGTGATCCTGGACACCTTGTGATTCAGGTCGTATGCCTGATCCGTCTCTGCCGCTTCCCATTCTTCATCGATCAATTTTCCCTCCAGCGTTGAAAGGAAAACTGTCCAATCCTTCCTTCGAGTTTTGTAACCCTTAAATATGTCGTGAGAACTCTCCAAGTTTTCGGTAAGTCTAAAGACTAACGCTTGGTGGTCGGAACTCGTCTCAGATCGGAGGGTCCAATAGATGATGCGGTTTGCAAGCGTCGGTGAGACTAGCGTCACATCAATCCAACTATGGCCCATTCCACTAGAAAACGTAGGGATTGTGGATGGAATGTTCATAACGACCAGTTGGCTTCTTGCAATAAACTCACCGAGTTTAAGGCCTCTCCGGTTTGTTCGATTGGACCCCCAGACCGTGTTCCAGGAGTTTGTATCTGAGCAAATAATCACGTTCCTGGTGCAAGCCGTGATCATTTCCAAGGCGGATATGTCATTGTCAATATCATTTCCATCAGCGAGATACGAAGAGACGAGTGTAAACGCTACACTACCCCACTTGATATGACAGGCTACACAATCCGCCGTGGTATATTGCCTCAGATCCATCACATCGAGGTTAGGGTTATTAACCACTATGGCAGCCCTGGGCCTCCCCACTCCACTGCTCAGGGATATAACCCTCGACGTGAGGCCAAACCCCACCACCTGGTTCCCACGACAGCTCGGTTCCTGGACCGCCATTACATCGTATCGCTGGGAGAGATGACGAAGTTCATCTGCCACGATACGTCGGCGGCCCATGTTGAGCTGAAGGATGGTCAGTTTATTCATAAAATGTTCTATTTACTACTTCCTGGGACCACTTAACGTGCACAGGGCACTCCCGACTTCCTGCCTTATGCTTCCTTTGGCTAGGTGCGACATTTGCCCGTTCACAGTTTACACAGGACGGGCCTGTCAGATCCTTTTTTCTGGGACATTCTTTCACTAAGTGGCCTCCAGTCCCACACCAAATGCATACTACGGCTTCCGCCTGACACGTGGCCTTTGTGTGGCCATAGCCCTGACATCTCATGCACCGGGGGGCGTCTGGGTAGTCCCTAAAGGTCATCGACCACCATCCTCCATCCAAGCTCCCCATTTCCAGCAAGAGGAAACGAACCGTGGGGTGTACTTCTAACACCCAATTCTTGCTGAACCCGTTCCTTGACACAGAGGAAAATAGTGGTCGAATATCATCAATCACCAGAGGCATATTGGCTGATTTCGCTGTTATCTTTCCCCAAAGAAACCTTGCTAGGTCTTCTGAGCTCCATGCATGCGGAACTCCCCTAACCTCCAACTTGGGTTTTTTTTTCAACGCTAACTTAGCCTGTAATCCTTTTTCTCTTAGCTCTTGCCAACCAATAACTTTTGTAGCGTCCGTTTTCTCTTCTATTCGGACTAAAACAGATCCTGCCTTGGTCGCACGAACTACTGCAGCTTTCACACCTATGTCTGAAGGGGAAGGTAACTTACTGATGATTTCGACCGGGCTCTGGCCCGCCCCACTGATAGTTATGTAAGTAGGCTTCGGTGTAATGGCCGGTTTAGATGGGAGAGCCTTAACTATATCAGCCATGGTCCTAGCCTTGCATTGTAATTGGGCAGCTCCTGAAGTGGCATCTTCAACTGGTGGCTCATTTCCTTTTTTCTGCCCCTCAGTTGTCTTTTTGCTAGCAGCTTTCAATTTTCTTTTCGCTCGCTTGCTTAGGACCTTTTCAAACTGCTCGGTAGGATTTCCCTCTGGTCCTGTTTTTTCTATAGCTGTTTGCGCTGGTTCAGATTCATCACCGATATTTAGCCTCTATCCTTGGAGCCGAGGACTACGCTCGATTTTAATTTATTTTTTTTTAATTTTATTAATATTTCGATTTAATTACTCCTTTTTACTATTTCGATTTAATTAGAAATTTTTATACTGCCTAAGACTCCGTTCCCGTGCAATTTGTATGCTTTCGAGGTACGAAATTGCTGTCTAGCCGAGGGGCGGAGGACGGTGGGTGGTGGGTGGGTCCTGCACCTACCCCCTATTTTTGGCCTCATCCAATTTCCATCACCGATAATTAGCTTCTACCCTTGGAGCCGAGGACTACGCTCAATTTTTTTTTTTTTTTTTTATTATTAAAATTCAAGTAGTCCTTTTTACTCTTTCGATCTAATTGGCAATTTTTATACTGCCTAACACTCCGCTCTCGTTCAATTTGTATGCTTTCGAGGTATGATAACCCAAGTCATAAATTAGGGTTAAGGGGGTGGCTAAGAGTGGTTACACCGATTTTTAATATTATTCCCGCACCTACCCCCTATTTTTGGCCTCATCCAATTTCCATCACCGATAATTAGCTTCGACCCTTAGAGCCGTGGCTACGCTCCTTTTTTTTTTTTTTTTTTTTTTTTATTATTATGATTCAAGTAGTCCTTCATCCTCTTTCGATCTAATTGGCAATTTTTATACTGCCTAACACTCCGCTCTCATTCAATTTGTATGCTTTCGAGGTATGATAACTCAAGCCATAAATTAGGGTTTAGGGGGTGGGTAAGAGCGGTTACACCGATTTTTAATATTATTCCCGCACCTACCCCCTATTTTTGGCCTCATCCAATTTCCATCACCGATAATTAGCTTCTACCCTTGGAGCCGAGGACTACGCTCAATTTTTTTTTTTTTTTTTTATTATTAAAATTCAAGTAGTCCTTTTTACTCTTTCGATCTAATTGGCAATTTTTATACTGCCTAACACTCCGCTCTCGTTCAATTTGTATGCTTTCGAGGTATGATAACCCAAGTCATAAATTAGGGTTAAGGGGGTGGGTAAGAGTGGTTACACCGATTTTTAATATTATTCCCGCACCTACCCCCTATTTTTGGCCTCATCCAATTTCCATCACCGATAATTAGCTTCGACCCTTAGAGCCGTGGCTACGCTCCTTTTTTTTTTTTTTTTTTTTTTTTATTATTATGATTCAAGTAGTCCTTCATCCTCTTTCGATACAACACAACCTAGTAACTCTGTGCAACCTAATGACTTATAATTTATTTTTTGAAGAGAAAAGATTTGGCTCAGCCGGGAGTTGAACCCGGGTCTCCCGCGTTAAATGCGCGGATGCTAACCACTGCACCACAGAGCTCGGCTCAAGGCAGAGCAAATCCTCCCTATTCACTGATACCTACTCCCCCTATCTCACAAATTTTGCGAGTAGTAGCGGGAGGTGGACAAATTGTGTCCAATTTATGATATTTATTGACATGCGTCAATTTTTAAATTATTTTATATTAATCTAATCTTATATCTTATTAATCTAAGGTTTTATCAATAACTTATATCTAATCAATCTTATCTTATATTAATCTAATCTTATATCTTATTGAATATTTTATTTTATTGAGTTTTTTTCACATGAAATGTCCATTTTCAAGGTTAAGGGACTTTAGTCAAAATACAACATGAAAACAATATAATTTTATTCGAAGAATTTACAATCTTTTTCTAAACATTCTTCTCAACCTGACACCAATTTATTTTTTCCCCGGAAAACTCTGAGCTTTGAAGTGAAACAACATCTGAATACGCACTTTGGACTTCTTAATTCCTGAACAGGTAATAACCTGTTGGAGACAAGTCTGGAGAATATAGTGGGTGCGAAAGAACTTCGTAACCCAGTTCTTTCAATTTATGCTTTAATTAATTTTTTAAGTTTTGAAACGAGGGGTCTTGCTTTGTCGTGTAGGAGTATAGGACCCTTCCGATTTACCAATCTAGGTTGTTTTTTAAATAATTTTGCGTCCATTTGGGAAAATTCATTGCAGTAGATTGAAGACGTGATGGTCTCACCTCTAGGCAAAAAGAATTAATGTATGATTCCAGTCATGGACCACCATACTGTAACCATCAATTTTTTTTTTGGTTGAAATTTGGTTTTGGCATTTGTCCTGAGCTTTTGTCGATGATGTCTTACCACTGCCCAGACAGATGCTGATTGTCATTGGAAATCCATATTTTCGAATGGCCGAGCTTATACTAATAAAAAAATATTACACGAAAACAGCGAGTTTCCATATTCATATTTGGAGGTATAGTGTAATTCATTGGGAAGCAAATGTTTATAATTATAATATGTAAACATTTAGAAATAAACAACAGAGACCCGTAAAATCCACTAGGGTAACTGTACCAATAGTTCACAGTTTAAAAAAAAAAATTATATTATTGACACTGTTTACCAACATATCGGTGTTAGGATAACACAGGCCAACGATGAAAAAACTTTTTTAATGAAAATACCTTATTCTTATGTTGTTTAGGTTGCTGAATCCAAATATGATGCTTAAAAAGTTGTATCACCCACCATTTATTCACATTTTATAGTTAAATTCATGAAATA
The DNA here is from genome assembly GCA_911387785.2 of Aelia acuminata. Lineage (NCBI taxonomy): Eukaryota > Metazoa > Arthropoda > Insecta > Hemiptera > Pentatomidae > Aelia > Aelia acuminata. The sequence continues at coordinate 173,743,215 of OU426979.1, forward strand.
AAGAAACATTTTTAGAATTTAACAGCTTTTTCATAGTTAAGATAACATGAAAAAATAGGTCTAATGAACAAAGATGATGTTGGCAGCACTGCTGAAACACATGCTAAACAGCTGATGTTTTGTTTATTTTCAACATAACCTCACTTTTACGTTTCCTGTACATGTGCTCAGTGCAATGTCTCATCGCGGCTGTAAAAACTCTGCTGACAGTTTTTGTTATATTTGTGGTGAGTTTGTTATTAAAAAGCACCAAAGAAACATTACAGACTTTGTGAAAAAGGTTTATCTAGCATACTTTGGAACCAAACTTGGAGACCAGGATAAACCTTGGGCACCGCATAAGGTATGTTATGTATGTGTTGAAGACCTCAGGAAATGGTCAAAAAAAGAGAAAAAACACTTTAAATTTGCTGTTCCCATGATATGGAGGGAACCAAAAAATCATTCCGATGACTGTTACTTTTGCAGTGTAGATATTACTGGTCATAACTCTAAGAACAAGAAGGTAATAAGCTACCCTAACCTTCCGTCCGCCATCCGACCAGTAGGGCACGGTGTAGATTTGCCAATCCCGGAACCACCAGAGGACTTAAATTCTATTGAAACAGAAGTATTTTCTGATGTACAGTCGGAGTTAGATGAACACGATGAAGAATTCCAATGTGTTACAGAAAATGTAGAGCCTAAATTGTTCACTCAGGTCGAGCTTAATGACTTAGTTAGGGATCTGGGCTTAACAAAAGAAAAAGCTGAACTGCTTGGCTCTAGGCTAAAGAAAAGAACTTGCTGGCGGCTGGAACCAGCTTTCATGTGTATAGGAAGAGAGAACAACAATTTTCGAAGTATTTTGAACAAGAGGGTGATTTGGTGTACTGCTCAGACATTCATGGTTTAATGAATGAGTTTGGAATTGAATACAAAACAGAAGATTGGAGGTTGTTTATTGATTCATCCAAAAATAGTTTGAAGGCAGTTTTACTACACAACGGTAACATGTATGCCTCTGTACCTGTCGGTCATTCTGTACATATGAAAGAGAGTTACGAAAATCTAGAAATAGTGTTAAATAAAATAGGTTATTCTGCACACGGTTGGTTGATATGTGGTGATTTGAAAGTTACGTGCATGCTCCTTGGTCAGCAAGGGGGTTTTACCAAATTTCCATGTTTCTTGTGTGAATGGGACAGTAGAGCTCGGAATCAACATTGGTGCAGAAAGAACTGGCCTGCTAGGGAGTCTTTAAAGCCTGGCGAGAAGAACATTTTACGCAAAAACCTTGTAGATCCAAAAAACGTGCTTCTACCACCACTACATATTAAGTTAGGTCTCATGAAACAGTTTGTAAAGGCTTTGCCTAAAGATGGGCTTTGTTTCAAATATCTCTGTCAGAAGTTTCCACACCTTTCAGAAGCTAAACTGAAAGAAGGCGTCTTTACGTTTTTGGGAAATAAAAAAGACCCAGAATATAAGGCTATTGTTGCTAACATGTTAAAAAAATTTGAACAGTTAGGATGTTTGATGAGCCTGAAAGTTCACTTCTTGAGCAGCCACCTCGATTACTTCCCTGAAAATTTAGGAGATGTTAGTGAGGAGCAAGGTGAGCGTTTTCACCAGGACGTTAAAGTGATGGAAAAACGTTACCAGGGCCGCTGGAATACCAACATGATGGGGGATTACTGTTGGTCACTTCACCGGGAAGTTCAGCAAGCTATTCATCGCAGGAAAAGCTACACAAGAAGCTTCAAGGAAAAAAGGGAAAGAAAATATAAAGCAATTCCAGTTGACAAGTGAACCTTGTATCATCACATAAAATTACTATTCCAAGTATTTTACTGTAAATACAAACCATTTTTACGATTCTACAGTGTTTCATTGATTTCCCTATATACTGTAAATGGGTATTAGACTATATAATAAAATACATTTTGCTTGGAAACTAAGGGTGATACATAAAAATTACGAGCAGATTTGGATTCAGCACATAAAAATCTATCAAGATCAGCTATTAAAATTAAAAAAGTTTTCAAAAAGGTTTTTTTTGTTGGCCTGTGTAATCTTTGTTATGAATTTAGTTAGGCCAATCCCCCTAGAAAACTAGGAATACAATATCCTATGGTCTACATTTACGGTTTATATAAGAAATGATTTCTTAGAAACTTGTAAAATGAACCAATAGTAAACACATCTTTACAAAAATGTAAAGGTTTGGAAAGTTGACATTTATGGTTTTAAAGTTGGCATATGCATATTTGATGTTTGTTGTTTGTTTGTTTAACGTCCATTTTTATGCTACTAAGGCTAATCGGACGATGCTACAGAGGGAATCTCGTTAACCCATTTATGCGCGTCCAAGGTGGTCGTACCGAGCCAGTGGCCTACTCCGATCACCCCTGCACAAGGGGACAGAACCTGCTAACCAGCCTGACCCCAACAAACACTCATGACCTATACAGGTCGGCGCTTGGTGGACTCAGCAACCACGATCACCACGTCCGTACCAGGCACCCCAGGGGTCCTGGCACCACCCAACGATGACGCCCGGGAGAGCGTCATCCCCGTGGTATCATTTGGCATCACCGCCTCAACTCCCGAATCGATAGCGGGCCGGACAACCTGTCCTACGGATGCTCCTACTTAGGGCATGATGGCGGGGGCTTACCACCGTGGCCTAAGGAGGACTGGTCCCGTGCCAGCGCCTCTGTCGTTCCCCCTCCCAGGGGGAAACACAAGGATGTGACAGTAGGCGTTGCAGGGGATTGGGCAAGCGGGGAACAACAGACAGTGAGTGGGGCACTATAGCCTGATGTTCCCACATGAGGGTAGGAAGACTCGCGCACCCGTCTTCCGCCTCAGCCCCCCTCTACCCCTGCACTTTGCACGGACGATGCTACAGTGGGAGTCCTAAATTTTGCCTATCCAGTTATAACTAGAATAGGGATCTTTAACGAGTACCAGGCATCGTACAGGCTCGGGACCGCCATTTTACGTCCTATCCGAGGGACGGCATAGCTAAGGATTTATTACTCCCATTAAAATATCCTAGGGCCACCGCTGGAATCGAACCCGCGATCTTTAGTATTGTAGGTTGCCATGCTAACCAGAACACCACAGGTGACCCCATGCATATTTGATTTCCTATGATTTTTAATAGGTAATAAGGACTACAACAAAAGTTAATATTTTTTTAATTTATAAATTAGTAAATTCATAATGGAAAAAAAATAAAATTTCCACACTTTAATTATTTTATACATGAAAAGCTTAAATGAGTCAAAAAAAAAACAAAAACAAACATATTTAAATGAAAAATGAGATCACCCAGTTAAGTAAGTGTGATAAATAGATTTTTGTATTGGCCTACCTTTCGTTTTTTTAATTTTGGGTTTGCACAATTTTCGACTCTCCAATGATGTACTTCACTCTTCCAGTGCCCTTTTAGACAATTACAGATGGCCATATTCATTGGTTGGATGAAATGTGTAGCATTTTGATAGAGTGCAACTAATAGCAAGAATCCCATGTTCTTTGCAGAATCGGGAAGTGGGGAGAGTCAGATGAGAAGCTTGTCCATATAGGAATAGGATTATTGGCAATGCAATTTTGCTCTCAACGATCCATAGATAGAGCACACTAGCTATAAATTCATAAAAAAAGACACCTTTCATCCATACAGACTCAGACTTTCATAAACCAACCCCTGATGGAACACTATTGGCTAATTCTGGCGGTAGTTGACATCGATGTCAACTATTGAAATTATGAATTGATATCTGTTCTAATAGTTGACAACTACATTTAAGCCCTAAAACATTGTATGAATATATTAAAAAAGGATATCAAATGTTTCTCATGTGCTTAATGAATACCAGAAAAGTAATTAAAACATAATTGAACTCAAATAAACCAACTAAAAAGCTTATTTAACTTGACTTCCACCTTAATAACACAGGGTATCAGAAACCAAGTTTTCGCCATTACAACCTCTCACAAATAAGCTTTAGTTTTCATCAAACTAATGCCGATGGCAGCACAGCTAACCAGTATAACTTGGCAAATTACCACCAAATTTTGAACCAAAATAATCAACCTTGAATCTTATTATTCACACTTTCTGTGCAAAATTTCAACTATTGGAGAACTGTCAACTTATGGTACAGTTACCCTATGTATTTCAAAAATTATAAAATCGACATTTCATGTGAAATAACCCAATACAGTAAACCCTCGATATAGCGAACTGGTAGGGGGTTTGAAATTCATAGTTCGCTATAACGAGATTCGTTATAACCGAGGGTTCTTTTTTTTTTTAGCCAATGCTCACACTAATTTGATCGTATTTAGAAGGAAATTCATTCATTAGAACTAGTTAAATTAAAACGCATGTATGTAATTTATTTTTAAATAAACTACATATTGATTAAATAATGAGATTCATTAATTTACCTGCCAAGTTCACTTGTGAGTTCTTTAGCCTTAGCTTTAATAAGAGGGTCTGAGATTGGTATTTCAGATCTCATTTGTTCAATTGTTTTCCAAATATCCATGAGCCGCAGAGCGCAGTCGTTTATTTGATGCTGAAGTTAATCCTTGGGCTGCGGTTGAATCTATTTTATCTTTGTTTTTTATAACGGTTGAAAATGTTGATTTTGGAATGCCATATTTTTCTGCGATTGTTTTCTTACTTAGAATTCCCGATTCAATATCCTGGAGGATTTCAAATTTTTCCTCGATTGATAAGGATCTACGTTTGTGACACATGTATACCAACGAACTCATTGTGTATTAAAAAAAAACAGTGTAAACGACTACAGAACACTGATTCAAATAATACATACAGGTCGAAACAGTACTGAGCTAGTTTTGAGAAAAAAGTCAATGGAATCAGAGAGAGAGCAAAAGAAAATCGGATTAGTTAAGAGTAAAAAAAAAACACCTCAATTCTAGAAACTGGAGCTACTTTGTCTTCCCGCGCTTATTCTGCGTAATACAGTAAAAATATATATTAAAACTTCTAGCAGTTCGTTATAGCAGAATATATTAATTCTCAGGCATCAAATTTAGTTCGTAGTTCGCACTACCGAGGGATTTCGCCATAACGAGGTGTTCAGCAGAAATATAATGGTAATTTTGGGGGGATAGTATTTTGGTTCGCTATATCGAGGTGTTCGTTATATCCGAGTTCGTAATAATGAGGGTTTACTGTATATGTAATACTTGGGAAGTTGAAGTACTCCTGTGAAGAGAAGAATGATTCCTAAAGTATCATAAGAATTAAAAATCTGGTGCGTGCGCGCAACACACAACTTTCACTTACCAACTTACTTAGATAAGAAATTGACGTGTTTTGTTAAATATCATTTCCCAAAGTCAAACATTTTTCTACATTAGTATCTTATTTTTATTAATCGTTAAAGCCGTTTTTGAGTAAATAAAAAACCCCGTGAAAATGATACAAAATTTATTAAGTAAAGTCCCCCCTTCGGTTGATCAATTTTGATGAAATGTTGGCTATCACATATTTGGCATATACATACATCAAATACCCAGTTTGGTCACAATCGTGAAAGCCGTTTTTGAGTAAATAAAAAAAGCACGTAAAAATGATACAAAATTTATTAAGTAAAGTGCCCCCTGCGGTTGATCAATTTTGATAAAATTTTTACAGACATATCTCGGGCATATAAATAGATCAAATACTAAGTTTAATCAAAATCGTTAGAGCCGTTTTTGAGAAAATCAAAAAAACACGTGAAAATGTTACACAATTTATTAAGTAAAGTCCCCCCTCCGGTTAATCAATTTTGATGAAATTTTTACAGTCATATCTCGGGCATATAAATACATCAAATACCCAGTTTGATCAAAATCGTTAAAGCCGATTTAGAGTAAATAAAAAAAGCACGTAAAAATGATACAAAATTTATTAAGTAAAGTGCCCCCTGCGGTTGATCAATTTTAATGAAATTTTTACAGACATATCTCGGGCATATAGATAGATCAAATACTAAGTTTAATCAAAATCGTTAGAGCCGTTTTTGAGAAAATCTAAAAAAACCTAAAAAGTTATTAAGTAAAGTACCCCCTCCCTTTAAGTAATTTTGATGAAATTTATGCTGTCACATCGCGAGCATATACCTACACTAAATACCCAATTTCAGGATCGCACGGTTTATAGTTTTTGAGCTAGTCTGTTCACACACACACAGACACACACACACACAGACCATTTCGCGGGACTTGGTCATTTCGACTCAGGGGACCCCAAAACGTGTATTTCCGTTGAAAACCGGAAGTCGAATTTTTTTACGATCGCAATACTTCCACTTACTATATATTTCATATATAGGTAAGTGAAAGTAAAAATATACCAGTCAAACAAACCAGACAAGAAAAATAAATAATTTATAGAAAGAAAACAAGTTGGGAATCATATTTCTCATTGTATCAGCATTAAAAATAGACGAAGCAATATCTTAACCTGCTGAGTCAATACAGTTATAAAGACAGTATTGTATTAGTCAATAAATCATCAACGAAATGAAGTAGAAACAACTTCTCGGAATTGGACTAATTTCTCTAATAGATTCTAAAAATTGGAATGGAAATAAATTTAAAAAAAAAACTGTTGAAGCACTTTACAGTTTATTTAAAATCGACAAGCTACTCGTATATTGCTCAATTCCCCTAACTAGATGTTGATTCATCTCAACGGTAAACCTGCCGTCAAATTTTAAGTAAACATTCCTTCATTCATAGCCAATTAACCTTTCGTGAAAAGAGAAAAAAAAAATCTTTTCAGAACAAAACAGCCTAATTAACGGTAATGATGTTTACGCACTGATATGTTTGCTTAGGCAGTTAAATATCCTTAGCGAGTGATTACACCTTCAAATTGTTGATGGTTAATTACAGAAAAAGGTTCTTTTCCGTTTCGAGTAGTGCTGTTATTAAACTTTTATCTCTGTTATAACGTTTATTATTTTGGACGCTTGATTTTAAACATCTTTTGTTATTATCAACTAACATCATACTTAGAATTCCCGATTCAATATCCTGGAGGATTTCAAATTTTTCCTCGATTGATAAGGATCTACGTTTGTGACACATGTATACCAACGAACTCATTGTGTATTAAAAAAAAACAGTGTAAACGACTACAGAACACTGATTCAAATAATACATACAGGTCGAAACAGTACTGAGCTAGTTTTGAGAAAAAAGTCAATGGAATCAGAGAGAGAGCAAAAGAAAATCGGATTAGTTAAGAGTAAAAAAAAAACACCTCAATTCTAGAAACTGGAGCTACTTTGTCTTCCCGCGCTTATTCTGCGTAATACAGTAAAAATATATATTAAAACTTCTAGCAGTTCGTTATAGCAGAATATATTAATTCTCAGGCATCAAATTTAGTTCGTAGTTCGCACTACCGAGGGATTTCGCCATAACGAGGTGTTCAGCAGAAATATAATGGTAATTTTGGGGGGATAGTATTTTGGTTCGCTATATCGAGGTGTTCGTTATATCCGAGTTCGTAATAATGAGGTTAATCAATTTTGATGAAATTTTTACAGTCATATCTCGGGCATATAAATACATCAAATACCCAGTTTGATCAAAATCGTTAAAGCCGATTTAGAGTAAATAAAAAAAGCACGTAAAAATGATACAAAATTTATTAAGTAAAGTGCCCCCTGCGGTTGATCAATTTTAATGAAATTTTTACAGACATATCTCGGGCATATAGATAGATCAAATACTAAGTTTAATCAAAATCGTTAGAGCCGTTTTTGAGAAAATCTAAAAAAACCTAAAAAGTTATTAAGTAAAGTACCCCCTCCCTTTAAGTAATTTTGATGAAATTTATGCTGTCACATCGCGAGCATATACCTACACTAAATACCCAATTTCAGGATCGCACGGTTTATAGTTTTTGAGCTAGTCTGTTCACACACACACAGACACACACACACACAGACCATTTCGCGGGACTTGGTCATTTCGACTCAGGGGACCCCAAAACGTGTATTTCCGTTGAAAACCGGAAGTCGAATTTTTTTACGATCGCAATACTTCCACTTACTATATATTTCATATATAGGTAAGTGAAAGTAAAAATATACCAGTCAAACAAACCAGACAAGAAAAATAAATAATTTATAGAAAGAAAACAAGTTGGGAATCATATTTCTCATTGTATCAGCATTAAAAATAGACGAAGCAATATCTTAACCTGCTGAGTCAATACAGTTATAAAGACAGTATTGTATTAGTCAATAAATCATCAACGAAATGAAGTAGAAACAACTTCTCGGAATTGGACTAATTTCTCTAATAGATTCTAAAAATTGGAATGGAAATAAATTTGAAAAAAAAAAAACTGTTGAAGCACTTTACAGTTTATTTAAAATCGACAAGCTACTCGTATATTGCTCAATTCCCCTAACTAGATGTTGATTCATCTCAACGGTAAACCTGCCGTCAAATTTTAAGTAAACATTCCTTCATTCATAGCCAATTAACCTTTCGTGAAAAGAGAAAAAAAAAATCTTTTCAGAACAAAACAGCCTAATTAACGGTAATGATGTTTACGCACTGATATGTTTGCTTAGGCAGTTAAATATCCTTAGCGAGTGATTACACCTTCAAATTGTTGATGGTTAATTACAGAAAAAGGTTCTTTTCCGTTTCGAGTAGTGCTGTTATTAAACTTTTATCTCTGTTATAACGTTTATTATTTTGGACGCTTGATTTTAAACATCTTTTGTTATTATCAACTAACATCATTTGGGTAACACGAATTTCTCTAAACTTTTCACCTGGGTTTTTGGCGTACTGGAATTCTTGAGGAATTTTCAACGGAAGGAATTTTGAAAAGGAAATTTGTTGGAATGTCTTTCAACCAGGGATCGAAAATAGCTTTTATTTTAAAAAAGTTTAAGTTAAACATAATTTTTTTTACCATTAACTTTTTCATAGCGAAAACATTTTGATAAAGTTATCTTAATACGTTTATCCAAATAACTTTCGTCATAAAAGTTCATTTCAAAAAGTTATTTTGAAACTTATTTATAAAAAGATTTTAGTTAAAGTAAATAATTGCGGAAATGCAAACATTATTTTAATAGATTACAATTTTTAATTTTTTGTAAATATATGTATTATTTTTAAATTAAAAATCTGGTGCGTGCTCGCAACACACAACTTTCACTTACCAACTTACTTAGATTAGAAATTAATGCGTTTTGTTAATTGCCACTTTTCGAACAGAACGGCTTTAATTATGAACAATGGACTGTCATTAAAGACGTACTCCGCATGCGTGGGCTCAACGAGTTTTATGAGTTGACTGAATATTTTCTTTTTTTCTCCTCTTTATGTTTCCTTTATTATCATCATATCTCATATTTAGCCATTTCTTATTTTTAGGCGTAACGAGAGACAGTTAATTTCTCCATATAAACAAAAACAAAGGTACTTTATAGGAAACAAACAAACAAAAAAGGCCCCAACCCCCCCCCCCCCAAAAAAAGCCCTCTCAGGACATTTTAATAATGATAAAGCTTACCTGATATTAAAGAAAATCTAATTTTCATTAAACACGACGAATTTGATGAAAATAGTTAAAGCCGTTTTTGCGATAATCGAAAAAGAGGTAAAAATTGGTAAAAAAGTTATAAAAAAAAGTGTCCCCTCCGTTTGACCAATTTCGATGAAATGTTGGCTATCACATCTTTGGCATATACATACATCAAATACCCAATTTGATCAAAATCGTTAAAGCCGTTTTTGAGTAAATAAAAAAAACACGTGAAAATGATATAAAATGTATTAAGTGAAGTCCCCCTTCCGGTTGATTAATTTTGAAGAAATTTTTACAGTCGTATCTCGGGCATATTATTACATCAAATACTCAGTTTAATCAAAATCGAGCCGTTTTTGAGAAAATCGAAAAAAAACGTAAAACGTTATTAAATAAAGTACCCCCTCCCTTTGAGCAATTTTGATGAAATTTTTGCTGTCATATCGCGGGCATATACCTACACTAAATACCCAATTTCAGGTTCGCGCGGTTTATAGTTTTTGAGCTAGTCTGTTCACACGCACAAACACACACACACAGACCATTTCGTGGGACTTGGTCATTTGGACTCAGGGGACCCCAAAACGTGTATTTCCGTTGAAAACCGGAAGTCGAAATTTTTCAAGATCGCAATACTTCCACTTAATATATATTACATATGTAGGTAAGTGAAAGTAAAAAGTTATTGTTAAACTCATACTTTAATTTTAATTGCACAAAAGGTTTAGGGAACCTTAAATTTTTGAAGAAAAACTTTTATGATGAAGTTATTTAAAAACTTTTTTTGAGCAAACTTTGTCGTAATAAGTTTTTCAAATACTTTTAAATTAAAACTTATTTAAAAAGGTTAATGACCTTTTCGACCCCTGCTTTCAACCATTTTTTTATCATATTGTGACGTGAACAAAAACAGATGATAATTTCTGGTACATTGAAAAGATTTCTAGTATTTGCCTGAACCGTTACATTCATGTATTAGTTCCAAAACAGATGTTGGAATGATCTAGAACATTCTGGGTTGTCCTATTTCGGATTGAATACAAGTAGCGAGTTCTAAAGTAGGAAGGAGAATCGAACATCGAAGCATACGGTTACTTTTGAGTCATGGTTTTTTCATTGGTTGTTACTGTTTTGTTGGCGTCAATAAAAATGTCTAAAACCACATTTTGTGATACAATATTTTCAAAATACATCAATAAAAATTATTCCATCCGGTCAATTACGTTTTGTAACCAGGTTATAAGGGTTGATATACGAAGTAGGTTTTTTGACCACGTTGTGACGTATTAGAGAATTTCTTGTAGTTCTTGCTTTCAAAATTCCTGTATGATTACCCATCCCTTCCCCCCCGAAATCAGGTAAATTTGTTTTTAATTGATAATTAGGTAACCCAAAACGATAATAATACCGACGATTTAAAGGCATCTCAGGGGGCCACCTGTTATATATTGGTTAGCATGGCAACCTACAATACTAGAGATCGCAGGTTCACGCCCAGCGGTAGCCCTAGGATTTTTTAATGGGATTTTCCTTGGCCATGCCGTTCCTCGGATATGAGGTAAAATGGAGGACCCGAGCCTGTACGATGTCAGGGACTCCTTGAAGATCCCTATCCTAATTATACCTGGATAGGCCAAATTTAGTAATCACACTGTAGCATCGTCCGATTAGCCTTAGTGTCATAAAGTGACGAAAAACAAAACAAAAAAACAAACAAAGGCATCTCGGGTCTTATTTACTTCAGGGGCGCCAGTTACTTTTCATAGTAACATGATCACTATATGAGATAGCAGTTCAGATTATTTTGAACAAAATTTACTTCCAATATCTCCTTGATGATTACTACCTTAGTTTTGTTTATGTGGTAGGTTACACTGAAAACCATTTTATTCTAAATTATAAGCAACTAGCTGTATGTCCCGGTTTCACTCGGGAAATTTAATTTTACAAATGAAACGGTCGATTTCGTAAAAAAACCATTGTAAAGCGAGATCATTACGATTTTTATTAGGATAAAGAATATCAGCTGAAGATCTGATGCAAGTTATACAATTTTAATATGCACCTGGTATGAAAGAACCACTGAGCGAAATTTGGAGAATTTAGGATCAACGGTATGGATTTCTATAAAGAACAAACAAACAAACAGAAATATTGCCATGCAGTTTCAGCTTCTCGCAAATCGGCTTGCCTAAGCCTCTGTGGCGCAAGGCGGGCCTCGTATTCCTGGGCAGACTCAGTTTCCCGCGATTCTGCCTGTCTAAGCTTCTGTTGTTCCATCCTATTTTGATGTTCGTCGAGAGTTTCAGCTGCTCGTATTTGACGTTGTTTATTAGCTTTTGAGCTCACTACTCCTATTGAAGCTCGCTTCTTAGGAGGCATTTTTAAAAAATGAATTTACCATACATGTGAATAAACGTATTGTAATGTTAAAAAAACATATGGTTTAAAAATCTCGGAACTCGACGCCTGCCAAGGGACGGTCTTACCGGACCTTGTTGGCCTCTTCAAAATCTATAAAATGAATTTTAAGGCCGTTTTTTCGACTCAAACGGTCGATTTCGCAAAAAAAAACCATAGTAAAGGGAGATCATGACGAATTTTATAACGATAAAGAATATACCCAGAGATTGGCTGAAGCTATGCAATTTTAATATGGACGGGTGTTCGCACCTGGTATCAAAGAACCACTGAGCGAAATTTGGAGAATTTAGGACAAACGGTATGGATTTCTATAAAGAACAAATAAACAAACAAACAAACAGAATTCCATCTTTATTTATATAGATGATCACAGCGAGCACTTGGTAAATCCCGTAACAGGAGCTCATACCCAAAGGATTGAGTCTCTATGGGCAAGCATTAAAAGGCGCAATAAAATAGAATGTGGGACAAAAAAGAGCCATCTTAACTCATATTTATGAGAATTTGTTCGGTGGAGGCGATATGAAAAAGATGACTTATTCCAAAAGGATGTTAAAATCAATCAAAAAGTTTTGGCCGCCTGGTTAATTCTAGTTCTACTTATGTTAGTGTGCCAAAGTATTTCCATCTTAATAAATGTTATTTACGTCCTTATTTATATTTTTCAAACATATGACATTGATTAATAATATAAGATCCAAAATCATAGTTAATGTAAAAATTTTTTTTTTAGGCTCTTGTCGTATTATCGAAAGGGATATTGATAGACAGAGTGCTGAGTTCAGTATAGTAACGTGAAACACAAACCATATTATTGAAAGGAATTTTAGACTTTTTTTTGGAACAGATACCAACTGTTCTAGTACAAGTTTGTGACTGTTCGAGAACCTTCTAATTCAGTTTAAATATAAGGAGTGTTGGACTGGAGTCTTAGGGCCGCGGCCCGCCGTCTTACGGCCGGCCGTATTTATGAACGTTCCTAAGGAACGCCTTACTAAAGGCTTCCTTAAAATGCACACCTTTAGCTAACCTTAACAAAATTTTCATTTTATTAACATATTATTAATTAATTTAGAGAATGATCCCAGTTTCTTATTAAAGCCTACAGCAACTACTTCAAGCAGCCGCTTAAAATGATAGTTGATATATATCGGAAGAAAAAAAAATCGACCGAAATATTTGAACACGTTCTCTTTTCTAATGGGGCACAAATGAACATTGAAAAAAAAAAAGAAAAAGAAATAAGGTATAGTAATGATAGCAAAAATAAAGATTCTCAAGTTATTTTTTTACAAAAAAAAAAGTTTTAATCTTTTGATAGTTTATAACTTACAGTGAGGTAGGCTAGGAGGGAGGTGTAAATGACACATTTATTTATTGACGAGATTTTTAAGGAATTGATGTGTTGTTTAACTAAAATATTGTTAATTGGGATTAGTAAGGAGTACACCTGAAGATGAGGCATTAACCTCGAAACGTTGTGAATGTTGTAAAGAATTGAAAATATATTTATATCAAAATGCTTGGGCGTCACCAGCAGCAAATTATTGGCGAGAGGGGGGGCTCAATATTTTCCTAGATACGGTAGGTATAAATTCGAGGGGTCAAAATTTGAAATAATAAACCCTAAAAACAACTGTTGGGGCATTTAAATTCATCCTCCAACGCTGTACTTTAAAGTCTCTTAAAACTTGTAAATTTATGCCTCAGTTATACATTAAAATAGGGAGTTGTTATGGGCCAAAATTTCTTGATTGAATTTTAGCCAAGATTTCTTCTGATCCTGATACCACTAATTTAGTTGCTTTCCATCTGGAATCGATGGAAAGGAAGATCAAGCTTCTTGGTTTAAAAAAGAAATCGAGACATACCTGGGATATGAAACTTGTTACATATCTAACTTTGTACAATGTGTGCTGTAACTAACTAATATTTTATATTTATATTTTATTGATTAACACGTTAGGTGCGGCATCGGTCCCCAGGGTCCGATGTCTTACATTCCCCTCTTAACAGCCGATTTTCACATGAAAATGTCCGAAAGTCCGAACACTTCAAACACTCAATTAAGTCCATTTTTAATGAGATTATTGCATTTTAGTGCAGAAAATGTTGCTAACCGTTGAAATTCTGCTGTTTTTTTAGAATCGGACTCCGAGGTCCGATTTTCGATAAAGTATGGCTTAAATCCTGTATCGGCATGTCCTGAGCCTATTATGTTTAATTCCAATCCTTACAAAGAGAAAAGGCCCTTGAGACGCTTATTTAATTCACTTTTTAGTCAAAAGATAACGCTTTCGTCAAAGCATTCCCATCGGACCCGGATATCGGCTGTGGCTTATGCTAGCAGTCGGACCCCGGGGACCGATACCGTATTAGTAAAATCTCATGTTTATTTAGTTTTTTACAATGGGTCCCCTCCCGCCACAATATTGGAGGGGGGGGCGCGTCCCCCCGGGTCAAAATGGAAGATGTGAATTTTCACTGTTTTACAAAATTGGAATAAAAAAGTTTAATCATGTCATATGTGGAATTCCACCTACTTTCCACTCACTACCTTAAAAAGAAGTTTTTTTCAGATGAAAAGATCTAAGAAAGGAGTTCTTTTTGTATGTGTGCCAAGCCATATCGGCGTAGTAGGCAACGAAATGGCCGATAGAGCAGCCAAATCAGCTCACGGATTAGATAACACAGAAATTTCCTTTTTATCGAGCACAGAACTATTCTTGCCTCATAGAAAAGAGATTTGGAAGAAGTGGCAGGTAACATGGGATGGGCAAGTTCTTAATAAACTTCGCATGATCAAGAGATCAGTTAGGAGATGGTCATTACTCGCCTCCACATAGGGCACTGCCGCCTCACCCACGGCTACCTAATGGCTAAAAAGCCAGCACCTCAATGCACACAGTGCAAAACATTACTATCTGTGAGGCACATAATCGAAGAGTGCCCGGTTTATAATGACAAGATGATCCAGATGGTAATTACTCGGACTATCGCTAGAGCATTAGGAGCAAATCAGAAGATGACCAGAGAACTCTTGAGTTTTATTAAAGAAGTGGGGCTCTACCCTCTCATATAACAGCTACGCCCTTTCTAATTTGCGGGTGATGATAACCTTCGCTGCTTTTCACTCTGTTTAAATAAATAAATAAATAAAATAAAAAAGAGGTTTTTAATTTTCGGTTGTGTCTATTTTTAATATTTTGAAATATTCGTGTAGTATAGTAGTATGTATATATATATCACACAAACTAGATCCATCATATATAACCAAACTTAGTGAGACATGAGACTTGCGGACGGTGGTATTAATCACCCTGTAATTAATTAATGCTTAGAGCTGCGATTAATCAAAGATGTCAATTCGGTTTCAGCCGTTCTCGGTCCCATGTGATCACGTATATTAATTGATCAGCTATAGTTAGTAACAGCTGAGCTTAGTACTTATGGGGGATGATTAAAAGGGATCTGTGGCTAACATCAATAAATATATTTACTTACGAGGAGTCCCGGCCACGCGTTGCTGTGGCTCAATAGCTACCTATTATGTTGAATTAATTGAGGAGGTGAGGTGCAAAACTCGTTAGTTCCATTTTAACTTTCACTTACCTATATATGAAATATATAGTAAGGGAAAGTATTGCGATCGTGAAAAATTTCGACTTCCGGTTTTCAACGGACATACACGTTTTGGGGTCCCCTGAGACCAAATAACCAAGTCCCGCGAAATGGTCTGTGTGTCTGCGTGTGTGTGTGTGAACAGACTAGCTCAAAAACCATAAACCGTGCGAACCTGAAATTGGGTATTTAGTGTATGTATATGAAGCAAAAATTTCATCAAAATTGGTCAAAGGGAGGGGGTACTTTATTTAATAACTTTTTACGTTTTTTTCGATTTTCTCAAAAACGGCTCTAACGATTTTGATTAAACTTAGTATTTGATGTATTAATATGCCCGAGATATGACTGTAAAAATTTCATTAAAATTGATCAACCGCAGGGGACACTTTACTTAATAAATTTTGTATCATTTTCACATGCTCTTTTTATTTACTCATAAACGGCTTTCACGATTGTGATCAAACTGGGTATTTGATGTATGTATATGCCAAAGATGTGACAACCAACATTTCATAAAAATTGGTCAAACGAAGGGGGCACTTTATTTCATAACTTTTTTTTCCAATTTATAGCTAAATTTAATTTAAATTTAAATTTAAATTATCTCAAAAACGGCTTTAATGATTTTGATCAAATTCGCCATGTTTAATGAAAAAAAGGTGTTCTTTAATATCAGGTAAGCTTTATCGTTATTAAAATGTTCTGAGGGGGCTTAAATCGGGAAGGGGCTTTTTTTGTTTTCCTGTAAAGTACCCTTGTTTTTGTTTATATGGAAAAATTAACTCATTAAGCCTAAAAATAAGAAATGACTAAATATGAAATATGAAAAAAATCAAGTAAACATATACAGGAGAAAAAAAGAAAAATATTCCGTCAACTCATTAAATGCGTAGAGCACACGCATGCGGCGGAGTACGCCTTTAATGACAGACCATTGTTCATAATTAAAGCTGTTCTGTTCATTTAATGGAAATTATTTGTTTCCATGGTAACTAAATGAAGTTTTCAACAACTACATAGAGAATTATAAAATCAGACGACTTGGAGTATTATGCTTACATGGCCGAATTATCGTAAGTAAAATCTTTTATTTAATAATAAAAAAAAAAATAGTGTTTTTTATAGAGCTAATAAAAACTAAATTAAGAAATGAATGTGGAAAAATGTGTCTTTGAGAAGTGGCAATTAACAAAACACATCAATTTCTAATTTATGTAAGTTAGTAAGTGAAAGTTGTGTGTTGCGCGCACGCAACCATATTTTTTTTTTTAAAATTGAGATGGCAGTGGATTCTGAAAGATATTTTAACGCTCTTTCAACATATCTTATCAGTTTGAAGAAAAACTTATTATTCCTTAAGTATTTTTGTTATACAAAATAGCGGTTTGTTGCAAAACTGATTCTTTCCATAGCCCATTGTGTTTAATAACTGGTTCGTTACTTGTTTTGATGCAAAACTCTTTCGTTCCAATAATCACTTCTCAATTTCCACCCATCCCATTCATTCACTTCAGCAGTTTCTGTTACTCTTTCTGAACAAAATATCGAAAGCTCCTTAAACTCGCGTGTTTTATTTCAGTTTATACTCGATTCTTCTTACCTAGCTATGTTAATAATTGATTTTTCAATGGCTCCAACAAGCTGAAAGACGTTGATAATATGCTGAAAAAGCGATGTTTTATATTAAAAAAAAAAAGTTTTAAGTCAGTGGGTGGTATTATTTTGTAAAATGGTACCGAATCCATTTATAAAATGGTTGTTAACCTAGATAAATATTACTTATTAAGAAGATCAACTTAGGCTGTGGGAATTAAACTCGTTCTTACCAATTTGGTGAGCAGCAAAAGTCCTTCCTTTAAACATTTTGTTGCTAAACTTTATCATTTCATATTTTGTACTTTTCTTTCTTACCTCTAAATCAGTAATTTTTTTTATTCCAAGCTCACTTACACAGGGTAGCTGAACCTTTAGAAGGCAAAAAAAAAAAATCACCTTTATCTGGCCACTCTACAAGACGTGGTAAGTTTTTTGAGTTTCCTGAAAAATGTGTTCGGGTGGAACGAACGAGTTTTGCATCTCACCTCTTCAATTGTATCCTATTATTTTTAGTACATTCATATCAAAATTGATATGAAATTTATCAAAACTGATGAATATAACGTTCCAGCTAATCTAAAAATCAACGGGATTTAAAATAAAACTTTACGCCAAATTTAAAATTGTTTAGTAAAGAATTTAGAAGCTTACATTAATTTTTTCATCTCATATTTGATTATAGTAAATCTTAATGATCCATTTATTTAGCACTTACTGGATTATTTCATCCAAGGCGAGATTAAATATAAGTAACACATGTAAAAGGAACTAATAAAGTATATAATTGGAATAGGGTTTAGTACAAACACAATGGACAGTTAGCTAAAATGTACAAAATTATTCTTTTGTTCTAACACATATTAATTAAATTCAGAATATAGCACATGATGATATGAGATATTGTCTGCTTGTTGAGGTTCCACCTGAAACATGTCTTACATTAATGCTTTGCGTATTAATGAGATTATTAAGATATCCTTGGAAAAAGGAAACAATAAAAAAAAAAAGCCGAGTACAATTTATACGTTTGAAATGGATATAACTCTCCTTGTACGTTTGAAATGGATATAGCGGTAAAGATATGATATAATTCAAGCAGTTTGTCTTGGTGTAAAGCTAAGATGTTATTTTCTTGACTTGTATAAAATAAATAGACACTCCATGAATTGTGAATGAGGCTTGTGCAAAGGGGTAGAGACTGTGAAAGCTACTGAATAAATGAAAGACTGAGGTAGATAGGAGTAGGGGGGGGGGACATGTCGCTATTCCTGTCCTGTCCCGTACGGAGCGCCACCTAGAATAACTTTATCGATATCAGTCTGCAATCGATTCCCACTCTTAATATTTAATAATAATAATAATAATAATAGTAAAGGCTTAATGAACTCAAAAGTTCTCTAAGTCCCCCACTCCGAATCTAACTCCATAGGTATGGAACCTTACACCCCTGGAAAATCCAACAGTGTTGCCGATCGCCCAACTAGCTGGAAAAAGTTCAAAAAGCCTTAAAACCACATTATTTTGTAATACATTGTAATAATAATATATTTATTAAATACATTAATTTAAGAATTATTGTGGGTGACCAGCTTGTTTTTAAATTATTTTAAATAACTTATTTTTGAAGAGAAAAGATTTGGCTCAACCGGGTGTTCCACGTGACATGCGCGGTATTCCAACCACTGCACAACGGAGCTCGCTTCCAAACGGTGCCAAACCCTTCCTCTTCACTGACACCTCTCCCACTACATCGCAAGTTTTGCGAGTGTTTACGGGAGGTGGACAATTTTTGTCCAATTTTGGGCATCTCTTGACGTTGGTCAATTTTTAAATTTTGTATTAATTTAAGCACTATTGTAGGTGACCACCTTGTTTTTAAATTATTTTAAATAATTTATAATTGAAGAGAAAAGATTTGGCTCCGCCAACAGTCGCGTGTAAATAATTTAAAAATTGACGAACGTCAAGAGATGCCCAAAATTGGACAAAAATTGTCCACCTCCCGTTAATACTCGCAAAACATGTGATATTGTGGGAGAGGTGTTGTTAGTGAAGAGGAAGGATGTGGCACCGTCACGCGGAAGACCCGGGTTCGACTCCCTGCGGAGCCTAATCTTTTCTCTTCAAAAATAAATTATTTAAAAAAATATTTAAATATTAAATATTTTATGATAAAATGTCAAAATAGAGTCTAAAATAAAGATTGTTTCTTATTTAAGATTTTTCTTTAAGTCTACAATGTGCGTGCCGAAAAGGCTCAAAAACGACTCCACTTAGGATTAAGGAAGTTATGTCAGCGTGTTGCCATATAACCCCTAACGGAGAAGAAGGTTTCTTTTTACTTTCACTTACCTATATATGAAATATATAGTAAGTGGAAGAATTGCGATCGGGAAAAATTTCGACTTCCGGTTTTCAACGGAAATACACGTTTTGGGGTCCCCTGAGTCGAAATGACCAAGTCCCGCGAAATGGTCTGATTGATTAACCTTTTGAGTAGTACAGTGAGCGAATAAAAACAGACATAAAACAATAAAGGATAGCTGAGTTGACTGATTATAAATCGAAAATAAACTTTGAAGTGTTCTTATTGTATGTAATTATGAAAAATGGTTTTATTACTATGTATGATGAGCATTCCAGATTAGATTAGATTAGATTTTTATTATGGACACGCAACATCTAAGGTCTTTTGTGCCCTTTAAGTATTCAAAAATTGGTACACACATATACATACCCACACATACATTCACATATACATACATACATACATATAAACACATATACATACCTCTATACATGTACACATATACACATACATACCTCTATGTACACATTTGTACAAACATATACATACTAGTACATGCGCAAATATACACTAATACATATCTATAGACACAGACATATATAAATACATGTATATATACATATATAATAAAACCATGTTTACACGTAGACACAACTGCACAAAATGCCATTGCGTCCACATGCACACACCCTATACTATACAAAATATCTTAACGTCATCACACATGTATTTATAAACACATTTATCCATATATACACATATATGTAAATCTCCACTTAATTTCGATTCATTTATTTATTTATCTTTCGGGTTTCCACGTTATATTTTATTAATAAAACCATTTTTCTTTAGGAATTCGATAATTATTCCTATGTTGTGTTCATTATCGCCTAATAATGTTTGGATATTTCTTACTAGCATGTGATTTCGAAAAAAGCTGTCGAAGATAGGGCATTTTTCTAAGATGTGGTCTATTGTCAGCCGTTCGTTGCAATTTTCACATGTCGGCGGTGTGCTCTTATCGATGAGGAAGCCGTGCGTGAGTCTTGTGTGTCCGATCCTTAGTCTAGTTAAAATAACCTCCTCTCTTCTATTATTCCTACAGGAGCTTTTCCATTCTTTTGTATCTATTTTAATACTTCTTAATTTGTTGGAGCCTTCAACAGAATCCCAGAGCTGTTCCCACATCGTCTTGGCTTGGAATTTTAGATAACTGCTGATATCTGTTGGTGTAAAGACATTGGTGACATCTATTGAAGACAGTGCTGCGTCCTTGGCCGCAAGGTCAGCTTCTTCATTCCCCTCAATTCCTACGTGCGATGGTGTCCATACAATAATTATATTTTTGTTCAAGTCGTTGGTCATGGATATATATGCTTGAATTCTTTTTACGATGGGGTTTTTAGGGTACAGGTTTGTGATTGCCATTATAGTCGACAGGGAATCTGTGCATATTACGAAGTCATCCTCATCTCGCTGCATTATGTGGTACAGTGCTGCACTTAAAGCGTAACATTCAGCGGTAAAGTTACTTGTGAAGGATGGAAGTTTATATTTGATTATACAGTTTCTAGTCACTACGGAGCAGCCGACGTTGGAGTTTAATTTAGATCCATCCGTGAAAATAAATATACTATTTTTATATTTATCTTTAATTTGATTATATTCAGATCTGTAGGTGTATTCTGAAGTGCTATTTTTATTATGTTTTTTCAGAGTGAGGTCTATTATGGGCAGTTTTAGTGTCCATGGTGGGAAGACATATTGTTCAAAGGTTGTTTCTAGATTTCGGATTTCCTCAATGTATCTTCGCGCTCTAATTCCGAGAGGTGCAGGTAGTCTTCGATTAGCAGTATATCTTCGAGAATTTGGTTGGAAGATAGGTTTCCAGGATGGATTGTTGCGGTTGAACTTTAACCTACCAATGTATCCACAAGCCAACTGGTGTCTTCTCACCGTTAGTGGAGCTAGACCAGCTTCTACACATAAACTATTGACTGGGCTAGTTCTGAAGGCTCCTGTAGCTAAGCGGATACCGGCGTGATGCACAGAATCTAAAGAGGAAAGCAGTTTGAGATTGGCTGAAGAATACACGATGCTGCCGTAATCTAATTTGGATCTGATTAGACATGTGTAAACTTTGAGCATGCTTGATCTATCGGCTCCCCATGAACAGCCAGCTAAGACCTTAAGTACGTTGAGTCTTTTTTGGGTTTCATCCTTTAACCATTTGATATGCTCTTTCCAGTCAAGTTTACTATTTAATATTAGTCCTAGAAACTTAATATTTTGTGAGAAATTGAGCTTTTTCCCTGTGTAAGTCAGCTCTGGAGGAGGGGTTGGCGTTCTGAGTTTTGAAAATAGCACGCATTTTGTTTTTTCTATTGAAAAGCGCAATCCGGTTTGTGCGGACCATGATTCTAGGTTCTTCAGGCATTTTTGTGCTGTTGTTTTCATCTTGTGTCTGTCTTTAAATGTAAGAAGGAGAGCGATATCGTCCACAAATAGAAAGGTTTTTATGGGCTTCGGTATGAAGTTAGTCACTTTATTAATGGCGATCGCAAAAAGGACACCACTAAGGACACTTCCCTGGGGTATTCCGTTCCTCATTTTCCTTACTGAAGATTGATGGTTTCCTACTCTAGTCTGGATGGTTCGTTCACTTAGAAAATTTCCAACAAAAATGGGTAAACGACCTCTAACTCCCCATTCGTGTAGTTGTTGGAGGACTAGTGATGGGTTCAAGTTATCGTAAGCTTTTTCTATATCGAAATAAATTCCCAGGCATTCCTTCTTGTCTGCGAAACTATTCAATATTTCGTACTCCATCTTTACAAGGTGATCCATCGTAGAGCGTCCTGTTCTGAATCCACTTTGGGCGTTCGATAGTAGGTTATTCGTTTCTAATAGCCACATCAGCCTTTTAAACACCATCTTTTCTAACAGCTTACATATGCAACTGGTGAGTGAGATGGGGCGGTAGTTGGAAGGATCAAGCTTATTTTTACCCGATTTTAAAATTGGTATTATAATTGCCCTCCGCCATGCATTAGGAAAATCCCCTGTGCACCATACATGATTGTAGAGGGCTAGTAGTGCGTCCTGTGCCGGCTTTGGGAGATTTTTTAACATGGCGTTATGGATATCGTCGACTCCTGGTGATGTAAGTTTTAATTCCTTGATATTGGCTAGTAATTCGGTTCTTGTAAACGGAAGGTTATGCGCTTTTTCTGATTGGGTATCAGTTGTACCAATGTCCGGGTTTTCAGAAATTAATTGTGGTAGTTGTGCACTATATAAACTTGTATAATATTCTGCAAAGTGTTCTGCTAAAATATTTGGGTCTTGCTCCACTTGGTCGTTGATTAAAAGAGTAGGATAGTAATCAACGAATTTTCCGGAAATACTTCGAATTTTTTTCCAAAATAACTGAGGTGAGGTGTTCGTGGAAATACTTTTTAGAAATTGTTCCCAGGATTCCTTTTTCTTGGTTTTAATAATTCTTCGGGATATTGAGCGTTGCTTTTTATATTCAACTAGGTTGGTTGAGTTAGGTTCCTTTTGAAATATTCTGAGGGCTTTTCTTCTTTTCTTGATTACATCTTTGCATTCTTTGTCGTACCAAGGAATTCGTTTTTTGCTATTATTATTACTGCTTGAAGTTTTAGGGATTGTCATTTCCGCCGCTTTAAGAATGGTCGAGGTGATAAGTTGGTTTTTGTCTTCACTATTATCAATTGTTAAGATGTTTGGTTCATTTATAATTATTTGATTTTGAAAAGTTGTCCAGTCGGATTTGTCTGTGATCCATCGGGGGTGTTTGGAAATTTGGGAATCGCCATTAATGAAACTGATTATTAAAGGGAAATGGTCACTTGAATATTGGTCTTTAGAAACTTGCCAATTTAGATGGGTATATATGGACGGGGAGCACCAAGTGAGATCTATCGAGGAAAAAGTATTATATGCTGGGCTTAAGTACGTGGGATGTCCGGTATTTAGAATAATGAAATCTAAACCATCTATTATTCGCTTTATAGTATTTCCACGGCTAGAACAATATGTAGAACCCCAGGAAGTGTGATGTGCGTTGATATCGCTCATTACGATACATGGTGATGGAATATTATTTAGAAAATTATGCAACTCCATTTCAAATAGATTGTCAGGAGGTAAATATATATTACTGAGAAAGACCGGGAAGCGAAGAAAGACCTTGACAACTATGGCTTGAAGAGAAGTATTAATGGGTATCAATTCAGAAACTACCTTTTTATGCACAGCAATAAAAACACCTCCACATGCCCTATTTCCATCTTCAAAATCTTTTCTATAGACATTATATTCTTTTAAATTAAATTTTTTCTGAGGAAGCAATTTGCTTTCTTGTATGCTTATTGCTATTGGCTGGTATTTATTTATTAGAAGTTTCAATTCCTCATATTTGCCAGTTATACCGTTACAGTTCCACTGAATTATATTTGTTGAGAGATTCATTTTTAAAGAATGGATTGAAAAATATATTATAATATGTTTAAAAGTTTATAAAGGAATAGAAATTCAATTAGTTAAGTTAAGTGTAAAATAAAATATTTTAATTGAAATTTATTGATATAGATTAATTAAAAATAAAGAGGAGTTTAAATATGCGTCAATGGGTATTTAACAAGAATTTATAATTTAGATCATGTTTTAATCGGTTTGCATTCTCTCTTTGCTCTGTTTTCGCTTAGGTGATTTATTTCTAGACCTACTTCTAGTACGTCTTTCCTTAACTAATGTCCACTCGCCCTGGTCCTCTGAGAGAACGAGGGGAGTGTTTACATCGTGGGATGTGGGTTGTTCCGAAGATGTAGTCTTCGGATTTGAGGATGGCTGGCTGGTTTTCACCAGTTTTCCAGCCGAGGGTGCTGGTGCTTGGGGGAAATTTGAAAAATCAGGAGGAGATGAATTTGAAGTAGAGAGGTGAGGAGCGGGGATGGGAGGCGGGTGGTGGGGAAGAGGTAGGGTGGGGGGATCGCCTTTATCATTACCCGAAGTGCTGGCAATAGCTAAAGGCGCCTTACTTATTACAGGCTCTAAAGGTGTTTTAAATATAAATGCAGTGACATTTTGTTCGTCCGTCTGTACACTAACGTTCCTCTTATTTTTCACAATATTAGAAAATGTAATTTGTGTCGTTAATGGATGCAATTGTTCGTATTTCTTTTTGGCAGCTACATAAGTTATTTTTTCAGCCTCTTTTATAAATACCGGACAGTTTTTTGAAAACGAGTCATGTTGACCCGAGCAATTAACACATTTTGAGGGACTGTTACATTCGGTTCCTTCATGCTTAGTGTTTCCACAATATCTACATAAAGGCTCCTTTTTGCATGTAGTTTTTGTATGACCAAACTTTAGGCAAATATAGCATCTGGTTGGATTAGATACGAATTGCCTAACGGTAATGTTGTAAAAACCTATTTTAATTTCATTAGGAATCGTGGGGTTATTAAAGGTTAAAAGGTAATTATGACTGTCTCTTTTCTCATTGTTTTTAAAATAAGTCAATCTTTTAACATCCTGTACATTTTGGGATTTTAATTCATCTTTAATTTCGTCGATGGAGCAATAATTTAGATCCGGGCACCAAATAATACCTTTACTTAAATTCAGTTTGCCATGTGGCTCTACACTAACAGGGTAGTTGTTAAATAAATTTTCACATTTAAGAAGCCTTACAGAATGTGTTTCTGTGAAAACTTCTACTAAAAGTGTTCCATCTTTTAATTTTTTAATGACTTTAAGTTCTTCAACTAAATTTTTTAAGCTTTTATGAATTAGAAAGGGAGAAACTTTCCTAAAATCTAAAGAATTGCCTTCCTCATCAGTAGCTAATCTTTTTATTATTAAAAACTTTACGCAGTTCTTTTGTTTAAAATCGTTATTTTCCATTAATGTGCCTTTGATTCTGCCTTTTTTCCTCTTTAAAGGAGGAGAATCTGCCATTTTAACCAGTAAAATAAACTATTAGTAAAATAAAACAAAAAAAAGATAACTTCTAATATAAAATAATCAAAATGTATTTTAAAATAAACTGAAAAAAGAAGAGAGAAAAAAATAATAATATTTGGGTTTGACTTATCAGTCGATGCTTGTTGCTTAATCCCCGGGAGCTCTAACAGCCTACGTCCTCACTGCACCAGGTATAAACACAAACTCCATGAGCATTCCAGTTGACAAAGTGACTAACTCCAATTACAACATTTTTTCAATAAGATTTTATCACCGCTCATAGTTCAGGATAAAATAAATATGAAGAAAAAATTGTGCCCTCATGATATTTTGGTTTTCACTTTGTAATAGTAGGTGCAGTGCCCGGCCAAATTCAGGGGGGGGGGATCTTAAGGGAGATTGAACTAGAAGAAAGGTCTAAAAAAAAAAGTTTCTATGAATCTTCGGTAGTTTCTTAACTTCTGGATCTAATAGGACCATCACAGTAGTCGGCGCTTGAGTTGTAATCGAAATATGGTTTTTTAATTAATAGATTTTTCAACCTTAATCTAATAACTTATTATCTGCTGACTGCTTGAAATGGGCTTATAGAATTCAGAATCACAGACACCATCAAAAAAGATGCATGACTCGACAAAGTAGCAGCAAAATTCATTGTTCATTCACCATTTTCAACCCCCTTATAAAGTATATAGGGTTCCTTATTTGGGCGGACTCTGCAGATATCGAATCTTAATATTGATAACATGTTAAAAGTTTCAAGAAAGTGCTAATTTTGTTCTATATTTCCTTTAATTTTAATTTTTTTCTGTTATTAAAACTACTACACAACTACCGGAGCGAAGCCGGGCACCCTAGCTAGTAGCATTATATACCTTTATAGTTTTTTCTGTTTGTGATGAAATTGTTTTGTTTTTTCTCTATCATTAGAACATTAAATAAATACATCGAAGAATTATCATTATATAAATATTTAGTCGTTAGATCGAGTAAAAACTTTTAAATATAAATTTACTATCGATCTTTATAAATTTTCCACTTAGCTGGACCCTTTTTGGTCGAAATATTATACGCACTAATACACGTAATGTTTAGAAAAAATTAAGCTGACCAAGAAAAATGAAGTGACCAGTCATTATGAAAACTAAGCTCAAAGAAAAAACACGGTATTTATTTTTATTTATTAGTTTAATTATTTTTAGTTTTTTTATATTATTTAATCGACTTATTTTGTCCAGGATTAAGGAGAATTTATGTCAGTTGATCTACTTCAGAGCTTCATCCTTGTTGCCGAATCGAAAGTTGTGTAAGCATATTTAAAAAAAAACAAAAAAAACATTGGAAAACGAAGACAGAACACAAACACCAGGTTAATGAAAATCAGAGGCTCGCCAAAGTCAAAGGATATCGTATAACAGTATAAAAAAAAAAAAAAAAAAACAGAAAAAGGACGTTCACCGGGGACAGAGAACAAATAATCATTTACTTTTATTTATTACTTTCAATTACCTATATATGAAATTTATAGTAAGGGAAAGTATTGCGATCGTAAAAAATTTAGACTTCCGGTTTTCAACGAAATTACCCGTTTTGGGGTCCCCTGAGTCCAAATAACCAAGTGCCGCAAAATGGTCTGTGTATGTGTGTGAACAGACTAGCTCAAAAACTATAAACCGTACGAACCTGAAATTGAGTATTTTGTATATACTCGTATTTCCCGTGATGTGAAAGCAAAAGTTTCATCAAAATTAGTCAAACGGAGGGGGTATTTTATTTAATAACTTTTTTTTCGATTATTTTCGAAAAAGCGGCTTTAACGACTTTGATAAAACTGGGTATTTGATGTATTAATATGCAAGATATGACTGCGAAAATTTAATCGAAATTGATCAACCGGGGGGGGGGGGGGTAAAGGGGGGAGGCACTTTATATCAAAACCTGTTTCTCATTTTTACGTTTTTTTCGATTTTCTTAAAAAAAGCTTAAACGATTTTGATTAAACTCGTCATGTTAATTGAGAATCAAGTGTTCTTCAAAATCAGCTAAGCTTTATCATTATTAAAATCTTCTGAGGAGGCATAAATGAGGAAGGGGCCTTTTTTGTTTTCCTATAAAGTACCTTTGTTTTTTTTTTTATATGGAGAAATTATCTGCCTCTCTTTTCGCCTAGAAACAAAAAATGGCCAAATATAAAATCAAGTAAACATATACAGGAGAAAAAAAGAAAACTATTCCGTCAACTCATTAAATACGTTTAGCCCACGTATTGCGCATTCGTACGCCTTTAATGACTGACCATTGTTTATAGGCGGGAGCAATCGACTATAGGGTGCGCTAGTAGCATTTTCAAAATGTCGGAAAGAACGGGGATAGACTTAGTTGATGTAATAGAGATAGTTGGTAATTTTAAGAGACCATTAATTGAAGGGCAGGCTATTCTTGATGCAAACCACATAATAACATGTGGAATAATATCTAGAAGTAAAAAAACAGTTATTTTACAAGCCTTGTGCCTTCAAACCAGCAATTTTAAAGGACTGCCCCATCAAATAAAAGTGGAAATCAAATTTATTAATAATAATAAGCAATTTTCTTGTCATTGTAAGTGTAAAGCTGGTAGTTCTGGTAAATGCAAACACATCATTGTAACTTTAATCTACGTTTTTCGGTTAGTAATAACATTAATTACCTATTCATACAATCATTGTTATGACAGCTAAGATTCTTTGTCATATTATTTATTTATTTGTCAAAACTTTCAGGCTTCGCATTGAAAACTTGGAACAATTAAGCACAACGGATGTAAGACAAAAATGGGGAACATTAAAAAAGAAAAACAAATCTATGACACTATGGTCCCAATGTTATTTGCTTAAAACCAACATTTTGGAACAATAAAATGTCAAATACTAATATTTACCTGGATAAACATAGTCACTTTCTTTAAAATGAAGACTAAATATCGTCATATGTTTCGAAACAGGCTTAGAATAGAATAGAATATATATTTATTTGTGAAAGAATATTTTCTTGTACAAATATGTGTTCAACATTTCAGTACATTATGATAACATTTGAGTCCTTACAAGCTTTAGACTTTACACTAAATAAGAACAAATTTATTTAAACTTAATAAATATTCAAAAATATAAAATAAACATTTGAAACACAACACAATAATAAACATGTGGATAAAAAAAGAAAAAAGTTCACACAATAATAAGAGTCAACTAAAAGCGTAAATAAAACAAGCGATAGAGGAATTCACTAAGTTTAGTAAGACCTATTGAGGGCTGCCTTTAAAAAGTAGAAAATATTGTTGAGTTGATCCTGAGAGTCAATGCTTAGTATATTGGCTAAATTGAGTTCTTGATGGGGATATGATATATACTCCTGCAGGTACCTATTTCTAAATCCTTCCAGAGTCGAGCATTCAAGAAGGCCAAGAAGCCTGTTTCGAAACAGGCTTATCTATTCTTAATTTTACAATCCACTCTTTAAGAAGCTTTTTATTTGTTGGAAACAAATGGAATGACACATCTTTAGATTTTTTTGAAGAACACTGAGGGACCGAGCAATACCTATTAGTCATTTTTCCAATAATTGTTTGCTCAATCGGGTTTTAATTATGGAAAAATAAATTAAAAACGGCAAAAAACCCTATGAATCCCAGGTAATCGCACGGGAAAAAATGAATATCTTTAAAATTTAAAATATCTTTAAAATAATCTTTAAAATGAAGACTAAATATCGTCATATGTTTCGAAACAGGCTTATCTATTCTTAATTTTACAATCCACTCTTTAAGAAGCTTTTTATTTGTTGGAAACAAATGGAATGACACATCTTTAGATTTTTTTGAAGAACACTGAGGGACCGAGCAATACCTATTAGTCATTTTTCCAATAATTGTTTGCTCAATCGGGTTTTAATTATGGAAAAATAAATTAAAAACGGCAAAAAACCCTATGAATCCCAGGTAATCGCACGGGAAAAAATGAATATCTTTAAAATTTAAAATATCTTTAAAATAATCTTTAAAATGAAGACTAAATATCGTCATATGTTTCGAAACAGGCTTATCTATTCTTAATTTTACAATCCACTCTTTAAGAAGCTTTTTATTTGTTGGAAACAAATGGAATGACACATCTTTAGATTTTTTTGAAGAACACTGAGGGACCGAGCAATACCTATTAGTCATTTTTCCAATAATTGTTTGCTCAATCGGGTTTTAATTATGGAAAAATAAATTAAAAACGGCAAAAAACCCTATGAATCCCAGGTAATCGCACGGCTTCTATCCCCGTTTCTCTAGTTCCTTCTAGTTCCTCAAAGAAGCAGCACCGTCGCTTGCGCTCGCCTATAATTAAAGACGTTCTGTTCATTTAAACGAAATTATTTGTTTTATGGGAACTATATGAAGTCTTCAACCCCTACATAGAGAATTATAAAATCAGACGACTAAGAGTATTAAGCATTGTCGAATTATCGCATGTAAAAACTTTCATTCAATAATAAAAAAAAATAATATGCTTTAAAGAGCAAATACAAACAAAAAATTGTAAATGAATGTGGAAATTTGTGTGACTTTGAGAAATGGAATTTAAAAAAACACATCAATCTCCAATCAAAGTAAGTTGGTAAGTGAAAGTTTTGTGTTGAACCCATCGCACCAGATTTTATTACTAATTGTAAGTACGTTGGAACTTAAAACCTCCAATTACGATAGGTGAGGCCTATACTGGGTCATTCCACGTCAATTCAACAGAGGCTTGAACCTCGACATCTCAGATTTTCTTGAAAATTGGTATATGTGTACTACTTGTATCTACCAGAACAATTGTGAAATATTACTGAGATATGTCTACCCGTTTTTGAATTATTGGTCTCTAAAACCCTCAAACCTAGGTCCAATAACCGAAAATACCATGATTAAAAATAGCTGTAGATTTTTTCCTAATTTGATTAGGAATATGAGATTGGTGTCGTTTAACAACGCATTCCATGCCGTTTCATATGGTATGCAACAATGTATAGGTTGGTACTGAAGAAATTGTCTTAAAACCAAATGTAAAATTTAAGTTTCAATTTTCTCAAAAACGGCATTTTTTAAAAAAATTATATTTTTTCGAAAAATAGGTAGTATTATATTTTTTCATACAACAAGATATAAAAGTCTTCATCACTAAAAAATTTAAAACTAGTGATAAAATTCAATAAATCTAGCATTTTATGTTTAAAAATAGCTGTAGATATTTTCCTAATTTGATTAGGACTATGAGATTGGTGTCGTTTAACTGTGCATTCCATGCCGTTTCATACGATATAGAACAATGTATAGATGTAGGCAGTATGACCTATTTTTTAAAAAAATATATACAAATTAAAAAAAAAAAGTGCCCTGTTTGAGAAAATTGAAAATAAAATTTTAAACTTGGTTTTAAGAAAACTTCTTGAGAACCTACCTATACATTTTTGTATATAATATGAAATGGAATGGAATGCGCTGTTAAACGACACCAATCTCATAGTCCTAGTCAAATTAGGAAAAAATCTACAGCTATTTTTAATCATGATTTTTTCTGTTATCGGACCTTTTTTTGAGGGCTTTAGAGACCAATAATTCCAAAACGGGTAGACATATCTCAGTAATATTTCACAACTGTTCTTGTTGATACAAGTGGTACACATATACCAAATTTTAAGAAAATCTGAGATGGTGTGGTTCAAAATGATATATTTTTGTGTCGATTTGTCGTGGAATGGCCCTACTTTTGTAATTAATTACTTAAATATATTGAAACACATTAGGGATTGGTATATAATATTATTTCATCGCCTGACTAGGCAGTTTCTGAAAAATGATTATGGATGCAATCAACCACGGGATTCATGCATTAATATAATTATGTACAGGCTAATTGTAATACATAAGATAGATAAATGCACCAGTACAGAGATAGGTGCCAGAGGAGGTCGGGCTAAATTATACATGAGAACCTAACCGTAGTTTGTTTTATTGCCCTGTAGGTGCCGCTGACTTCTCTTCTACCTTATCACACAACTTACAGGCAGATATCGCTAGATAGTAAATGTTTGCAATCCTATATACTTCCAAGTGAAGATTTATAATATTATAAATATTTAACAAACACAGAATGAAAATAATAAAAACAAGCGTGAGCAATACATCTACGTCATTAAGGTGTTAATTTTCCTCATTTGTATAAGAAAAACTTCATTAATATTTACTTGGGCAAATTGAAGAGATTTTTAAAATGAGGTGATATTCTACATTCCTTTCCTACACGTGGTAATGTTGCTAATCATTTTATAATTTGATATCAGAATTTACATTGGAAGTGTATGAGGAATAAAATAGAACCAAACGACATACTATCAGACAATGTGCTTAAGTGAACTTATTTAAGCCCACATTGATTATTGTATATTGACTTGTTTAACGTGAATAATCGAATATTGTAGGGGTGAGCGGGGCTGGTTTGCAACAGTTTTAACTTTTTTGATTGTTGAGTCGTTCATGTTAATTGTGGCTGATAGCACTGTAAACTCCAAGTATTAGAGTACTTCAAGTATTTTTTTCACAACATAATACTTAATACTAAGATCATAGAAAATTGAAGAATTCGTCAATCCAGAGTATGCCAATTAACCCCCTATGTGGGGCAGGTTGGCCTAAAAGGTGGGGTTGTTTAGCCATCTCATTCTAGTACTGCCAAACACATATCATTGTTATTAAAAGCTGCACGATAATGGTATAATAATTTTTAATTGCCTTTTAAGGGAAAATAGAATTACAATGACAAGAAGAAGATAGAAATTTAGACTGTCGTCACTTTTTGCATAAGAAAA
Source organism: Aelia acuminata (assembly GCA_911387785.2). NCBI lineage: Eukaryota > Metazoa > Arthropoda > Insecta > Hemiptera > Pentatomidae > Aelia > Aelia acuminata. The sequence goes on from OU426979.1 coordinate 173,775,620, forward strand.
ATTGCTCTCATCTTCCTCGCTGGAACTAAAGACAATTGGTAGTTTCACCTTTGATTGTGTTTACCTAGCTTACGTGAATTGGTAATGCGCCAAAAAAAAAGTTGAAGAGAGCCAACTTACCCCACAGGAGAGATCATGTAAAAGATGACTGCCAGGACAGGGGAGAACAATCAAACAAGAAACTGCTTAGTCGAAATGTTAGGTTTTCAAAGGAGTTTGGGGCTATGCCAACAGAATCGGAGTCAAATGTTTTTCCATGCCTATAAACCAACTTTACTGAAAATATAAAAATTTACTTACATGTTGTAAAATCAATCAATGAAGCACACTCTTCTCTACACTGTTAGCATCGGATTGAAAACTCAGGACAAGACTACCGGGGTCGAGCGGGTCACATGTTACATTGGTGGGGCCTTCACAACAGGTGTAACGGTAACTATAAGCTAATGGCCAACCTACCCCCTATGCCAATCAACCCCGCTCTCCCCTACTATTGTAACACTAACATACGTGGGTTAATCAATTTTTATTCAAAGAAAAATAATAATTTGCAGTGCAAAAAGGAAGAATTTAATCTTTTGTTTTGTAAATTTATTTGTTTGTTTTTAAAAAATATGTTATCGTCCGGTTTAAATTATTAAATGGGATCGAGTTAAATGCATAAGGTACAAATACTTAATAATATAAGAATCCGAGCATTCTTAACCACCAGATTATTATTTTATTGTATTTAAAGAAAAATGTATTTAAATTACCAAAAAGGATATTTTTAAAAATGATTTGATGACGATTTTAAATGATAGGAAAGAGAAAAAGAACAAAAGATACATGATTCATTAGATTGAAGAAAGGGAGTAAAAGGTTTAAGAAATTGTATCTATTAAAATCTATTTAACTATAATTATCGGCTAACTTTATTATAATCCTCTGGTGATTATTTAAATAGAATTAATTTAGTTAAATACGTTTCAACTAGCAATAATAGCACTTCAGTAGACCTTCATTGGTTACGATATTGCCTCTGCGCAATGTTAATTTAATTAAATGTTTATATTGGTAAATGCTAATCTGCCCTAACCCAATTAAAAGTTACCCATATATTTCAATTAATTTTTCGATCAATACTTCCAAGTTTTGACGAGCTGTTGGATATTCGTTATATAAATATGCCATTTGGATATAGGCACAGATTGTGTAGCTGCATCAGACCTAACCTAATAAAAGTAAGCAACGAATGAATTCCCCTCCAAAAATGTGGATAAATCGGATCTCGGGAACTCTCGGTTAAACCGAACTGAATCGTGGATATCGTGTAGGGCGTGATCGGAATACCTTGTTATTTACTCACGCCGGCCGCCATCTTGGAGCTCCTCATCCGAAGTAATACCCTAAATTCAATAATTAATAAGTTCTTAATTCAGTAATTAATATGTTGTCGTTAATGTATAATTAATTTATCAAGTATATTAAAATTGAATATCATACCAATCGATATTAAGTAGCCAATAATCATTTATTTAGTGTTATGTGCGTGGGCGTTTGTGATTGTTCGAAAAGGCTTGGAGCCAAAGCTCTGAGAAAAACAAAAGACGCTTCAAGTCAGTCAGCTGTTGATTCTTCCCACCCGAGTACATATTACTCTCTCACGCTTCAACATTCTTTAAAAACACATTTATTACATTCTCGATCACCCAGGGTGTTCATTTGTGTATTGGGCACATTTACAGACATTATTTTAGAAGACTGAGCGGAGAGGAAGATTAAGTTCCCAGCTGGATGGACATTTAAAGTAAAATAATTCCAATGTTATTTTTCTCAATAATGTATCAAAATTAAATTTTGTTTGATCTTCAAATTTAAATTACATTTTCTAAAAATTGGACTTTACCTTTAAACATTAAAATTAAATTGCTGGCTTTAGTTATCTTTCTATGTATTATAGTTATTAACCGTTTGTTTAGGGCCTATTCACACTATCGGTTTCGCGCCCGCTCCACTCTCGCTCCGCTCCCGGTCCACTCTCGCTCTACCCCATTCACACTAGCGCTCCGCTCCCGCTCCACTCCCGGTCCGCTCTCCTAATGTCTTACCATATTCACACTATATAATTTTACACCGTTCACTTTTGAAAGGTTTAAGCTATTAAAGCCATTAATAATCGAAGTTGCCTGTATTCGGATTTTAATTAATGATTAACTTTCAGTTATTTAAGTACTCATTTATTCTTCAATTTTACGGCCAAAAAAAAAAAAATCAATTTTTCGTTTGTAGAAATAGCTGGTAAGTTTACTTTTCTTGATGAAGAAGATAATATTATTAAAAAATATAGTATGAAGAATATATTGTAACACAATAATAATTATTAATAATTATTAATAATAATTATAACTTAATTTAATTAATGGTGAAGAAATAATTTAAATTTTTTTCGGAATGTATTCGAATACGCTTGAAAATTTCAAGTTGAAATCGGTAAATGCTGAAATGGTAAATTTACCGATTGTGTTCTCTTCTTTTCCTGATTAATATTTTAATTATTTTTTGCTTTAATATATTTTTTTGTTAATGATCTGACATTTTTCATAATATACTGCATTTTCATTCGTTTCAAATTAAACATTATTTTATAATAGCAATGAGTATGTAGTCAATAAATAAATCGGTGACCATTTTTTACGAGTACATTAAATACATTTTTTAATAAATTTTACATAGCAAATATATATAATAAATAAATCAAATAATATATAATAAATAAATCAAATAAATTTTACATAGCAAAATATATCTCAAACATAACATGAATTTTTCACGTCGAAAAACCGCGCGTATTGTTGGTGATTTTTTTTTTTATTATTTCAAGCGTATTCGAATACATTCGGAAAAAAAATTAAATTATTTCTTCACCATTAATTAAATTAATTTATAATTATATATATATATATATATATATATATTTTTTTTTTTTTTTTTTTTTTTTTTTTAAAGTTGAACATTTTTGGCCGTAAAATTGATGAATAAATAAATACTTTAATATCTGAAAGTTAATTATTAATTAAAATCCAAATACAGACGGCTTCGATTATTAATGGCTTCAATCGTGAACGGTGTAAAATTATAAAATGTGAATATGAAAAGACTTTAGGAGAGTGGAGCGGGAGTGGAGCGAGAGTGGAGCGGGAGCGGAGCGAGGCCGGACCTGTGCCAATATTGTGATTAACCTCTCTCTATTCCTCTTTAGAATATTTTGCCAGTGAGACCGGACCTGGAGCGGAGCGGGAGCGGAGCGCTAGTGTGAATGGGGTAGAGCGAGAGCGGACCGGGAGTGGTGCGAGACCGGAGCGGTACCGATAGTTGAATTCTCTGTCTATTTCTCTTTAGAATATTTGGGCGGACCGGGAGTGGAGCGGGAGCGGAGCGATAGTGTGAATCCGCCCTTATTGTTTGATTCAATGGTTTAAAAATGGCCATTTGATTAAAGCATATTTTAGTGTATAATAGTTTATAAGTTGTATTTCATTTTCCTTTAATCATTTAAGTTTCATTCGTATTTAATAAATTAGTTGTATTAAATAAATTAATGTTTAAGCTTTAAATATCAGAGAATTTCCTTTATTTCCTTTCATTCATATTATTTTGTTCATCTTATTAATTATGCTAATATTTTTTAATTTCTTTTATATTATTCTTCTATTATTTTTACCTGCTTATTAGATTAACGAACAAAACTAGGAGCATTAAGCACCGGCCATACTTTCTTCATCAGGGAAGCGAAAGGTTTTTATCATTAAAATCTAACTTCCCTGAACAACAAGACTAACTCCATAGTCCATCGCTCCTTATATATGGTCGCAAGGAGAACAGTCTGGAACCTTCTGGGCCGGCGTAGATGGTACTCGAACATCGTAGTCACAAGCATGTGCTATGACAATTTGTTCCAACATGTAAATTCTTTCAAACCATAGGTCTTGAACTATTTTAAACTATATTTAAAATAGTTAAAAATTATTTAGTTTTATTTTTTTTGTTTCAACTAACAATACAAACATAAAACACAACATTACAAACATAACAAAAACATTTTTTACTAAAACCGAAATTTTTTTAGGTTCTCCTGATCTGATGGGTAAAAGAAACTAACTGATAAACTTGAGGCGGTTACGGCCCTTTAACCGGGCGGGACGTATATGGGCGATTCTCAAACTACGGGAAATTTTTACATTTTATTTTCGAACTTTTTTAGTGTGGTTAAAAAAAAAAAAAAAAAAAAAAATGTGCACGTATTTGGACCCATCCACAGCAAATATAGCATAATAGCAGCTCATGATCATTGCTTGAAATTCAGATAATTCAATCTATAATTTCATTGCCTCGACAACGAATCAGTTACGTACGTCAATGACTAATTGTTAAAGTGCCTTAATTAGATTTATTTGTTTAGTTTATTCCACATTTAATGCAGAATCGGATGATACCATAAGAATTGACATAATAATTTTTCATTACGGGAAAAAAATTCTGAAACATAAAATCATATTTATATATTTTAAAAGGCATCGAAAAATAATTTGTCCCCGATTTACCTAATCAATATATGGGTGATTCTTAGGTTATGGGCAATTTTCATAAAAACATTTACGGCACAATTTATTTCATTACCGAGCTAATTTTCGGGCATGGAAATGACACGAGTTTTCAACTTGGTAATGACATTTCCACGAATTTTATTCGGCCATACCGCCGTGTAACTAATTGAGATAATTTTTTTTGCCAACTGACTTAGACAAACGATAGTCAAACAAGTATGATATAAAGAATGAAATAACTTGAAAAGAAAGCGTATTAATACATGCCGTGGTAATGACAACAATAAAAGTACGTGACTTTTTTTACGAGGCACATGCGCAGAGGCCGGCTCCCAACTGAAGTCAGTTAATCCACAGATGGTTTTGCTTAAACTCCATGGTGATCACTATACTCAAAAGAAATTTCCCCACTGTTCCTCCATTTTCAAGGGTTTATCTCTGCCGTTTTGTTTTGGGGAGTGGTAATGAAGTCAAAGTGAAGGGACAAAGTTTCGAAACTACTTAAACATACTTACAGTTAACTAAAAATTAACAAAAAATATAATTCAGAATGCTCCAGTTATTCTTTATGAGTGGAAATAAATTTCACTATCATTAAACGTAGGTTTCAAAAGAAAAAAAATACATATTTACTACAAAATCGAGAGTGGGACAGTGCGTGGTAATGACACTTTAGTAGGTTAAATAATTATAAAATCATATTACTCATTAATATTTTCATTTTTAATATTTTATTATAAAGAAATATACCTTCACCGTATATAAATGGAAAAAAAAATCAGGTTAGGCTTAACCATTTAAGTAAAAGTTGTAGTGGACTAAAAACTTGCCCAAGCTAAACAATAGCGTCAATGGTGAATATATATATATATATATTTATATCAATTTATTTTAAGTATAAATACGATAAAAATAATTATAATATGAAGTTACATTGCACCGGGCGTGACGTATATACACGTCCTAGTGAAAGACCCGTAATTTATTCATTTATAGGCCGCGTAATTTAAAAGGGAACTCCCCGGTTAAAGGGTTAATCGAAGATTCGTGTTAGGCGATCTGTTTCTTTACAGTATATTACTTCCTTCAACACTGAACAAGAAGTTTACAAGAAGAAAGTGCTATGGGATCGCCTTCCCCTTTATTATTTTGACTTGGAAAAAAAGCAGCGAGGTGAGAATTTTAATATATCCCGTGGGATCTTCGAAACAGACTATAAACTCGCTCGAGGTGTATAATTTGTTCGAGATCCCGCCTTTCTGGTAGGTTTTACTTCAAAAATGGGCCTACAGGGGTTACTAGATAGATGGGAAGCGAAAAAGGGAAAAAGACCAAGCTGTGTCGAAAGCTCCGCCTAAGTCTAAATAATGGGGCCATAGTTCTACAACTTCTCATTACTAAACCTTTGTGTTTTATAGTCTTCTCTCTTGCCTTCGTATCTTATATTTGAAGTTATTTTGTGGATGAACAGGGCAAATATTTTTTGAAATAATGGCATGATTAAAATAAACAGAATTAGTCATGTCTTCATGATTCATTAGAAAGGAATGATAATTTAATGAATCATTAAAGCTCGTAGCTAATCATTCCAGCTATAAATACATGATTTAATTTAACTTTCACTTACCTTTATATGTTATATATAGTAAGGGATAGTATTCCGATCGTAAAAAATTTCGACTTCCGGTTTTCAAGGAAAATGCACGTTTTGGGGTCCCCTGAGTCCAAATAACCAAAAGTTAAAAATCCCGCGAAATGCTCTGTGTATGTGTGTGGGTGTGAACAGAATAGCTCAAAAACTATAAACCGTGCGAACTTAAAATTGGGTATTAAGTGAACGTATTTGCCCGCCATGCTGCAGCAAAAATTTCATCAAAATTGGTGAAACGGAGGGGGTTCTTTATTTTATAACATTTTACGTTTTTTCTATTTTCTCAAAAAGGTGTTCTTTAATATCAGGTAAGCCTTATCACTATTAAAATGTTCTAAAGGGGGTTTAAATGGGGAAGGGTTTTTTTTGTTTTCCTATAAAGTGCCTTTTTTACTTTCACTTACCTATATATGAAATATATAGTAAGTGGAAGTATTGCGATCGTGAAAAATTTCGACTTCCGGTTTTCAACGGAAATACACGTTTTGGGACCCCCTGAGTCGAAATAACCAAGTCCCGTGAAATGGTCTGTGTGTGTGTGTGTGTGTGTGTGTGTGTGTGTGTGTGTGTGTGTGTGTGTGTGTGTGTGTGTGTGTGAACAGACTAGCTCAAAAACTATAAACCGTGGGAACCTGAAATTGGGTATTTAGTTTAGGTATATGCCCGCGATGTGACAGCGAAAATTTCATAAAAATTGCTCAAAGGGAGGGGGTACTTTATTTAATAACTTTTTAGGTTTTTTTCGATTTTCTCAAAAACGGCTCTAACGATTTTGATTAAACTGAGTATTTGATCTATTTATATGCCCGAAATATGACTGTAAAAATTTCATAAAAATTGATTAACCGGAGGGGGGACTTTACTTAATAAATTTTGTATCGTTTTCACGTGTTTTTTTTTATTTACTCAAAAACGGCTTTAACGATTTTGATCAAACTAGGTATATGATGTATGTATATGCCCGAGATACGACTGTAAAAATTTCATCAAAATTGATCAACCGGAGGGGGGGACTTTACTTAATAAATTTTGTACCAATTTCACGTGTACATATTTTTTATTTACTCAAAAATAGCTTTAACGATTTTGAAGAAACTGGGTATTTGATGTATATATATACCAAATATGTAAAAGCCAAAATTTCATCAAAATTAGTCCAACTGAGGGGGCACTTTATTTTATGACTTTTTTTCCCATTTTTACCTTTTTTTCGATTATCTCAAAAACGGCTTTAACGATTTTTATCAAATTCGTCATGTTTAATGAAAATTAGGTTTTCTTTAATATCAGTTAAGCTTTATCATTATAAAAATGTTCTGAGGGGGCTTTTTTTTTTTATTTGGAGGGGGGGCTTTTTTGTTTGTTTCTTATAAAGTAACTTTGGTTTTGTTTACATGGAGAAATTAACTGTCTCTCGTCACGCCTAAAAATAAGAAATGGCTAAATATGAGATATGATAAAAATAAAGAAAACATAGAGAGGAGAAAAAAAGAAAAATATTCAGTCATCTCATAAAACTCGTTGAGCCCACGCATGCGAAGTACGCCTTTAATGACAGACCATTGTTCATAATTAAAGCCGTTCTGTTCATTTGAGAAGTATCAATTAACAAAACACATTAATTTCTAATCTAAGTAGGATGGTAAGTGAAAGTTGTGTGTTGCGAGCAAGCACCAGATTTTTACTTTCACTTACCTATATGGGACGTTCTTTTACAAACCGAACACCTTTCTGACCGACACATTTTAGATTTAACTGAAACTTTTTTTACGGGTTCTATATCGAAAAAAAAAGAGATACGTGTAAGAGGATTTTTTTTTATTTTCGATATTTTGAAAAATAAACAAGATCGAAAATTCGTGAATTTGATGATTTATCGGTAATAGCCTATTTTTCAAAAATTCATAACTCCGGTTCTGTTTAAGCTAAAAAATCTAATTTTTTTTTATTTTGAAGGTAAAAAGACAAGCTTTAAGAAAAAAATACTTTCAAAAGAGATTGTCGAAAAATTCAAATTGTTATTAACAATTTCAATGTTTACATCGATTTTTAACAGTGGCCCCACCCATGAATCAACTTTTTACTATTTTTATCGTATTCTGCGTCAAATTTCCTATCGAAAACGCTTTTAAAAACGATGGAGAAGTTATTTTTACTGTAAGAAAAAAATTAATTAATTTAGCGCGGTACGTCACATCGACAAGTGGGTCACATTTTACGGCTCATATTCTTGTTTTACACCGTTTATCTCTTAAATACAAATAATTGTTTCATTGTTTTAATTAAAAAACATATTTTAGTAGCCAAGAAGATGGGAAAAAATAGAAAAAATACATAAATAAAAATAAATAAAAAACATTGTTGAAAATGAAATTTTTTATTAAGATTTCGATAAGGCATTAGTTAATAAGAACAATATTTGGAATGTTTACATACAATATTTAAAAATAAGACAATGTTTACATTTTCTGTTTAAAATTTTTTACAATATCCTTTTTTTTCGCAAGATGAAAACCGTTTTGCTTCCAATTGCTGTAAAGAAATCGGATTAATACAATGATATTTTAAAGTTTCTTTTATTGTTAAAGCTTTTTGGAAACGTTCGGACAATTGTTTTTTTTCTCATTTGTATTCTTATGCTAAATCAATTAATTTTTTACCAGAGTTTTAATTTTATTCTAATTTTTGAAAAATAGGCTATTACCGATAAATCATCAAATTGTTTCAAAAGAAACTTTAAAATATCATTGTATTAATTCGATTTCTTTACAGCAATTGGAAGCAAAACGGTTTTCATCTTGCGAAAAAAAAGGATATTGTAAAAAATTTTAAACAGAAAATGTAAACATTGTCTTATTTTTAAATATTGTATGTAAACATTCCAAATATTGTTCTTATTAACTAATGCCTTATCGAAATCTTAATAAAAAAATTTCATTTTCAACAATGTTTTTATTTATTTTTATTTATGTATTTTTTCTATTTTTTCCCATCTTCTTGGCTACTAAAATATGTTTTTTAATTAAAACAATGAAACAATTATTTGTATTTAAGAGATAAACGGTGTAAAACAAGAATATGAGCCGTAAAATGTGACCCACTTGTCGATGTGACGTACCGCGCTAAATTAATTAATTTTTTTCTTACAGTAAAAATAACTTCTCCATCGTTTTTAAAAGCGTTTTCGATAGGAAATTTGACGCAGAATACGATAAAAATAGTAAAAAGTTGATTCATGGGTGGGGCCACTGTTAAAAATCGATGTAAACATTGAAATTGTTAATAACAATTTGAATTTTTCGACAATCTCTTTTGAAAGTATTTTTTTCTTAAAGCTTGTCTTTTTACCTTCAAAATAAAAAAAAATTAGATTTTTTAGCTTAAACAGAACCGGAGTTATGAATTTTTGAAAAATAGGCTATTACCGATAAATCATCAAATTCACGAATTTTCGATCTTGTTTATTTTTCAAAATATCGAAAATAAAAAAAAATCCTCTTACACGTATCTCTTTTTTTTCGATATAGAACCCGTAAAAAAAGTTTCAGTTAAATCTAAAATGTGTCGGTCAATTTTTGTCCAAATCTGTTCGGTTTGTAAAAGAATGTCCCATATATGAAATATATAGTAAGTGGAAGTATTGCGATCGTGAAAAATTTCGACTTCCGGTTTTCAACGGAAATACACGTTTTGTGACCCCATGAGTCGAAATAACCAAGTCCCGCGAAATGGTCTGTGTGTGTGTGTGTGTCTGTGTGTGTGTGTGAACAGACTAGCTCAAAAACTATAAACCGTGGGAACCTGAAATTGGGTATTTAGTGTATGTATATGCCCGCGATGTGACAGCATAAATTTCATCAAAATTACTTAAAGGGAGGGGGTAATTTACTTAATAACTTTTTAGGTTTTTTTCGATTTTCTCAAAAACGGCTCTAACGATTTTGATTAAACTGAGTATTTGATCTATTTATATGCCTGAAATATGAATGTAAAAATTTCATCAAAATTGATCAACCGGAGGGGGGACTTTGGTTAATAAATTTTGTATCATTTTCACATGTTTTTTTTATTTACTCAAAAACGGTTTTAAGGATTTTGATCAAACTTGGTATTTGATGTATTTATATGCCAAAGATGTGATAACCAACATTTCATCACAATTGATCAACCGGAGGGGGGACTTTACTTATTAAATTTTGTATCATTTTCACGTGTTTTTTTTTTATTTACTCAAAAACGGTTTTACGATTTTGATCAAACTTGGTATTTGATGTATATATATGCCCGAGATATGATTGTAAAAATTTCATCAAAATTGATCTACGGGAGGGGGGACTTTACTTAATAAATTTTGTATCGTTTTCACGGTTTTTTTTACTTTCACTTACCTATATATGAAATACATAGTAAGTGGAAGTATTGCGATCGTGAAAAAAATCGACTTCCGGTTTTCAACGGAAATACACGTTTTGGGGTCCCCTGAGTCGAAATGACCAAGTCCCGCGAAATGGTCTGTGTGTGTGTGTGTCTGTGTGTGTGTGTGTGTGTATGTGTGTGTATGTGAACAGACTTGCTCAAAAACTATAAACCGTGCGATCCTGAAATTGGGAATTTAGTGTAGGTATATGCCCGCGATGTGACAGCATAAATTTCATCAAAATTACTTAAAGGGAGGGGGTACTTTACTTAATAACTTTTTAGGTTTTTTACGATTTTCTCAAAAACGGCTCTAACGATTTTGATTAAACTGAGTATTTCATCTATTTATATGCCCGAGATATGACTGTAAAAATTTCATCAAAATTGATTTACCGGAGGGGGGACTTTACTTAATAAATTTTGTAACATTTTCAAGTGTTTTTTTGATTATCTCAAAAACGGCTCTAACGATTTTGATTAAACTTTGTATTTGATCTATTTATATGCCCGAGATATATCTGTAAAAATTTCATCAAAATTGATCAACCACAGGGGGCACTTTACTTAATAAATTTTGTATCATTTTTACGTGCTTTTTTTATTTACTCAAAAACGGCTTTTTCGATTGTGACCAAACTGGGTATTTGATGTATGTATATGCCAAATATGTGATAGCCAACATTTCATCAAAATTGATCAACCGAAGGGGGGACTTTACTTAATAAATTTTTTATCATTTTCACGGGGTTTTTTATTTACTCAAAAACGGCTTTAACGATTAATAAAAATAAGATATGTAGAAAAATGTGTGACTTTGGGAAATGATATTTAACAAAACACGTCAATTTCTTATCTAAGTAAGTTGGTAAGTGAAAGTTGTGTGTTGCGCGCACGCACCAGATTTTTTATTTACTCAAAAACGGCTTTAACGATTAACATAATTAAGATATGAATGTAGAAAAATGTGTGACTTTGGGAAATGATATTTAGCAAAACACGTCAATTACTAATCTAAGTAAGTTGGTAAGTGAAAGTTGTGTGTTGCGCGCACGCACCAGATTTTTTACTTTCACTTACCTATATATGAAATATATAGTAAGTGGAAGTATTGCGATCGTGAAAAATTTCGACTTCCGGTTTTCAACGGAAATACACGTTTTGGGACCCCCTGAGTCGAAATAACAAACTCCCGCGAAATGGTCTGTGTGTGTGTGTGTGTGTGTGTGTGTGTGTGTGTGTGTGTGTGTGTGTGTGTGTGTGTGTGTGTGTGTGTGTGAACAGATTAGCTCAAAAACTATAAACCGTGCGAACCTGAAATTGGGTATTTAGTGTAGGTATATGCCCGCGATGTGACAGCAAAAATTTCTTCAAAATAGCTCAAAGGGAGGGGGTACTTTATTTAATAACTTTTTAGGTTTTTTTCGATTTTCTCAAAAACGGCTCTAACGATTTTGATTAAACTGAGTATTTGATTTATTAATGTGCCGGACATATGACTGTAAAAATTTCATCAAAATTGATTAACCAGAGGGGGGACTTTACTTATTAAATTTTGTATCATTTTCACGTATTTTTTTTATTTACTCAACAACGGCTTTAACGATTTTGATCAAACTGGGTATTTGATGTATGTATATGCCAAAGATGGGATAGCCAACATTTCATCAAAATTGATCAACCGGAGGGGGGCTTTGATTAGTAAATTTTGTATCATTTTCCCGTGTTTTTTTTATTTACTCATTAACGGCTTTAACGATTTTCATCAAATTCATCATGTTTAATTAAAATTAGGTGTTCTTTAACATCAGGCAATCTTTATCATTATTAAAATGTTCTGAGGGGGCTTAAATGTGGTAGGGGCCTTTTTTGTTTGTTTGTTTTTGTTTCCTATGAAGTATCTTTGTTTTTGTTTATATGGAGAAATTAACTGTCTCTCATTACGCCTAAAAATAAGAAATGGCTAAATATAAGTTATGATAAAAACCAAGTAAATATATAGAGGAAAAAAAAAAGAAAAATATTCAGTCAACTCATAAAATACGTTGAGCCCACGCATACGTAGTATGCCTTTAATGACTGATCATTGTTCATAATTAAAGCCGTTTTGTTCATTTAATGGAAATTATTGGTTTCATGGTAACTGAATGAAATTTTCAGCAACTACATAGAGAATTATAAAATCAGTCGACTTGGAGTATTATGCTTGAATTGCCGAATTATCTCAAATAAAAACTTTTATTTAATAATAAAAGAAATTAGTGTTTCTTATAGAGCAAACGAAAACAAAAATAAGAAATGAATGTGTAACTGAGTGAGAAGTGGCATTAACACCACGCATTAATTTCTAATCTAAGTTGGTAAGTTGAAGTTGTGTGTTGCGCGCACGCACCAGATTTTTTTTTATATGGAGAAATTAACTGTCTCTTGTTACGACTAACAATACGAAATGGCTAAATATAAAATATGAAAAAAAAAAAAAGGGTTTGCTATTTTTTTATTTGATAGATAAAGGTGGGTTCTCCAATTTCACAAGGTTTCTAGCTATGGACTTGCACGGTTTTTTATTTTTTAATTTTTGAAATTTCCAAAATATCAAAAGTTTAAAGGCTTAATTTCTCTGTTACGCATGAAAATAAAAATTTGAAATTTGGCCCAGATTTAGACATGGGGTAGTGGATTAAACTGTCAAAATTTCATTTCGTGGAAACGGATAGAAAATAATATATGCTGTTTAGCGCTTTGGATTTATTAGTTATTTTAATACTTTTCAATGTCTTATATCCTTGCAATTAGTTGAGTCCACAAAATGAAATTTTGATAGTTCAATCCCAGGAACTAAATCTGGGCTAAATTTCAAATTTTTTTTCTTGCTCAACAGGGATATAAAGCTTTAAACTTTTAAAATTTTGGAAATTTCAAGATTTCAAAAATTTGTATTAAAAAAAAATGTGCAAGTCCGTAGCGTGAAACTTTGTGAATTTATAGTGCTTACCTTTATCTATTAAATAAAAAAATAACAAACACTTAGTCATTTGCCTTCTTGTAAAAAATAATTTTTGAAAACCCGTTTTTTTTTAAATTACCGGTTGAAACTATAAAGGGGTACATGGACCGCAATACTTAGTTTTCAGTTCATAGTTGTAATAACCTTTATTAAAGGTCAGTCCTTTCTAAAGAGATTGGTCTTTATCTATGAGGAGATATTTGATTTGAAGCAGGGCACTGAAATAGCTAAAAATACGCGGTTTTTCGAAAATAATATGGCCGCCATTGGAAAAATAAAAATTTAAAAATAAACTAATAGCCTTTTGTACTTCTGATACATTTTTCTTTCAATGGTAAAAATATTAACAAAAAAATGAAAATGTTGAAGCAACTAGATTGGACCACTTAAAATGGATTGACCCTTTTTTTCTGAAGAGCTGTGTGAATTATGAATTAATAGCCTCTGGTTTGGATCTCGCGGAACGATCCTTAACAGAACAAGGAGTTTTCTAGAAGACCTAGCTGTCGAAATGATGGAGATTGCGGTGTTGGCCGAAAATATAATCCTGGACTCCCTGGGAATCATCCACCACCATGTGTATGGAAATGGATTATACGTAGTCATATACCAATTTCCATCATACATATCTTTTTATTTATTTATTTATCTATTTATTTGCATATTTATATATTAGATATAAGATTTTCATTGGTATATCAGTTTTTGTGGGTTTTTTTCTCTAGCAGTCTGTATGTGTGCCTATTTCTAATGTGAGCGTTAAAAGAGGGAAGGAAGAGAAAAGGAGTAAGATTATGAAAAATAAGAGGGAAGGAGAATGAAATAAAATAGAATACATTGGAATAAAATAAAGGTAAAAAAAAAAACATAATTGTAAAAGATATAGAAGGGAAAAAAAATATTATGATATTATAATTATAAAATGAAACGTAACTATGTATTTTAGTTATTGATTGGTACACTGTGTAATGTAGCAACCATATTTGGGCAGCATCGCTTATTATTATTGAAATAAAGCATTTCTCTCAGATCAAAAAAAAAAATCTGGTGCGTGCGCGCAACACACTACTTTCACTTACCAACTTACTTAGATTAGAAATGTATATGTTTTGTTAATTGCCACTTCTCAAAATTATACATTTTTCCACCTTCATTTCTTATTTTTCTTTTCAATTGCTCAAAAAAAAAAAAAAAAAAAAACTTATTTCTTTTATTATTAAATAAAAGTTTTTACTTGTGATAATTCGGCAATGCAAGCATAATACTCCAAATCGTCTGATTTTATAATTCTCTATGTACTTGTTGAATATTTCATTTAGTTCCTATGAAACAAATAATTTTCATTAAATGAACAGAACGCACGCACGCACGCAATTCATTAAATGCGTGAGCTCAAGGTGTTTTATGAGTTGACGGATTTTTTTTCTTTTTTTCTCCTGTATATGTTTACTTGATTTTCTTCATATATCATATTTAGCCATTTCTTATTTTTAGTCGTGATGAGAGACAGTTAATTTCTCAATATAAACTAAAACAAAGGTACTTTATAAGAAAACAAAAAAGGTCCCTTCCCCATTTAAGCCCCCTCAGAAAATTTTAATACTGATAAAACTTACCTGATATTATTGAACACCTAATTTATATTAAACATGACGAATTTTATTAAAATCATTAAAGCCGTTTTGGAGATAATCGAAAAAAAGGTAAAAATTGGAAAAAAGTTATGAAATAAAGTGCTCCCTCCGTTTGACCAATTTTGATGAAATGTTGGCTATCACATCTTTGGCATATACATACGTCAAATACCCAGTTTGATCAAAATCTTTAAAGCCGTTTTTGGGTAAATAAAAAAAACACATGAAAATGATACAAAATTTATGAAGTAAAGTCCCCCCTCCGGTTGATCAATTTTGATGAAATTTTTACAATGAATGCCTCAATAGCAGATCTGAAACCTCGTGATAGGCCTAAAAGAACATTGAAAGAAAAATAAAATAAGATATTTTTAAGAGTAAATATAGAAGATTATTTCTTTGATGCGTGGTCATAAGGGCTTAAGTCACTATTTGAGCAATTGGAGACTATGTCATAATATTATAGCACGAAATCAGAACTACCGGTTAGTATCAAAGTCTTAAGTCAAACTTTAAAAATCTATTAGCTGTACCAATTGATATTATAGCCTTAAGTCAAGTTTATAACTTCCTTCCTGGTATTAAGGTCTTAAGTCTATATATGCTCTTAATACCGTTCACTACTTAAATAAATTTCATTGGCGCTAAAGTCTTATTAGTGGTACAGCTGGTATGAATGGAGATGACGTACATCGTGGGGTGTTGTTGACCACTCAATGTGTGAGATGTTGACCACTCAATGATAGAAAAAAAGAACAGCTAAAAATCCCATTTATCATCCTCACGATTGGTTTCAGCTAGTTAGGGGAATCGGAAAGAAAATGCCATTTCAAGTAATTTAAATGAAACAAGAAGATTTTCTTGGTTTTTTCAGAGCTTCTTAAGACATATCTACTATTAAGGAAGAAGAATTCGGATGTGGACTTATTTTCCTGGCATAATGTTCAGTGGCTTCAGTAGACTCAAGACTACGGTACTCTGTTATACAAGAACTCCTAAACAGAAGAATAACCCTTCAAGTCGATGAGTTTTGAAAAAGAGGGAGGCCTTCCATAGGACAGGTTCAACAAAAGTACAAATCCATGGTTCCTATACCTGAGGTAAAGAAAAATGATCTCATGGATTTACTTTCTCTGATACCACCAGTATTTCACAATTATATAGGCAACTCCCAACAGATTCTGCTATCCAAGCGGAGGATCCTGACCTTCCGGAAGTTGATCAAAGTGAAGTGAAGAGGTTTGCGGTCAAAATAAGTCCAAAATACCTAATCAGGAACGATCAGTCAAGAAACAAATGTATGCTTCAGATAGATTTACTATTATATGTTTTTTTAAAAATGACAATCACAAATAATATCAATAATTAGATTTTACATAATGTTTTGAACTCTTGAAAAATTAAAATTTTGACTTAAGCCCTTATGACCGCGCATCAAAGATTTGTATAATTTTCATAGCTTTTGTTTTAATATCGAATATTTATATTAATATTTAATATTTCACACAAAACAAACTACAGCAAAATACAGCAACGATAATCGTTTCAGAAACATATGATGAAGTACTACTTCCTAAAGTACTTTAGGAACCCCTAGCATCCCCCCCACTCCCCCCCCCGACTCCCTTTGCACTCGAGGTCTCCGGAGCGGAGCCACTTAAAATTTGTCTTCAAACTCGAGGGGTTCCGCTAAGGAGACAATGCAAATAATTTTCAGTTTTTAACATATAAAGACATAAACAAATCGTAAAAACTATTTATAGGATATTTCGCTTTTGGTAATGAATGACGGTCGCGGCTCGCGGTGTTTTTCATTATTTTTATAGTACGTTAATCTTTTAACATCGGCTATATTTTGTGGTTTTAATTCATCTTTTATTTCATCAATTATACAATAATTTAGTTCGGGGCACCAAATGATCCCTTTACTTTGATTTAGTTTCCCATGTGCATCTACTTTAACCGGAAAGTTATTAAGTAGATTTTCACATTTTAGGAGCTTTTCTGATTGGATATCTGAGAAAATTTCAACTAAAAGGGTTCCATCTCGTAATTTTTTAACGCTTTTTACTTCTCCAATTAGATTTTTATGCTTTTATATAAAATAATAATAATAAAATTATAAAAAATATATAAAATAATTTTGAAATTAATATAAAATTATAAAAAAATATAAAATAAAAAAAACTAATTTTTTTTTGTAACTATGTGTTCTTGAAGCTTCACAAATACATACAACCTAAAGTCCATTACAATTCATTACTAGATTCTAAAATTTTACTGTATGATATTACGTTTTCAGGTTGTACGTTTTCGCGAATTTTTAAAGTTATGATTAATTTAATTTTTATTTCTTATCTTTAATGTATATTTACTATTTCATTATCAAATATCATTATTATTTCACATTATAAAATATACTACTTCATTATAAACATTAAATTTAATATTTCATTAGAGAGTATCATAAGGAACAAATCCCTTAGTAGCTTAAAATTCCATTTATTTCATTCATTCGAGTTCATATTATCGAGTTACAGGCGTTGGAACATGAGTTTTTTCCAAAATGGTAAAAATTACCGATCTTTGATGTCCGGATTCGGCTAAATAACTAATCCGATTTCCACTCCAAATATTTCATTTTATTTGTATTAGTATACCCTTTTTTCGAAAAAAGGAGAAAGTAAACTTTTTGACATGTAGATATAGGAAGAAATGAAGATGTAGTTAAAAGTATGAAGTAAGCGCTACAAATACTTTCACTTTTTCATTTGTATCTCTACGCAGGAATAAATTAATTTTAAAATAAATGGGCTTATTTTATGCTATATTTAATGTCCTAAAACTTTTATCTGGGACATTTTTCATTTAGAGCACATATTGTCGAGTTATAGGCGTTGGAACATGAGTTTTCATCAAAATGATAAAAATTACCGATCTTTCATGTTCGAATTTGGTTAAATAACTAATCCGAAATCCACTCCAAATATTTCATTTTATTTGTATTAGTATACCCTTTTTTAGAAAAAAAGAGAAAGTAAACTTTTTGATGTGTAGTTATATGCCAGAAACCGAAAAAGGCCACAACTTCGTGGATTATAGATCATTAGATGCATGAATACTTACATGTTTTAATTGGTTTTCCTCTCCAGTATTGGTTTCATTTTAAATTAATCATAATATGTATGTATGTATGTATGTATGTATGTATATATATATATATATATATATATATATACACAAACACACATCGTGTAACTATTAATTCATTAATTGTTGTGAGCTATTAAATTGTGTTATGTATATACTTCCTAAATTGTATTACGAATAATTTCTACATATCAACGAACAAACAGAACTTTTTATTTATCTTTTTTATTTGGGTTGTTTTTAAATCTGTAAATAATCAATACTTTGCAAAAATGCATTTATTTCAAATTTCACGAATGATCAGAAGCCAGTGTCAGTAACCCAACTACTACCATGAGAACATTATTATTTAATTTCAAGATAACCAGTTTATGTCAATATAAGTGAGGTTTAGATAATGTGCAATCTGCGACTAATTCATTATTATTGATCAGATATATATCCTTTATTTATCAGATTTATAAAAAAAAAAATAAAAAAAAAAAAAATAAAAAAAAAATAAAGGTTATATTAATTATTTCTGTAAATTAAAAACTTGCAGTTACATAGGCTTGATTATACATTCAAAATAATATCGTAAACCCGCTGTAATTATATGATGTATGAGAACTGAACGATGTGGCAGAGGACTGGATGCGCCCGAGTCACCGGCACCTTTTCGCCTTGTAGGTCCGTTTTCTATGAAACTAGTTGATATTTTTTGAAATTTGACCACTGATTTTTAAAGAAGAACAATTGCTCCAGATGTTTTACTTCAAGGTGTTTTTCGTTAACCATGGCTGTTTAATCACAAATTAACTTGGAATTTTAACTTTTACGCGAGAGACTTGAAAAAATTGACTTTAAATGTATTTTATGTTGTCAAGACTAATTATTTTAGAACGTTTGTTTATTTATTCTTAATCTAGAACTATCTAGCTTTAATAAAATACCAGTTTTGGCGAAATTAAGCATAATGGTGAATGTCAGTAATAAAAAAACTAACTAAAATCAAAGTCGTCATTCCGCCATGTTTGAACGCCATTTTCGGTTAGTGCGGCCACTTTTTTTTCTGGGAACATTGGCTTTTTCTTAATCTTTTTTCACAAGGAACACAACGATATGCAATTTATAGGGATGTGGGGGGGGTGCACGGTAGGGGGGTCTGGCCCACCGTGTACTTCACCCACGCGAGTATTGAAGAGTTTGGCGTAAGGCAAAATGAAGAAAAAAAAAGCGAAAACCTTTTCAATCTTAACAATTTTTAAATAATTTCTTTTATAGGCAAATCAATAACCCTAATTTTATAAAAAAATGTTTTCCTCCCCTTCCTCGCCGTTTAGGCTATACGGGTTTTCCCGGAGCAGGGTAGTGGGTGGGGGGTTAATGCCGATTATTATTTAACGTCCCCTGGCTCCGGGTTTTGAATTGACTATCTTCCGGTTAACACTGATCTCTTTGGTTGTCAATGGCAACGCGTTTAGCCCACTCGACCATACCGCCAACCACGACTATTCTTATAATTTATTAAATTTTCGCCGATTTTTTATAATTTATAACAATTTTACCCATTTTTATAATCTACTACCTAGGGTGCCCGGCTTCGCTCCGGTAGTTGTGTGGTAGTTTTAATACCAGAAAATTAAAGGAAATAAAGAACAAAATTAGCACCTTCTTGAAAATTCGGTTTTAATTTCGTATCAATATTCTGCAGACTTGAAATCTGCAGAGTCCGCCCAAATAAGGAATGTATAATTTACAGGGGGTTGAAAAGGTAAATGTGATGATCCGACTACTGTGATGGTCCTATTAGATCCAGAAGTACAGAAACTACCGAAGATTCATAGAAACTTTTTTTTAAGACCTTTCTTATATTTCAACCTCCTTAGGATATCCCCCCCATAATTTGAACGGTTTCTGCAGATCTCGAATCTTACTACTATTACAAAGTGAAAACCAAAATTTCAAGAAGGCACAATTTTTTCATCACATTTCTTTTTATCTTGAACTATGAGGGATGATAAAATCTTATTGAAAAAGTGCTTTTATTGGAGTTGGTCGTTTTGTCAACTGGAATGCTCATCATACATAGTAATCAAACAAACTTGTTTCACAACGACAATAAGAACACTTCAAACCTTTTATTTTCGATTTATATTCAGTCAATTCATGTCTTTCTTTATGTCTGATATTATTCGCCCACTGTACTACAAAGAAATGTTCACTCATATTGCATTAAATTTACTTAAGTATATGTTATATATAGATTAAATGTAATGTGCTGATCATGTATTAGCCTTCTTATTAGAAAACTATTTTTTTAAGGAATCCAATTGGTTTTCTAATAGATTGCAGAGATGTAAAATCATTATTTTATTTTGAAAGGAAAGGAGAAACTAATTATTTTCGCTTAATTTTTTAGTAATTTAAAAAGAACAGCTGAACAAATAAATAACCCTTACAAAATGAACTGGATGAATGAACAATAAACATTGAGTGAAACGCACCCTAGCGCTTCCTGGTAGTCTGGAGCTCGAACTAAATTTTTCATTCATAAACTCGTATATCAATCTCAGAGAGGCTAATTAAATGGTGCGAGAGGCTTAAAATTCAAGTCCTTTTCTCTTCAATTTTACACCCTTAAGTAAAAAACGGAAACCTTCTTCTCCATTAGCGGTTATATAGCTAAACGACAACATAACTTTGTTATTCGTACGTGGAGTCGTTTTTGAGCCTTATCGGCACGCACATTGTACACTTTGCTTTATAATATATATTGATTACTTTTAAATATTTTATTTTTGAAGATAAAACATTGAGCTCCACCGGGAGTCGAACCCGGGTCTCTCGCGTGACATGCGCGGTATGTTAACCACTATACCACCAGAGCCAATCCTTCCTCTTCACTGATACCTTTCCCTCGATCTCGCGAGATTAATATAAAATTGAGATTGAATAATTGAGATTAAGATTGAATCAATATAAAATAATTTATAATTTATTACATTTATACCTACTTTTATAATTACCTTTTATAATTAATTTACCCATTTTTATAATTTATTACATTAGCTGACACACAGCGAAGCATTCGCACTTTAACCTACTTAAATCCCAATTAATTAAAGTACACACCGTATATTTAGTGTCGTAGGTGGTTGCTTTTATTTTAAAAATGTCTGGCAAGTTTTAATTTAGCGATTTTAACAATAAAAATTGGTGTCAGGTTGGGAGAAATGTGTAGAAAAAGAAGGTTAATTCTTCGAATAAATGATACTGTTTTCATATTGCATATTCACTACTTTTTTTTATGCCAATGGTCAAAATATCGTGGCATTGGTTTGACAAGGTCCTAACTGCTCAAGAGTAACTTCTGAGAAAAACAAGTTTGAATTTTCCTTTTGCAATATTTTATTTATTTATTGATGAATTTGTTTTTTATGCTTTCTGAGGGCTTACTACTACTTTATAAATCAGAATAAGAGGAAGCTTTGCATTTTAGTTTGTCACATATTATGAATACAGACTATGTACTTTTTTTTTTTTTTTTTTTTTTTTTTTTTTTCGGTTGGCGCATTAGGCCTAATGAGACCTTCGGCCGCGCAGTGTGGTCATCTTACAAACATTTGTGTTGCTTGCGGGAGCACAGACAGCCTGGAGGGGCTGGCCCAAACCTCACGTTGCTGCAAGCCATGGTCACCATGGTACAGCGGCAGACTGCCCATAGCTCCATAACCAATCCCATTGGGACCAATTTGGCAGTGTCCTTCCCACCGATGGCGTCAGCTCTCTCGGGTTCAAGGACAGTGACAAACTGGTCTGGGTCCAAGGATTATGGTAGCTCAGAGACGGCAGGCCCCGAGGACCAATATTTCTTTCCCCGAAGCATACCGTCCTTGAACCGAACCTCCGGGCGGTTACTGACATCCTGGATAACCACACCACGACACGGGGAAGGTTCATCACTCCTACGCCCGGTCGGTGCGAGTCGCCTCCAGTAGGCTGACGGGCCTCACATACCCGGGCGTGGGGGTAGGCTTGGACTGCATGGCGTTCATTGGTGGGTGGTCACCCGAATGGAGCGGTCACCCATCCAAGTACTAACCACGATGGACGTTGCTTAACTTTGATTACCTATTGCAAGCGCCCTTGTCCACTCGGCCATCCCGGCCCCGCCATTATTCGAAACCATGTCAAATTGAAAATGCAAGTAAAAATCAGGCTTAGGGTGAAAATGACATTTTTTATTTTGTTAAAATTGACAAAATTAAACAAATAAACAACTATTTTATACCTAACTTTTAAGTTTTACATGAGTTTGATAAAAATTGTTTAGAAAATTAATTGTTTTTGCACAAAAAGTCTGAGAATTTCGGCTTTCTAGTTCAAAATGGCATTGTAGAACTCTCGATCCTGAAGGGGCATGTAAGGATAAGCACTTTTAATGTCTTTTTTTCTTAAGGTCCGGTATTGTGGTGGTACATCAAAAAAATTTTGGACGTACTTCAAAAACAGAGAGACGTGAGAGGCTTCTTAGATTTCGACTTATTGCGCTGTTGTGGAGTTTCCATGAATTTAATGTTTGCAGCGTTGTAGGGTTCTAATTCATCATGACTCGTTTGTATAAAATCTCCCCAAATGCTTGTGTATGTTGAATTATGGATACTTTCGTAAAGGCACTGCTTTGTAGTTCAGTAGTTTCTTAGTTTCAGAGAAGTTTTTAAAGTCAGAGGCTCTCATTTGAATGATCTTCTATGTATTTTGACGATTTATGCCTTTCAACAGTCTTATTAGACCTAACGGTGAATAAAATTCTATTTTGTTCATTGGCTTTTCAATTTGTGAATGTACACCATCAACCTCTTGCACACATGAATGTCCTGGCAATGAGTATTTCATTGTCACTGATTTTATTTCAGGGTGGTCCCTCAAAAAGTCTAGGATAGCGTTTGACATTATTGATTTCCTATTCTGGGGAACCCACGAGTCTGAACAAGTAATGAGCTCACTTATGTCATTTTCTTCAGCGTTAACTACTAAAATTCTTCGCAGGGCACTTGCAATGTCATTTCCGGATCTACCTCCTAACGTTTCATTGCAAAGAGCGCAATAAACGCTTTTAGTCACACTATAATATGCTGTTAGAATAGTGAGCTGATTTCTGCATGTGGAGTCAATATAACATTCTCAAACTCTAGATCAAACAACAATACTGGTAAGTATTTTTCTCTTTTTCTTTCTTTCGGGATTCCCTCTCTATATTTTTCAGACTAATGTGCCATTCCTTGTCAGCTTTCATTTTTCAGTCAGAGTTTCTGTTTGTTTGCTGTATGCATTTCACAAAAATCGCATCTGTCCGTTTTTGGTATATGAAATCCCAAGTTAAATTCAGTGTATAAATTTTTTCTGTATTGAGAGTCTTTTACTGGATGGACTCCTTCTTCAGAACACCGTTCTTTATAGAGTTCAATCATTTTTCCAAAACTTAAATGTGCACCTCACAAGTGTAGAACACACCAAACATCCCCCAAACAAGAGATCAAAATAAGAACTGTTTACATTAGAATCACAATGATAACAGGTGTGTTGCAGATAGAACCTTGTCAAAGTGATGCTCAAAAATGTTTTTCTTGCAGTTAGAACCTTGTCACTTTAGTAACTTGGTTTTTTACAGTAGTACTACCGTAAAATTAATACAGAATATAGTAAACTATATTATATGTCAAATAAAAGAATAAGCTCAATTCTGCCAAAAATGTCAGTTAGAACCTTGTCAAACCAATGCCTCGATATGTAGATTGTTTGTTTGTTTGTTTAACGTCCATTTTTATGCTACTAAGGCTAATCGGACGATGCTACAGTGGGAGTCCTAAATTTTGCCTATCCAGGTATAATTAGGATAGGGATCTTTAACGAGTACAGGCTCGGGACCTCCATTTTACGTCCTATCCGAGGGACTGCATAGCTAAAGATCTTTTACTCCCATTAAAAAATCCTAGGGCCACCGCTGGAATTGAACCCGCGATCTTTAGTATTGTAGGTTGCCATGCTAACCACAACACCACAGGTGACCCCACGATATGTAGATGTTTATTATATGTCTATCTTTTGAATTTATATGTTATATGTCTATCTTTTTATGCCCTAGCTTAAGGTTGCTTTTTTAAAATGTCTAGCAAGTTTTGGGAACAAAAAAACTGCAAGCAATGGGAGTAAAAAATCCTTGGCTATGCCGTCCCTCGGATAGGACGAAAAATGGAGGTCCTGAGCCTGTACGATGTCAGGAACTCGTTAAGGATCCCTAATTATGCCTGGATAGCCAAAATTTAGGACTCCCACTGTAGATCCGTTAGCCCCCACCACTCCGATTAGCCTTAGTAGCATAAAGGAACGTTAAACAAACAAACAACAATAAAAAATCTGTTGCGCTCATCACATAATTTTCACTTACCACCCTTCTTTTTTGACTAAAAACAGACACTATGGTGCTAAATGCTACCGCAAAGGGAACACTAAACTTTATTTCTCTTTAATTTTTTTTTTTTTTTTTTTTTTAAATATTGGAGTCGGTAATTCATACAGTAATGTACCAAGAATGAAATTGCCTTTACTCGTGGACCATTTATTCGTGGACTCCGTAATTTCCAGGAGTTCGTTTGAATTCGATTATATGAATATTTTTCAGAATATTATAGAAATAATAATCGAGTTTTAGACTGAACGATCATGTTTTTCGACGCTTTATCGGAAATAAGGATTGACTAGCTGACCCCTGTGAAGCATACGCACTTAATTAAAGTACACACCGTGTATTTAGTGTCGTATAGTGCGTCATGGGCATAGGTGAGGGTTAAAATAAAGAATAGATGTGTTTAAATTGTAGATTATTTGTTTTTTGAAAAATAAGGTTAAGGTATTTAAATATTTACATGTTTACAGGACCTCTTTGAACACTACGTTTGAAGTAAGTAGTTTGAAATTACGAAATGGTCTCCTGTGATTATTTGTTGGTGGGTTTGTTTGACACAGACATAGATAGCACTGAAAGAGCGCACATAGGAAAACGCTACTTACAACTGACCGCTTACCACTGGCAAACGAATGGGATAATCGAAAAAATGTGTATACATATTTTCGATTTTCCAAGATTTTTCGAAAAATTACATATATAAATTATTTCTCTTTTTTTCTTTTTGTTAATTGCAGAAAAATGATAATTTAATTTCTGATAATAATTAATATTCAGAGAATATTTCTAAATAATAAATTTTATAAGATAAATATGGTAGGAAATAAATAAACAATAAGTGAATCCGACCCGGGGCCGAGTTTTAGTAAATTTTCGAATTTACGGATAATTGACCTTTTCAGTTTCTCCAGTAATAAAAATATATGTTGATTAAAGAAGTTGAAAAGTTAACGTTATGGTTAACGTTATGGCCGAGTGCGCTAAAGCGTTGCCCTTAACAACATGTGATAGATAAACCGAAAATACACCAGAAGGGATATGTAATAATACATGGAATTCATCGCGCGTCCTCTGCCCCCGTCGGGGCAAAACCCATATAGCCTAAACGGGGAGGAAGTGAGGACAAAAAAAAAGTTTTTTTTAAAAAACCGTTTTGTAATTTATTCAAAATAATTTTGTGGTAAAAAAAATTAACATCTTGTTTTTCATTTAAACTTACAAAGAGACTGTCGATAACAAATAAATACTAGTTTAAAAAAAAAAAAACCGCGATTCGTCGAGAAGAGTTGAAAATAAAAGAAGTACGTTTTTGACAAAATATATTCTACACTTTCATCAACTAGATTAAATTCGCTTCGATTCGTACTCATTACTGATTCAAAAAACCAGGAGTATTGGAGAAATTCATGTTATATCGATTGGCAATTCAAGTAAAATGTTTTTGTTATTACTGGTTTTAAGGTCACTTCATGTCACTAAGACTAATCGGACGATGCTACAGTGGGAGTCCTAAATTTTGCCTATCCGGGTATAGTTAGGATAGGGATATCGTACTGGCTTGGGACCTCCATTTTAAGTCCTATCCGAGGGACGGCGAACCCGCGACCTTCAGTATTGTAGGTTGCCATGCTAAACACTACACCCCAGGTGACCACTAGTTTGAGTCCGAGTACTTTTCGGGTCTAGGCCTGAAAAATCTTTTTGATGCGATAACCGTACTTGCTACTAATATATGTTAATAAACATGAACTTTAGTATTGTAAGTTTCTATTCTAACCACTAAACCAAAGGTGATCCCAAGTAAAAAGTTGTTAAATAAAATAACTGACTCTACAAACGAAAAGTTCAAGGGAGATTAGTGCAATGAACAAGAGGCTGCCTTCTTTCAAACTGAAATCCTTACAAGCTGCAGTCTCTCCCTTCTTGGGAAAATCAGACACGAATGCTAGTTTCGGATTCGGCGATTTTTAGCTAAACCGAAACCACGGCGGAAACCGTGACCGAAACCGAAACTTGGGTAGGCTAGGTACAGGCCTAAATATCTCGCCTCACTTGGACTATCTGACGACAAGGGTGACCCAAACCGTCAATGGTCTGAGTCGGGTGGGAGGTGCATTCTGGGGGCTCAGATACCCAACCACTATGAATATCTATAGAGGAGTAGTGGAAAGTATCTTGAGTTATGCAACACCCTTCTGGAGCCACAACCTCACACTGCGACAAAGGAAAAGGCTGGCTTCAACCCAGAGAATGGCTCTGCTGTGGGTCACTAGACCCTAAAAGACAACATCTCATGAAGCGATGCAAGTACTTGTAGGAGCGGTACCTCTCGACCTCCTCCTGCAAGAAACAGTCATAAAATATAAATACAAGGGGGAGGGCTCAACAGGACTTCCAGAGGAACTTCGAATAAGAATTGGGAATGAGCCAAACAAGTGGAAAAAGATAATTCGGGAGGACACGATAGAAAAGTGGAGCTTGCGGTGGATAGCAACCCCGAACGGGAATACTCGGAAAAAATATTTTCCCTCTGTAAAATCGCGGCTATCCGCTAGGTGGGTCCTCCCGGACTATTGGGTTTCCCAATTCCTTACTGTTCATGGAGGATTTCGAGCGAAACTCCACAGTCTTGGCGTGGATGTTGAGCCTCTATGCGTAGCATGTGGTGTTCCCGACTGTAGAACACGTGATCACGTCCTGCACCGCGTTTGAGGCGATAAGGGCCAAACTGATGCGATCCTTAGGGGTCTACAGCCTCACTGAAGAAGAATTTCCTCAATTGGTTACTGAGGACAACTTTCCTAAGTTTAAACGTTTCATTAATGAATGGAAAACAATCGTGGGGCCTGCACACTTTAACATAGGAGCCCAAGGAAGAAGACGAGGGCAGCCTCCCGGAAGACCACCGGAAGATGAAGTCCGCCCTGGGCAGGTGGTGATGGGGTGATAGAGGAAGAAGTGAAGAGAACCATGGCATCAGCGACGCTAAGCGTTTTAGCTTAGTGCCACTGTTGCCGAAACCCGTATGGCCATTAGGCCAGGTAGGGATGTAAATAAATAAATAAACTTGGTCAGTCAGTAATATTAATGAAAGGTCACACTGTCGGTTTTTTTAAAACTTTATTTTGGACATAAAATTAATTCTGAAGGGACCTCAGCCCCAGGATAATAAATTAATTTTTCATTTCAGATTCATGAAAATGCTAAGCTTTCCCTTCTTAAAAATTTATTTCCAAAATATAACTACCATGAAGGTAATTTTATTTATTTTTTCTTTTAATTTTTGGTAGATCTGTCGGTGAAATTTATATCCAGGATTTGTTAATGAATTATATTGATGAAGGGAAATAAATAAACGCACTAGAAGCGAGGGTAAAAGGTTCTGGTAAGGTTGAAGGGTTGAACTAAGACAATTATTTCCCCCCAAAAAAACAAAAGTATTTAAATTCAGAATATTTTTATTTATTCGATCAAGCTCTGCTTCACAGTATTTCACTACAATGTACCACATTCAAACCATCCACAGGATGTAGTGCTTGCTACAGCTGACTGACTAAAGTAACTCGGCAAAATAAATAAGAAGTTTTATTTGTTATTTGGATAAGTTAGGGTTTTGGAAGACTCATAGGGGGTGTAACCTATAAACCGTTTGTACTTTTTATGTTTGTAACAAGAAAAAAAAAAAATCTGAAAATCTAGAATAAAATCTGAAAAAAAAAAAATATTATAACGTCATTTTGATGTGCGGGTAATTTAATATGAAAGCCTCAACAATGAGTTGGGTTTTTTAAGTCTGTATTTAGATTTTTGTTACTTGGGTAATTTTCCCAGAAAGGGCGAATCTGAACTTGGAATTCTTGAAATTGAAAATGTCGAATTAACTTCTGGAAAATATTTAGGGATGCTCTTTACATAGCTTTGGTTGAACTCCAATGCAAGGTTATACAAGAGCATGGTGCATTTATTATTTATGAAAAAAAAAAAAAAAAAAAAGTGAGGGTTCGTTTAAATATATTTTTTCTTGAGTTTTTTTATTTTTCTATTATTTTATTTTTATTTTTTTTTTTTTGCTGACGAAAATCCTAAGCCATCTATCAGCCATTAAACACATTTTTATAACCATCCAGTTTTTTCTCGTTTGCTACTTAAATAAAGATGCTTTTGAAATAAATGATAGGCCATCGGAAACGTCTCAACGACCTCTATATGTATAAAGCAACGAGAAAATATAGATGCAATAAGTTTTCGGGTAGAGACAGACGGGATAATGACTAATGATGTTTATGACCATCCAGTATTTTCTCGTTTACTATTTAAATACTGCTGCTTTTCGACAATACGATAGACCGTTGGAAACGCCCCAACGAGTTCTATAAGTAATAAGCAGTGAAAAATTTTAGAAACAATTATTTTCCAATTCCGTAGAGGCGGGATGACATCAGAATTTGAGAGGCTATCTAGTTTTTTCTCGTTTACTACTTAAATATAGCAGATTTTTGACAAAATGATAGACCGTTCGAAACGTTTCAACGAGCTTTAGAAGTAGAAAGCAACGAAAACATTTAGATACAATTAATCTCCGAGTACACTCGAGCGGGAGAAAAACACCCGATATTGTATTGTATGACCACCCATTTTTTCTGTTATATACTTAAATACAGCCATTTTTTTTAAACAACGAAAGACCGTCAGGAACGTATCAACTTGCTCTAAAAGATGAAAGAAATGAAAAAAAATCGATACAATTACCTTCTAAGTAGCTACGGGCGGGACAATGACACGGGTTGTATGCCGCTCTCGCCGCAGCACCTACGTTGTTATCCTGACGGTTCCACAGTGACTGAAAACATTTGGCGGCAAAAAGAGTTGTGACCCGAGATGTAATCCTACTTTTAGCCAGAAGCCGCAGTCATCTGTAAAGGTTAAAACTGCCAAAACACGAAAATACTACATAAGCGGAGAAAAACCCAAACACCGGGGACTAGTCTTTTACCTCCTCTATGTACTATTCTATCATTCTTAAAAATATGGCATACCTCACATTCTAATCTTGAGATGTTTTGAACAGCACCACAGTTGTAAAAAATTCAAAAAGCGTTAATGGTGAATTTGTAGACGAACTTTGGAAACTGGAGTTGTGACATGACGAGGGAAAGAGATTTCCACTGGTCATATCAAAATTCAAACTTTAATTTTTTGCAAATCACAGAGCCTAATTAGAGGTTATTTTAATGAACAAAAGTGGTGAGGGGGCTTCAAAATCCATCGGGGACAGCGATTTGCCCTTTCTGGGAAAATGACCCACTTACGTACAAGGGACCTTATCATTTTTGATTGAAATATTTGTAATTTTCGTAAATGCGTCCTCTTTACTGAGCCGAAAATCTGTAAGGCGTATGTTAAAATAGGTTTAAGTAAGTACTTATTACCTGTGGCCTACTTAGGCGTATTTATTCAGTTTCAGATTTTTTTTATTGTTTTTTTTTTTGGTACCCCTACCTGGCCAGGTGTGGCATACGGGGGGTTACTCTAAAGGTGTAACCAACCTAGTCTAACCTTGGTGGGTAGGTCGAGATTTATTCCGTGGAGCCTCCACGAAATAAAAGTCAACCCTCCCAGGGCGGATTCGAACCGCCACTGTTCGGCTCGAGCATGCTAAAGCTGGTCGGGCTCAAACATGCTCGGCTATCCCGGCCCCTATTCAGTTTCTGTTTGAATTTCAATTTGATTTAGAAAAAAGAGAGGACAGTATTTTCAGTCGTTTTTTAAGTCTATCTTTTCATATTGAAAAGTGGCCCCAAGTAATCCTTCTGTCGAATATTAGCCCCAGGTAGCGTGTTGAGTGCATTGAAGGGATTTGACTGTCTCCGATATAAAATGGTGGGGGTGTCGGGTCGAAGTAGTTTCAATGTATGGCGATATGCTGAAAATTTTGCAAATTTATTGTTTTATGGATTTTTTATAAAGAATATTTAAACATATTAAATAAAAATAGTAATTTAAGAAAAAATATATATTAACTTATAAGGGCACAGTTGGCTAGGTGCCGAATGCCTTAGCCAGAGCGCTTGATCCTCGTTTTTTGTTTTTAATGGATTCTTCAGTGCCACCTAAATAATCTTGGAATGTCATAAGATTAAACAAAATAAAAGCGAAATTTGCATAATGCAAAAAAGATTAAATAAAAAAAATTTAAATCTTCTATCTTATAAAATAAAATACGATAGGTTAAATGATAGTCAGGATTTTCAGTTTACAATGACTTTATTGTGGTAAGCCAACGTTTTGATCCAACTTGTGGATCTTTATCAGGGCTAAAAGAAAACAAATATACGAGTATCTATGCTAGAGGGTGACAATGAATGGATACATTACAGAACTGATAATATTATAAAAGGTGGTTTATACATGAATATTAAAATAAGTTGCAAGATAACAAGATAAAATAGAATCTGATATTTACCTACTGAGTCCAGGTGGATGCTAAGACTAAAGGTAAAAAGTTGAGAAGAAGTGGTAGGGGGTTAGTTACTAAACCCGATCGAAAGGTTAGCTTACCACAATAAAATTATTGTAAACTGAAAATCCTGACAATCATTTAACCTATCGTAATTGAAGAACAGTTGACAATCTCTCACTTCTAATAAAATAAAATAGATTCTATAAAATTCTAATAATAGAGTTACACATTTCGGAAGACTTGACTACTTGCAATTCTATCACAGATGAGTTTATGAATCAATTTATTAACTTTAATTCTATTGGGTTGATGCAGAATTAATGCAGGTTTTTAATATTCAATGAAAATAGGCGATAACTTTACTTTAACTATATATATTTAATCAAAATAATTTCCAGTAATAGGTCAGCCACAAATTAAGATTAGATTAATTAAAATAATTTATTTTTTGAAGAGAAAAGAATGGGCTCCGCCGGGAGTCGAACCCAGGTCTTCCGCGTCGGACATGCGCGGTATGCTAACCACTGCACCACAGATCTCGCTTCCAAGCGGAGCCAATCCTTCTTTTTTACTGATACCTCCCTCTCCATTTCGCAAGTGTTGCGAGTATATACGGGAGGTTGACAATTTTTGTCCAAATTTGGGCATCTCTTGACGATCGACAATTTTTAAATTATTTTAATACCTATTAGGAAGTAACCCACAAAAATAGATTAAATAATTTAAAAATTGATGATCGTCAAGAGATGCCCAAATTTGGACAAAAATTGTCCACCTCCCGAAAATACTCACAAAACTTCACAGCGTCACGCGGAAGACCCTGGTTCGACTCCCGGCGGAGCCCAATCTTTTCTCTTCAAAAAATAAATTATTTAAAATATTTGGTTGATGCAAAATTAATGCAGGTTTTTAATATTCATTGAAAATAGTCCATATCTTTACCTTAACTATATATATTTAATCAAAATAATTTTCATCTGAATCAATGCACTTTTGCCAACGTTCAACAAGCTTTCTTATTCCACCAGAAAAAAATCTGAATTCCTTGACTCAATGAAGTCACGAAAAGAATTTTCAATTTCATCCTGGTTTTGAAAATTTTTCTCCCTCAAAAAGTTATCCAGATGCCTGAAAAAGTGGAAGTCTGTAGGAGAGAGGTCAGGTGAATAAGGTGGGTGTGGGAGAACTTCGTAGCCCAACTCGTGCAGTCGTCGTAGCGTTGGTTGTGCGACGTGTGGTCTGGCGTTATCATGGAGAAGGATAGGTCCCTTCCGTTGCTGGGCAAAGACGTTGTAATTTTTGATTCATGTTGTCAATTTCTCGATTGAGAGAGCTGTAGTGGATAACACCAGCAGTATACCACCAAACTGTGACCATTTTTTGGGTGCAGGTTGGGCTTCGGGAAAGGTTTTGGTTGTTCATCTTTGCCCAGCCATTGGCTACAACGCCTTCTGTTGTCGTATAAGATCCATTTTTCATCGCACGTTACAATGCGATCGAGAAACGGATCATTTTTATTGCGTGTCACAAGCATGGAACAGATTTCAGAGCGGCGATTTTGTTGGTGGTCGTTTAATTGGTGTGGCACCCACTTGGCCAACTTTTTTACCTTACCAATTGCTTCCAAGTGGCGTACAACTGTGGATTGGTTCACGCCGAGTTCTACCGCTATTTCTCGGGTGGTTTTGGTTGGGTCTTCTTCCACTATTGACCTCAGCTGGTCGTTGTCAAGAGCAAAATGACGTCCCCGACCTTCCTTGTCTTCGAGGTCGAAATCTCCACTGCGAAACTTCTGGAACCAACGCTTCACCGTGCACTCGTTAATAGCTCTCTGACTCCACACTTCGTTAATATTACGAGCCGTTTGCGCAGCGCTGCGCCCTAATTTAAATTCGTAAACATAAATTTGACGAAAATCGTACTTCGACATTTTCGATATAAGACCTTTGAACAAAACGATTTTACTGATCAAATTCATGGTGAAAGAGAGGGTATTAGATAAGGTTTGTTTTGGTATAATAATGATCGATGTTAGGATTTGCTTTGTTTACACAATTGGAATTAAGATATCGGAATAGAGGAAATCTGCATTAATTTTGCATCAACCCAATAATAATGTACTGTAACACTTCTAGGGTTAACAATATTTATTCAAAGAAAAATAACAATTTTCTATGTCACACGAATTACCAGTACACAAATATTAGAACAGGTTACAATAACTATCACTTTGTAACACACAAATAATCATATGGCTTGAGCTTCAAAACCAAGACTCAGACTAACAGTCCAGTGAATCGCTCCTTACATATAGTCGAAAGGAGAATGGTCTAGAACCTTCCGGAACGGCATGGATGGTACTCGGACATCGTAGTCACAAACACGTGCTATGACAGTTTGTTTCAATTGTTAGTTCGTTCCACCAAAGGGTCTGGGACTTTTAAACAATTTTTTTTTTTTTAACCTTACAGTATTTTGTTGACATATAAAAAAATCTGGTGCGATGCGCGCAACATACAACTTTCACTTACCAACTTACTTAGATTAGAAATTGAGATGTTTTTTTTAATTGCCATTTCTATAAATAATACAAAAAAGATGACTTGATTTTGATTAAAAATGATTTATTTAATCAAAATCATTTAAGCTGTTATTGCGATATTCTAAACAAATGTAAAAAATGGAAAAAAAGTTATGAAATAGAGCACACACCTGCGTTTTCCCAATTTTGATTAAATTTTGGCTCACATCGCGAGCATATACATACACCAAATATCTAGTCTGATCAAAATCATTACAGCCGTTGTTGTGTAAATAAAAAAAACACGTGAAAGTGAGACAAAATTTACTAAGTAAAGTGCCCTCTCCAATTGATCAATTTTGATGAAATTTTGACTGTCATATCGCGGGCACATACACACATCAAATATCAAGTTTAATCAAAATAGTTAGAGCCGTTTTTGAGAAAATCGAAAAAACATAAATAATAGAAAAAATTCTTTAAATAAAGTACCACCTACGTTTGGCCAATTTTGATGAAATTTTTGCTGTCACATCACGGGCGTAGACATACACCAAATACCCACCAAATAGGTTCGTTCGAATTATAGTTTTTGAGCTAGTCTGTTCACACACACACACACACACACCATTTCGCGGGACTTGGTTATTTGGACTCAGGGGACCCCATAACGTGTATTTCAGTTAAAAACCGGAAGTCGTAACTTTTCACGATCGCAATACTTTCCTTACTATATATTTCATATCCAGGTAAGTGAAAGTAAAAAGAAGTATCTTCACTTTAGTTCAATATTTTATTCAGATTTTGCTCTCTAATATATAGCTAAAAGATTATTATTATTTTTTTTTTCTTCATATCTTAATTTGCGCCTGTCAACAAACTTCGACAATCAGTAAATGCGCGCTATGCTAACTGAATAAGGGCATATTAGGCATGGGGAAGTGTGGCACCCAGCAGTACCTCTTCCCTGGCCTGTTTAAGGTAATCTGTATTTTTAACGAAGGAGATCTCTCATCAAGCGCCTTTTTTATCTCCTAGGTATGGGCATATCAGCTGTTATCATGCCTCTAATCAATCGGTTGAGATGACCGCGTGAGTATAAAAAACGTTCGTGAAGTGTCTTTACATGTTACATTTGTAAGTCGGTATGTAGGCTATAGTTAGTCACGTACCATGGTGCTTTTACGATGAGTCTCAATATTTTTGATTGAAAGGTGTGAATTCTTTGTTAAGTGGGACTTTTTGGCTTTACCTTATATCTGTGTAGAGTATATCCAGTTTTAATTAACTATTCATCAAAGCAAATACACATTTAATCCATCAAAATAACAAAAAAAAAAATCTACTTTTTATGTATATATATAAATGATATATATATATCAGTAAATAGAAAAGTTTTTTAAGTTTCGAAGACGGAAAATTTATCAAAGTTGTTTGCACTTTAATTAACTAATGTAAATGTCAGTAATTGACTTTTCCTAATAAACTATACAACATTAAAAAATATATAGATTTAAAGTTTGTCATTGATATATTTTTATTTTGAACAGTGAGTTATCTATTTACTAAATATTCATTTAAGCCGTACAAGCTTTTTTTAAAAATATAACTGAACAAATAAATAAAATGGAGGCATCCAATTTTGAAAGCAGACACCTCCTGTAATGCAAAAAAAAAAAAAAACCGGAATTCGAAATTTTTCACGATCGCAATACTTTCCCTATACTACATATTTCATATATTTGCGAAGGTGCTGCTTCTTTACTGCAACTAGAGAAACGGGGATCGAACCCGGGCCAATACCTGTGGTTCATAAGTTTTTTTTTTTTTTAATTCATTTATCCATAATTAAAACCCGATAGAGCAAAATATTATTTGAAAAATGTCTAATAGGTATTTCTCGGTCCCTCAGTATTCAATTAGAAAATCAAAAGACGTGTCATTCCATTTATTTCCAAAAAACAAAAAGCTTTTTAAGAGTGGATTGTAAAATTAAGGATAGATAAGCCTGTTTCGAAACATATGACCATATGTAGTCTTCATTTTAAAGAAAGTGACTATATTTATCCAGGTAAATATTAGTATTTGACATTTTATTATTCCAAAGTGCTAGTTTTATGTAAATAACATTGGGACCATAGTGTCATAGATTTGTTTTTCTTTTTTAATTTTCCCCATTTTTGTCTTACATCCATTGTGCTTAATTGTTCCCAGTTTTCAATGCGATGCCTGAAAGTTTTGACAAATAAATAAATAATATGACCAAGAAACTAAGCTGTCATGAAAATGACAGCTGTCATAACAATGATTGTATGAATAGGTAATAAATGTTATTACTAATCGAAAAACGTAGAGTCAAGTTACAATAATGTGTTTGCATTTACCAGAACTACCAGCTTTAAACGTGCAATTACAAGAAAATTGCTTGTTATTATTAATAAACTTGATTTCCACTTTTATTTGATGGGGCAGTCCTTTAAGATCGCTTGTTTGAAGGCACAAGGCTTGTAAAATAACTGTTTTTTTACTTCTAGATATTATTCCACATGTAATTATGTGGTTTGCATCAAGGATAGCCTACCCTTCAATTAATGGTCTTTTAAAATTACCAATTATCTCTATCACATCAAATATGTCTATCCCCGTTCCTTCCGACATTTTGCAAAACTACTAGCGCACCCTATAGTCGATTGCGCCCGCAAATAGTAAATGAAAGTAAAAAAAAAAACTATTATAGGTAATCCGACATCAGCCAATTTAAATAATAAATAAATATTTATATTTATTATATCTATATTTAACCTTCTTTCATATGAGAATAACATGTATATTGTAAAGGACAAACAAAATAGAAAAAAACATCTAATTTAAAAAAATATTTTTTACATTCGACAGTTTGAGGTTGTATCGAAAATATTCCATTTCATATGCTATTAGACGAGAAAGGTATTCTATCCAGCAAATTTACAACACTATAATAAATAATATTTTCTAGCCAGTGGATATCCTAATTTTTTGAATAAAATATTAATCAATCTGCGACGCCCTAAAGAATAGCCAGGATAATATTGTTCATAAGTAAATTTTTCAAGAACCAATTCTTTTGAAAGCCTATGAATTGTTTTTTGTTATTTTTTTTTATTTTATTTATTTTTTTACTTCGAGAATTAACAATACTGGTAGTACAAAAGCTTACATTTAAAAAACTTCTGTAACTTAAGTCATGAAGGATGATCTCAATTGAGAATTTTTGTTGTACAAGATTAAAAGCAGAATGACTTTATTTGTGGGAGCGGTGTAGGTCATTGGTAAGGCATTCGGCTGTTGTTGTCCTGGGTTCGAATCTCGCTTTGCAGGATATCTTATCTTTAATATTCTGTCACAGATAGTCTCGGTGGCTGAGAGACCCTCCTGGAGAAAACCCAGCCCCTATAATGTGGGTATCGTTAATTGAAAAATTGAGGGGGGAAAAAAAAACTTTCCCTCAGTCTTAAAAAAAAAAAAAAATCCCAAAAGGCGGATGAGCGTGATCACGGCCACATCACCTCCTTGCACGACCGTTGACCAAGAACCTCCCGGTTAGCTGAGTGATGAGGGCGCTTCGACGGAGATGCATGGACCAAGGGATCGATCCCCAGCCGTAGTCAATCTTTTCTCTTCTAATAAAATCATTTAAAATTTATTAATTGATTATTTAAGAACGAAAAATAGTTAAATGTCTACCTTTATAATATTTTTGGTGTATAATCAATCTACTTCTGAAGTGACTGCAGGCAGCCCTTTAAGGAGAGGCTGGCGTGCAGGAAGTAGGATTTGCATGGGAGGAACGTAATTGGAACAAGCTGATTTACTCCGTATTTATTATCCTAATTGTTCAACCTCGATTGCTCTAATTCGATTTTCTCGATCCCGCAATGTTTCAACAAAGTTACTCAATTCGATAATGAAATAGGGTAATCTGATTATCCCTTCATTTGTTCGCATCGATTTTGTTGTTTAGTGATGAATAAAATTATTTTATCTGTAAAATTTTCATTCTTATTCACTTGATAGACTATTTCCATGCCCTCCTCTCATATGTATACATATATGTACCTCCCCACTCGGTCATTTCTGGTATCGATTAGTGAATAATAACATTATAAATTGGTAAATAAAATGTCAAAGTAATTTAATAAAACTGATGAATGTAACAGAAGAAAAAAAATTGACTTTTGTGAAACTCAGACTATATAAATCTTAGTGTCTGACCGAAACCAAAATTTTAGCCGAAACCGAAACTTATTTACATGCATCGAAAACAGCTCAGTCAATTTATTTCATGGTTATTTGCTTTGTTTGTTTACGTTTATTATATATTCGCAATTGTCAGCAAAGTCCTGAAAATCAGCGAATGATGGAATAATAACATGTGAGGTATGATGGGGGGAAATCCACCGTTTATTTCTCTGGCTTGATTCAATTTCCATTCAAAATAAGAGAAGAGATCTCTCATCCATCGCCTTTTGGTGGTCTCGTATCCTCTGTCGTATATTTCTCGTATTGTGTGTCAGCCATATTAGTACTTATTCAATTGTTCCGATGTCCATTCAAATTAAAATAAATAATCTTAAAATATAAATAAAGGGCCATTTTTTTGTGCGTGATCACGGTCAAATCACCTCCTTGCACGACCGCTGACCAAGAAACAGTGGTGAAACCGAGACCTTTCATGGGTTGTAGTGGTACAGTTTTTTTTTTATTAGTTTTTTTAAAGCGCCGTTTTGTTGGGCGTGATCACGGTCAAATCACCTTTCACGACCGCTGACCAAGAAACGGTGCTTCCTCACACAGTACTGAACCCAAAACCCTTCATGGGTTGTGGTTGTACGGGTACTCCAGCTTAAGAATAAAACCTTGAAAATGAAAACAAATTTTAAGAAGACATTGTTTAATTAAAGATACACATTTCTATGCTATATATACATGTGTCGTTTTCATGATTATGATTCATGGCAAATGTCACAGAAAAAGGATCCGATACCAGAGTACGATGAACATCCTTCATGCACCCAATCCTTGCACTGTCCACACTGTATCAAATCGCAAAATGGAGGCTCCCCGTAGAATCTTAGACAGATAAAACAAATGCATGTACCAGGGCAATAGCTGCTATCCACTTTGCCCGGCGCGCGCCATTTTAACTAAACCCTAAATTAATCTATGACCATATAATCTAAAAATCGGCAGTTCCCGCCAAAACTATCTGCTTATACTACAGTTTAAACTAAACCATGCAGTAGATGTTACACTTGTATTGGTTATACAATAAAGATATAAAAACTTGCCCTACAAATTTTAAGAACCGTACTACTTTTCGTTTTAAACAAATTATCTCACAACTAAAATGAAACACAACCAATATATCTCCGTCCTGTGAAGCGGCTTCTACCCATAGTTCTCACATTAGCCACCCAAAGCGCTAGCGTTGTTACCGTGTCTATGAAAGTGCTTATTCGCTTTGCCCGAGCTATTCACTTTGCCCGGTCCTCCCCTACAGTTATTTTTATTTTTTTAAAGCGCCACTTTGTTGGGCGTGATCACGGTCAAATCTCCTCCATGCATGACCGCTGACCAAGAAACAGTGGTGAACCCCTTCATGGGTTGTAGACGTACAGGTTTTTTTTTTTTTTTTTTTTTTAAAGCGCCATTTTGTGCTGGTTGACTTTGCTTGGTCGCCTGGATGTAAAGTTTTCTTAGTCAACTGCCAGGGTGCTCTTGTAATAAGTCGAAACGATTTTGATTGAAAACTTTTTTTGCAATTCTTAAGAGGAAAATAAAAAAAAAATTCATTTTTTTTGCAAATTTCTTACTGACATAAATTACACCTTTCCCTCGAGCTAGAAACGCATTAATAATATTAATTCCTGAAAATAATTTTCAATTATTATTATAATTTTATTCAAGTTAAATATTAACAGGAAATTATTTTCTAGCTACTTGATAACTTTCTGGAGGCACCAAAATGGGGAGATTCTTTATTTTATTTGTACTTACCGTAGAGAAACGGAGCGGATATCAATGGAAATCCCTTGGATTTCACAAATGTTTCGCTATTCCTTAAATACAAAAGCATAAAAAATTTAATTGGAGAGGTAAAAACAGTTAAAAAATTACTAAATGACACCCTTTTAGTTGAAGCTTTCTCAGATATCCAATCAGAAAAGCTCCTAAGATGTGAAAATCCGCTTAATAACTTTCCGGTTAAAGTAGAAGTTTATGGGAAACTAAATCAAAGTAAAGGGATTATTTGGTGCCCCGAACTAAATATTAGTACAATTGAGGAAATAAAAGTTGAATTAAAACCATAAAATATAGCCGATGTTAAAAGATTACGTACTATAAAAATAATGTAAAACGCCGCGAGCCGCGACCGCCATTTATCACCAAAAGTGAAATATCCTATAAATAGTTATTACTATTAGTTTATGTCCTTACGTGTTAAAAACTGAAAATTATTTGCATTATCTCCGTAGCGGAGTCTTGAATTGATTCAAAATATCCCGTGCAGTTTGTTCGCCGATTCTTAGTTCAGCGGATAATTTTTTAACACCTTCACCCTTTTCTAATCTGTATCAATAGTTGATTTCTCTTCAAGCGTTAAAACTACACGTTTTCTTTTTTTTCGACATTTTGCTACTTCGTATGTATTTAAATCGAGACTAAATCACAACTGACAATATTTTGTTTTGTAGCCAAACAGGCCAGAGTAGGTTTTTCCTGGAAAGACTTGAAAACAATACCGTTCCTAGATTATGAATTGGAGTATTAGATACCGGAAACATCTCATAATATGATAATCGCTTTCTGTGTTTTTCTATTTATTGTTTTATTTCATAATAGATAGTTAACCATTGTGTAATCGTTAAATATTTACGTATACATTTTTTTTAAATATTATACATATAAAATAAATGGCATAAAAATTAAAAGAACTCATTTAAGAAAAACATTGGTTACTCGGCACCCCGGTTAAATGGATCCCCGGTTAATCGAGGCCTGGATAACGGAGGTCCTACTGTATTTGTGAAGCTTCAAGAAGACATAGTTACAAAAAAAAAATATATATATTTTTTTTAATTTTATATTAATTTCAAAATTATTTTATATATATTTTTAAAATTTTATTATTATTATTTTATATAAAAGCATAAAAATCTAATTGGAGAGGTAAAAACAGTTAAAAAATTACTAAATGACACCCTTTTAGTTGAAGCTTTCTCAGATATCCAATCAGAAAAGCTCCTAAGATGTGAAAATCCGCTTAATAACTTTCCGGTTAAAGTAGAAGTTTATGGGAAACTAAATCAAAGTAAAGGGATTATTTGGTGCCCCGAACTAAATATTTGTACAATTGAGGAAATAAAAGTTGAATTAAAACCATAAAATATAGTCGATGTAATAATGCCATTTATCACCAAAAGTGAAATATCCTATAAATAGTTTTTACTATTAGTTTATGTCCTTATGTGTTAAAAACTGAAAATTATTTGCATTATCTCCGTAGCGGAGTCCTCGAGCTTTAAGACAAATTTTAAATGGCTCCGTTCCGGAGACCTCGAGTGCAAAGGGTTAATTCTAGTTAAATATTAACAGGAAATTATTTTCTAGCTACTCGATAACTTTCTGCAAGCGCCAAAGTTTGGAGATTCTTTATTTTATTTTTACTTACCGTAGATATGAAATGTATATTGAGGGACTGTATCTTTTTTCCTTTTACAGTGATAAAACCTCCTCGAAGAATAAAGTAGTGTTTCCTATAGGGAATTAAAGAGGCTCCTGATTCGAGAAGATAGGTCCTAATGACTGAATTATTGGCGAACGACAGAGCGGTGTGTGGGAGTGGGGGGGATAAAAAAGGGGGAAGGGGTACAATAGACCAGCGGTATAATAAGGAGAGGGTCGTTAGAGCTCCCCGAGTCTTCTTCATTCCCCGATAGATAGCGTCGCTAATGACCTATTACTCGTCTTGCCTCCTACTCTTTCATATAAATTCTAGTATCCAATGTTAAAATCATTGTAAGATTGTAAGATTAAAAATAATTATTGTTATAAGTGGTGATTCTGCTTTATTAGAGAAACCATATGATGTGATTTTAATCTTAATATCCATCAGAATGGTTTATTTGATGCACGGTGCGATTCCGTACGAAAAAGGAAACAAATCCAATTTTAAATTTTAGGTACTACCTTCGCTATTCCCCTTCAGGCTTTGACAGCTGATAAGCACACTGCTATCTGTTGGTCACCATGCGAAATACTAGGGCCGCCATCTTTCTTTTATTTGAAAAACCGTCTTACTCAGCATACACCGTCTTACCTCAGCATAATGTCATTTTTACGTCACACACTATCTCAACCCATCTGAAATTTACACATCCATTTTGTGTCAGTCGATATAGTTATCTAACTTTTAAAAAACCCGCGTCTCCCCACCCTTTGCTCCATCATACATCACTTTCTATCCATATCTTCGACTATTTCGAGGAATCAATATTTCGAACTATATCCGGAGTCGCTGAATAATTCAAACCTATACCATAACGTCCTTTTTCATTTAGCAATTCATTTTTAAAAACCACTTCGATCACTTTTTTAATAATGAACCCTAGACATTCCACGAATATGGAAAATGGGAAAAATTCATATGAAACATCATTTTTATACGATTTTTATTTCTTGAAAAGATAATAGGTTACAGAAAAACCAAGAAGTGCATTATGAGGCAGTGTATAAACAAATTTTATGAAAAATATTCTTAAAAAACGTATTTTTTGAAAACAATACGAGGAAATGTATTTGAAATGAATCAACCATCATGAAATATTAAAGTTGGGTAAGGAACTTATAAGCATAACGAATAGTTATATAATTACTTGTATTTTGTATGGTCTAGATTCAATATTAATGTTTTACAGGCTCTAAAATACTAATAATTCGAAAAATGATAACATTTCGAAGTAGTTATATTTTGCCGGTTGTGCAGGAGCACGAAGGAAATGACCTTGAGTGTGCTGTAGCAGAGCAATATGTGACCTTGAGGGTCATTGACCGACCTTGTGAGGGCGAGGGGGGTGTTGTTCTAGGGTGAGGGGGGGTATCCTTGAGGTGTGTTATGAGGTTTTGGTTGACCTTGAAGGGGTCAACGGATGTGAGATGCCCAACATGGCAACGTTAGATTGTAGATGTTGATGTAGATGTAGATGACATATTGCTCTGCTATAGCACGCTCAAGGTCAATTCCTTCGTGCTCCTGCTCAACCGGCCAAATATAACTACTTTTCGATAAAAAGTAATGTTTGACAGATGCAAGGGTGGGGAGACGCGGGATTTTCAAAATTAATCATATGTACAGAAAGTACGATTAATGGATGTTTATTTGCCAGGAATAGGTAAAGGTGGTTAGGGTTGAGATGACGTCACGGTCCGATACTACTAAAAAAAGGCGCGTAATATAATTCTAACCTAGCCATAAATTCGGCCTTTAACGGCTAAGAAGAGAGGTGGTGGGGATGGTAGTTCGAATGGTGACCAGCAGATAGCAGTCAATTTTATCAGTCAATTTATCAGCTGTCAAAGCAAGAAGGGGAATAGCGAAAGTATTACCAAATTTTATTCAGGTGATCGCGTTTTTTTTTGTTTTTTTTTGTGTTGTTGTTGAGACCCTACGTGATAAAGAAGCACATCAAAGATATGGTCTACAGGGTTTTCAAGTATCCCAAAGGAAGGCCTATGATCGTCCATTACAATCGCTTGGCGCCATATGCAAGGAACCACAAAGAAGAACAGGTGCAATGGATTACGGAAGAGACCTTTCGTTCGACCTAGGGAGCAGGCATGGTTGGAAAAGAAGACATCCAGGAGGGATGTCTCTAAGGAAGGGCTGTCTAGCGTTAAACTGTCAAATAAAACGTATGGTTTATTTTAAAAAAAATCCTTAACCTTTTTTTGGAACGAACTATCGGTCGGAACAAACCGTTGGAGCATGTGCATGGGCCTAGATCTTTTCGACGGAGACCAACGACCTTCCAAGAAGTCCTCGAACCTTCTAGAATGTTTCTTCTACGACCATATATAAGGAGCGAGTGACTGAGCCAGTTAGACTTTGTCTTGACTGTGAATCGGAAGCCATATGGTTTGTGTGCTTCAAAGATATAATTTTTGTAAACTGCTCGAATATTTATGTTGTTATAATTCGTTTGGCCTTGTTAATTGTATATTTTTGTTTAATAAAT
Source organism: Aelia acuminata (assembly GCA_911387785.2). NCBI lineage: Eukaryota > Metazoa > Arthropoda > Insecta > Hemiptera > Pentatomidae > Aelia > Aelia acuminata. The sequence continues at coordinate 173,819,767 of OU426979.1, forward strand.
ATTTGTTAACTCACATAAGCGTTACAATATGAAAGAAATGCTTTATAAAACAGTATAATTTTTTTTTTATCAACTAAAGTTCATCCTTTATAATCTCAAACCCGTATTGTACGATTAATTATGAGAAAAGTATTTATTTTGTAGATGGATTTAGGTCATAGAGCATTTAATTCTAAAATATTATTAGGCATCGCAAATCACAAATATATATGTTTAACACGTTCACGCCGCGACTGTTTAATGCTGTTCTCTCTATCGGGCGGTAGTTATTCCAGGGCTTTATGCTGTACTGGCAATCCAACAATAATAAAATAAACGATAAAAAATATTATCCTACTAGTTATGTTTATAATACGATATAAATTATAATTGTTATTAAAAAATAAATGTTTCTAAGTTTATAAATATATGAATATAAATATAAATAAATACAAATAAATATATAAATAAATTTTCATTATTTTAATTTTCAGCTACATAGAATTTATTTCTACTTTCTCAACGCTTTGGCTGTCACTTGAAATCTAGTAACTGTTTTCTTGTCAGAGAATTAAATATAAAAATTGTGTAGAAACGAGAGCATGATTCTCAGGCATTCTTTTTCGGCAATCAGAGTGTTAAAGATCTAATTATTTTGCAGAGGCGGCATTCTAGCGTGAGCCACCGGTGGTACACGCCGCTAGATGAGGCAGACAATTGTGAGCCACCGGTGGCTCACGCTAGAATGCCGCCTCTGCCAAATACCTTTTATAGGGTCTCTTCTTCTAAGTTAGCATTACCATGTATTATAGAAGCATCACCGATTTCGAATTGATTTATAAATTGAGACGGCAGAAAGTCTCATACGTAGGAACAGTCAGGAAGAAGAAACGATCCTTGTTTCCTCAATGAATGAAAACAAAGCCATTGATGAAAGCACTGAAGAACAAGCCAAACCTGAGCTGGTAACATTTTACAATGCTCACAAAAATGGAGTAGACATTTCTGACCTAATGTGCACCACCTACAGCGTTCAGTGAAATACCCAGCGATACCTATGGTAATTTTTTATACCATGTTGAACCTGGGGGGGATCAATTCCATGGTTATTCATCTTTGGAATCAACTAGACCTAATGGCCAGAAGAAGTTTCCTCAGAGGGTTATCACATGAACTAACTATTGGTCAACTCCAGCGAAGGAGCCAGCAATCATCGGGCCTTCACACAGACTTGAAAATGCGCCTCAAAAGATTCCTTCCGGCTGATGATCGTCCAAAATCACCTCCACCCCGCTCTCACAAGAGGTCCAGATGTTGTCACTGCACAGTGGAAACAGGGATACATCGACTCTCGCACTATTCCTATGTGAAATGTAACAGAGGAATATGTCTAACCCATGCAAAACCTCTTTGTACAGTTTGCTCTTCAGGGTGCTGATGTGAGCATGATTCTCAGGTATTCTTTTTCGGCAATCAGAGTGTTAAAGATCTAATTATTTGGCAGAGGCGGCATTCTAGCGTGAACCACCGGTGGCTCACAATTGTCAGCCTCATCTAGCGGCGTGTACCACCAGTGGCTCACGCTAGAATGCCGCCTTCGCTATCTATGCATTTTTCCCATCATTCAGGCAATTTGTGGATTCCCCGCCAAAATAATGCGTCCTCTTCTGAGTCAAACCAATCACTTAACCAATTTCGTACGTTTTCATAAGAAGTGAAGCGCTGCTCAGCTAGTGCGTGTCCCATCGATGCAAATAGGTGGTAATCGGATGGGGCCAAATCTTTTTTCAAAAATTTCATCTGTTATAGATAGTGTTCCGTATTAACAGTTTCCCCAGGTTTCAGCAGCTCATAGTAGGTAACACCCATCTGATCACACCAGACACAGAGCATTTTCTTCCTCCCCAAGCGATGCCGATGGTTCACCAGGAGTTACCCAGGATTTTTTACTCTTAGGATTCTCGAAGTAAATTCACTTTTCATCACCAGTCACAATTTGATGAAGAAATGACTTTTTTTCTGTACCTGGCGAGCAGCATTTTCCATGAGGTTTTTCGAGCTTCCTGCTGCCTGTCATTCAGTTGGTGAGGTACCCATTTTCCGACCTTCTGGATCTTTTTCCATGCCTTTCAATCAAATGGAGACGGTGTTACATGTAATAATTGTCCAACAAACGCTTCCGAATCAGCGTTTTCAAAGTTTTTTTTGTGGTTTTCCGCGGTCCATGTTTCTTTTATCAGAATCCATCTTTAAATTTTTTGAACCAATCGAAACATTGAGATTTGCCTAGGGCATGCTCCCCGTAAGCTTCAACAAGCATCCTATGTGATAATTAAAAGGCTAATCGGACGATGCTACAGTGAGAGTCCTAAATTTTGCCTATCCAGGTATGATTAGGAAAGGGATCTTTAACGAGTACCTGACATCGTACAGCCTCGGGACCTCCATTTCACGTCCTATCTGAGGGACGGCATATACAAGGAATTTTTACTCCCATTAAAACCTCTTAGGGCCAACTCGGGACGCGAACTCGCTACCTTAAGTATTGTAGATTTCTATGCTAACCATTACACCACAGGTAACCCCCATTTGTCTGTGCTACTCTATTAGTTTAAGCTCGACTCTATTACTATACCTAAAATCGGCTATTTCTATTTATGAAAAAATTGGCTGTTAATTAAGTTGTTTAATTAAAGCCAAAATTAAACCATGAAAATCAACGAAATTTTAATTCAATCCTGAAGACAACTGGGACAGTCCCAATGATGTGATTAGTTTATGGGGAATCAGTCTCAACCCCCCAAATTTCGGTGAAAGAAATAATTAGTGGAATCAATTTAAGCATTTAATTCTTTAAAAAAAAAATCTGGCATAGTTTGTTCCCTCGAGTAATATAACTCCATGAAAGAAGAAGAAGAAACGTAAAATAATTTCTAAAGTTTTAAAAAGTAGTGTTAAGTGGTTTAGTAGTAAGAAAAGTTTCTACCGTTTGGGGGATGGGGGCGCCTCCAGTTTCCGAATTCCGTGAAAAGTTAGTTAAATATACTGATAATATTTATCTCAGAATCGGAGTAATTAATTATTCTTAAAGATTTACTAAATCGGAATGGAATAGAATAAAATAGAATAGAATGCAGTTTATATTGCATTTGGACTTTTCCCCATACAAATATTTTTATTTTATTTATTTTAGTTTCCAGGCGTAAAACCCTAAGGCCATCCACGCCCTTTATCTTTGTTTATACAAGGAAATTTTTATCAAATTAAAAATATTATTAAAAAATGAAATTATAATAAAATAAGTAATGATACTATTGTAAAAAATATTATATATGAGAAAAGAAAAAACAGAAGATATTAATAAATATAGAATAAATAATTGTATATTATTCAAAAGTGAGAATATTCATTATTGTAACAGAAAAAAAAAATAAAATATTTTTTTATACTTTTATAGATATAGATACTTTTAAATATCTAGAGAAGTATAGCGACATTAACTAAATGTTGTTGATCAATTTGCAGTTCGTTATTAAGGTAATAACGTTTTTGATTATAGACTCATCATCTCTGAGTGCCATTTTGATGTCGGAAGGTATGCTAGGTCGGTTGAGCACTGATTTGTAATTATCATATTCTTTGAAGATGTGTCTGACGCTGAAAACAAATGTAAAGCGAGATCAAAACGACATTATAACAATAAATAATATACCCAGAGATTGGCTTTATTAAGTTATGCCATTTCAATATGGACAGGTGTTCGCACCTGGTATGAAAGAACTATTGGGCAAAATTTGGAGAATTTAGGACAAACGGTATGGATTTTTATAAAGAACAAACAGAATTTCATAATTATTTACATAGATTATAGCTGTATATCCCGGATTTACCCGGGAAATTTCATTTTTCTAATGAAACGGTGGATTTCGTAAAAGACCATTGTACAATAAAGAATATCAGCTGAAGATCGGCTGAAGTTATACAATTTTAATATGGATAGGCGTTCTCACCTGGTATGAAAGAACCACGGAGTGAGATTTAGAGGATTTAGGATAAACGGTAGGATTTCTATAAAGAACAAACAAATAAATAAACAAACAAACAGAATTTCATCTTTATCATATAGATAATAGATAGACATACATACATATAAATTCATATAAGTATTCACATACATATAAAACATCATACATAGCTACAATATATACACATTTTAGAAATTAAAATAATAGCATCTAACATACATAACAAATTATAAGCCCATGTTACGGATATCATTAATTGTTGTTTCTATATCATAATATATAAATGTAAAAAATTAAAAAAAAAGAAATTAAGGCAACTTAACTTCTTCTTAACTATTGTTAATAAACACATAATAAACAATATTATACATATTTATGTACAAAAACTATCAATAATATATATATTTATACTATAGGACACGAAAGAATAACCAGACCAGACCAGAAAATTTGAAATAAAATAAATTGCTGTTTACCTTTATTATTAAATCGGAATGGAAATAAATAAAAAAAACAAAGTGTTGAAACACTTGATGGTTTTATTTAATATTGACAAGCAATATTGCTCAATTCCCCTGAATTGATTCATCTCATTGGTAAACCCCCCGTTAAATTTTAAGTTAACATTCGTTCATTCATAGCCAATTAACCGTTCATGCAATGTAATCAGGAAAAAATGTAGGCCAATTAACAGAACAAAACAGCCTAATTGACGGTAATGATGTTTACACACTGATATGTTTGCTTAGGCAGTTATACATCTTTTACCAGTGATTTCACCTTGAAATTGTTGATGGATAATTAAAATAAAAGGTTACTTGTTCGAGTGATGCAGTCACCAACTAGTAGTCTCAGTGATAAAGTCTATTAATTTACATGTTTTTTTTATTTTTCCCCTGCATAGTAATCTTATGCAAGAGGTGTTTATTAACAAAATGTGCGTATTCCAAGCGATGAGGCATTATACGCATTATTATACATAAGAAAATTATTATATTATACGCATTATATTTAAATTAAATTAAATTAATTAAATATTATAAAATATATATATTAATTAAATTCAATTAAAATTAAATTAATAATTAAATAATTCTATATTTGTCTTGAGGCTAAGCAGATAGTATTCATGTTTTTTACTTTCACTTACGTATTACCCCTGAGTCCAATTAACCAAATCCCGCGAAATGGTCTGTGTGTGTGTGTGTGTGTGTGTGTGTGTTTGTGTGTGTGTGTGTGTGTGTGTGTGTGTGTGTGTGTGTGTGTGTGTGTGTGTGAACAGACTAGCTCAAAAACTATAAACCGTGTGAACCTGAAATTGGGTATTTAGTGTATGTATATACCCGCGATGTGATAGCAAAAATTTCATCAAAATTGCTCAAAGGGAGGGGGTACTTAATATAATAACTTTTAAGTTTTTTTTCGATTTCTCAAAAACGGCTCTAACGATTTTGATTAAACTGAGTATTTGATCTATTTATATGCCCAAGATATGACTGTAAAAATTTCATCAAAATTGATTAACCGGAGGGGGGACTTATTAAATTTTGTATCATTTTCAAGTGTTTTTTTTTTTATTTACTCAAAAACAGTTTTAACGATTTTGATCAAACTGGGTATTTGATGTATGTATATGCCAATGATGTGATAGCCAACATTTCATCAAAATTGGTCAAACGGAGGGGGCACTTTCTTTTATGACTTTTTTTCCAATTTATACCTTTCTTTCGATTATATCAAAAACGGCTTGATCAAATGATTAATGATTTTGATCAAATTCGCCATGTTTAATGAAAATAAGGTGTTCTTTAATATCAGGTTAGCTTTATCGTTATTATAAAGTTCTGAGGGGGCTTAAATGGGGAAGGGGCCTTTTTTGTTTTCCTGTAATGTACCCTTGTTTTTGTTTATATGCAAAAATTAACTGTCTCTCATTAGGCCTAAAAATAAGAAATGGCTAAATATGAAATGTGAAAAAAAATCAAGTAAACATATAGAGGAGAAAAAAAGAAAAATATTCCATCAACTCATAAAATACTTGAGCACACGCATGCGGCGGAGTACGCCTTTAATTACAGACCATTGTTCATAATTAAAGCCGTTCTGTTCATTTGAGAAGTGGCAATTAACAAAACGCATTAATTTCTAATCTAAGTAAGTTGGTAAGTGAAAGTTGTGTGTTGCGCGCACGCACCATATTTTTTTTTTTTTAAATTTTGATCCTTTATTAACCTCACTTTTACAATATTCAGTTCTACGTTTCGGCACTAAGCCATTTTCAAGAACACCTGTTTATTTATCAAATAAAATAGTCAAAATTTGACTGTGATTCTTACCTAAAGAGACTATAGTTGTTAACTAGTAAAAATATTTTTAATTTTTGACAAGGGTACTCAGCCTAATTTATTTGAAAAATTGTGGTCACAGGTCTTCTTTTTGAAAATGGCTTAGTGCCGAAACGTAGAACCGAATATTGTAAAAGTGAGATTTAACAAAGGATCAAAATTTATAAAAAAAAAAAACTTGACTAAAGTTATTATATTATACGCAAATTAATATATTATACGCATTATTATACATAAGAAAATAAGTTATTTATTAATGGTCTTCTGTTAAATAATTTTTAAATTATTTTATTAGAAGATAAAAGATTCGACCACGGCCGGGAATCGAACCCAGGTCCTCCGCATCTACGTTGCGGCGCTCTTACCACTGAGCTAACCGTGGGGCCGTCCCAGTCGTGATCGAATCTTTCGATCGAGGGATCGCATAAGTAAAAGATTCGATCACGACTGGGACGGCCCCACGGTTAGCTCAGTGGTAAGAGCGCTGCAACGTAGATGCGGAGGACCTGGGTTCGATTCCCGGCCGTGGTCGAATCTTTTATCTTCTAATAAAATAATATAAGAAAATAAGCTGTGATTGTACTAAAAAGAAGTAGTATGAAGGTAGATACAAAAAAAAAATTTACAATATCTTAAGATTATAGTAAAACAAAGATTTAAAAGCTCTTTAAGTTGAGAGGTACCATTTAAATAGTTAGTAGATAGGAAAACACTGATAGGTGGACGATGGTTTTATACAATACTCGTACAATAAATTTTATACAATTTTTAAATAAAATTACAAAATTAGAAAATTAATAAATTAAAATATCAATACAATTTAATACAATGCCAATTGTTGTAGCCTATAATAACCTATTTAATAAGGTATGGTATATAATAAATTGAATATAATATGTTAAGTATAACAAAACAATAGTAATGCAAAAGAATGTATAATAAAATTAAGAAAATTAAATAAACTAGATAAATAAAACTGTGTTATAGTAAAATATAGTAGATGTTTGTGAGAAAGTACTGTAAGTAGAGACAAAATACTGTGGTACACTTAGGGCGGATTCACACTATCGCTCCGCTCCCGCTCCACTCCCGGTCCGCTCAAATATTCTAAAGAGAAATAGACAGAGAATTCCACTATCGGTTTCGCGCCCGCTCCACTCTCGCTCCGCTCCCGGTCCGCTCTCGCTTTACCCCATTCACACTAGCGCTCCGCTCCCGCTCCCGCTCCACTCTCGCTCCACTCCTGCTCCACTCTCCTAAAGTCTTTTCATATTCACATTATATAATTTTACACCGTTCACGATTGAAGCCATTAATAATCGAAACCGTGTGTATTTGGATTTTAATTAATAATTAACTTTCAGTTTTTAAAGTATTTATTTATTCATCGATTTTAAGGCCAAAAAAGTTCAACTTTAAAATATATAAATATATATATATATTAATTTAATTAATGGTGAAGAAATAATTTAAATTCTTTTTCCGAATGTATTCGAATACGCTTGAAATGATAACAAAAAAAAAATCACCAACAATACGCGCGGTTTTTCGACGTGAAAAATTCATGTTATGTTTGAGATATATTTTGCTATGAATATGTACTCGTAAAAAATGGTCACCGATTTATTTATTGACTACATACTCATTGCCATTATAAAATAACGTTTAATCTGAAACGAATAAAAATGCAGTATATTATGAATAATGTCAGATCATTAACAAAAAAATATATTAAAGCAAAAAATAATTAAAATATTAATCAGGAAAAGAAGAGAACACAATCGGTAAATTTGTAGCATTTACCGATTTCAATTTTAAATTTTCAAGCGTGTTCGAATACATTCCGAAAAAATTTAAATTATTTCTTCACCATTAATTAAATTAATTTATAATTATTATTAATAATTATCATTGTGTTGCAATATATTCTTCTTATTATATTTTTTGATAATATTATCTTCTTCATCGAGAAAAGTACACTTACCAGCTATTTCTACAAACGAAAAATTGATTTTTTTTTTTGGCCGTAAAATTGAAGAATAAATGAATACTTAAATAACTTAAAGTTAATCATTAATTAAACAGACAACTTCGATTATTAATGGCTTTAATAGCTAAAACCTTTCAAAATTGAACGGTGTAAAATTATATAGTGTGAATATGGTAAGACATTAGGAGAGCGGACCGGGAGTGGAGCGGGAGCGGAGCGCTAGTGTGAATGGGGTACAGCGAGAGCGGACCGGGAGCGGAGCGAGAGTGGAGCGGGCGCGAAACCGATAGTGTGAATAGGCCCTAAAAGCTACAAAAAAAATAAATAAAACTAATCTATAATAAAAAACTTAAATGACTTTCAGTATGCTTGAATTGACTTTATCCATAGCTAAATTTAAATATCTGATATTATCATCAGCGTAGCTCCTCGCTTATTTTTTATTTTTTTTTTTTTTTATTAAATATTCCTTAAAATTTTAATACGGGATTTATTATATTTAAAGGAATTTTCATCGTCAGGAAATGTACAACAGGTATTTTTAATTTTTGAAACGAAAATACGGCAATTTTATTCATTCATTTTACTAACATATTTTCAAGTTAAATAAATAAAAATTCCTGCAACCGGTCGATTCCGTTTTGTAACCTTGTTTTAAATATTGGAATACCAAGCACGTATAACCACTTGTTTCTATATGCAGCTTAAACTCATTTTTTTCTTTGAGTTTTTCAGTTGATAGAACGACTTACTCCAATTTCAGTTCAGTGATGTACTAAGTCGTATCAAGTTCAGTTTAAAATGCCTGGATTTCTACATAGAATTTTCTCAAATAAATAAGAAGTTGTGGTGCGATGCGCGCGACACACAACTTTCACTTACCAACTTACTTTGGTAGGAAATTGACGTGTTTTGTTAAGCGCCAATTCTGAAAGTCACACATTTTTCCAAATTCATTTACTTATTTTACTTTCACTTACCTATATATGAAATATATAGTAAGTGGAAATATTGCGATCGTGAAAAAATTCGACTTCCGGTTTTCAACGGAAATACACGTTTTGGGGTCCCCTGAGTCGAAATGACCAAGTCCCACGAAATGGTCTGTGTGTGTGTGCGTGTCTGTGTGTGTGTGTGTGTGTGTGTGTGTGTGTGTGTGTGTGTGTGTGTGTGTGTGTGTGTGTGTGTGTGTGTGAACAGACTAGCTCAAAAACTATAAACCGTGCGATCCTGAAATTGGGCATTTGGCGTAGGTATATGCCCGCGATGTGACAGCATAAATTTCATCAAAATTACTTAAAGGGAGGGGGTACTTTACTTAATAACTTTTTAGGTTTTGTTCGATTTTCTCAAAAACGGCTCTAACGATTTTGATTAAACTGAGTATTTCATCTATTCATATGCCCGAGATATGTCTGTGAAAATTTCATCAAAATAGATCAACCGCAGGGGGCACTTTACTTAATAAATTTTGTATCATTTTTACGTGCTTTTTTTATTTACTCAAAAACGGCTTTCACGATTGTGACCAAACTGGGTATTTGATGTATGTATATGCCAAATATGTGATAGCTAACATTTCATCAAAATTGATCAACCGAAGGGGGGACTTTACTTAATAAATTTTGTATCATTTTCACGGGGTTTTTTATTTACTCAAAAGCGGCTTTAACGATTAATAAAAATAAGATATGAATGTAGAAAAATGTGTGATTTTGGGAAATGATATCTAACAAAACACGTCAATTTCTTATCTAAGTAAGTTGGTAAGTGAAAGTTGTGTGTTGCGCGCACGCACCAGATTTTTTTTGTTTGTATTTGATCTTTGAAGTACACCAATTTTTTTATTATTAAATAAAAGTTTTTACTTGCGATAGTTCGGCAATGCAAGCATAATACTCCAAGTCGTCTGAATTCATAATTCTCTATGTAGTTGTTGAAAACTTCATTTGGTTACCATGAAACAAATAATTTCCATTAAATAAACAGAACTGCTTTAATTATAACTAATGGCCTGTCATTTAAGTCGTATTCCGCATGCTTGGAGTTTCATTTATGAGTTGAAGGATAATTTTTCATTCTTTCTCCTGTATATGTTCACTTGATTCTTTTCAAATTTCATATTTAGCCATTTCTTATATTTAGGCGTCACGACAGTTAATTTTTCGAAATAAAGAAAAATAAAGGTACTTTATAGGAAAACAAAAAAGGCCCTTCCTCATTTATGCCCCCTCCGAACATTTTAATAATGATAAAGCTTACCTGTTATTAAAGAAGACTTGATTTTAATTTAAACATGACGAATTTGATAAAAATCAGTAAAGCCGTTTTTGAGAAATTAGAAAACATTAAAATTGTAAAGAAGTTGTGAAATAAAGTGCCCCCTCCGTTTGATCAATTTTTCTGTTATATCACGGGCATAAAGATAGATCAAATTCCCAGTTTTATCAAAATCGTTAGAGCCCTATTCCAGAAAATGGAAAAAAAAAATATAACGTTAAAAGTTATGAAATAAAGTTTTGATGAATTTTGATAACCCTCCGTTTGCCCAAGGAGTTTTTGAGCCAGTCTGTTAACACACACAACTACACACATTAATTATTAAATTCATACCTAAATTTGGGTACTCTTATACTAAATTTGGGTATTCTTATACTAAATTATTAAATACATTTCTAAATCTGGGCATTCTAATCTGCATTTCTAAATGTAATAATCCCTGAATTGAAAGATTAAGGGGAAAAAGCCAGAGGGTTGAGCGTGATAACCGCTGACCAAGAAACAGTGCTTCCTTGCATAGCACTGAACCCAAGCCCCTTCATGGGTTGTAGTGGTACAGGCTTTTTTTTTTTAAGCGCCATTTTGTTGGGCGTGATCACGGTCAAATCAGCTCCTTGCACGACCGCTTACCAAGATACAGTACTTTCTTACGCATTACTGCACCCAAGACCCTTCTTAGGTTGTAGTGGTACAGGTATTTTTTTTATTTCTAAATTTATTTCAGTGGTCGAAAAGTCCGAAATTTTTACATAAAAAAATTAATACTTTATTAGATCATCAAAATATGCAAATATATGCATATTATCATCAAATATGCAAAATAAAACTTGACCAATTAGATCTCCGTAGTCTAATTCGTAATCATTTCTCATATGCTATTTTAAAGAAAAACGCAAACAAAATATGCCTTTGCCTTTTATCAGTCATTCCATATCAAGTGGTCCAAAATGGTTGCTCGATCATTTTAGAAAAAAATTATAATAAAACACAACTGTTTTCTTTAAAGTCGGTTCTATATTTCGTGTTCTCTTTCTGATTTGAATATTTTGAAATCCAATACTTCAAAAGTGTTATTGAAAACAACTGCTTTAAATTCTCAAAATACCGTTTTTGGGGGTAAGTTTTGGTTATAAGGGCATGTACGCCAAAGCTGATTTTTGGCATGATAATAAAGCTAACTAAGTAGCTTTCATTAAACGTACTTTTAACCCGTATATTCTTTACCTAATTTTTTATGAATTTTTAAAGTTCACATTTTTTAATTTTTTGTTAACTTTAGGTTCTAATATCTTTGGTGGGCTAGTTAATAAAAATCTCACTTTTTTACATGTTATGCTTACATGCAACATAAACCTACTGTAAGAAATTTCAACCTGTATATCTCAGTACATTGATAGCTACGAATTTTTGAAAATGGCCATTTTCGTGTTCATTTAACAACATTGATCATTCTTCATTTAAATTTTACTATTTGTGAATTTTTCACTTTTCACTTTTAATAACCCTTATTAATTGTTTTGTTTTTAATTTTATCTATGTCCAAAGCAAAAAAAAAAAACATCTAATTAGGGTCTAATTATAATTAAAATCTACTCTATTAAATTTTTATTATTTTTTTTTTAATTAAAAATATTTTCCGTTTGACATAGATAAAATTGGCAGACAAAAATGGCTGCCATTTTGGAACGGTTTCAAAATTGATAAAATTATAATTGGTGGTAAAATTATAATTTTGTTCTAAAATGATCGAGCAACCACTTTGGACCACTTGATATGGAATGACCCTTTATGAAAAAACCGGGCCCTGATCATGACAGAAAAAAATTTTACGCTTGATCTGTAAGTTCAACTTGTATTTACTACTTCCTGGGATAAATTTCAAATTATCAAATGCTAATAATCCAGGGAACATCCTTGTTTAAGCAAGGCACAAGTGCCTCGAACATTTGGTCCTTTCTGATGGTCACTCGCAAAATTTTTCAGAACGAATTGTCGATTCAGATAATAAATATCTACCTGCTACGGCCAAGCTCGGACCAAGCAATGCCCACAAAGGAGCAATGCTTGTTACTTTTTTGAATGATGAAATGAAATCTCACGCTAATATAATTTTTATCCACCTCTAATTTTAACAATCGTTGTAGTAGTGTAATTCAAACTTAAAAACGTAGATAATTATTTTGATGGCTGTTCGCAGGATATAATCAAAGCACATGGTCAGCTGAATTGGCTGAGAAAGCCAGAAAATCTTTTCAGCGAAAAAAATTAAAAAATAATTAAAAAAAGGAGAAAAGTGTATTAGCAAATATTAATTAAAACAGGAAGGAAAGGCAATATTATCGGTAAAAAAAAAAAAAAAAAAAAAAAAAAAAAAAAAAACGGAGGAAGTAATCTAGTTAATAAAAGGAAGAGAGGAATACACTGCCTCCTTTATCTAAATGGCCATTAGTCAGTGCTATCTTGATAAATATATAACCGGCCTTATATTGCGGACAACGAGCATCTATTTATCTTCATGGCTTGGTTTGAATCAAATTCTTTTCTCTTTTTTTTTTTTTTCTTGCTCACCTACCTGAAATAATGTTTAAAACATTATTTTTAAATAATATATTTTTTGAAGAGAAAAGGTTTGGCTCGGCCGGGAGTCGAACCCGGAGTAGGTATCAGTGAACAGGAAGGATTGGCTCTGCTTGGAGCCGAGCTCTGTGGTGCAGTGGTTAGCATCCGCGCATGTCACGCGGGAGACCCGGGTTCGACTCCCGGCGGAGCCAAATCTTTTCTCTTCAAAAAATAAATTATTTAAAAATAATTTAAAAAAGGTGGACACCCACAAATTAAGATTAGATTAGTTTAAAACATTACTTATATGTTATGAAAACATTTACCTACCTCAGCTAAAACAAAATTTAAACTGAGAATACCACAGAAATCTGTTAACTAGTATGTTCGAAAGTTTTGGTAATCTGAAAAGTAGTTATTTTTTCTTAACCCATTCAACGTCCCCGGCACGTACCATTCGGCGAGCCCAGGTGGCCAACTACGTCTCAGAGACGTATTCAGGTATCTTCTATCCTATACACTTAAAAGCGATGGCCAGGTAGAAAAGTTTTGAATTTAGTTAGCCAACCACCTACAGTGGTTCATGACGGTAACTTTAGCGTTTTTGGTTTCCTCCTAGCTGATTTATAGCCAAAGTGGTAGATTTTTTAAAGTTTTCACTCAATTTTTATTGAGCCAACCGACAGCCATCTGAAAGTATCTGAAGTATTTAATAATTAAAAAGTTTAATAATTATCCAGTTACAGTGGATTAGTAAAAGAACAAAAAACTAAATATCCAAATTTTTAGGGACAAGAACGAGGAGAATTGTCGATGCTGAAACTGCGCTTGGGCAACCACAAACTGAATATTTTTTTTTCGTTTTGTATATACCTACCAATTGTGAATTGTTAATTATAGTTGGTATTAAAATAATTACTTATAGTATTACCGTCCCTCGGATACGACGTAAAATGGAGGTCCCGAGTCTGTACGATGCCAAGCACTCGTTAAAGATCCCTATCCTAATTATACCTGGATAGGCAAAATTTAGTACACCCACTGTAAGCATCGTCAGATTAATAAAAATGGAGGTTACAAACAAATAAACCATTTTATTTTTATATTGAATGCAGGAAAATGTTTAAATAACAGGTTGACCTTATAAAATTGTTTATTTATAACCAGAAATGAACATTTGAACTATTGATTTGTACAAACGAGACCATTTTAGAAGTTCGTGGCGGCGCACAGTGGTTGAAAGGCGGAAAAAACCTATTTTTTGAAGGTATCGGATTATTCTTTTTCATTTCATTAATAATAAATAGAATAGTTACCTGACACATTCCATAAATTTATTCGGAGATATTCCGATTTTTACACTTATTATGACCCTATGAAAATCCATCATTGAAAAAGTTAATTTTTCAACGAAAAATTTATAATACTATAATTATTTTTGCTACTCGCATTTTTGTTTCTTGGTGCGATTTTCCTTCATAATCATGAAAAGCGATCTCACATATTACACGACCATAAAAATTTTTGCTATTTTGTCTATGTTTTAACCCAGAAATAAAATCCTGAATAAATGCAATAAAAATAAGTCAATTTTTTTTTTTGTTAATCCGTATTTTTCAAGCGTAGCCGAGCGCTCCAAAATCCATTTTTTTAAGAAGAAGATACCTCTAAGGAAATATTAAAACACATTCTAGCTGCGTCCACCTGCCTCTGTAAATGTGTGATTTTTTTTTATATTGAAATATGTATGCTATTTCGTGCAGTTTATTCGCTATGGGGCTTGTGCGTCGAATTAGCTTATTACTAATCGTTAAGCAAAATGACATATTTTAATATGATAATACATTTAATAGTTAAAAATAAAAATATAACGAAAAAAATAATTCATTGCTCCTACGTATGATTTTTTTTTTCTTCTCCTCACTTGGGTGTTTTCATGAAATAAAATGATACTGCAGGTACTATCAATGATATTAATAGCATGAAACAGCAAAAGTGCTTAAACTAGCCAATATCGATTTGAAAATTGATATATGATTTGTTTTTCTATTTTCCTAACACCGCTGGTTAATCCGAATAGCCGGTTAAGCGGGGCTCCAACCTATACATTTTATAGGAAATTCAATCGTGGTTATGATAATATCAACTTTATTGTTTTGCGGCTTACAGATTAGGTTTGGCAAGGTTTTTTCCGAAAATAGTCGATTTTCAATCACTGTGCGGCGCGTCCGCATGAAAGGACTACGACACAATAAAAGCTCTTCTGCGAAAGGGAGCCGATCCATACGCAATTTATTTATATATTATACCATTCTCAGTTAAATAAATATTATACTTTTAGAAATAGTTCCAATTAGAAATAACTCTATTATCGATTGTGTAGTGATAATTCACAGTCGACAATATTCATTTGTCGGTTTAAATAATAAACTAAAATAATAAACATAATATTTTGTATTATTTTTCCAAACTTTGGATTAAAGCATTAGGATATCTGACCCAACGGTGTGTATCAGTTGTACCGCGACCAGTTCCCGAGGGGCAGTTGATGTCGGAACAGGAACAACTTGGAACATAACTCATAACAGTTCCGCGCGGTTCGAATCCCTAAGGTCGCATTAACCACTTAGCTCTATGGACATATCGCAGTTGGCTGGCCACAACTCTTTATGATGTGAGCAACAACTCCAGCTATTTCCAATAATATTTCCTCATAATGCTACCTATAGGATAACGTATTTACTCATCAACATTTTTTATTTTTCTACTCGAAAAGCCATGTATTTGTTACATTGTATATGATGCATACACCTAAATACGGTTTCAATATTAAAATGATGTGATAGAATCCCAAGACTGCCTGGAGGGCCAACCTCATATGCCATTTTGATGCGGGAAAGAGAACAAAATTAGATTAGAATTTATTTTACAAGAAAAAGTAGTTTACTATTTTATTAAAAACTGGATAAAAATAAAGTAAGGTTTTTGATAAAATAAGAGGCAATATATTTATTTATTGTTGCATTCTCCCAAACGGGTCAGTGCCATTTATTTATTCTTATTTAATACTCTATTATAAAATCGACAAATTCCGAAAATTTATAAGATATTCCAAACTTTCCTCTGAATCCTGCAATATGTCAGGTAGTGATGTCAACTCAGCTTTAATTTTTTCCTGATTGCTTGCATTCAACTATTTTAGGTTTTTAAAATACGCAAATATAAAAATCCTTTTTAGTACGTGGGCCAGACCCTCTACCGTGCACCCCCCCCCCCACATCCCTATAAATTGCATATCGCTGTGTTCCTTGTGATAAAAGATTAAGAAAAAGCCATGATGTTCCCAGAAAAAAAAAGTGGCCGCATTTTTGTGGGTAACCACCTTGTTTTAAATTATTGGGTTGATGCAAAATTAATGCAGGTTTCCTCTATTGCGATATCTTAATTCCACTTGTGTTAACAAAGCATATCCTAACATTGATCATTATTATATCAAAACAAACCTTATCTAATACCCTCTCTTGCACCATGAATTTGATCAGTAAAATCGTCGAAGTACGATTTTCGTCAAATTTATTTTTACGAATTTAAATTAGGGCGCAGCGCTGCGCAAACGGCTCGTAATATTAATGAGTGCACGGTGCAGCGTTGGTTCCAGAAGTTTCGCAGTGGAGATTTCGACCTCGAAGACAAGGAAGGTCGGGGCCGTCATTTTGCTCTTGACAACGACCAGCTGAGGTCAATAGTGGAAGAAGACCCAACCAAAACCACCCGAAAAATAGCGGTAGAACTAGGCGTGAACCAATCCACAGTTGTACGCCACTTGAAAGCAATTGGTAAGGTAAAAAAGTTGACCAAGTGGGTGCCACACCAAAAAAATTGCCGCTTTGAAATCTGTTCCATGCTTGTGACACGCAATAAAAATAATCCGTTTCTCGATCGCATTGTGACGTGCGATGAAAAATGGATCTTATACGACAGCAGAAGGCGTTGTAGCCAATGGCTGGGCAAAGATTAACAACCAAAACCTTTCCCGAAGCCCAACCTGCACCTACAAAAAGTTATGGTCACAGTTTGGTGGTATACTGCTGGTGTTATCCACTACAGCTTTCTCAATCGAGGTGAGACTATAACTGCTGACAAGTACTGTCAAGAAATTGACAACATGAATAAAAAATTACAACGTCTTTGCCCGGCATTGATGAATCGGAAGGGAACTATCCTTAACCATGATAACGCCAGACCACACGTCGCACAACCAACGCTACGAAGACTGCACGAGTTGGGCTACGAAGTTCTCCCACACCCACCTTATTCACCTGACCTCTCTCCTACAGACTTCCACTTTTTCAGACATCTGGATAGCTTTTTGAGGGAGAAAATTTTTCAAAACCCGGATGAAATTGAAAATACTTTTTCCGTGACTTCATTGAGTCAAGGAATTCAGATTTTTTTTTTTGGTGGAATAAGAAAGCTTGTTGAACGTTGGTAAAAGTGCATTGATTCAGATGAAAATTATTTTGATTAAATATATATAGTTAAGGTAAAGATATGGACTATTTTCAATGAATATTAAAAACTGCATTAATTTTGCATCAACCAAATAATTTAAATAATTTATTTTTTGAAGAGAAAAGATTGGGCCCCGCCGGGAGTCGAACCCGGGTCTTCCGCGTGACGCGGTATGCTAACCACTGCACCACAGAGCTCGCTTCCAAGCGGAGCCAATCCTTCTTTTTTACTGATACCTCTTCCTAGATCTCGCAAGTTTTGTAAGTATTTTCGGGAGGTGGACAATTTTTGTCCAAATTTGGGCATCTCTTGACGATCATCAATTTTTAAATTATTTAATCAATTTTTGTGGGTAACCACCTAACAGGTTTTAAAATAATTTATAAATTGTCGATCGTCAAGAGATGCCCAAATTTGGTCAAAAATTGTTAACCTCCCGTATACTCGCAAAACTTGCGAAATGGAGGGAGAGGTATCAGTAAAGAAGAAGGATTGGCTCCGCTTGGAAGCGAGCTCTGTGGTGCAGTGGTTAGCATACCGCGCATGTCCCACGCGGAATACCTGGGTTCGACTCCCGGCGGAGCCCAATCTTTTCTCTTCAAAAAATAAATTATTTTAAATAACCTACAAATTAAACACATCTACTCTTTAACTTCAACCCTCACCTATGCCCATGACGCAATAAATACGCACTCTACGATACTAAATATACGGTGTGTAGATCAAAACGAATATTAAAAAAAAAGCTATGAAATAATATTTGTAAATAAAAATTAATTAACAGGCAAACAATCGAGGGTTATAGCAACCTCCCTTGACAAGCAAACTGACCCAAGAATCTGCCGAGCTCTGTGTAACTTGGCGACACAAACTGGCTGAGTTGCTAACACAGACGAACAGACTAACTGATACCGATGCAGGCTGTTTGCCCACTCAGGGCCGGTTTGCCTACTGCCTTCCCGCTGTTTGGACAGTCATCAAGGGACTGCCTCGTTGAATTAGTAACGGATTTGGGTAGCAACCTTATTCAATATTATGAAGAGGAAATTTGTATTGTAAGATGAGGCGTCTAGAAACAAAAAGGGATAACTCCATATTTTTCAAAAAAATCGTTTTTTATTTTTATTTGTATTAAGTTCTAGCTGCTCTACACCCTTAGACAAAAAATTGCCGTTCATATCGAAGTAAATCCTTCTGAAAATGAGCTTTGAAAAGACCGGTTTTTAACAGAAAGGATAAGTGCTATTAGTTCTCATTCCTGCCGCCTACCTCATAAAGTCTGGCCACACATGTCCGCACCGGATCCGCACCGTAGCACTAATATAGGTTATGTTCAGAATATTTTTAATTTAACTTACATATTACCTTTACTTATGCCTAAAGTTCAGGCCACACATGTCAGACACAAGCCACTTTAGGCTTAACTAAAGGTAATATGTAAGTTAAATTAAAAATATTCTGAACCTATATTATTGCTACGGTGCGGATCCGGTGCGGACATGTGTGGCCAGACCTTTAAGGTGCCTTTACACCTTACGAACTTTACCTTCGAACACCACCCTCGAACAACCTTCGTGAAGCCTTCACGTCGACTGTTCGGGTGTTCTAGGTACTTCATCTGTTCGCCTGGGTTCGGGGGTAGCGCTAGTGTCACTTTCGATTTGGGTTTTTCCTAAGTGACAGAAGTTGTTTGTGACACTAGTGTAATTTGTGAAACGTTGTAAATCGTCTCCTATTTTTTTATTTTTCAGATAATATAAAATATATTGATAATGGAGATTTTTTCTTTATCATAAGCTAGCTTTGGGTGCGTCAGCCATATTGGTTCGCTTAACATCACGTGAAGTATAAATGGCTGTTCGCTTCACGTCGGTACGGCAAGGTTCGAAGGAGAACTTGTTCGAAGGTGAGGTTCGTAAGGTGTAAAGGCACCTTTAGAGGTTACAATAATAACGGTTCTCTGAATTGAACACAATGAATGTTTTGAATCTTGGAGTGAGTGGTGCTTCTCAGAAAATTAGAGACGTCTACACACTTTTAGTGAAACCTTTCGGAGAAACATGGATGGACTTAACTGATCTTGCTTTTTATAAAAAATGTTATTTCTCGACAAAAAATCGACCAAGAACTAGACGACGAAGTTAATAGTGATTCTGTACTAAAATAAAATATTTCTGTAAAATTATTCTCCTGTTTGTTTTATTTCTCAATAATTTAAAAACAATAGTTAATAATATTAGCTTTGGTTTTGTGATGGTGAAGAGTGATTTATTGTTTTCAAGACATTGTTGTTTTTAGTGTGTTTTTTTTTTTTTTACTTTTTTTATATTTTTGTTTATTATAATTATTTTTTTAAACCATTTTTTAAGTTAAAATAAGGACCTAATATTTTATTTGAGTTTTATTTATAGAGGAGGTTATTGAAAAATGAGAATTGAATTAAAAAATAACTGCAACTAGTCAATCCTAAATCATTTTATTATTTACTAGCTAGGGTGCCCGGCTTCGCTCCGGTCGTTGTGTGGCAGTTTTAATAACAGAAAAACTTTAAAATTAAAGGAAATATAGAACAAAATTAGCAGTTTCTTGAAACTTTTAACATTGAATCAATATTAAGATTTGAGATCTGCAGTGTCCGCCCAAATAAGGAACCCTATATACTTTATAGGGTGTTGAAAATGGTGGATGAACAATTCATTTTGCTGCAACTTTGTCGAGTCATGCATCGTTTTTGATGGTTTCTGTTATTATGAATCCTATAAGCCCATTCCAAGCAGTCAGCAGATGATAAGTTATTAGATTATTAGTTAAAAAAACTATATTTGGAGTACAACTTAAGCGCCGACTACTGTGATGGTCCCATTAGATCCAGAAGTTTAGAAAATACCGAAGATTCATAGACACTTTTTTTGTAAGACCTTTCTTCCAGTTCAACCTCCCTTAATATATCCCCCCCCCCCACGCTAATTTGGCCGAACTCTGCACTTCTCCAATCTTACTACTGTTACTAAGTGAAAACCAAAATATCATGAGGGCACAATTTTTTCATCATATTTCTTTTTATCCTGAACTATGAGCGGTGATAAAATCTTATTGAAAAAATTGTATTATTGGAGTCAATTCATCATTTTGTCAACTGGAATGCTCATCATACATAGTAATAAAACCATTTTTCATAACTACATACAATAAGAACACTTCAAACTTGTTATTTTCGGTTTATAATCAGTCTATTCAGCTCTTCTTTTTTGTTTTATGTCAGTTTTTATTCGCTGACTCATATTGCATTAAATTTACTTAAGTATATGGTAGATATTGATTAAATTTAATGTGTTTATCAATTAATCTTCTTATGAGAAAATTAATTTTGTAAAGTATCCAGTCGGTTTTCCAATTGATTGCAGATATGTAAAATCATTAATTTATTTTAAAAGAAAAGGTGAAACTAATTATTTTCGCTTGATTTTTAAGTAATTTAAAAAGAACAGCTGACAAAATATATAACCTTTACAAATATAACGGAATGAATGAACAATAAACGAGTGAAACACACCCTAGCGCTTCCTGGTGGTCTGCAGCTCGAACTAAATTTTTCATTCATAAACTCATATGTCATTCTTAGGTAGGCTAATTAAATGTTGCGAGAGGCTTAAAATTCCAGTCCTTTTCTCTTCAATTTCACACCCTTAAGAGAAAAACGGAAACCTTCTTCTCCGTTAGGGCACATACGCTGACATAAATCTCATAATCGTATGTGGAGTCGTTTCTGAGCCTTTTCGGCACGCACATTGTACACTTTGCTTTATAATATATATTGATTATGAACCCACTTTCTACTAAAAGGGGATATGTCCATTTTTGAAAATTTTATCATATGGCTAGAATAAATAATTACTTAAAAGTTCAATTATACTGCAAAACCCAAAGCTACAAAGAATGTATACTGGTTTTTCAGATATTTATTCCATCAATGGCAAACTTTTTACAGCATTTTTTATGTTTTTTGACAAATTTTGGAAAATGGAGTTATCCCTTTTTGTTTCTAGACGCCTGAGTTGTTTTAAGGTTTATGATATGAATACCTACGAAACGAACATGAACCAACAGTATTTCATAGTAAAGGTTAGTTGTCTAAAGTCGCAATGAGAAAAAAAGTTATAGCTCGACTACATAAGAAGTTTACCCAAAGGTGGAGCTTAAATAAGGTCCTACTTCTGCTTTGGCACTAAATTTAAAGTGCCAGATTATGTTATCAGTAGAGCTCGGATTCCCGTGCAATTGCATCTTTTTTCTTTGGAAAGACAGAATATAGAAATCAAGTTACTTATCCGAATCAAGCCTAATGGGATGTTTTAATGAAGTTTTATACCGCACGAAATTGCACGTTTTGGGGTTTACTGCACGAAATTGCACGTTTTGAATTTTTATTGCACGAAATAGCATCATTTGATATTTTGTAGAAAATTATATTAAAAATTGTAATTTTCTCTAATACACATCTGAAAAATAGTGAAAAAATATATGTAAATATCATAGAAAAAAATTAAAGGGAACTTGGGAGATGTAAGCCAACACAAACCTCCGATTTCTCCGAAATGAGGGTTCAGTGGTTCATGGATGTTTACATTTTGTTTCTCAATTCTCATCTTACTGTCAGATAAAACTAGCTTCTGTCGCGTATATTGTTACTAAAAATGCCTAAAATGGGAGCGAGTGTGTCTTCGGAAATTGCGGGATGGATTGAAAAATATCCTGACTCAATGGGGATGGTTGTGTAGTGTTTTAAAAATCTTGTTATAAAAAGTTGGATATGAAGGAAATCACAAATTGATAACCGCTGTAGCACAAGTAAGTACCTAATTTTATTGCTTAACTATATATGAAGTATATAGTAAGGGGAAGTATTGCGATCGTGAAAAATTTCAACGGAAATACATGTTTTGGGGTCCCTTGGGTCAAAATAATCAAGTCCCGCGAGATGGTCCGCGCGTATGTGTGTGAACAGACTAGCTCAAAAACTATAAACCGTGCAAACTTGAAAATGTGACTATTATTTACTAACTTATATATTTACTAACTTTTTACGATTTTCTCAAAAACGGCTCCAATGATTTTGATTAAACTGAGTATTTAATGTATTATTAAGCCCGAGATATGACTGTAAAAATTTCATCAAAATTGATCAATTGGAGGGAGCCCTTTATGTAATACCATAAATGTTTTCCCATTTTCACTCGTTTTTTTTTATTTACACAAAAAAAGCTTTAACGATTTTGATTAAACTCGGTATTTGGTGTATGTATATGCTCGCGATGTGACAGTCAAAATTTCATCAAAATTGATCAACCGGAGGGAGGACTTAATAAATTTTGTATCATATTCACGTATTTTTTTTATTTACTCAAAAACGGGTTTAACGATTTTGATTAAACTCGGTATTTGGTGTATGTATATGCTCGCGATGTGACAGTCAAAATTTCATCAAAATTGATCAACCGGAGGGAGGACTTAATAAATTTTGTATCATATTTACGTATTTTGTTTATTTACTCGAAAACGGGTTTAACGATTTTTATCAAACTGGGTATTTGATGTATGTATATGCCAAAGATGTGATATCCAAAATTTCATTAAAATTGGTCAAACGGAGGGGGCACTTTATTTCATAACTTTTTTTCCGATATTTACCCTTTTTTTCGATTATCACAAAAACGGCTTTAATGATCTTCATCAAACTCATCGTCATGTTTAATGAAAATATCAGGTAAGCTTTATCATTATTAAAATGTTCTGAAGGGGCTTAAATGGGGTAGGGGCCTTTTTTTTTTTTTTTTTTTTTTTCCTATAAAGTACATTTGTTTTCGTTTATATTGAGAAATTAACCGTCAATATAATTTTTTTAACTCTAGAACGGTTACAGGGGTAGTACGTGCCACCAGTGTGCTTGAAAATAAGGCTACGCACTGGATATTGCATCTAGCGAATCCACAATTTGAGTTGTACCTTTCATTTTTTAAGATCTTTCTATTTCTAATATATGCAATTACTGCTCACATGCGAGTATTTTACTCTGTATTCCACATATTGCTATTACTATTTTAAGTAAATATTTTATGTTCCGATTTTTTACCGGAATTTTTTCCAAAAATATATCGTTGTATTATAAAAAAGATCCAAAATTCAGTGATTATACCAAAACCAATACTGTAAAAATAATCTGTAAAAATAAAGGAGTTTCTATTTCAATTTATTCTCCGCTACTTACTTTTTCCAAAGTAGCTATTTTTTATTAAAAAAAAATAATTTAATGCTTAATTTTCAAGCAATACATTTTTATTCCATGTTTTTGCTCGTTTTGAAGTTTTTATTGCACGTTTTCAAATTTTTACTGCACGGAATTCCGAGCTTTAGTAATCAGTTATGGAAAAGACATTCAGATGGAGAAGACATTCAATCAATACAAGGATACTATATTTCATGAAGTAACTAGCGAAGTCGGCCACGCGTTGCTGTGGCTCAGTAGTTATATCCTAATATTTTTAAACAAATACAGTGATACCGATATTCATTGATAAAGATGAAAACCTTTCGGCTAATCAAAATCCAACGTGATTGAGAATAGAGCATTACACCATTTAAAAGTATTTGGTAAAGAATATAGGAAAGTTAAAGTTTTTATTTTTTACATCTCATATTTCAATGTAGTTTGGTTAAAAAGGAGCTGATTGTGTTTACGACTCACAGAGCTGCCAACACTCTCGCCCTTTTTTGATGGACCTGTATAAACTAACTCGAAATGGCTGTATTTTTCCACTAATTTTAAAAAGGATGACTGAAGTAAGTTTTGGTAACCTCAGCCATTGATCTATTGATTATTGGCCTAACACTACTTCAACTTGGTATTGTTAGTTTAACAACGGGTTTAATTTTGCTCAGGGTCATGCCAATCTTGGTTAACGCGTCATATATGTCCTTTTGATAGGCGTTTTTCTCAATTTCTTTGAGACCTCGATTTCCCGACCCTTCGGCAAATAAGTGTTCGGTAGGAGGGTGGTGTGTTGAAGCTTTTAATTTAGCAATATATTTGAGTGATAAGAAATCTCTTCTTAAAGAGGTTTTTTCATAATACAATTAAGAATTTTTATTTATTCAAGTACTAATTTGTTTAAAATTTTTTGGGTTAACTTGTTTTGTTTTTTTAACACAAACCAAAGATTTGATGGTTTCCAAACATGTAAGCAGGCGATGCCCATTTCCCACGTGAGTTATGCCATTGCCCATGGGAAAAACAAGGATTTTCAAAGTCCAAGTGGACATTGTTTGCCCTTGGGATTTGTTTATGGTCATGGCAAAAGCTAAACGAATAGGATATTGAAGCCTTTTATATTTTATTGAATATTCTGACGGTTCCAGAGGAATAGGTGGCAACAGGGCGATATCTCCTGTAAACCTTCCAGGCAACATTTTTGCTTCAATAACATTTCCTGTGATCCTTTTAATGACCAAACGTGTACCGTTGCACAATTGAGGTGGATTTAAGTTTCGAAGAAGAATGATCGGTGAGCCAATCTTCAACTAGAGATTGTTTGGGTGTATATCCAGGGAATTAAACAATTCAGATGGGAAATTTACGGCTTCGTTTACATCAGGAACATTGTCAATTGATTTTGGAAGTTTATTTCATCGAAATCAACATTTTTTGCTACCAAAATAGCACGACTACCCAGCCAATTATAGTCCAAATAATTGTTCAAAATATCAGGAAAGACACTTTATATTAGTTCATTTTTCGTCCCTACAACAGTTCAGAAATTTTCTGGTAATTTGATAAATTTTGAGCAGCATTTCACCATTTCCAATATACAGCAATTGTTTAGAAAATATATCTGCCGATGGATCATTTTGCAGTAGTACTCTCATATTTATGGTGGTTAAATCTGAATCTTGCGGTTACCCAAATAACAATTATTCCAGTTCAGTAGAGGCGTAATAATCATTATATGTAAAATTTAAAAAATGCCGCGATTTGTAACCCTTTCTTAATCAACAATCATTTAAAGATAAGTAAAAAAATGTATTCTGGTGAAATTAACAACGAAACATCATTCCCAATAATAGCCTACTTTAAATTAAAGAAAGGATTAAAATCTTCGCTGTCATTTCTTAAATTTTACATATAAAGATAATTACAACTCTGCTGAACAGGAAGTAACAGCCTCTATTCGATTGGGATTAAATTTTCTCAACTTTAAATTACTGTTGATAAAGGAGGAATTACAAATCTTCACTGACATTTTTTTAAATTTTACATTAGAGCACGGGATAAAAATAATAAAATGGTTTGGTAAAATAAAAAAACACTTTATTTAAATAATAATAACAAAACGAATAGTGAAAATAAAGAAACTTCTGTTAAATAAATAAATAAATCAACTGAAAATATAATATTAAAGTCTTAATTATGCAGTTCTTTAGCAAATCACAAAGTATCCCACAACACCTAATCAAAACACACTCAAAGTATTTTTATGACTGATTACCCGCAGTGTAGCCAACTCACTAATTTTTGACAATACTGACTCCCCAAGTCAGGTTTCTATTAGGTTACACCTATGACAGTAGGTACTGTTACAATATTTATAGAGTATTATTTCAAATAATAGCCTAATTTAAATTATTAAAATGTATTTACTTTACTAAAAGTACAGGGTGGGCCACAGCAAAGCGTTTCAGCGCTTAGCTAGTAATTTAATTTAAATACAAATAAAAAAGGAAAAGGAAGAAAAAGTACCTACACTTTTGAGAATTTATTGTAACCTTTTCTTCTTGATTTAATTATTCTTTAATGAAAATTAACAATAAATACAAAGATTAGTATTACTAATAAATAATAATATAGGAACAAATAACTGCACTCACATAACACAATACAAAATTATAATAATGATAACCTGTATTACAATAGCATGCTTATAAACAAAAACATTATGAAATCGACATATGACGCCATGTTAATAAATCGAAACACGACCTACTGTATTTGCAATAATTCGCTATTTAAGAATTATTTTGATCACTAATCAAGTTAAAAACTATCCGGTCCGTTAAGTTGGCCAAACCTATATACATTGAGCCAAATTTCATTAAAATCGGTTGAATAGTTTCTGAGAAATAGAGAGACAAACATCGGGACACGAGATTTTTATATATATAAGGATTATCAATTGAAATATAATAACAATCCATATTAATAAGATATCCAATGAATGCAGGGTTAAATGTTTTGTATTTTGTATTATTATTAATACAAAATGTCAGTTTGTGAGATTTGCAATATGCAAATTAGCAATAAGCAAATGAGTGAAATTCCTACTTGATAAATTGCTAACAACTAAGTTAGCATATCTCTCCGCCACCGCCTCAAAATTCGTCGGATTGAAGGATGTAGTGGAAGGTTTATGGTGGATGTTTTTGTTGTATTGTGTGGCAGTATCAATAAATCTGTATATCTAGGTCCTTGTTCAGTAAGTTATTTGCAACAAAGTATGGTGCGTCTGCTATTTTCCTGAATACCTTGGATTGGAATAGCTGAATTCTTTGGATGTTTGAGGGTTTTGCGAAACCTCACATTCATATCCCGTTTGTCCAATGGTCATACTGGTAAATTTGTGAATGGTAAGTTTGTAAGAATAAAAGTGTTATGTACAGGTTATTATCTATATAAAAGAATCATTCTTTCTAATTATTTATTGGCTGAACAAAGTAAAAACTTTGGTTTATATAATAATAAATAAAAAAAATTCTAATGTTAAATATTTAATTTTAATAAACTCACATAAAAAACTGAAATTGAAAGAAAAATAAATGATTTATTTACAAGTATAGCCATAAATAGAATTACTATCATATTCATAAACTTTAAAAGAATACATTTATTGATAAAATAGAATAAAAAGTACAATAAAATACAATTTTCATAAGATTTCTACAATTGATTGTTTATACAACTTGATTTTTTTCTTTCTGCAAAGCAAAGTTTTTCAATAATTATTTGAATGGTCTATAAAAGCCAATAGATCAGCTGGAATTGTCGGGTATCTCTTGAATTTGATGTCTCGGCATGGAAACAGTTCAAAAATAAAATAAAACGAAAATTTATTTTTCTTTTTTCTGACATGACATGAATTTCGTTAACAATATGTAATTTCCAGCCCTTAGAGTATATTAAATAATTTACTGATATCATTAAAACATTTTTAAATTATTGAAAATCCAATAGGGAAAATGTATTAGCCATTTTTTACTTTCACTTATTACTTTCACTTACCTATATATGAAATATATAGTAAGTGGAAGTATTGCGATCGTGAAAATTTTCGACTTCCGGTTTTCAACGGATATACACGTTTTGGGGTCCCCTGAGTCAAAATAACCAAGTCCCGCGAAATGGTCTGTGTGTGTGTGTGTCTGTGTGTGTGTGTGTGTGAACAGACTAGCTCAAAAACTATAAACCGTGCGAACCTGAAATTGGGTATTTAGAGTATGTATAAGCCCGCGATGTGACAGCAAAAATTTCATCAAATTTTCTCAAAGGGAGGGGGTACTTTATTTAATAACTTTTAAGTTTTTTTCGATTTTCTCAAAAACGGCTCTAACGATTTTGATTAAACTGAGTATTTGATCTATTTATATGCCTGAAATATGACTGTAAAAATTTCATCAAAATTGATCAACCGGAGGGGGGACTTTACTTAATAAATTTTGTATCATTTTCACATGTTTTTTTTTATTTACTCAAAAACGGTTTTAACGATTTTGATCAAAGTTGGTATTTGATGTATGTATATGCCAACGATGTGATAACCAACATTTCATCACAATCGATCAACCGGAGGGGGGACTTTACTTAATAAATTTTGTATAATTTTCACGGGTTTTTTTTATTTACTCAAAAACGGCTTTGACGATTAACAAAAATAAGATATGAATGTAGAAAAATGTGTGACTTTGGGAAATGATACTTAGCAAAACACGTCAATTTCTAATCTAAGTAAGTTGGTAAGTGAAAGTTGTGTGTTGCAAGCACGCACCAGATTTTTTTTCTTGCCTCTCTGTTTTGGCTATACGGGGTTTCCCGGCCAAAGGAGAAGGTTGAGGATTTATGCCGACTATTGGGTTTTGAACTTGCTATCTTCGGGTTCCCAATCATACGTTTTCAGGTGCAAAGCGTATTTCCTAACGCGTTTGTCCAATCTCCCGTCCCACCACCCCCAGTTTTCCTTATCAATTAATCATGTTTTTGACAATTTTTTTTTTTTTGTGAATAGTGTAAATTAGACAGGAGAATTTAGATTTAAATATAAGTTTGAGACATATTCTTCTAAATTGTGAAGCAAGGGATATTGATATTTGGTAAAAACTTCTATTTATTAGCTTCAATAAGGACTATTGTAGTCAGGCTGAAGTATGACTTGGTTTAGGAAGTTTTGTGATAAGAATACATATCACTAGCTTCTTCTATCTACTTTAGCCAGGTATGAATGTGAGACGGTAATTTCTTTTCATTTTTCTGATTGTAATTTTTTTTTCTTTCTTTCCTTCTTAAAGGTTTACATTTTATTTGTTACTAGCTGTATATCCTATAAACATATTTTTATATTTTTTAAATAAATCTGCCTTATCAATTTGGTTAAAAAATCTCGAGGAAGAGAAAATATTTATTAGAATATGCATATTTAAATTTTAAATAAACTGCCTTAGCAATTTGGCAAGAAAACATCAATTGACTGGTATATATGTAACTAAATATAAAAACTTATAAATTACCTACTAAATAAATATATATATATATATATATATATATATATATATATATATATATATACGTATATAGTATATATATTCGTAAGCACGCAGTAATAAGCTAAATTATGTGCAATCGAAGACTGAACATTTAAATATTATGAGATTTTTAAATACTGGAATGTTTCAAACGATGTAGGAGGGAGGGGTGAACCAATCAGAAGGCTCTATTCTCTATAATATAATTACCGTATCTCACTTCCTGCGACATCTCTTACCTTATTTATAATATTCAGTCTATAACGGTTCGGGCCAGTATTAACATTAATTTTATTTTATCTATAAATTAATGCTTCAGTTTCAGTGGTGATTGTTCAAAATATTTATTTACGTGTCGTGATAATTTTAAAAACTAGGAAAACGCTGATCTTTATGACTGAGTAATATTATTAATCACACACAATGCTTGTAAGTAGGCTTTAAATATTCAATTCATCATTCTTCAATTGCATGTAGTTCCAAGATATGAATTTTTTAAATATAGTATAATTCAACAACAATAAAAAATAACCATAACTTATGTTAAAGTTTGTAAGAAGAAGTAATCATCTTATTTTAAAGATAAATATTTATCTTATTTTAAAGATTTAATTTTAAAGATAAATATTTTCTATTTATTAAAAATGTAGCTAAAACAATATGTTTATCATTGTAATCCTTTTAATATATTTGTTATCTATTTATTTAAAAATGTATTTATCAATTTCGAATTAAGGGCTAAAAATATTTTATAAACTCAAGCCATAAAGTGTATTCAAAATAAGTAATTTTTATCGTATTAAATAGGAAAATTGATTTATAAAAGATTTAAAGCAAAGAAGTGTGTATGCGTTTAAAAAGCACTTATTAAGCGTTGTCAAAGAAAAAAAAATTAAAAAATTTTCAATGATCTACTTACATCCAATTTTCAAAATGTTTGTGTCTTCTATGAATTTCGCACTTTCACTATCACTAATACGATGTTAAAAGTTTGATCATAACTAACAATTATTTAAAAAAGTAAAAATTTAAAACAAAAAAAAACACGGACATCGACACTCACTGTACCAAATAATGTGATAAACTGAAAAAGATGCCTTGTTGCCAACCTAAAAGGGACTCGATAATTAAGTTATTGGCAATCGGCAGATTTTTAATTTCGCTTCCCGTCTTCAATAACTCACAAATCGAATATCTTATTTCTTACACATTCTTTTTTCTTCTTACACCAGATAGGTAGATCATGATGGAGTGATTATAATCCAAGCGGCATTAACAATAATATTTATAATAATTTTATATTAGTCTTGAGGCTAAGCAGATAGTAGTCAAGTTTTAAAAAAAAAAATTTGATCCTTTATTAATCTCACAATATGTTTACAATTGTCGGTTCAACGTTTCGGCACTAAGCCATTTTCAAGAAGAAGGCCTAAAATTTAGAATTTCAATACTTTTGAACTTAACAAATTAAAATAACAATTAAGTGATGAAATATGTTTTTACCCACCTGTGACCACAATTGTTCAAATAAAATAGGCTGACTACCCTTGTCAAAAATTAATAATCTTTTTACTAGTTAAAAACTGTAGTCACTTTAGGTGTCACAGTCAAATGGATTATTTTACTAGTCCCCTTATCCCCTCCAACATGTAACTTCACGGTTACTTAAATAAACAATTTGAAAATATTAATTAAAATCATGATTAAAATTCATACTCGTTCATATCATATTCATATTCGTATTTTATTATTTATTAATTTTCTAAAATTTTAAAATTCATAATATAAATTTTTATATAAATTACCAGACATATAACTTCTTTTAATATTAGGAAAATCAATTATTAATTTTAGTTGGAATTTCCCCATAGAATTTGTTTAAATTTTTGGAGTCATTTTTAAAATTTACAGTCTTATCAATATTCTGTTAAATTGACATGGCTTCAAGCATTCTTCTCTTATATACGCTTGATTCCCTATGCATGCACCTCAACTCCATCAAAATCAAACCTATGCTGTGTTTTATTTACATACATGTTCCACTGGACCTGTTTTTTGTCATTTTTTTTCTGTATTTTTCACATAATTTTTACGTTGGTAAATCCGGTCAGGAACATATTGCTTAGTTTCACCAATGTATATTGCTGGGCAATCCAAACAAGGTATTTTATAGACTACTTCGGATTGGTTTTTAACATTTATTTCATCTTTCATATTGCTGTATATGTTGCCCTCTTTATTTGTCGGCTTAAAACAATTTATATTCACCTACATCATAATCTTCAATAGATTTTTTGATGTTTTCTCCTAGACCCCTTATATATGTATATTTATAAAACTTATTGACATCATGATTATGTTCTATTTTTTCATTATTTATATATACTTTTATTTTATTATAATTTTTGGCCCATAATTTTTACTTTCACTTACCTATATATGAAATATATAGTAAGTGGAAGTATTGCGATCGTGAAAATTTTCGACTTCCGGTTTTCAACGGAAATACACGTTTTGGGGTCCCCTGAGTCAAAATAACCAAGTCCCACGAAATGGTCTGTGTGTGTGTGTCTGTGTGTCTGTGTGTCTGTGTGTGTGTCTGTGTGAACAGACTAGCTCAAAAACTATAAACCGTGCGAACCTGAAATTGGGTATTTAGAGTATGTATAAGCCCGCGATGTGACAGCAAAAATTTCATCAAATTTTCTCAAAGGGAGGGGGTACTTTATTTAATAACTTTTAAGATTTTTTCGATTTTCTCAAAAACGGCTCTAACGATTTTGATTAAACTGAGTATTTGATCTATTTATATGCATGAAATATGACTGTAAAAATTTCATCAAAATTGACCAACCGGAGGGGGGACTTTACTTAATAAATTTTGTATCATTTTCACATGTTTTTTTTATTTACTCAACAACGGTTTTAACGATTTTGATCAAACTTGGTATTTGATGTATTTATATGCCAAAGATGTGATAACCAACATTTCGTCACAATTGATCAACCGGAGGGGGGACTTTACTTAATAAATTTTGTATCATTTTCACGTGTTTTTTTTATTTACTCAAAAACGGTTTTAACGATTTTGATCAAACTTGGTATTTGATGTATTTATATGCCCGAGATATGATTGTAAAAATTTCATCAAAATTGATCTACGGGAGGGGGGACTTTACTTAATAAATTTTGTATCATTTTCACGGTTTTTTTTTTATTTACTCAAAAACGGCTTTAACGATTAACAAAAATAAGATATGAATGTAGAAAAATGTGTGTCTTTGGGAAATGAAATTTAGCAAAACTCGTCAATTTCTAATCTAAGTAAGGTGGTAAGTGAAAGTTGTGTGTTGCGCGCACGCACTAGATTTTTAAACCAAGCAGCTTGATCCTACTTTCCATCAATTCGATGAAGCTTATAGAAGTTGATGGAAAGCAATGAAATTGGATCAGGATCAGAAAAAAAAACTTGGATAAAATTCTATCAAGAAATTTAGGCCCACATCCTTCAACATTTAGCCTTAAACAACTCCCTATTTTAATTTATAACTGAGGCATAAATTGACGTTTTAAAAGACTATAAATAACTTTAAAATAGATCGTTGGAGGATGAATTGAATGTTCCAACAAGCCCTATTTCTACCTACCCAATCTAGGAAAATATTGAGCCAATAATTTGGTGCTGGTGACGCCCATGGTGAAAATACTCCATCGAGTCTGATTTTATAATTCTGTATTTAGTTGTTGAAAACTTCATTTAGGCGTCATTTAGAATTCATTCATAGAAAGAAATAATTTCCATTAAATATTTATGTTTCAAAACACCTCGACAATCCTTTCACATGAACAGAACGCCTTTCCTTAAACAAAGGTGCTATTGCGAATGCGGGTGATATTTTTCTATTTTCTTCTGTAGGGGAAAGCGGGGTTGGTTGGCAACAGTTTTTACTTTTTTGATTGTTGAGTCGTTCCTGTTAATATAATCCCAAAAGGGCTACCACTGTAAACTCCAAGTTTTTTTCTCACCACATAATATTTAATACAAAGATCATAGAAAATTGAAGAATTCGTCAATCCAGAGTATGCCAATTAACCCCCAAAGTGGGGCAGGTTGGCCTAGAAGGTGGTGTTGTTAAGCCAACTCATTCAAGTACTGCCTGACACATATTATTGTTACTAAAAGCTGCATTATAATGGTATAATAATTTTGAATCGGTTTTTAACAGCTTTTAAAGGATAATAGAATGACAATACAAGAAGATAGAGTTTAGACTGTCTTCATTTTCTGAATAAGAAAATTTGCTTTCATCCTCCTTGCTGGAACTAAAGACAATTGGTAGTTTCACTTTTGTTTATGTTCACCTTGCTTTTGTGAATTTCTACTGCGCAAAAAAAAAAACCCAAAAGAGGCAACTAACCCCACAGGAGATATGATATGAAAGATGGCTGCCAGGACAGGGGAGAAAAATTAAACAAGAAACTGGTTAGTCGAAAGGTTAGGTTTTTCAAAGGAGTTTGGGGCTATGTGAACAGAATCGGAATCAAATGTTTTGTCATGCCTTTAAACCGAATTTACTGAAAATATAAAAATTTACTTACATGTTGTAAAACCAATCAATGAAGCACACTCTTCTCTACACTGTTAGCATCGGATTAAAAACTCAGGACAAGACTCCCGATGTCGAGCGGGTCACAAAGTACAATGGTGGGGCCTTCACAACAGGTGTGACAGAAACTATAAGCCGATGGCCAACCTACCCCCTATGCCAACCAACCCCGCTCTCCCCTATATGTTCACTCGATTTTTACTTTCACTTACCTATATATGAAATATATAGTAAGTGGAAGTATTGCGATCGTGAAAATTTTCGACTTCCGGTTTTCAACGGATATACACGTTTTGGGGTCCCCTGAGTCAAAATAACCAAGTCCCGCGAAATGGTCTGTGTGTGTGTCTGTCTGTCTGTCTGTGTGTCTGTGTGTGTGTGTGTGAACAGACTAGCTCAAAAACTATAAACCGTGCGAACCTGAAATTGGTTATTGAGAGTATGTATAAGCCCGCAATGTGACATCAAAAATTTCATCAAATTTGCTCAAAGGGAGGGGGTACTTTATTTAATAAATTTTTAAGTTTTTTTCGATTTTCTCAAAAACGGCTCTAACGATTTTAATTAAACTGAGTATTTCATCTATTTATATGCCCAAGATATGACTGTAAAAATTTCATTAAAATTGATTAACCGGAGGGGGGACTTTACTTGACAAATTTTGTATCATTTTCACGGGTTTTTTTATTTACTCAAAAACGGCTTTAACGATTAACAAAAATAAGATATGGATGTAGAAAAATGTGTGACTTTGGGAAATTATATTTAACAAAACACGTCTATTTCTTATCTAAGTAAGTTGGTAAGTGAAAGTTGTGTGTTGCGCGCACGCACCAGATTTTTTAATGTACTATATATGTACAACTGGGAGCGGGGTAGCCCACTGGTAAGGCAGTGGACTGCTGTGCTTAAGGTCCCGAGTTCGAATCTGACATGGCTTATGATATCTTTATTATTCGCCACAGTTCGTCTCGTGGGCCGAGAGACCCTCCTGGGGCAAACCCAGCCTCTATAAAGTGGGTACCCTTAATTGAAAAATTAAGGGGAAATAACCTGGCGGTTGAGCGTGATCACGGTCAAATCACCTCCTTGCACGACCGCTGACCAAGAAATGGTACTCTTCCTTACATAGTACTGCACCCAAGACCCTTTATGGGTTGTAGTGGTACAGGTTTTTTTTTTTTTTTTATATATGTACAACTACCGAATAAAATCCAGGGTTTTTTACATCTCAATCAAAGAGCTTAGTTGATGTACACGTTATGTCATAAAAGAGTAAAGTCGATAAAATTACCTTTAAAGTTGTCATTTTGAATATTGTTTGTGCTCCGCATATTTAACAAATTTTTTTGTAGATGGTTTATTTATTTATTTATAACAAAATGGGCTTTTCAACCACTTGGGTCATTTTAGCCCCCATACAACATTTGCAAAAGAAAAGAAAAGTACAATTATAAATACAATAGTAACATAAAAATTATGGGTGACAATAAGGAATGAAAACAATAAAGAAGGTAACGCTACAAGAAAGTGTTGTTTGGGAAGCGAATAAAGGATAATATTATAAATGAATAAGTTGGGAAGAGAATAAAAAAAATTCTGTTTATTTTAGTTTTTTTATTAAAAAAAATCTGGTGCTATGCGCGCAACACACAACTTTCACTTACGAACATATTTAGATTAAAAATCGACGTGTTTCGATAATATGTGGACGCCATTCCTCAACTTCACACATTTTTTCACACTTAAATATATCTCCTTAAGTTATAGAGTATCTGTATTGCAAAACTTGGAAGTTCTCGGTTAGTACTTATCGATTTAGTATTGCTTATTTTTTTTTTTTAGGGACCTAATTTAGACGAGAGTCGAGTTTTTTTTACTGGTTGTTTGTTTTTCATTGCGAGTTGCTTTTCGTAAATATATCCTGAAGGCATTTAAAAATGAGAAAAAGTTTATTAATAAAGTTCCCCATCCGTTTGACCAATTTTGGTGAAATTTTAGCTATCACATCGTCATATATATGGATCGAATAACCCTACAGTTTGATCAAAATCGTTAAAGTAGTTTTTGAGTAAACAAAAAAAAACTGTGATAGTAAAAACAAGCCTTGTTTGAATGAGAAAATAACACAAAATATATTATTTCTTCAAAAATGTCACCTTACATATCTTATTATAACAAAAATTAAACCTAAGTGTATCTTTACTGTATGCAAACCTTCTCCTCGAATAGTTAATCCACCCTAACTTGCCGATCAGCTATTTACACTTAAACGTGAAGTCGAGTGAACAATGTCTGACCGCACCTATGCACCTTAACACAATAATTTTCATTAAGACTGCTTAAAATAAAAAAAAAAATTGTTAAGCCGCGTAAACGAGTTCAGATCTGCAATTCAAATTTATGGGGAATCAAATGATATATAGGTGGATATGGTAGTTCTTATGATTCTTTAGATGAAAAATTTATGATAAATTATTATGGTTACAAGTATTACTGAATATAATTTATTACGTTAATGTAAAGCTTATATTTTTTAAAACTTTAAGACTATAAATTGAACAATGACTATCCAATAAGCCGTAGTCTCAGAATAAAAAAAAAAGATCTATCCAGCCATCGTAGTCCTCAAACTTTTCAATGATGCTTCTGATTTACTAGTGAAGTTTTCCAATAGATTTTTATGTAATTGGAAAAGTTTTGATTGGATGAGAAGGTTGCGAAAGCTGGAAATATTTTGTGGCTGCAATCACCCATATGTATTTTATATTGAAGTTTGTAAAGTCGATAAAATGTATAATTTTAAAACACATTTTCAGGACCACTATTTTTTTCGTTTTTTGTTTGTTTGTTTGTTTTAACGACACTTTACGCCACTAAGGCTATTCGGACGATGCTACAGTGGGAGTCCTAAATTTTGCCTATCCAGGTATAATTAGGTTAGGCATCTTTAACGAGTACCTACTTGACATAGCAAAGGCTCGGGACCTACATTTTACGTCCTATCCGAGGGACGGTATAGACTAGAGATGGGCAAAAATGTAATATGAGTACGGAGTACAGATAAGCAGTAATCAACGGTTTGATTACTGAATTTATCGAAAGTACTCAACTTATTTTTTCTCTGAGTACTCCGGTAATCAAGCACAGAAAAGTTGAGTAAATGAGAAAATTTCTTCCATATTTGAGTAAATTTTTATGTTTGCTGTAGTAATATTTTTAAATTTTAAGGGTATTCAATAAAAATTGGAAAGTGGGGTTCATGAGGGGGGGGGGGGCGCTCAGATTTCAGTAATTTAACATTTACGGATTTAATTGAAATTAGGGTGCATTCTTATGTTTTCGTATACGGAGATTTCAAAAATATTATAATTTTTTTATTTCGACGAGAGGGAGTGGGGGGGCGCTCGCTTTACAAATAATTTCACATTTACGGATTTAATTGAAATTAGGGTGCATTCTTATGTTTTCGTATACGAAGATTTCAAAAATATTATAATTTTTTTATTTCGACGAGAGGGAGAGGGGGCGCTCGCTTACAAATAATTTAACATTTACGGATTTCATTGAAATTAGGGTGCATTCTTATGTTTTCGTATACGGAGATTTCAAAAATATTATAATTTTTTTATTTCGACGAGAGGAAGGGGGGGCGCTCGCTTTACAAATAATTTAACATTTACGGATTTAATTGAAATTAGGATGCATTCTTATGTTTTCGTATACGGAGATTTCAAAAATATTATAATTTTTTTAATTCGAAGAGAGGGAGGGGGGGCGCTCGCTTTATAAATAATTTAACATTTACGGATTTCATTGAAATTAGGGTGCATTCTTATGTTTCCGGATACGAAGATTTCAAAAATATTATAATTTTTTTATTTCGACGAGAGGGAGGGGGGGCGCTCGCTTTACAAATAATTTAACATTTACGGATTTCATTGAAATTATGGTGCATTCTTATGTTTTCGTATACGGAGATTTCAAAAATATTATAATTTTTTTATTTCGACGAGAGGGAGGGGGGGCGCTCGCTTTACAAATAATTTAACATTTACGGATTTCATTGAAATTAGGGTGCATTCTTATGTTTTCGTATACGGAGATTTCAAAAATATTATAATTTTTTTAATTCGACGAGAGGGAGGGGGGGCGCTCGCTTTACAAATAATTTCACATTTACGGATTTAATTGAAATTAGGGTGCATTCTTATGTTTTCGTATACGGAGATTTCAAAAATATTATAATTTTTTTATTTCGACGAGAGGGAGGGGGGGCGCTCGCTTTACAAATAATTTAACATTTACGGATTTCATTGAAATTAGGGTGCATTCTTATGTTTTCGTATACGGAGATTTCAAAAATATTATAATTTTTTTAATTCGACGAGAGGGAGGGGGGACGCTCGCTTTATAAATAATTTAACATTTACGGATTTCATTGAAATTAGGGTGCATTCTTATGTTTCCGGATACGAAGATTTCTAAAATATTATAATTTTTTTATTTCGACGAGAGGGAGGGGGGGGCGCTCGCTTTACAAATAATTTTTTTTACGGATTTCAAATTATTTGTAAAGCGAGCGCCCCCCACTCCCTCTCGTCGAAATAAAAAAATTATAATATTTTTGAAATCTCCGTATACGAAAACATAAGAATGCACCCTAATTTCAATGAAATCCGTAAATGTTAAATTATTTGTAAGGCGAGCGCCCCCCCTCCCTCTCGTCGAAATAAAAAAATTATAATATTTTTGAAATCTCCGTATACGAAAACATAAGAATGCATCCTAAATTCAATTAAATCCGTAAATGTGAAATTATTTGTAAAGCGAGCGCCCCCCCTCCCTCTCGTCGAAATAAAAAAATTATAATATTTTTGAAATCTCCGTATACGAAAACATAAGAATGCACCATAATTTCAATGAAATCCGTAAATGTTAAATTATTTGTAAAGCGAGCGCCCCCCCTCCCTCTCGTCGAAATAAAAAAATTATAATATTTTTGAAATCTTCGTATCCGGAAACATAAGAATGCACCCTAATTTCAATGAAATCCGTAAATGTTAAATTATTTATAAAGCGAGCGCCCCCCCTCCCTCTCTTCGAATTAAAAAAATTATAATATTTTTGAAATCTCCGTATACGAAAACATAAGAATGCACCCTAATTTCAATGAAATCCGTAAATGTTAAATTATTTGTAAAGCGAGCGCCCCCCCTCCCTCTCGTCGAAATAAAAAAATTATAATATTTTTGAAATCTTCGTATCCGGAAACATAAGAATGCACCCTTATTTCAATCAAATTCGTAAATGTTAAATTATTTATAAAGCGAGCGCCCCCCCTCCCTCTCTTCGAATTAAAAAAATTATAATATTTTTGAAATCTCCGTATACGAAAACATAAGAATGCATCCTAAATTCAATTAAATCCGTAAATGTGAAATTATTTGTAAAGCGAGCGCCCCCCCTCCCTCTCGTCGAAATAAAAAAATTATAATATTTTTGAAATCTCCGTATACGAAAACATAAGAATGCACCATAATTTCAATGAAATCCGTAAATGTTAAATTATTTGTAAAGCGAGCGCCCCCCCTCCCTCTCGTCGAAATAAAAAAATTATAATATTTTTGAAATCTTCGTATCCGGAAACATAAGAATGCACCCTAATTTCAATGAAATCCGTAAATGTTAAATTATTTATAAAGCGAGCGCCCCCCCTCCCTCTCTTCGAATTAAAAAAATTATAATATTTTTGAAATCTCCGTATACGAAAACATAAGAATGCATCCTAAATTCAATTAAATCCGTAAATGTGAAATTATTTGTAAAGCGAGCGCCCCCCCTCCCTCTCGTCGAAATAAAAAAATTATAATATTTTTGAAATCTCCGTATACGAAAACATAAGAATGCACCATAATTTCAATGAAATCCGTAAATGTTAAATTATTTGTAAAGCGAGCGCCCCCCCTCCCTCTCGTCGAAATAAAAAAATTATAATATTTTTGAAATCTTCGTATCCGGAAACATAAGAATGCACCCTAATTTCAATGAAATCCGTAAATGTTAAATTATTTATAAAGCGAGCGCCCCCCCTCCCTCTCTTCGAATTAAAAAAATTATAATATTTTTGAAATCTCCGTATACGAAAACATAAGAATGCATCCTAAATTCAATTAAATCCGTAAATGTGAAATTATTTGTAAAGCGAGCGCCCCCCCTCCCTCTCGTCGAAATAAAAAAATTATAATATTTTTGAAATCTCCGTATACGAAAACATAAGAATGCACCCTAATTTCAATGAAATCCGTAAATGTTAAATTATTTATAAAGCGAGCGCCCCCCCTCCCTCTCTTCGAATTAAAAAAATTATAATATTTTTGAAATCTCCGTATACGAAAACATAAGAATGCATCCTAAATTCAATTAAATCCGTAAATGTGAAATTATTTGTAAAGCGAGCGCCCCCCCTCCCTCTCGTCGAATTAAAAAAATTATAATATTTTTGAAATCTTCGTATCCGGAAACATAAGAATGCACCCTAATTTCAATGAAATCCGTAAATGTTAAATTATTTGTAAAGCGAGCGCCCCCCCCTCCCTCTCGTCGAAATAAAAAAATTATAATATTTTTGAAATCTCCGTATACGAAAACATAAGAATGCACCATAATTCAATGAAATCCGTAAATGTTAAATTATTTGTAAAGCGAGCGCCCCCCCCCTCCCTCTCGTCGAAATAAAAAAATTATAATATTTTTGAAATCTTCGTATCCGGAAACATAAGAATGCACCCTAATTTCAATGAAATCCGTAAATGTTAAATTATTTATAAAGCGAGCGCCCCCCCTCCCTCTCTTCGAATTAAAAAAATTATAATATTTTTGAAATCTCCGTATACGAAAACATAAGAATGCATCCTAATTTCAATGAAATCCGTAAATGTTAAATTATTTGTAAAGCGAGCGCCCCCCCTCCCTCTCGTCGAAATAAAAAAATTATAATATTTTTGAAATCTCCGTATACGAAAACATAAGAATGCACCCTAATTTCAATTAAATCCGTAAATGTGAAATTATTTGTAAAGCGAGCGCCCCCCCTCCCTCTCGTCGAAATAAAAAAATTATAATATTTTTGAAATCTCCGTATACGAAAACATAAGAATGCACCCTAATTTCAATGAAATCCGTAAATGTTAAATTATTTGTAAAGCGAGCGCCCCCCCTCCCTCTCGTAGAAATAAAAAAATTATAATATTTTTGAAATCTC
The DNA here is from genome assembly GCA_911387785.2 of Aelia acuminata. Taxonomy (NCBI): domain Eukaryota; kingdom Metazoa; phylum Arthropoda; class Insecta; order Hemiptera; family Pentatomidae; genus Aelia; species Aelia acuminata. Next base: position 173,861,169 of record OU426979.1, read on the forward strand.
CGTATACGAAAACATAAGAATGCACCCTAATTTCAATTAAATCCGTAAATGTGAAATTATTTGTAAAGCGAGCGCCCCCCCTCCCTCTCGTCGAATTAAAAAAATTATAATATTTTTGAAATCTCCGTATACGAAAACATAAGAATGCACCCTAATTTCAATGAAATCCGTAAATGTTAAATTATTTGTAAAGCGAGCGCCCCCCCTCCCTCTCGTCGAAATAAAAAAATTATAATATTTTTGAAATCTCCGTATACGAAAACATAAGAATGCATCCTAATTTCAATTAAATCCGTAAATGTTAAATTATTTGTAAAGCGAGCGCCCCCCCTTCCTCTCGTCGAAATAAAAAAATTATAATATTTTTGAAATCTCTGTATACGAAAACATAAGAATGCATCCTAAATTCAATTAAATCCGTAAATGTGAAATTATTTGTTAAGCGAGCGCCCCCCCTCCCTCTCGTCGAATTAAAAAAATTATAATATTTTTGAAATCTTCGTATCCGGAAACATAAGAATGCACCCTAATTTCAATGAAATCCGTAAATGTTAAATTATTTGTAAAGCGAGCGCCCCCCCCTCCCTCTCGTCGAAATAAAAAAATTATAATATTTTTGAAATCTCCGTATCCGGAAACATAAGAATGCACCCTAATTTCAATGAAATCCGTAAATGTGAAATTATTTGTAAAGCGAGCGCCCCCCCCTTCACCCTCTTGTCGAAATAAAAAAATTATAATATTTTTGAAATCTTCGTATCCGGAAACATAAGAATGAACCCTAATTTCAATGAAATCCGTAAATGTTAAATTATTTGTAAAGCGAGCGCCCCCCCCCCACTACCTCACGTCGAAATAAAAAAATTATAATATTTTTGAAATCTCCGTATACGAAAACATTAGAATGCTCCCTAATATCAATGAAATCCTGAAATGTTAAATTACTGAAATCTGAGCGCCCCCCCCCCTCACAAGAACCTAACTTTCCAATTTGTATTGAATACCTTTAAAATTTAAAAATATTACTACATAGAAAATAAAAATGTACTCAAATGTGGAAGAAATTTTCTCTTGTACTCAACTTTTCTGTACTTGATTACCGGAGTACTCAGAGAAAACATAAGTTGAGTACTGTCGATAAATTCAGTAATCAAGCTGTTGATTACTCCGTACTCATATTACACATTTTTGCCCATCTCTAGTATAGACAAGGATTTTTACTCACATTAAAAAATCCTAGGACCACCTCGGGACGCGTCCTCCTATTTTTTTCGTTTTTTTTTTTTTAATTTTAGTTTTAAAGTTAAAAAAGAAGTGACAATGAACTTGAAATTGCTAATAATTTTATTTATAATTTTAAGTTGAGCATATTTCCAGACTAAATACAAATTTTATGTATTGGTATGAATGGGACACAATTTTATTTATAATTATTATTTTTATTTAATCGAGGTATATCTTTCATTTTATGTATACTAATCAATCTCTCCATACTATTATATTGTTATATAGCATTTCCAAGTCTATTTGAACCTTTTCCAAGTCAAATGTATCCCATTCTAAAAACCCCAAAGCCCTGTTTATTTAATTGTAACCGTTTCCATTTCAATTATCACCTTTGAAAAAATCTTTTAAGTTCTAAGAAATCCGAAAAAGTAAATGAGGATAGTGACATTTCGGATTTATTTCACACTGGGGTCCATTACTAAGTTATCGGGGACGGAAGTTTAAAAAAAAAAATATTCATTTTGTATTTTAGTGACGGTAGGGGGGGGGGGGGGGGGTCTATAAAAAAATTAGAATTTTAGATTTCTTTCAAACGGGGCAAAAAGTGGAAAAATTTTGTCATTTAGTGGCCAAAAATCTATACCTCCTGATCGAATGACGATAATCAAATAATTCTTTTTTTATCAAAGGGAATGGGATTTTTCTTATCAATGAAAATTTAAAAAAATAAAGATACCATCACTCTAAGTATTCCAAATTAATTAGTAAATCAATCATTTCTTTACTTTACTTTAAATAAAATAGTTTACTAGGAACAGGGTTATACATAGAGAATGAAATGAGACAGTATTATTATCTTTTGTGCTTTCTGCTTATGTACACGTACATGTCTTTTTCCGGCACTTGCTCCATTTGAAAGATTTTTAAATAATTATTGTCTAAAGAAGAAAAAATCCAAATTAAAAATAACCTATTATTTAGGGATTGTAACGGAAAAAATACTCTCATATAATTCAACGAGAATTATATTAATGATTAATCTAATTCGAGGCGAGTGTTCAAATATAGGGATTTAAATCATAAAATCGACATATCGCCAATTTATCGCATTTGATAGATCAAATTCTATTATGGTCTTTTAGCATCCTTCACCCTCTACCACTGTGAAAAAAATCAGAACCAAATACTGCCAATAAAAGAAATTATATCAATTTAAATAGTTTCTTTACATAAATTACATAGTTAACGCGGATGAAATTAAAACGCATTTTTATCCAATAATTATACAACCATTCTTCTTATTTATAAAATATGTTTGGTGCAATAATATAAAAAGTAAAGCTCCATAGAAAAAAAAAAATAATATCAGAGAGATGAGCACAGATTTTGATTAAAATAAATTTAAATTTTTTTCATATTGAGCTTTGTTCAGACAATAATTATTTAACCATCTTTCAAATGGAGCAAGTGCCTGAAAAAGACATATGGGCCATTCCACGTCAAATCAACCAGCCGAAATTCAAAATTTTACCTCCCCCCCTCAGAATTTGATAAAAATTTGTAGGTATCAAGTACATACATAAATCAGAAAAATTTCAAAGTTTACCCAATTCCATTAAGTAGTTTCAGAATTATGGCCATTAACTTTTGAGATATTTGAAGTTCCGACGACGACTTGAGCTCAAAACCAACATGTACATGTTAATACTTCCCTCTGTAGAATGGTTACTAATTGAACTAGAGCTTTCAAAATTTATTCATTGATTCTGTCTTTCATACAGGATCAGATGGTACCATATATATCAGAGAGATAATTTTCCTTCATGAAATAAAAATTCTTAAACATGAAAATTTATGTTTTTTCCAAGTTGTAAAACGGTCATAGAAAAATGCCATGAGCGAAAATCTCTCTCCAACCAGCCTTACTCACTATATATCAACTGAAAGAAGAAGAAATTCTCTATCTAATGATGAAATAATGTGAGTGGCTCTTTGACTTACAAGAGTTTTATCACGATTTGGATCTAACATAGTAAAATTTAATTTCAAAGTGGCGCATACAAATTAATACAGCTGAAATCTCTCTTAGATATACTCCTTCAAAGGTATGTTATTGAAAAGGGCATCTAATTTCCTTTTAAATGATATAATAATGTTTGTGAACTTGTATTGTTTAAGTTACATGAACATGTACATGTTTGTTTTGAGCTCAAGTCGTCGTCGGAACTTCAAATATTTCAAAAGTTCAAATGGCCATAATTCCGAAACTACTTGTTGGAATTAAAAGTAAAATTTGGCATTTTTTCTGATTTATGTATGTACTTGATACCTACAAAGTTTTATCAACATCTGAGGGGGGTAGGTAAAATTTTGAATTTCGGCTGGATGATTTGACGTGGAATGGCCCATATATAAAAGCAGAAAGGTCAATAGATAATAATACTGACTCATTTCATTCTCCATGTACAACCCTGTACCCTATAAACTATTTTATATAAATTTAAGTGAAGATAGGATTCATATAAAAATTAAAATGATATCAGATGAGTGATGGTATTCTTATTTTTTTTTTATTTCCACTGATAAAGGGAATCCCATGCTCTTTAATGAAAAAAAGAATTATTCGATTATCGTCATTTGGTCAGGAATTATAGATTTTTGGTCACTAAATAGCAAAATTTCCCACTATGCGGCGTTTTTTAAAAAAACTTTTCAATTTGCATTTTAGTTGCAAAAGGGGGGGGGGGGCGCAGTATGAAAAAGTTAAATATTCGTCTTATAATTTCCAGTAAAAAAATCAATAATCAGCAGATTCGTGACTTAAAAATAGTAACTCGTATCGCAGAAATCCGAAAAGTAATGAAGATGAAAATTGCTATTGCTACGATATGATTTACTATTTTAAAGTAACGAATCTGCTGATTATTGACATTGTATTTGGTAATTATAAGACGAATATTTAACGTTATTTAGTATACCCCTCCCCCCACCACAAAATTATAAAATGAATAATTTTTTTTAAATACCGTCCCCGATAACATAGTACATAGTACCTATAGACCCCAGTGTGAAAGAAATACGAAAATGTCACAATCTTCAGAAGGTAATATTTTCGGATTTCTTAGAAATTAATAGATTTTTTCTAGGGGGACAATAGAAATGGAAACGATTGCAGTTGAAATAGAAAGGGTGACGATTGAGTTGGAAGGGGTTACATTTGCTTAGGAAAGTTTTTTTGTGGCTTGGAAAGGGTTACAGCTGACATGGAAAAGATTACAGTTGGCTTGGAAGTGCTATTTTTACAATTTACCTTACAGGTTTATTTTAATACAAAATTGTACCTATAGACAGAGAAACAATATTAGAGTCAACTATTTCACACTTTTTAACTTCAAAATGGAGTCACTAACAGAACAAGCTAATCCAAGCACATAGCGTCCTATTGAAAATATTTTAAAAGTAAAGGATTTTAGAAAAATGTTATTTTTTCAATGCTATTTAGTTGCGCCGGGATATCTGAGCGTGTTGGAGCTACCCGCTTTAGCACGCTCGAGTCGAACGGCGGCGGTTCGAAATCGCTCTGGGACGGTTGACTTTATTTCGTGGAGGCCCCACGGAATAAATCTCGACCTACCCACCATGGTTTGAATAGGTTGGTTACACCTCTAGAATGACCCTCCGTATGCTACACATGTCCAGTTAGGGGTAACAAAAAAAAAATCAATAAAATGCGATTCTTGTTCCTACTAGGTAAAAGAAGTCTATGTTTCAATGCGCTAGCATGCGATAACAGTTTAATGTTTTAAAATTAATGCCAAGCCACAAATTTTTGAAAAGATAGTTCTTAAAAATTTATTTCTGGATAAACTTTATATGTATAAAAGTGAAATACAAAGTTACTCAATAATAACTCATTCCTAATTTACCGAAGTAACAGTTACTACACAAACATTGTTTCTATTCACTGCAGTAATATTTCAAGATTTGATTGAATTTTAAAATTTCCCTTACTCAAAATAAGGAAAATGTTGCCTGGCACTATTTTGCCCCGACCCCTTCAATTATAATATTACTACTATTTTTAAATTAAATGTTAATTGTTTTGATATGAATTTGACCACGTCTGAACACTACTTTTATTTTGTTAAACTTTAAAATACGCTAACATTTTAAAAAATCTGGTGCGATGCGCGCAACACACAACTTTCGATTACGAACTGACTTAGACTAGAAATCGACGTGTTTCGATAATATGTAAACGCCATTCCTCAACTTCAAACATTTTTCCACATTTATATGCATATATTTGTATATCTCCAAAAGCTATAGAGTATCTGTATAGCAAAATTTGGGAGTTCTCAGCCCTTTTCGATTCATTATTGCTTACTTATTTTTTGAAGGAACCTAATTTCATCAACAGTCGAGTTTTTTTTTCTGCTTGCTTGTATTATACTAACAGTTGCTTTTTAAAAATATATCGTGAAGGTGAATCGATAGGTGTATTTACATCTCTTTGTAAAGTTTGTCTCCTATGTCTTTCTGGAAATCGAGAACGATCAGGTACTGTTCCTCTAAAATCGCTTTATATTGCTTTCAAAAATTTATTATTGAACAAAAGTTTCTAGAGTAAAATATAATTAATAATAGACTATTATTTTATACCATATTTTTACACACCTTCGTGCTTAAAATTCGAAAAAATTGAGCATCAGGTATTTACTCACATAAGTAAAAATAAAGTCTTCTTTATCCCTAAATAAAAGTTTTTATTTTCATAATACGTTTAATAAATTTTTGGCTGCCACATATAGATACATCAAATACCAAATTTAATCAAAATCGTTAGAGCCGTTTTTGAGAACATCGAAAAAAACTTAAAAATCAGACAAAATTCTTCAAATAAAGTACCCCCTCCGTTTGACCGATTTTGATGAAATTTTTGCTGTCACTTCGCGTGCTTATACGTACAACAAATACACGATTTTGAGGTTTGTACGGCTTATAGTTTTTGAGCTAGTGTTTTAACACACACACTCACAGACACACAAACACAGACCATTTAGCGGGACTTGGTTATTTGGACTCAGGGGACATCAAAACGTGTATTTCCGTTGAAAACCGGAAGTCAAAATTTTGCACGATCGCGATAATTTGCCTTACTATATATTTCATATACATATAAATAACTGAAACCCATAGTAATTAGTTAAAGAAAATTTACGTTTGCGAGAGCTAACTTGACCGCGAGGGCGACGTGTCGGCGACGGTGGTGGTCCCTGATGGGGTCGGAGAAAACCCTCCCCCCCGCCCTAATCTATAGTCTTACCTAATAAAGATTTTTGGACTAATTACCTATGCGAGTGGTAACTAGTCACAAAAAAAGCCGTATTAATTACGGTTTTTTAAATTTTACCGGAATTTATTCTCAATTGAAGAGGGACTAAAGAGACGAAGAAATGTACTATTGTTTCTATTGCGGCTGTGGGTTGTTAGGTATGCCTACCACCCCACAAATGCAAACGCCCGTATTGCCTTAAAGACAGGGGAGGGTTGTTAGTTCAATAAATAAATAAATAATATACATAACCGAAAGTAAAAAATATATATAGTTATAAATATAGAATAGACTTCTTTTAAAACATTAAATGAAAATTCTGTATGTGTAATCGCTTAGTGGAAGAGGCTTCGTTAGCTTAGCGCGTGACGAGAAATTGTTCCACCGCCTCCCGTGAAGATTACGGAGGCTGTGGTAATTACCAAGAGTTAATTGGTTTTTAATTGCCGTAACAGGAAGTGAGTTGGCAGAACTGTTCGCCTTATTCTATGTTTATAGGCTAAGGCAGGAAAGTTTACCTCGTTTTTTTTTTTTTTGTTTTTTTTTACGTAACTTAACGTTGATGGCCAAACCATGCTTACAAACCTCTAGGTTCTTGAGATATTTCGCAATGTCATTGTTTGTTTATTCTTTCTTATTTTATGTTTACCTTATCTTACATCTATTGACCATCTTAAAAAGTTTTGGTAATTTTTTACTTTCACTTACCTATATATGAAATGTATAGTAAGTGGAAGTATTGCGATCGTGAAAAAAATCGACTTCCGGTTTTCAACGGAAATACACGTTTTGGGGTCCCTTGAGTCGAAATGACCAAGTCCCGCGAAATGGTCTGTGTTTGTGTGTGTGTGTGTGTGTGTGTGTGTGTGTGTGTGTGTGTGTGTGTGTGTGTGTGTGTGTGTGTGTGTATGTGAACAGACTAGCTCAAGAACTATAAACCGTGCGAACCTGAAATTGGGTATTTAGTGTAGGTATATGCCCGCGATGTGACAGCATAAATTTCATCAAAATTACTTAAAGGGAGGGGGTACTTTACTTAAAAACTTTTTAGGTTTTTTTCGATTTTCTCAAAAACGGCTCTAACGATTTTGATTAAACTGAGTATTTCATCTATTTATATGCCCGAGATATGTCTGTAAAAATTTCATCAAAATTGATCAACCGCAGGGGGCACTTTACTTAATAAATTTTGTATCATTTTTATGTGCTTTTTTTATTTACTCAAAAACGGCTTTCACGATTGTGACCAAACTGGGTATTTGATGTATCTATGTGCCAAATATGTGATAGCCAACATTTCATCAAAATTGATCAACCGAAGGGGGGACTTTACTTAATAAATTTTGTATCATTTTCACGTGTTTTTTTTACTTTCACTTATTACTTTCACTTACCTATATATGAAATATATAGTAAGTGGAAGTATTGCGATCGTGAAAATTTTCGAATTCCGGTTTTCAACGGAAATACACGTTTTGGGACCCCCTGAGTCGAAATAACTAAGTCCCGCGAAATGGTCTGTGTGTGTGTCTGTGTGTGTGTGTGTGTGTATGTGAACAGACTAGCTCAAAAACTATAATACGTGGGAACCTGAAATTGGGTATTTAGTGTAGGTATATGCCCGCGATGTGACAGCAAAAATTTCATCGAAATTGCTCAAAGGGAGGGGGTACTTTATTTAATAACTTTTTACGTTTTTTTCGATTTTCTCAAAAACGGCTCTAACGATTTTGATTAAACTGAGTATTTGATCGATTTATATGCCCGAAATATGACTGTAAAAATTTCATCAAAATTGATTAACCGGAGGGGGGACTTTACTTAATAAATTTTGTATCATTTTCACGTGTTTTTTTTTTTTTACTCAAAAACTGCTTTAAGGATTTTGATCAAACTGGGTATATGATGTATTTATATGCCCAAGATACGACTTTAAAAATTTCATCAAAATTGATCAACCGGAGGGGGCACTTTATTTCATGACTTTTTTTCCAATTTTTATCTTTTTTTCGATTATCTTAAAAACGGCTTTCACGATTTTTATCAAATTCGTCATGTTTAATGAAAATTAGGTTTTCTTCGATATCAGGTAAGCTTTATCATTATTAAAATGTTCTGGGGGGGGGGGCTTTTTCCTGGGGGGGGGCCTTTTTTGTTTGTTTCTTTCTTACTTATTAAGTACCATTGTTTTTGTTAACATGGAGAAATTAACTGTCTCTCGTTACGCCTAAAAATAAGAAATGGCTAAATATGAGATATGATAAAAATAAAGAAAACATAAAGAGGAGAAAAAAAGAAAAATATTCAGTCAACTCATAAAGCTCGTTGAGCCTACGCATGCGGAGTACGCCTTTAATGACAGACCATTGTTCATAATTAAAGCCGTTCTGTTCATTTGAGAAGTGGCAATTAACAAAATGCATTAATTTGTAATCTAAGTAAGTTGGTAAGTGAAAGTTGTGTGTTGCGAGCACGCACCAGATTTTTATTTACTCAAAAACGGCTTTAACGATTAATAAAAATAAGATATGAATGTAGAAAAATGTGTGACTTTGGGAAATGATATTTAACAAAACATGTCAATTTCTTATCTAAGTAAGTTGGTAAGTGAAAGTTGTGTGTTGCCCGCACGCACCAGATTTTTTCTCTTTACTTTCAGTCACCTATATTTGAAATATATTCCTAGTAAGGGAAGTATTGCGATCGTGAAAAATTTCGACTTCCGGTTTTCAATGGAAATATACGTTTTGGGGTCCCCTGAGTCCAAATAATTAAGTCCCGCGAAATGGTCTGTGTGTGTGAACAGGCTAGCAGCAAAACTATAAACCTTACGAACCTGAAATTGGGTATTTAGTGTATGTATTTACCCGCGATGTGACAGCAAACATTTCATCAAAATTGATCAAACGGAGGGGGCACTTTTTCCATTTTAATTTTAAAAAAGAAAAATATTCAGTCAACTCAAAAAACACGTTGTCACCCATGCGGAGTACGCTTTTAATGACAGACCATTTTTCATAATTAAAGCCGTTTTGTTCATTTAATGGAAATTATTTGTTTCATGGTAACTAAATGAGTTTTCAACTACATAGAGTATTATGAAATCAGGCGACTTGGAGTATAATGCTTGAATTGAATTGCCGAATTATTAGAAGTAAAAACTTTTTTTTTTTAAAAAATGTAGTCTACTTTAAAGGGCAAACACACACAAAATAATTAAATAAATGTGTATCTTTCAGGAGGGGTTTAAAAAAACACGTAAATTTCTAACCTAAGTAAGTTGGTATGAGAAAATGGCTATATCTCGGGTATATTAATAGAACAATTACTCAGTTTAATCAAAATTTAAGCTCTTTTCGAGGAAATTGAAAACATGTAAAAAGTTCCCTCTCCGTTTGACCAATTTTGGTGAAATTTTTGCTGTCACATCGCGGGCATACACCTACACTAAAAACCCAATTTCAGATTCGCACGGTTTATAGTTTTTGAGCTAGTCTGTTCACACAGACACACACACACACACAACACACAGACCATTTCGCGGGATTTGGTTATTTGGACTCAGGGGGCCCCAAAACATGTATGAAAGTAAAAAAGCTTATTTTAACGTAAGTATTTGCTGATAATTTACAATTGATGTAGAATGAACCGGAATCAGTTTTACATTTATCCTACAATAACTTAAGAAGTATTTTTTTGGAAAAATAATTGTTTATTTTTTAAAATATTTATTTAATGCTCGAACATCGTTCTGTTTTGTATAGCCTATACATTTGACGAACTGAGGTCAGCTGCAGCTAATCTGTGATCACTGGTGCACATTATGAACCATATTGCACTGCATCAGCTGGCCTATCTATAACATGGCTGCATCTGGTTTCATATCATTACTGTTCTAATAGTCTGAAAGTCCTATAATGTTTGGGCAGAACATTATGCATGCAGTTTATAGGCAAAATATTAGCAAATTAATATATTTATAAAAATAAAAATTGTTTACTCTTTTTTGTTTAATTTCCCTTTATTCCACTAAGGCTAATCGGACGATGCTACAGTGGGAGTCCTAAATTTTGCTAGGTATAATTAGGATAGGGATCTTTAAAGAGTACCTGACGTTTTACAGGTCCATTTTATGTCCTATCCGAGGGAAAGGCATAGCCAATGATATTTTACTCCCTTTAAAAAATCCTAGGGCACGAACCTGCACCCTCAGTAGATATTGTAGGCTGCTGTGCTAACCACTGCACCACAGGTGACCCCAATAAAAATTTTCAATTAGTTTTTTGTCAGTTTTAAAAGAAAGCACCTTTTGGAAAAATACACCTGTCAATTCGTTTTTATATAATATATTTGACGAAGACCCGATGGAAAAATATTTGTGCTCAAAAAATTTCAGCCTAGTTGATAGAATAATTTTTACTTTCACTTACCTATGTATGAAATACATAGCAAGTGGAAGTATTGCGATCGTGAAAAATTTCGACTTCCGGTTTTCAATGGAAATACACGTTTTGGGACCCCCTGATTCGAGTCCCGCGAAATGGCCTGTGTGAGTGTGTGTGTGTGTGTGTGTGTGTGTGTGTGTGTGTGTGTGTGTGTGTGTGTGTGTGTGTGTGTGTGTGTGTGTGAACAGACTAGCTCAAAAACTATAACCGTGGGAACCTGAAATTGGAAATTTAGTGTAGGTATATGCCCGCGATGTGACAGCAAAAATTTCATCAAAATTGCTTTAAAGTGAGGGAGTACTTTATTTAATAACTTTTTACGTTTTTTTCGATTTTCTCAAAAACGGCTCTAACGATTTTGATTAAACTGAGTATTTGATCTATTTATATGCCCGTCATATGACTGTAAAAATTTCACCAAAATTGATTAACTGGAGGAGGGACTTTACTTAATAAATTTTGTATCATTTTCACGTGTTTTTTTTATATACTCAAAAACGGCTTACACGATTTTGATAAAACTGGGTATATGATTTATATATATGCCTGAGATACGGCTGTAAAAATTTCATCAAAATTGATCAACCGGAGGGGGGACTTTACTTAATAAATTTTGTACCAATTTCACGTGTACATTTTTTATTTACTCAAAAACGGCTTTAACGATTTTGAAAAAACCGGGTATTTAATGTACGTACATACCATATATGTAAAAGCCAACATTTCATCAAAATTGGTCCAACTGAGGGGGCACTTTATTTAATGACTTTTTTCCAATTTTTACCTTTTTTTCGATTATCTCAAAAACGGCTTTAACGATTTTTATCAAATTCGTCATGTTTAATGAAAATTAGGTTTTCTTTAATATCAGGTAAGCTTTATCATTATTAAAATGTTTTGAAGGGGCTTTTTTTTTTTTGTGGGGGGGCCTTTTTTGTTTGTTTGTTTGTTTCTTATAAAGTACCTTTGTTTTTGTTTACATGTAAAAATTAACTGTCTCTCGTTACGCCTAAAAATAAGAAATGCCTAAATATTAGATATGATAAAAATAAAGAGGAGAAAAATATTCAGTCAACTCATAATACTCGTTGAGCCCATGCATGCGGAGTACGCCTTTAATGACTGACCATTGTTCATAATTAAAGCCGTTCTGTTCATTTGAGAAGTGGCAATTAACAAAACGCATTAATTTCTAATCTAAGTAAGTTGGTAAGTGAAAGTTGTGAGTTGCGAGAACGCACCAGATTTTTTCTATTTAGTTTGAAATGCATTCAGGGAAAAGCTAATGTTTGTTCACCGGCTGTTGATTAGTGGGCGACCAGAGGCTTGGTTGTGTCCTCAGTTGTTAACTAATTTACCATAACTAAACCTACGATGGTATACGAATAATTAACGGAGCTAGATTGTTGACCGTAGAAGTTTATGCGATGGAAATGGTTGGGGCTAAGGTCAAATAAAACAACACAATATGTGCAATAACATATAAAGTAGGGCCCCCCTTATCCGGGTCTCTATTAACCGGAGTTCCGAGTAGTCATTTTTTATTTTTTTTTAAATAAGCTGATTTTAGTTTTTATGCCATTTATTTTGTATAATATTTATTTTAAAAAATAAAAACGTAAATATTTTAAGGATTATAAAATAGTTAATTACTTATCTATTGTTCTTAGAAATTATGAAATAAAATAATAAATGAAAAACACGGCAAGGTGGTATCGTATGATGAGATGTTTCCGGTAACTATTACTCCAATTCATATTCTAGGAACCGTATTGTTTTCAAGTCTTTCTAGGAAACTCCTACTTTGGCCTGTTTGACTACTGAACAAAATATTCTCAGTTGTGATTTAGTCACCATTTAAATACAAACTAACAAAATGTCGCAAAAAAAAAAAAAAAAAAACCTTCATCTACGTCTTATAATGTAGAGTTCTTCATTGCTTTCCGAGGACACGAGGTTTGGGCCGACTACAATACGAAGTCAAAAGTCTTTTTACTTTCACTTACCTATATATGAAATATATAGTAAGTGGAAGTATTGCGATCGTTAAAAATTTCGACTTCCGGTTTTCAACGGAAATACACGTTTTGGGGTCCCCTGAGTCGAAATGACCAAGTCCCGCGAAATGGTCTGTGTGTGTGTGTGTCTGTGTGTGTGTGTGTGTGTGTGTGTGTGTGTGTGTGTGTGTATGTGAACAGACTAGCTCAAAAACTATAAACCGTACGATCCTGAAATTGGGTATTTAGTGTAGGTATATGCCCGCGATGTGACAGCATAAATTTCATCAAAATTACTTAAAGGGAGGGGGTACTTTACTTAATAACTTTTTAGGTTTTTTTCGATTTTCTCAAAAACGGCTCTAACGATTTTGATTAAACTGAGTATTTCATCTATTTATATGCCCGAGATATGACTGTAAAAATTTCATCAAAATTGATTTACCGGAGGGGGGACTTTACTTAATAAATTTTGTAACATTTTCACGTGTTTTTTTTATTTACTCTAAATCGGCTTTAACGATTTTGATCAAACTGGGTATTTGATGTATTTAAATGCCCGAGATATGGCTGTAAAAATTTCATCCAAATTGATTAACCGGAGGGGGGACTTTACTTAATAAATTTTGTAACATTTTCACGTGTTTTTTTGATTTTCTCAAAAACTGCTCTAACGATTTTGATTAAACTTAGTATTTGATCTATTTATATGCCCGAGATATGTCTGTAAAGATTTCATCAAAATTGATCAACCGCAGGGGGCACTTTACTTAATAAATTTTGTATCATTTTTACGTGCTTTTTTTATTTACTCAAAAACGGCTTTCACGATTGTGACCAAACTGGGTATTTGATGTATGTATATGCCAAATATGTGATAGCCAACATTTCATCAAAATTGATCAACCGAAGGGGGGACTTTACTTAATAAATTTTGTATCATTTTCACGGGGTTTTATATTTACTCAAAAACGGCTTTAACGATTAATAAAAATAAGATATGAATGTAGAAAAATGTGTGACTTTGGGAAATGATATTTAACAAAACACGTCAATTTCTTATCTAAGTAAGTTGGTAAGTGAAAGTTGTGTGTTGCGCGCACGCACCAGATTTTTTATTTTTATTACTCTAACATTTTCTTGTTGTCCATAGCTTTATTCTAAAATAAAACAAAATATTTTTATATCCAATTCTAAAGTTTTATTCATATTCTTTTGTTCTGTAATTATTAACTAATTTTCATGTATATATATTTTTATTTTTTTGCTGGTTGCTACCTTCTTTCATACTCAGCCCTAATGAAGACCTTAATCTCGGTTCGAAACGTCGGCACAATAACTGTTACAGTAAACCCTCAATATAGCGAGCTGGTAGGGGGTTTGATATTCAAAGTTCGCTATAACGAATTTCGTTACAACCGAGGTTTCTTTTTTTACTTTCACTTACCTATATATGAAATATATAGTAAGTGGAAGTATTGCGATCGTGAAAAATTTCGACTTCCGGTTTTCAACGGAAATACACGTTTTGGGGTCTCCTGAGTCCAATTAACCAAGTCCCGCGAAATGGTCTGTGTGTGTGTGTGTGTGTGTGTGTGTGTGTGTGTCTGTGTGTGTGTGTGTGTGTGTGTGTGTGTGTGTGTGTGTGTGTGTGTGTGTGTGTGTGTGTGTGTGTGTGTGTGTGTGAACAGACTAGCTCAAAAACTATAAACCGTGCGAACCTGAAATTGGGTATTTAGTGTATGTATATGCCCGCGATGTGACAGCGAAAATTTCATCAAAATTGCTCAAAGGGAGGGGGTACTTTATTTAATAACTTTTTAAGTATTTTTCGATTTTCTCAAAAACGGCTCTAACGATTTTGATTAAACTGAGTATTTGATCTATTTATATGCCCGAGATACGACTGTAAAAATTTCATCAAAATTGATCAACCGTAGGGGGTACTTTACTTAATAAATTGTGTCCCACTTTTATGTGTTTTTTTCATTTACCCAAAAACGGCTATAATGATTTCAATCAAACTTGGTATTTAGTATATATATGTGCCCGCAATGTGACAGAAAAAATTTCATCAAAATTGATCAATTGGAGGGGGCACTTTACTGAATAAATGTTGTCTCATTTTCACGTGTTTTTTTTATTTACTCAAAAACGGTTTTCATGATTTTGATCAAACTGAGTATTTGATGTATTAATATGCCCGAGATATGACTGTAAAAATTTCATCAACATTGATCAAATAGAGGGGGTACTTTACTTAATAAATTTTGTATCATTTTCACGTGTGTTTTAAATTACTCATAAAAAGAAAAAATAAGAAATGAATGTGGAAAGATTTGTGACTTTGTGAAGTGGCAATTAACAAAACACGTCAATTTCTAATCTAAATAAGTTGGTAAGTGAAAGTTGTGTGTTGCGCGCACGCACCAGATTTTTTTTATATTCTTTTTTAGCCAATGGCAGCACTAATTTGATCATATTGAGAAAGAAATTCATTCATTAGAACTAGTTAAATTAAAACGCATGTATGTAATTAATTTTTAGATAAACTACATATTAATCAAACAATAAGATTCATTAATTTACCTGCCATGTTCACTCGAGAGTTCTTCAGCCTTAGCTTTAATAAGAGGGTCTGAGATTGGTATTTGAGATCTCATTTGTTCAAAGTAATTTATAAATTTGTTTCCAAATATTCATGAGCCGCAGAGCGCAGACGTTTATTTGATGCTGAAGTTAATCCTTGGGCTGCGGTTGAATCTATTTTATCTTTGTTACTTTCACTTACCTATATATGAAATATATAGTAAGTGGAAGTATTGCGATCGTGAAAAATTTCGACTTCCGGTTTTCAACGGAAATACACGTTTTGGGACCCCCTGAGTCCAAATAACCAAGTCCCGCGAAATGGTCTGTGTGTGTGTGTGTGAACAGACTAGCTCAAAAACTATAAACCGTGGGAGCCTGAAATTGGGTATTTAGTGTAGGTATATGCCCGCGATGTGACAGCAAATATTTCATCAAAATTGCTCAAAGGGAGGGGGTACTTTATTTAATAACTTTTTACGTTTTTTTCGATTTTCTCAAAAACGGCTTTAACGATTTTGATTGAACTGAGTATTTGATCTATATATATGCTCGTGATATGACTGTAAAAATTTCATCAAAATTGATTAACCGGAGGGGGGACTTTACTTAATAAATTTTGTATCATTTTCACGTGTTTTATTTATTTATTCAAAAACGGCTTTAACGATTTTGATCAAACTGGGTATATAATGTATGTACATGACCGAGATACGACTGTAAAAATTTCTTCAAAATTGATCAACAGGAGGGGGGACTTTACTCAATAAATTTTGTACTAATTTCACGTGTACATATTTTTTATTTACTCAAAAACGGCTTTAACGATTTTGAAGAAACTGGGTATTTGATGTATGTATATACAAAATATGCAAAAGCCAACATTTCATCAAAATTGGTCCAACTGAGGGGGCACTTTATTTCATGACTTTTTTTTCCAATTGTTACCTTTTTTTCGATTATCTCAAAAACGGCTTTAACGATTTTTATCAAATTAGTCATGTTTAATGAAAATTAGGTTTCCTTTAATATCAGGTAAGCTTTATCATTATTAAAATGTTCTGAGTGGGCTTTTTTGTTTGTTTCTTATAAAGTACCTTTGTTTTTGTTTAGATGGAGAAATTAACTGTCTCTCGTTACGCCTAAAAATAAGAAATGGCTAAATATGAGATATGATAAAAATAAAGAAAACATAAAGAGGAGAAAAAAAGAAAAATATTCAGTCAATTCATAAAACTCGTTGAGCCCACGCATGCGGAGTACACCTTTAATGACACACCATAGTTCATAATTAAAGCCGTTCTGTTCATTTGAGAAGTGGCAATTAACAAAACGCATTAATTTCTAATCTAAGTAAGTTGGTAAGTGAAAGTTGTGTGTTGCGCGCACGCACCAGATTTTTTTTTATAATGGTTGACAATGTTGATTTTGGAATTCCATATTTTTCTGCGATGGTTTACTTAGAATTTCCAATTGAATATCCTGGAGAATTTTCAATTTTTCCTCGATTAATAAAGATTTAAGTTTGTGACGCACGTTTACCAACGAACTCATTGTGAATTAAAAAAAACAGGATAAACGACTACAGAACACTGATTCGAATAATACAGAGGTCAAAACAGAACTGAACTAGTTTTGAGAAAAAAGTCAATAGAATCAGAGAGAGTGCAAAATGAAATCGGATTAGTTAGCAGTAAAAAAACATCTCAATTTTAGAAACTGGAGCTACTTCGTCATTCTACGTAATGCAGTAAAAAAAAAAAAAAATTAATAAAAATTCTAGCAGTTCGTTATAAGAGAATATAATAATTCTCATGCATCAAATTTAGTTCGTAGTTCGTACTAACCATGGGATTTCGCTATAACGAGGGATTCAGCAGAAATATAAAGGTAATTTTGGGGAGATAGTATTTTGGTTCGCTATATCGAGGTGTTCGTTATATCCGAGTTCGTAATAATGAGGGTTTACTGTATTACACATATTGCTTTGTTTATCTGACCGCATCCCCAACCATTTCCATCACACATATGAATAATTATTTTTTAAAACACCGTTATGGTTACTGAAGGCTTTAGTGTTTCTTGATGTTAACGGTTTAATTCTATTGTTACTAAACGAGTTGATGGAAAAATATTTTTTGAGTCAAGCTGCGTGGAACTGAAGGGGGCATCGGTGCATGCAATCTGAAAGTGCAGCCTCGTTGCACCAAGTGAACCGAAACATCTATTGAGGAAATCCTACATCGATAGACCTTCCTTATTTTATTGTTGTTTCCGCTAGAAATAACTTCTAATTTTCTTTTCTTTTTTTTCTCTTAAAATTTCTGTAAGGGGTTGTCGCAATATAGTTACAGAATTGGAATAGCAATCAAGACATGACGAAAGAGTGCTCTGAAGTACCTTTTCATCATACTCCATCAAAAACTTGTGTTTTCAATGCTCGGTTTGT
Organism: Aelia acuminata; assembly: GCA_911387785.2. Taxonomy (NCBI): domain Eukaryota; kingdom Metazoa; phylum Arthropoda; class Insecta; order Hemiptera; family Pentatomidae; genus Aelia; species Aelia acuminata. The sequence continues at coordinate 173,879,211 of OU426979.1, forward strand.
GTCCGCAAAGTAGTACTTTACAAATGTTTTTTTTTTTTTTTTTTTTTAAATGTGTCAATTTATCATTACGTTCATTCATAATAGAATAGAATATTCTTTATTTAAGTTTTTATAACATAAAAAGTAACATTAGGGGTCACCTGTGGTGTAGTGGTAAGTATAGAAACCTACAATACTAAAGGTCACGGGTTCGCGTCCCGTGGGATAGGATTTTTTAATAGGAGTAAAAAATCCTTGTCTATGCCGTCCTTCGGATAGGACGTAAAATGAAGGTCCCGAGCCTATACGATGTCAGGTAGACGTTAAAGATTCCTATACTAATTATACCTGGATAGGCAAAATTTAGGACTCCCACTCTAGCATCGTCTGATTAGCCTTAGTGGCATAAAGTGACTTTAAAACAAACGAACAAACAGTAACATTTATATGAATGAAAATAAACATGTTGCTTGGTTATAATACGTCAGCAGAGTTGCCAAAATATAATATAAATGTAAACATAGATGTAAATATGTACCTCGGAGTCCGATTCTGAAAAACAACAGAATTTCAGCTGTTAGCAACATTTCCTGCACTAAAATACAATAATCTCATTAAAAATCGACTAAATTGAGTGTTTGAAGGGTTCGGACTTACGGACATTTTCATGTGAAAATCGGCTGTTAAGAGGGGAATGTAAGACATCGGACCGCGGGGTCCGATGCCGCACCTAACGTGTTAAGTCCATCGCATCACCTTCATTGACTGTATGAGAAGGTCAATCAATTGTGTACATCAGTTTTACTATTTTTGACTTTGTACCAGATCTTGTGATTCTTTTAAAAAAGTTTTTGGAAGAATATTTTCGGGTACCTGTTCTTAATCCTTGCTTAGCTTTATGGTAAACCAACCAATCAAATAGATAATGTGAAGTCCAGTCTGACCATATATCCAGGAGTAAATCTTGATACAAGTTTTTTACTTTCACTTACCTATATATGAAATATATAGTAAGTGGAAGTATTGCGATCGTGAAAAATTTCGACTTCCGGTTTTCAACGGAAATACACGTTGTGGGGTCCCCTGAGTCGAAAGTCCCGCGAAATGGTCTGTGTGTGTGTGTGTGTCTGTGTGTGTGTGTGTGTGTGTGTGTGAACAGACTAGCTCAAAAACTATAAACCGTGGGAACCTGGAATTGGGTAGTTAGTGTAGGTATATGCCCGCGATGTGACAGCAAAAATTTCATCAAAATTGCTCAAAGGGAGGGGGTACTTTATTTTATAACTTTTTACGTTTTTTTCGATTTTCTCAAAAACGGCTTTAACGATTTTGATCAAACTGGGTATTTGATGTATGTATATGCCAAATATGTGATAGCCAACATTTCATCAAAATTGATCAACCGAAGGGGGGACTTTACTTAATAAATTTTGTATCATTTTCACGGGTTTTTTTATGTATTCAAAAACGGCTTTAACGATTAACAAAACACGTCAATTTCTAATCTAAGTAAGTTGGTAAGTGAAAGTTGTGTGTTGCGCGCACGCACCAGATTTTTTTATTTAAATCTCAAGATTATATTGGGAACTTTATTTAATTTAAACACATAAGTAATGGAAATCATGTAACGCTTATGTGGGTAAAACAATTTATGTTAAACGAAAATAATGATTTAAATGTCACAAATGCTATGAAAACACAAATAATTAAACAGGCTACAAAATTATCATTTTGTGACACAAAAATAACCATATGATTTGAGCTTCAGAACAAGACTAACTCTACAGTCCATCGCTCGTTAAATTTAGTCGTAATATAATAGCATGGGAGGTTCTGGGAGGTCACCCTAGATGGGACTCGAACATCGCAGTCACAAACATGTACTATTACAGTTTGTTCCAACAGTTATTTAGTTCCAAAATAATGTCTAGAACAATTCTAAACCATATGTTTTGTTTCAGGTTACAATATTATAGAAAATTTGTAAGATTTAGATGCATAGATTTGCTTCAATTGTTTTTTTTTTTTCGAATTTTCGGGGGGATCGATACCCATATCCTCCCCCCCCCCCCGTAGGTAGATGCGACGCGTGCAGTATTCAAAGCCGCAGGACACATTAGATGCGAAGGTTCCCGCAGCAATAACCGTTCAACCCTACTGAGACACTCTGCGATTGGCCCTTCCGCAGGCTGCCCTCAGCCAATAGTAATGACCCTTATTGCCTCTCTAAGGATCAGCTTAGCTCTTCTGATAGGGGCTAAATCCAGGGAGCTAAATCTAGGATATTATTATTAGAGAACAGGGTATTTCTTTTAGAGTAGGACTTTGCTAAAGCGCCCTTGGTTCCACCAGGAACACATTTTCCCCAAAACATATTTTTTTCTGTAATCGTTGAATAATGGTAACATTACTAAACTGAAATGAGTGAAGAAAGTGAAACATTTTGCAATAGAGTGAAAAAAGTGATTCTTCACAAGTGAAGAAAGTGAATTGCCTTCTTAATTAGTAATAAGTATAAATTAAAAAATAATTTGAAGTTGGAAATTAAATGCTTTTAAATGTTTCTTAACATTGTAAGAATTTATTTTAACAAAATAAATTGAAATATGAATGAATTATTGGTGGAAATAATCAATATATTTTAAAATTTAAATATAATAATAATTACCTTCCTTGTTTATAACCTGCACTTGTTTATAACCTTTCACAACCATGCTTATAACCTACCAACAACATACCATAATCTTCACAACATCCTAATTTTGTTCATATTCTGGTTAGATCTGATCATGTATTACACGATTACAGAAAAAAATTAATATTACACACGTGAAAAAAGTAGAATTTACAACTCTCGTGAAATTACCACGGGTAAACGTTTCACTCGAGTTGTAAAATGATCTACTTTCGTCACTTGTATAATAAATAACTATTACTTCATTGATATTTTAAACTCAGATTGCCCACATATTACTCAAAATGAAAGCCTACTTCCACGATGGAAATTAATTGTGGACCTCTACTATTATTACAATATATATAATATAGATATAGTTTTCCAATTCAGGTTGCTTATTAGGTTATATAATATTACTTGCAAGGGTGCCCGGCTTCGCTCTGGTAGTTGCTTGGTAGTTTTAATAACAGAAGAACTTCAAAATTAAAGGAAATACAAAAAAAAAAATTAGCACCTTCTAGAAACTTCCGTTTTCACTTGGTATCAATATTAAGATTCGAGATCTGCAGAGTCCGTACAAATATGGAACCCTGTATACTTTGTAGGGGGTTGAAAAATGGTAAATGAACAATTAATTTTGCTGTAACTTTGTCTAGTTATGCATCGTTTTTAATGGTTTATGTGATTCTGAATCCTATAAGCCCATTCCAAACAATCAGCAGATAATAAGTTATTAGATTATAGTTGAAAAATCTTATATCCCAGTTAAAAAAATTATATTTCGAGTAAAACTCAAGCGCCGACTACTGTGATGGTCCTATTAGATCCAGAAATATAGAAACTACCGAAGATTCATAGAAACATTTTTTTTCAAGACCATTCTTCCATTTCAACCTCCCTTAAGATACCCCCCCCCTTAATTTGAGCGGACTCTGCAGATCTCGAATCTTACTACTAGTGTAAAGTGAAAATCAAAATTTCATGAAAGCACAATTTTTTCACCATATTACTTTTTATCCTTAAATATGAGGGATGATAAAATCTTATTGAAAAAGTGCTGTAATTGGAGTTAGTCATTTTGTCAACTGAAATCCTCATCATAAATAGTAATCAAACCAACTTCTTTTTCATTACTACAAAAAGAACACTTCAAACTTTTTATTTTCGATTTATATTCAGTCAATTTATCTCTTCTTTTTATGTCCGATTTTATTCGCTCACTATACTACTTAGAAATGTCCACTCATATTGCATTAAACTTACTTAAGTATATATTATATATTGATTAAATGAACTGTATTGATCAATTAGCCTTCTTATGGGAAAATTAATTTTTTAAGGAATCCAGTTGGTTTTCTAATAGATTGCAGAGATGTAAAATCATTATGTTATTTTGAAAGGAAAGGAGAAACTAATTATTTTCGCTTAATTTTTTAATAATTTTTTTTTTTACTTGATACAAATAAAAAATAAAAACTGGCTGGAAAATATGAAAAAATGAAGTAAACATATATAGGAGAAATATTCCGTCAACTCATAAAACACTCCTCATGAGCCGACGCATGCGCAGTACGCCTTTAGTGACAGACCATCGTTTATAATTAAAGCCGCTCCTAATTAAATGATCCTATCTTTAATAAAATCTGTATAAATAAAGATGAAATTCTGTATGTTTGTTTATTTGTTCTTTATAGAAATCAATACCATTTGTCCTAAATTCTCCAAATTTCGCTCAGTGGTTCTTTGATACCAGGTGCAAACACCTGTCCATATAAAAATTGCTTGACTTCACCCGATCTTCAGCTGATATTCTTTGTTGTTATAAAGATCGTAATGGTCTCGCTTTACAATGGTTCTTTACGAAATCGTCCGTTTTATTAGAAAAATGAAATTCCCGGGTGCTTGGGCGTCACCAGCACCAAATTATTGGGGGGGGGGGGGACGGCTCAATATTTTCCTAGATAGGGTAGGTAGAAATTCGAGGGGGTAAAAGCTGAAATGTATTTTAAAGGTATTTATAGTCTCTTAAAACTGATCAATTTATGCTTCAGTTATGCATTAAAATAGGGAATTTCTAAGGCGTATTGTTGAAGGATGTGGGCCAAAATTTCTTAATTGACTTTTATCCAAGTTTTACTTCTGATTCTGAACCCACTAATATCACTGCTTCCCATCAACTTTCTTCCTATAAGCTACATCAAATTGATAGAAAGTAGGATCAAGCTGCTTGGTTTAAAAAAAAAAAATGTAGAGCAGTAAAACAAAACAGTTCGAGCTGAAATAAAAAATACAATTATCAAATATACACTACGCCTAATTACCTTTTAACAATAGACTGTGCAGATTTTATTGGTTAAACTCGGATAAATTCCTAAAATCGCATTTTTATTTAATTTTTTATATTGGGTCCTCTCCTGCCAAAATATTGGGGGGGACAGTCCCCTCCAGTGAAAATATTGGGGGGACGCGTACCCCCTGTCCCCCCCGGCGGTGACGCCCGTGCCCGAGTGAAACCGGGATATGCAGCCATAATCTATGTAAATAAAGATGAAATTCTGTTTGTTCTTTATAGAAATCCATACCAGGTGCGAACACCTGTCCATATTAAAATTGCAGCTGATATTTCTTATTGTTATAAAAATCGTAATGATTGCATGAACGCTTTACATTGGTTTTTACATTAGAAAAATGAAATTCCCCGAGGGAAACCGGGAAAGAAAGATGAAATTCTGTTTGTTCTTTATAAAAATTCCTACCGTTTGTCCTAATAAAAATATTGTATTAACGGACAAAAAATAATTGGATCGAATAGCAGAAAGAATGCTAAGGAGACAAAGCAATCAACACAAGGAGTCAGTTTGGTACGTTCAAGGGCAATTTATTTTAGCCAGCACGGAACCTTATCTTATACCCCAGTCAGGTCCTCTTGGAAAGATTTTATCTTCAAAGGGTAGTGATCAGTTTACAGATAAAGGTTAAAAATGATTTTAAATACACATAATTTCTTAACATTCAATATTGTAACGTGAAACGAAGCACAAAACAAATGGTTTAGAACAGTTCTAGACTTGTCGGAATGAACTAACAGTTCAACAACAAACTGTCATAGTACATGTTTGTAACTACGATGATCGATTATCAGGGCTAGAACCTTTCAGGCCGTTCTTAAGACTAAATCTATATAAATAAAGATGAAATTCTGTTTGTTTTTTCTTAAAAGAAAAACATACCGTTTGTCCTAAATTCCCCAAATTTCGCTCAGTGGTTCTTTCAGACCACGTGCGAACCCCTTTCCATATTAAAATTGCATAACTTCAGCTGATATCGTTTATTGTTATAAAAATCATAATGATCTCGCTTTACAATGTATCTTTACGAAATCGTTCGTTTCTTTATAAAAATGAAAATCCCCGTTTGAAAACGGGATATACAGCAATAGCCTATGTATATAAAGATGAAATTCTGTTTTTTCTTTTTAGAAATCCATACCGTTTGTCCTAAATTTCGCTCAGTGGTTCTTTGATACCAGGTGCGAACATCTCTCCATATTAAAATTGCAAAGTAAAGTACCCCCTCCTTTTGAGCAATTTTGATGAAATTTTTGCTGTCACTTCGCGGGCATATATTTTTTTATTATTATTTAATAGTGCTTTATTTACATATACAATTTTATATTTACAAAATCAGAATTATCATACAACTATACATAACACACACACATTAAAGCACAAAGAGCAATGGTCGGTAGACCGTCAGCTGGAGTTGGTCCCCGCTTATGGTATCATATAAAAAATAAGATGTAAACAATAATAACTAATAACAATAGTAAAACAGGTAAACAATATTATAAGAAAAACAAAAAACAAAAATATGACTTTGACATTCCTTCCGATAGATCAAGTTAATTAATTAATAACCAAAAATCAATTTTTTGAAAAAAAAATAAAAAAATAAAAATAAAATAAAATATATATTTATATACTTTGAATAGCAACAATGGACCAAAAGTTATCTACACACTAACCTGTATATCTCAGAGAAGGCGACCAATTAAATTCAGTAATAAGCATTTTTCTGTACTTCAAAGCATCTCTAATAAAATAATATAGTTGGTCCCAATTATATCCATCCAAATATTGAACAAGTTCTACTTCATTGATTATTTCTTTATGAAAATATTTTACTCTAAATTCTGACAAAATCGGACACCTGGCCAAGAAATGTTCTATATCTTCGGCCTCTTTCAAATTGCACAAGGAGCATAGGGGAATTTTATCAAGTTGAAAAGGATTGCAATTTAAAGAAAATAGTTCACCTCTTGCTTTCATGATCAGTCTGGACTGCTTTAGGGTTAAAGTGTGGATGTAACCTATGTTATAAGATAATTTTGGGTAAATATTTCTATGGCTGGCTTGTGTAGCTAATATTTCCATTTCTTCACTATGGCTTTCATTTATTTGTTTAAGCAGGTGGTTAGTAGTTTCTTGCCAATTATGTAAAAAATTAGAACTGTTTGCTATTGAAATGTTATGGTTCGCACATAGATCTTGGTATATTAGTTACTTCCCTAATTATAGCTAACTCTATTTACCACCACCACGCACAAAATTATACATCCAAAAAATATTAAATAAAAAAACGATTGTTGACCGCTGGTGACCGCGACTGTACTATACAGGTACCGCGAGTAGCCGAAGGCTAAAAAAATCGATAGATAGAGTTGTACACCTCTCCTTTGTATAGAAACCACCGATTCCCTAATAGTTTCTTAATCAAAGCATTTCGAGGTTCTCAGAAAGCCGATACCGTTATTTCGGATCAGCATTTCTGCTTGAGTAATTGCTGAGCCTAAGTACTTCAAGAGGACGACAGGAGTTGGTTGAAGTCGCTTAGATCCCTATTTGTTATTAATATTCAAAGTGTTGCAAATAAACCAAATCGCTTATTCATGCAAAATTATTCCGACGCTATCGGATGATTTGTTATTCCGTTCTCTATGGAACTGTCTGCTCTCAGCGGTAATTGCAACTCTATCTGATTCTCTGAGTTCCGCATGCGTCAGCTTTTCGAAGAAGAAAAAAAAACAACAAAATTATAATCCTTAAGATTATAAATATACATGTGTATTCATTTCGTTTATAAAGACATGTTTTTTATTTTCTTTTTCACGCGCCTAAAAAAAAAAAAAAAAAAAAAATCCTAATTTCATTAGTAGCCGAGTTTTTATTATTTTTTTATGCCGTTTTTTTTGGTAATATATAAATTACATATATTTCTGTCGTAATGTACATATATAATTTTTAAGATTTAACGAAATTCTCAACGTTCTTTTTTTTTTTTTTCCAGCCATAATTATGATATATATATTACTGTACTCATTAACGGGAATTAAAATTTAAACCTTGGAGAATTTCTTTTCCAGTTTATTTTTATCAAAATCATTCATATTTAGCCATTTCATATCACAAACTATAATGAGAGACAGTTAATTTCTCCATTTAAAGAAATTCAAAGCTACTTTATAGAAAGATAATTTTCCATTGAAGGCCTATGAGATAAAACCTACCTGATATTTTGAGAAAATCGAAAAAAAAAAAAATTAAAAATTGTATTAATGTGTCAATTAATGTCAAAATTGCTGTAAAATTTATGAAATAAGTGACCCCTCCCTGAACTCTACTCTGTTGAAATCTTTGCTATCATATCACGGGCATATACATACACCAAATACCTGATTTCAGGTTCGTACGGTTTATCGTTTTTGGATTTTTGAGGTAGCTATTATGCGGGACTTAGTTATATGTACTCAGGGGACCCCAAAACGTGTATTTCTGTTGAAAACCGTCGAAATTTTTCACGATAGCAATACTTTTCTTTTATATATATATATATACTAGCTGGGGTGCCCGGCTTCGCTCCGGTAGTTGTGTGGTAGCTTTAATACCAGAAAAACTTTAAAATTAAAGGAAATAGGGAACAAAATTAGCACCTTCTTGAAAATTCGGTTTTAACTTGGTATCAATATTCTGCAGACTTGAGATCTGCAGAGTGAGCCCAAATAAGGAACCCTGTATAATTTACAGGGGGTTAAAAATGGTAAATGAACAATTAATATTGCTGCAACTTTGTCGAGTTATGCATCGTTTTTGATGGCTTCTGTGATTCGGGATCCTATAAGCCCATTCCAAGTAGTCAGCAGATAATAAGTTATTAGATTATAGTTGAAAAATCTGGTATCTCAGTTAAAAAAATTATATTTCGAGTAAAACTTAAGCTCCGACTACTATGATGGTCCTATTTGATTCAGAAGTATAGAAACTACCGAAGATTTATAGAAATTTTTTTTAAGACCTTGCTTCCATTTCAACCTACCTAAAATATCCCCCCATATACGTTCTGCATACCTCGAATCTTACTACTATTACAAAGTGAAAACCAAAATTTCATGAAGGCACAATTTTTTCATCATATTTCTTTTTATCTTGAACTATGAGGGATGATAAAATCTTGAATGCTGTTATTGGAGTTAGTCGTTTTGTCAACTGGAATGCTCATCATACATAGTAATCAAACCAAATTCTTTTTCATAAATACAGTAAGAACACTTCAAACTTTTTATTTTCGATTTATATTCAGTCAATTCATCTCTTTTTTTATATCTGATTTCATTCGCTAAAAAAACAAAAATAAGTAAAAACATCTGGTGCGTGCGCGCAACACACAACTTTCACTTACCAACTTACTTAGATTAGAAATTGACGTGTTTAGCTAATTATCATTTCCTAAAGTCACACATTTTTCTACATTCATATCTAATTTTTGTTAATCGTTAAAGCCGTTTTTGAGTAAATAAAAAAAAACCGTGAAAATGATACAAAATTTATTAAGTAAAGTACCCCCTCCCTTTGAACAATTTTGATGAAATTTTCGCTGTCACATCGCGGGCATATACATACACTAAATACCTAATTTCAGGTTTGTACGGTTTTTAGTTTTTGAGCTAGTCTGTTCACACACACAGACCATTTCGCGGGACTTGGTTATTTTGACTCAGGGGGCCCCAAAACGTTTATTTCCTTTGAAAACCGGAAGTCGAAATTTTTCACGATCGCAATACTTCCACTTACTATATATTTCATATATAGGTAAGTGAAAGTAATAACTGGTGTGCGTAAAGTAAAAAAGACCTTAAAAAAATCTTTGTAACCAAAAGTTTTAGAGCATACCTAGCAAAAGTTAATAGTTCTCAGAAGCCTTCAATTAACTTAATTATTATAGGTTTTTACTGAATGATTTATTTGAATAAAATTGAAAAGTTAAGTGTCAGTTATGTATATGAGTTGAGTAGTTATGTATATTCTCAATACTTATATTATGAAGGACTTAAAGAACTAATCAGATCAAAAATATTGTATTAACGGACAAAAAATAATTGGATCGAATAGCAGAAAGAATGCAAAGGAGACAAAGCAATCAACACAAGGAGTCAGTTTGGTACCTTCAAGGGGAGTGGAGATGGTTGGAGGGTAATTTATTTTAGCCAGCGCGGAACCTTATCTTATACCCCAGTCAGGTCCTCTTGGAAAGATTTTATCTTCAAAGGGTAGTGATCAGTTTACAGATAAAGGTTAAAAATGATTTTAAATACACATAATTTCTTAACATTCAATATTGTAACGTGAAACGAAGCACAAAACAAATGGTTTAGAACAGTTCTAGACTTGTCGGAATGAACTAACAGTTCAACAACAAACTGTCATAGTACATGTTTGTAACTACGATGATCGATTATCAGGGCTAGAACCTTTCAGGCCGTTCTTAAGACTAAATCTATATAAATAAAGATGAAATTCTGTTTGTTTTTTCTTAAAAGAAAAACATACCGTTTGTCCTAAATTCCCCAAATTTCGCTCAGTGGTTCTTTCAGACCACGTGCGAACCCCTTTCCATATTAAAATTGCATAACTTCAGCTGATATCGTTTATTGTTATAAAAATCATAATGATCTCGCTTTACAATGTATCTTTACGAAATCGTTCGTTTCTTTATAAAAATGAAAATCCCCGTTTGAAAACGGGATATACAGCAATAGCCTATGTATATAAAGATGAAATTCTGTTTTTTCTTTTTAGAAATCCATACCGTTTGTCCTAAATTTCGCTCAGTGGTTCTTTGATACCAGGTGCGAACATCTCTCCATATTAAAATTGCATAACTTAAGCCAATCTCTGGGGATATTCTTTATTGTTATAAAAATAGTTTTGTTCTCGCTTTACACTGGTTTTTACGAAATTGACAGTTTGAGTCGATAAAAGTCTCAGTTTATAGATTTAAAAAATCTGGTGCGTGCTCGCAACACACAACTTTCACTTACCAACTTACTTAGATTAAAAATTAATGCGTTTTGTTAATTGCCACTTCTCAAATGAACAGAACGGCTTTAATTATGATAAATGGTCTATAATTAATAGGTAATCTATCTATTATAGGTGTATCTATCTATTATTATTATATCTATAGGTGGTATAAGTTGACTGAATATTTTTCTTTTTTTCTTTTTAGCCATTTCTTATTTTTAGGCGTAGTGAGAGACTTAGTTAATTTCTCCATGTAAACAAAAACAATAGTACTTCATAAGAAAGAAAGAAACAAACAAAAAAGCCCCCCCCCCCCAAAAAAAAGAAGCCCCCTCAGAACATTTTAATAATGATAAAGCTTACCTGATATTAAAGAAAACCTAATTTTCATTAAACATGACGAATTTGATAAAAATCGTTAAAGCCGTTTTTGAGATAATCGAAAAAAAGGTAAAAATTGGAAAAAAAGTCATGAAATAAAGACCCCCCTTGATCAATTTTGATGAAATGTTGGCAATCACATCTTTGGCATATACATACATGAAATACCCAGTTTGATCAAAATCGTTAAAACGGTTTTTGAGTAAATATAAAAAACACGTGAAAATGATACAAAATTTATTAAGTAAAGTCACCCCCCCGGTTGATCAATTTTGATGAAATTTTTACAGTCGTATCTCGGGCCTATACATACATCATATACACAGTTTGATCAAAATCGTTAAAGCCGTTTTTGAGTAAATAAAAAAAACCCGTGAAAATAATACAAACTTTATTTAGTAAAGTCCCCCCTCCGGTTAATCAATTTTGATGAAATTTTTACAGTCGTATCTCGGGCATATAAATAGATTAAATACTCAGTTTAATCAAAATCGTTAGAGCCGTTTTTGAGAAAATCGAAAAAAACGTAAAAATTATTAAATAAAGTACCCCCTCCCTTTGAGCAATTTTTATGAAATTTTTGCTGTCACATCGCGGGCATATACCTACACTAAATACCCAATTTCAGGTTCCCACGGTTTATAGTTTTTGAGCTAGTCTGTTCACACACACACACAGACACACACACAGACACACAGACACACAGACACACACACACACACAGACCATTTCGTGGGACTTGGTCATTTGGACTCAGGGGACCCCAAAACGTGTATTTCCGTAGAAAACCGGAAGTCGAAATTTTTCACGATCGCAATACTTCCACTTACTATATATTACATATATAGGTAAGTGAAAGTAAAAATGAAATTCTCCGGGCTAAACCGGTATATACAGCTAGTATAATATAATAGTTCAAGTCGAATCGAAAATTTTCATATTTAAAATCATAAGTACATTATAGTATGCAATAATAAACCATTAACAAATTGTGAAGTTAATTACATCAATGAAGTTATCAAAATCCCTATCAGTGTTCCAACTGGTGTCAAGTGTTTGTGTTTTAAAATCAAAAATGCTTAATGTTTAGTATATATGTAGTTGTTTGTTTGTTTTAACGCCACTAAGGCTTATCGGACGATGCTACAGTGAGAGTCCTAAATTTTACCTATCCAGGTATAATTAGGAGAGGGATCTTTAACGAGTACCTGACATCGGACAGGCTCGAGACCTCCATTTTACGTCCTATCCGAGGGACAGCGTAGACAAGGATTTTATACTTCCATTAAAAAATTTTTATTTAAACATTGTATGTATAAAACCATCGTCCACTTCTTAGTTGTTTCCCGAACTATTAACTTCTTAAATTGCACCTTTCAACTTTTTTGGAGCTTTTAAAATTTTGTTTACTATAATTTATCTAAGGTATTGTAAATTTTTTATTTTTTTTTTGTGTATTTACCTTCATAATACTTCTTTTTATTACAATAACACAGTTTTTTCTTATGTACATTAATGCGTAAAATATGCCCTATCGCATGGTTTACGCACATGTTATCAATAAAATCCTTTTGTACAGGATTACTATGCAAGAGAAAAAAAAAGTACGATAATGATTTCAAAACTTTTTTAAATTGAAAGCTCTCCTGACAGAAATGTTTATCTAAGTAAGTTATCACATTTGTGACTAGCATTGAATTTTGTAATTATTTTCTTTAAAAGTATTTTTTATCTATATATTCTGGCAGGAGATTTGGCAAACTGTGTTGATATGCAAAATAAGCCTGAATTACTAAGGTAATAAAAGAGACCTTAAGCACTTCTCCATGAAAGACACCCACCCTTAAGAGGGAATATTCCCGGAATAATATCCGCTGTGGCCATAGCCGCTTTATGGAGAAGTCTTGTTCCTATTCAAGACACTTACCATTTTACTGAATATTCTTAAAAATATATACTCTCTCTCTTACCTTAGAAAATATAAATTTTTATTATTGTACGGCGGTAATCGACCCACAATGTTCAGGCTTACAATTCGTTGTTATTTTAAGCCTGTATTATACAAATATCGATTCTAAAGAGGTAAGAAATATTACAAAAAGAACAGGTACGTGGGCCTATCGGGAAATGAGCAGGCAGACAAAGCAGCTAATCAAAATCCGACTCACCAAGATAACGCCAAGATTCCATCATTGGACATTATCAGAGCTATGAGAGACAGAATAATAAAAGACTGGGAGCAATTTTACGGGTGGCAATGTTCCTCGAAAGGTAAAGACCACTACGACGTGCATAGTTCTCGACTCTTAAAGGTCACATAGTGGGAAAATTTTGTCATTTAGCGGCCAAAAATCTATAAACCCTGACTAAATGACGATAATCGGATAATTCTTTTTTCATTAAAGACCATGGGATTCCCATTATCAGTGAGAATAAAAAAAAATAAAAATACCATCGCTAAAAGTATTTCGAATTAATTTTTAAATGAATTCTTTCATCACTTAAATTTAAATAAAATAGTTTATTCGGTACAGGGTTATACAGAGGGAATGAAATGAGTCAGGATTATTATCTATTGAGCTGTCTGCTTGTATACATGTCTTTTTCAGGCATTTGCTCCTTTTGAAAGATTTTAAAATAATTATTGTCTAAATAAGAAAACATCCAAAAAAATAAGATAAAAATACCCTACCTTTTTGGAAATTTTAACGGGATAAAATATTGTATATAACTCAAAGAGAAGTATGTTTTATGATATAGTCTAATTCGAGGCAGAAAATATAATAAAAGTTCAAGTATAGGGATTTAAATCTTAAAATCGATATAACGCCGATCGATCGCATTTGATCGATCAAATCCTATCCTTCACCCTTTACCACTGTGAAAAAAATTAGAAACAACTATTGCCAATAAAAGAATTTATATCAATTTAAATACTTTCTTTTCATAAATTACATAGTCAATGTGGAAGAAATCAAAACCCATTTTTATCCAATAATTTTACAGCCATTCTTAGCCAAAATATGTTTGATGCAATAATATAAAAGATAAAGTTCTATAGAAAAAAAAAAAAAATAATATCAGAGAGATGAGCATAGATTTTGCTTAAAATAAAGTCAATTTTTGTCGCTATTGAGCTTTACTTTATATATTAATGCGCCAAACAAATTTTATAACTAAGAAGAATGGTAAAATGTAAAATTATTGGATAAAAATGGGTTTTGATTTCATCCTCGATGAGTATGTAATTTATGATATAACTTCTATTATTGGCAATATTTGGTTCTGATTTTTTCCATACTGGTAGAGGGTGAAGGGTGCTAAAATACCATAATAGAATTTGATCGATCAAATGCGATCGATCGGCGATATATCGATTTAAAGATTTAAATCCCTATATTTGAATTATCATTATATTTTTGGCCTCGAATTAGACTAAATCATAAAACATACTTATCGTTGAATTATAGGACAATATTTTTTCCGTTAAATTCCTAAAAAATAGGGTATTTTTAATTTAATTTTTTGGATTTTTACTTCATCAGACAATAATTTTTAAAACACCATTCATATGGAGCACGTGCCTAAAAAAGACATATTTATAAGCAGAAAGCTCAATAGATAATAATCCTGACTCATTTCATTCTCTATGTCTAGCCATGTGCCGAATAAACTACTTTATTTAAATTTAAGTGAAGAAAGAATTCATTTAAAAATTAATTCGAAATACTTTGAGGGATGGTATTTTTATTTTTTTTATTCTCAGTGATAAAGGGAATCCCATGCTCTTTAATGAAAAAAGAATTATTCGATTTTCTTCATTTAGTCAGGAGTTATAGATTTTCGGCCGTTAAATGACGAAATTTTCCCACTGTGCTTCATTTAGTTAAGCTGAAGAGATTAAGAATAAATCATGGCAGAACGAATAAATTCTTAAAGTTAATGGGTCTAGTTAAGAGCGGTGATCTAACCACTTCTTTGCTTTAACTGTTACAAATACAGGCATACCAAGAGAAATATTAACATTATTAACTGTGGAAAGTGCGGTGAAAACACACACAACTCGGATCATTGCCAAAATTCCCCTAAATGCATTAATTGCCAAGGGGATCGTCCAGCGTTTTATACTAGGTGTCCGGTGTATGAAAGAGAAAAAAAAAAAAATAGAAAAACTCAGAGCGCAAGAAAATTTTTTTTATAGACAAGCAGAACTAATTATTAGTAGACAGGAACCGAATAACAACGAGCGATCGCCGACAGCTGCCGAAGTAGTCCGAGCTCCGCCGACCGCTCCCCCCACTCCTCAAATCACTGAGGCCCTATTAGATCAGATAGGTAAACTTTTTTTTTTTTTTTTTTTTGTTCGGTACCCCTACCTGGCCATGTGTGGCATACGGGGGGTTACTCTACAGGTGTAACCAACCTATTCACCATGGTGGAAGGGTCGAAATTTATTCCGTGGGGCCTCCACGAAATAAAAGTCAACCCTCGCAGGGCGGATTCGAACCGCCGCCGTTCGGCTCGAGCGTGCAACAACGGGTCGCGCTCCTACACGCTCGGCTATCCCGGCCCAGATAGGTAAACTTACTAGCACTGTTGATATGCTATACAAAAAAATAGCCTTCCTAGAATCTAACTTAATGAACAACAGCCCGAACACGAGCTAAAATTAACAGAATTATATAATAAGATATAAACCGAAAATTGGAATAAATGGCGATGATGACCCTAGTGGTTGACGCCTTAAAAAAAAAAAAGAAGACACTTTGTGTTTCAATGTAAAAGGTTTGAAAAACAGAGGAGAATTAGCCTGGGATTGCGGATCATAGTTGGTGGCGAGGAAATGCTACGATCAACAAACAAAGACACAGCCCATAAATTGTGTGACTTTCTCAAAGAAATAAACTTCCTGACATAAAGATGTGTAATCATTAAGATTTCACCCCCTTTTTTTTTCATTTTTATTATTATCTCAAAAAAAAAACAAAAAAAAAACTGTTATCATAATTATTCAATAATATTTTTAGGCTATTTTAATTAGTTTTTTAAATGCTAGGTTCTTTTTCTTTACTTAGTGAGGTAGAGTGCTTTAATATATAGGTTTTTTTTTAATGAAGGGGTCTCTTCCGCGTTTGAAGTTTATTTTTTTTCCCAACTTTTCGAGCTATTGGCTCATCCTCTGTGATTCTCTTATCCTAAGTAAATTCTTTTTTCACGTTAGCCATTTGTCTTATATTTTTTTAAACAGTATATGAATACTTATGTCATCTTATTGCTTATTACATTTTATGGCATTTTTCACATTATAAAGTCTCTTTATTTCACTGTCACATTTTTACTGCTGCTAATATGTGGACTTTCCAAAAGTCCACAAAAACTTTTTGTTCAAAGTCCACATATTAGCACCAGTAAAAATGTGACAGTGAAATAAAAAGACTATATAATTTGAAAAATGCCATAAAATGTAATAAGTAATAAGGGGACATAAGTATTCATATACTGTTTAAAAAAATATAAGACAAATGGCTAACGTGAAAAAAGAAGTTACTTAGGATAAGATAACCCCAGAGGATGAGCCAATAGCTCGAAACGTTGGGAAAAAAAATTCAAATGCGGAAGAGACTCCTTCAACAAAAAAAAAACCCTATAGTTTTTTAAAGTCTAAAGGAACAGTTTGGCGAAATAAGATCTGATAACAAATCTTGATGCCAAAAAAAAAAAAAATTTATTTGATATCAATTGTTTTTTTTAAATGTACCGTAAAAGCTGTCATTAAGTGTTACATTCGTTGAATGATCGATTCTTAGATCTAGACATCGATTATAGCACCCAATAGCTGACAGCCATTGCTCAGCACACAAAGACATCCTCCTGGAGTACAAAGGACCCCTCCTACGATAATGGAAGACCAATCGGATTGTTTGATGAGTGTGTTTAATTGGTGTGTCGATGATTCAATTGAAAGCCCTCCTCCCATTGGCTTCGCGTCTGATTATCTCTAACAGCTCCTCTAATAGGTACATTATTTGTCTGTAAATGTCATCAGCAAATGGAATGGTAACACCTACAAATAGATTCCTAAGGGCAATTACGTTTGTATACAAATAAATTATTATTGATTATCGGATCATCCAGAAAATAATGCATGATTTTCAAACTCTCTCAGACAACAGACAAATCATATGATATTAATAGATAGGCTACATTTAAAAGGGATCTAAACGATAAGAACTGGGGTCACCTGTGGTATAGCAGTTAGCATGGCAATCGGCTGTACCAAAGGTCACGGGTTCGCGTCCCGTTGTGGCCCTAGGATTTTTTAATGGGAGTAAAAAGTCCTTGGTAGTGACCGACCGAAGTTTCGGTTTCGGCCAGTTTCGGCCGAAAAACCTGGTTTCGGCCGCAGTTTCGGTTTCGGCCAAAAATTGGCCGAATCTTCGGCCATGCCGAAACTAGCTCCTGTGTCTGATATCTCCAAGAAGGGAGTAAGTATGGCCACACGATTTCAGCTTGTAAGCTCGATCTCGTTCATGGCATTTAACACCCTTGAATTTAAAAAAGTGGTTAATTACCCTTGATTTTAGTTAATTACACTTGTATTGCATTTCGGTAGCACATAGATTTTTCTCATTCTTTTAGTGTCTTTACTTGATCGAAAACTTTAAGTTGGGTGTGGAGACAAAAAATTTGAGAGTGACAAACAGAAATGTCCTCGTAAATCACATCAAGTCTTAACATGTAATGAAAGCATGCTTTTCATACAGAATTCTTTATGTTAAGTGTATTTATTATTTACTTAAATAGTATTTATTCTTTACCTTGAGCGTTAAGAACCTTTTTATGTTTTTAATAATCTCCTCGTTAATAATGAAATTTGTTTTCTAAGAAAAAAAGATTAACATAAATAAGAATATATATTTTAAATATTTATCTTAAATTAGCCGACATGTCGACAGATTCAATTCAAAATTGAAAAAAATATTTTAGTCAGTAACCTTGTCATTAAAAGTTGCATCAAATGGTGGTAGTAGGTTTTGATCATTGTTCTTGTATGGAATGGGAATCAGATGTAAAACCAATTTTTCAACCTTGGCAGCCCCCTTTCCCCCCAGCGGTTCACCAATAACATCCCAAAAACTTGTCTCAATTTTTACCAAGAAGAAGCACGTTTTCGACCAAAAACTATTTTATAAATTTTCAAACTAAACTAAATCCACTAACATTTGAGACCTTAACTGACTCAATAGACTAAATACCTTCTGATATACAGCTTTACGTATTCAATAGGCCGTCATTTTATATTCTATCGCCTTTATTGTAAAAAGATTTACTATATTATTTATTATTTATACATGATAAAATGAATTAATATCAGCCTGTTATTTCAAGATTATTTCAACTTTTAGGGCTGTACTAGTTAAGGGAGTTTGGTCTAACATCCCACGGGGACCAGCCGTACTAGGAAGGAGGGGGCCGGGGATTCGATCCTATAACTTAACTAATACACCGATTTTACCATTCTTGTATACCAGCTCACTTATTAAATGAATAATTGAGTTATTTCTGTTATTTTATGAGCTGTTATTTTATAAGCTTTCATTGATATTATTGCTAAACTAGACATATTACACACTTATATTTATCATATATAGACACGTAAATAAGTTTCGGTTTCGGCCCGAAACTAGGTCTATGGCCGAAATTCGGTTTCGGTTTCGGCTAAAATTTTGGTTTTGGTCGGACAGTAGTCCTAGGCTATGCCGTCCCTCGGATAGGAAGTAAAATGGAGGTCCCGAGCCTGTACGATGTCAGGTACTCGTTAAAGATCCCTATCCTAATTGTACCTGGATAGGCAAAATTTAGGACCCCACAACAACGATAAGAACTTGTGTTCTAATTGTGTTCTAATTTGCACACATTAGGCCCAGTTGCCCTCTATTCATACAATCCACTTTAACTAACAGTATTTTAACGTATCATACAAGTACACATACATGATCCCCATTTCCTAAATACAATTCAATAAAATAATTCCCATAGATATAACATCTGATATAAACATTTATATACAGTACGCCCCCCCCCCCCCCGAGACTTGAGGACTATATAAAAGTTTACTATTCTACATAAAATGTGCTTTATTTAGTCATTTATAAGTCCTCAAATTGAAAATGGATTAAACATTTAATAGTAATTTACAACGTCACCTAATACTAATACTAATTTTAAATTAGGTCCTTCATTACTCGTGAAATTAAAAAAAAAAAAGTTCGCCCCCCATCAGATAATTTCTGGATCCGCAACTGCTCGTAGATGACAGTTTCACGATCATTATGCTTTTCCTTTTGTATCAATTATTTCAATTGTAGTTAATCGAAGTAATTAACAGATATTATATTTTGGGAATTGACAGCGTTTAAATCGCCGTGATTAATATAGTGTTGATATATGGTTTGAGATAGCTCGTATAGATTAAATTTGTCGTGTCATAATGTTGCACTCTGGGGATTAATGGCTATTGGTATAGCCTCCAATCGGATATATAGCAAACATATAATGTGAGATTTCATTGGCTAATAGAGTGACCCAGTTCTAGAATACCTAGCCAGTAGAACGAGGCCCGCATTCCCTAATGGACTCTATATTGTCCAATCAGCTGTCAACGTTGGGTTGACATATCGTTTCCTGGAGGGCGGTCTTTAATACCATTACTTTGAGTAATGCCCATGTTCCTATTGCTTCGGCTGTCTGCTCCTAGTAGTCGATAGTTGTGTACTATCCCAGGATGTCATTGCGAAGGTAAACAATTCGCCATTGTAAGTCGGGCACAACAATTTATAAGAATCCACATGGCAAGTAAACTCGAATATCGTTTGTTTATTAACTGACGCGAGGGAAACGTATTATTATAACTTTAGGGTATCTATTGAGAAGATCAATGAAGCATTGATAGGCTTTGAATTGTTAAAATAATACAAAAATTATTAAATAAGTATAAATACAATTTTATTATTGGAACGGTTAGAGTAGATTAACCACTCCCTATTTCCGAAAGCTCAAATCTGGCGTTCAGAATAAATTGTCATGTACATATTTTAATAACTATTGCGAAAAGAGTTGAAATTCTTTAAACATCGAAATAAATATATGTTGACGAACACACTAAACTTGACCATTTTTATACTTTCACTGAATTATTACTTTCACTTACCTATATATGAAATATAT
Source organism: Aelia acuminata (assembly GCA_911387785.2). Lineage (NCBI taxonomy): Eukaryota > Metazoa > Arthropoda > Insecta > Hemiptera > Pentatomidae > Aelia > Aelia acuminata. Next base: position 173,899,833 of record OU426979.1, read on the forward strand.
AGTAAGTGGAAGTATTGCGATCGTGAAAAATTTCAACTTCCGGTTTTCAACGGTAATACACGTTTTGGGGTCCCCTGAGTCCAAATGACCAAGTCCCGCGAAATGGTCTGTGTGTGTGTGTGAACAGACTAGCTCAAAAACTATAAACCGTGCGAACCTGAAATTAGGTATTTAGTGTATGTATATGCCTATGCGATATGCGATGTGACAGCAAAAAATTCATCTAAATTCCTCAAAGGGAGGACTTTATTTAACAACTTTTTACGTTTTTTTCGATTTTCTCAAAAACGGCTCGAACGATTTTGATTAAACTGAGTATTTGATATATTAATATGCCCGAGGTATGACCGTAAAAATTTGATCAAAATTGATCAACCGGAGGGGGGACTTTACTTAATAAATTTTGTATCATTTTCACGTGTTTTTTTTATTTACACCAAAACGGCTTTCACGATTTTGATCAAACTGGATATTTGATGTATGTTTATGCCAAAGATGTGATAGTCAACATTTCATCAAAATTGATCCACCGGAGGGGGCACTTTATTTCATAACTTTTTTTCCAATCTTTCGATTATCTCAAAAAGGCCTTTAACCATTTTCATCATATTCGTCATGTTTAATGAAAATTAGGTGTTATTTAATATCAGGTAAGCGCTATCATTATTCAAATGTTCTGAGCAAATGAAAACAAAAATAAGAAATGAATGTGGAAAAATGAGTAACTTTGAGAAGTGGCATTAACAAAACGCTTTAATTTCTTATCTAAGTAAGTTGGTAAGTGAAAGTTGTGTGTTGCGCGTACGCACCAGATTTTTTCATAGAATGGAAAGTACTTTGTACTTGGTAGGGTGTTTGATATTCATACTTCGCTATAACGTGATTCGTTATAACCGAGGATTCTTTTTTTTTTAGCCAATGGCCGCACCAATTTGATCATTATAGAAAGAAATTCATTCATGAGAACTAGTTAAATTAGCACGCACGGGTGAATCTATTCTATCTTTGTTTTTTATAATGGTTGGCAATGTTGATTTTGGAATTCCATATTTTTCTGCGATGGTTTACTTAGAATTCCCAATTGAATATACTGGAGAATTTTCAATTTTTCCTCGATTAATAAGGATTTACGTTTGTGACACACGTTTATCAACGAACTCATTGTGAATTTAAAAAAACAGGATAAACGACTACAGAACACTGATTCGAATAATACAGAGGTCAAAACAGAACTGAACTAGTTTTGAGAAAAAAAGTCAATGGAGTGCAAAAGGAAATCGGATTAGTTAACAGTAAAAAAACATCTCAATTCTAGAAACTGGAGCTACTTCGTCATTCTAGGTAATGCAGTAAAAAAAAAAATAATAATAAAAATTCTAGCAGTTCGTTATAAGAGAATATAATAATTCTCAGGCATCAAATTTAGTTCTTAGTTCGCACTAACCGAGGGATTTCGCTATAACGAGGGGTTCAGCAGAAATATAATGGAATTTTGTGGGGATAGTATTTTGGTTAGCTATATCGAGGTGTTCGTTATATCCCAGTTCTTAATAATGAGGGTTTACTGTATATAAATGGGGAAGGGGACTTTTTTGTTTTCCTCTGAAGGTAACTTTGTTTTTGATTTGGAGAAATTAACTGTCTCTCATTACACCTAAAAATAAGAAATGGCTCAATATGGAACATAAAAAAAATCGAGTATACATATAGATGAGAAAAAAAAAATACTCCGAAAACTCATAAAACACGTTGAACACCCACATGCGCAGTAGGCCATTAATCACACCTGTTCACGCCGGGACTGTTTAATGCTGTTCGCTCTATCGGGCGGGAGCTATTCCAAGGCATTATGCAGTATTGACAATCCAACAATAATAAAATAAACAATAAAAATTACTATTCTACTAGTTATGTTTTCAATACGATATTAATTATAATTGTTATTAAAATATAAATGTTTATACGTTTATAAGTATATGAATATAAATATAAATAAATACAAATAAATTAAAAAATAAATTAATTTATGTCAAGTTTTCATTATTTTAATTTTCACCTGTATAGAAATTATTTTTACTTTCTTAACACTTTGGCCGCTGAGTCACCTGAAATCGAGTAACTGTTCTCCTGTCAGAGAATTAAATATTTTGTCGAAACGAGAACGTGACTATCAGGTATTCTTTTTCGGCAGTCAAATTGTTAAAGATATAATAATTTGGCAGAGGCGGCATTCTAGCGTACGGTGGTACACGCCGGCGTGTACGTGTTAAAGAATGGCTTTCTGTTCACGCGAAAGTGTTTTCAAGGAACATTGATATTTAATGGAAATTATATTTCCCTTGTAACTAAATAAAGTTTTCAACTACTACACAGTAAAATAAACGCTGTGAAATATTATGCTTGCTTTGCCGAATTATGACAAGTAAAAACTTTTTTCTGTAATCGTTGAATAATGGTAACATTACTAAACTGAAATGAGTAAAGAAAGTGAAACATTTTGCAATAGAGTGAAGAAAGTGATTACTTTCTTCACAAGTGAAGAAAGTGAATTGCCTTCTTAATTAGTAATAAGTATAAATTAAAAAATAATTTGAAGTTGGAAATTAAATGCTTTTAAATGTTTCTTAACATTGTAAGAATTTATTTTAACAAAATAAATTGAAATATGAATGAATTATTGGTGGAAATAATCAATATATTTTAAAATTTAAATATAATAATAATTACCTTCCTTGTTTATAACCTGCACTTGTTTATAACTGCACTACTTCACAACCATGCTTATAACCTACCAACAACATACCATAATCTTCACAACATCCTAATTTTGTTCATATTCTGGTTAGATCTGATCATGTATTACACGATTACAGAAAAAATTTAATATTACACTCGTGAAAAAAGTAGAATTTACAACTCTCGTGAAATTACCACACCCGCTTCGCTCGTGTGGGTAAACGTTTCATTCGAGTTGTAAAATGATCTACTTTCGTCACTTGTATAATAAATAACTATTATTTAACCACAAAAAATTGTAGTGTACTTTAAAGAGCAAACACAAATAAATATAAGTAAATGAAAGTGGAAAAATGTGTAAATTAGAGGAATGGGGTTTACATATTTAACAATCACGTCTATTCCTAACATAAGTAAGTTGGTAAGTGAAAGTTGTGTGTTATGCGCATCGCATCCAGATTTTTAGTCTGAAGATATTTATATGCATTTTTGAAGGAACTATATGGAACATATTGTTCTTCCTTTATCCACTTTTTTTGTTCTCTGATGCCTGAACCAAAAATTTGTATTAGTATGTTGACACCATTAAATATGTGAAACTTACATAAATGTGTATTATACGTACCAACCATTTTCACTTAATAATGTTAAATAATTTTGTTGTATTCAATGGTTAAATAAGAAAAAAAAAATGAGTGAATGTGAGTTTTCAAAACTTGCTTCACGGATAATTATCACGTTCGGAATATAATTGAGGAAGTAAATGTTTTATTTTTTCAGGCCTATATTGGACCAATTAAGTTCTCTAGAAATACACGACTATTGCATCTCATCCAATCCATCTCGGGCGCTCTCTTAAGGAGATCCTTTCATTTCAGAACGCTTCCTCATTTTTTTTTTTTTTTTTTTTTTTTACATTGCCTAATGGTGAAGTGCGAAATGTGGAATAGCTTCCGAAGACATCATTATCCACTAAGAGGTCCTCGAGAGCTAACAGGATACCTCAATCAGGACCAAGGACTCCGTAACAAAGGAAGGATGAGATCTGATCCAGGAATAGCAGTTACTAGATGTTGAGGTCGTTATTCCAAGGATCCGTTACGCAAGTTGGAAGCTCCTTTCAAGGAACACTCATCCAAGTGAGAATAAAATAGAATTTCCTCCCTTTCGTAAATTATGTATATGAATGGGTCTGTTCAACGACCCATTTTGTTCTAGAGATGTTTTTACGCATTATCAATAATAATATTTTTTCAGCCTCCGCGTAAGTTGAAAATTAATTCATTGAAAATTAGCATTAAGTTAAAACCAGGGGTCGAAAAGGACATTAACTTTTTTAAATAAGTTTCATTTTAAAAGTATTTGCAGAGTTGGGCAAAAAGAAGTTGAACTACAAATTACAAAAATACCGACACAATAGTTGGGAAGTTGTTGAAACTACAACTACTTTTATAATTTGTAGTTAATGGACCACAACTACAACTACTGTAGTTTCAAAAAAAGTAGTTGCATTTTTACAACTACAACTAGTAGTTGCAACTGTAATTATGGGCCTGAAACTACAACTACTTTTATTGATAACGAGTAATTATCGATATCTAGTATTATCGATAAGGAGTATATCAAATGCAATTCAGCTAATATATAAATCATGGGAAAATTTTGTATTACCTATACGTATTGCACTACTTTTAAAACAGATTATCAACCATAATGGAGCCCATTTATCTATGGAGTATTTATCTAAACACAAAATAAAAATAGCAAAAACATGTGATTTAATTAGACGTTGCTTACCAAATGTAGTTGCCGCTCTAAACTACATTTACAATTACTTGTTGTATTTGCCATTCCCAACTACTTTTTCCCAACTACTGTAGTTGTAGTTTTAAATTACAACTACTTAACTGGTAGTTGGAAAATAGTAGTTGTGCGCTTCCAACTACAAACTACATGTAGTTGTCTGTGTAGTTAATTACAAATGTAGTTAACTACTGCCCAACTCTGAGTATTTGAAAAACTTATTACGAAAAATTTTCAAACAACTTTATGATAAAAGTTTTTCTTCAAACAGTTTAAGGTTCACCTAAACATTTTGAGAAATTAAAATTAAAGCGTGAGTTTAACAATAACTTTTTCGCCCTGGAATGTGACCATTAACGTTTTTATCATAGGAAAAGAGTTAGTTTACTAATGCTGTTGTTTATTTTGATGAATAATCCTGTGATAGGATTAGTTAAAGGTACATTTATTCCTATCCTATGATTTCATTCTTCTCCAATAAAAACAAGTCTAGTGTTCATTCGTTCTCTCATCTCTCCAGACCGTTTTATTTTAGTTTTAGTTATTATTTGTGAGTAAGAGGTTCACAAATTAGGATGTTGAGAAAAAAAAAAAAAAAGACCGAGTGATTAGGAGTTTTTTAAATACGCCTTAACAAATGTTATGAAAGAATAAAGAATAATTAAAGATAATTTTTTAACGAATTTGAAAAAAACATTTATTTAGCTTCCATTAAAGTGTTTTTGAAGAATAATATGACTGTAGTAGTGCCTAGAAGTGTAGCAAGAACAAATTAAAACACATATCAGTAAAAATAAGCAAAGAAATGTTATTTGATAGCTGTGTAAAATAGGGGCTCCTTTGAAATTTATTCTTGATGATTATATGTGTAAATTAAAATGTTTTTAAATTGTTTTACTAGTTAAATTAAATGATGATTGTTGAATAATAATCTTTATATTTTTATATTGAGTAACGTCATTATACATTTTACATCTATGATAATTAAATGTAATGATTCCATGGTATTGTTAAACATAATTTTGTAGTGTAAAAAAAAATATATATACATATTTATAAAATAGTAAAAATTGTAATCCATTAAAATAAATTTTTGAATTTCCAAAATTATTTTCTTTGACTAAAATCTTTTTATGAATAAGTTTCAGAATAACTTTTTGAAATGAACTTTTATGGAAAAAGTCATTTGGATAAAAGTTTTAAGATAACTTAATCAAAAGATTTTCATAATGAAAAAGTTAATGTTCAATAAAAACTTCAAGTAGGGTCAAAAAAAAATTATAAGTTTTACTTAAACTTTTTAAAAATGAAAGTTAACTTATATTTTCGACCTCTCGTTAAAACTAATTCGCGAAGTCGAAAAGGAGAAAAAAGGCGGGTGATTGTTGCAAGTGAATTTGGAATTTCGCATAACATAATTCCAAATATCTTAAAGAAAAAAAAAAAGAATAGTGAGATAGTAATATAAAAAAGAGTGAGATAGTAATATAAAAATATCAATGGTCTCCACTATCGATATTTTCTATATATATTCCATATTTTTCTATATATATTCCAGATATTTCTATATATATTTCTATTAATTTTATGCCCGATACTATAGGGGCATAAAATTACCTTTACTATAGATAGTATACGGTGACAACCGGGAAGGGGGGGGGGGGGTTGGATAGTTTAATTCCAAATTTTCATTTGGAACGGTAGGAGCTGTCATTTAATTTCACTTTTCTTTCTTATTCGGGAATGTTATTTGATTTCTCTCATTAACCGAATGATTTTCAAGTGAAGAAACTGACTGGCAATCAGTTGTTTTGTTTGCACATTATTCCATGAAGTTCAAAGACATGAGCAAACCATTCGATTTTTCAATCATATACCTCCTGGTTTTAGCCTTGAACTATTTAAATGTATTTAGCCTACGGATGGGTTTTAGTCCGGGAAATGAGGGCCAAAAGGGCCTGCGAGGAAATACAACTAAAGAAGTGAAAGAATTCGTAGCGGTTACTAACTTCTAAGACTTCGGTTTTTGAAGTATCAGGGGATTTGATAAAATATTCATAAAAATAACTACTTAGACAGGTAGGTAGGTACTTGGCGAAATTCATCTTTTATTTTATAGATGCTAGATGGTTATTTAATTAGTTCAAAATGGTTAACACTTCAAAAAAGGTTTTAACACCACGAATAATTTCACGTTTTATTTTTATTTCTACCTGTATTTACCTAATGTTGCGTGTACGGTGCTTATTTCCTGCTAAATTTGATGCTCAGCAACTTTTATCTAAAACATTTTTCATTTAAACTAGGTGTTTTTGAGTTATAGGCGTTGGAACACGGTTTCCACCAAAATCGTAAAAATTATAGATTCTAGATTTACCGAACCCAGCTAAACCACTAAACCGATTTAAACTTCAAATGTATCATTCTATTTGCAAGAGTTTAGCCTCTTATAGTAAGAAGAAAGCAATATTTTGTGAACTGTATTTGCTGAATTATATGCTAGAAACTGAAAAACAATCCCCAAAAAGTTTACGGATTTGAAACCACAAGGCGCTAAATACTTTCACGTTTTAATTATTTTGACTCTATAGGAGTGGACTAATTTTAAAATTAATGAGATCGTTTTACACAGAATTTGATATCCTACAACTATCAGAGGGAATAGTTTTTATTTGGAGTAGCCCTGTTCATATTGCAGGCTTTGGAACATGAGCGTAATTCATTTTTCCGCTAAAGTGGCTAAATTGAAAATCGGTTTTGGCGAAAAGAGTAAACCGATTTGAACTGTGAGGACCTCAGTCGACGCGAAATTTAATGCCCTTTTAATTTAGAAAGAAAACAATTTCCTCTGCGATAAATAGCTGTCGACTTATTACCGAAAAATTGGAAAAATTCGAAAATGTCCATTTTTTCGCCTGTAAAATTTGATGGCAACCGATCTGAGGTGGCAGACGTTCACTTTGTCTATCATTGTCCATGAAATGATTACTTTCAGCCTATATGATCAAAAACCTTTTTGGCCCTCAGCTCCCGGAATATTTCATTAATTATTTAATTAAGAATCCCATAGGGCGGTATACCTTTAAAATTCAATCAGAATCGTGTAAGGATGGCTCTGGTCAGTTAATTTGAGTATATTTTTATAAGTGAAGTTAATACTTTTTATATGGAGTAGTTAACCATTTTTTCTTAGAAAAACAAATGAAGGGTCATGGGGAAAACCACGTTAGACCAATCTAGTCCAATCTGGGAAAAATGAATTTTAAAGTTTATGGTACGCTTGATCCATTTTCCAAAAGTTAAAATTAGTTTTACAAAACATATTCATCTGGTACATATAGTTTAGTTTAAATGCCAATGAAATAACAAAACATCACCAAACTGCTCATTGTAGGCGGGAAAAACCACGATAGTCCATTGCTTATTTATTTCTGACCCGTAAATTATTATTATTTTTTTGGGTAAACAAAAAAAAAACAATAGTACTTTTAATAACAAATTTATTTTTATTTGCTAATAGAAATAAATTTGTTTCCCTATTCTGTCTACTTTTTGTTAGGTCGATAGTTATGTTACCCGCGTTGATCTTTTGGCCCCATCCCATTATTAATTAAACTTTTATTAATGAACCAGGCTCGAGTTTCATTAATGCCATGAATTGACAAAAGAGCCTTCAAACAAAATTGAATATCAGTGTATTGATAATTATTATTCTCATCTTTCCCTGTAACTTTATAAACATAAGAAGATTTATTTGGTATATATACCGCAAAATTTGTTCTGGGAGGACCACTTTGGATTGATATATAAGTTATAAGACCGCTAATGAAGGCGTTTTGCTCATCTCTTGACGACATATTATTAAAATTAGACAATATTTTGTTTCTTGCAGATAAAGGAACGTTTTCAAAACTCTTAAATCGTTTACAAAAACAGTTTTCACCTGACTCGTGAGCTGAAAGTCTGAGTTTTTCATGACATCAGACATTCGTCTGTTTTTTACTTTCACTTACCTATATATGAAATATATAGTAAGTGGAAGTATTGCGATCGTGAAAAAATTCGACTTCCGGTTTTCAACGGAAATACACGTTTTGGGGTCCCCTGAGTCGAAATGACCAAGTCCCGCGAAATGGTCTGTGTGTGTGTGTGTGTGTGTCTGTGTGTCAGTGTGTGTGTGTGTGTGTGAACAGACTAGCTCAAAAACTATAAACCGTGCGATCCTGAAATTGGGTATTTAGTGTAGGTATATACCCGCGATGTGACAGCATAAATTTCATCAAAATTACTTAAAGGGAGGGGGTACTTTACTTAATAACTTTTTAGGTTTTTTTCGATTTTCTCAAAAACGGCTCTAACGATTTTGATTAAACTGAGTATTTCATCTATTTATATGCCCGAGATATGACTGTAAAAATTTCATCAAAATTGATTAACCGGAGGGGGGACTTTACTTAATGAATTTTGTAACATTTTCACGTGTTTTTTTGATTTTCTCAAAAACGGCTCTAACGATTTTGATTAAACTTAGTATTTGATCTATTTATATGCCCGAGATATGTCTGTAAAGATTTCATCAAAATTGATCAACCGCAGGGGGCACTTTACTTAATAAATTTTGTATCATTTTTACGTGCTTTTTTTATTTACTCAAAAACGGCTTTTACGATTGTGACCAAACTGGTTATTTGATGTATGTATATGCCAAATATGTGATAGCCAACATTTCATCAAAATTGATCAACCGAAGGGGGGACTTTACTTATTAAATTTTGTATCATTTTCACGGGGTTTTTTATTTACTCAAAAACGGCTTTAACGATTAATAAAAATAAGATATGAATGTAGAAAAATGTGTGACTTTGGGAAAAAATATTTAACAAAACACGTCAATTTCTTATCTAAGTAAGTTGGTAAGTGAAAGTTGTGTGTTGCGCGCACGCACCAGATTTTTTTTCTTGCTTTTTTTTGTTAATTGTGTTCACTTGTATTCATCTTCACTTGAACTAAAAGCACTGTTCATTTACACTTCAACCACAGACTAACACCACAGAAATGGACTATTGTTAATCTTTCCCCGACACTCGGGACTTTTTTTACTTTCACTTACCTATGTATGTAATATATAGTAAGTGGAAGTATTGCGATCGTGAAAAATTTCGACTTCCGGTTTTCAACGGAAATACACGTTTTGGGGTCCCCTGAGTCGAAATGACCAAGTGCCGTGAAATGGTGTGTGTGTGTGTGTGTGTGTGTGTGTGTGTGTGTGTGTGTGTGTGTGTGTGTGTGTGTGTGTGTGTGTGTGTGTGTATGTGAACAGACTAGCTCAAGAACTATAAACCGTGCGAACCTGAAATTGGGTATTTTGTCTATATATATGCCCGCGATGTGACAGCAAAAATTTCATCAAAATTGCTCAAAGGGAGGGGGTACTTTATATAATAACTTTTTAGGTTTTTTTTCAATTTTCTCAAAAACGGCTCTAACGATTTTGATTAAACTGAGTATTTGATGTATTAATATGCCTGAGATATGACTGTGTGAATTTCATCAAAATTGATTAACCGGAGGGGGGACTTTACTCAATATATTTTGTATCATTTTCACGTGTTTTTTTTATTTACCCAAAATCGGCTTTAACGATTTTGATCAAAATGGGTATTTGATGTATGTATATGCCAAAGATATGATAGCCAACATTTCACCAAAATTGACCAATCGGAGGGGGGACTTTACTTAATACATTTTGTAACATTTTCAAGTGTTTCTTTTTATTCAAAAACGGCTTTAACTATTTTGATCAAACTGGGTATTTGATGTATTTTTATGCCAACGATGTGATAGCCAACATTTCATCAAAATTGGTCTAACGAAGGGGACCACAACAACGCATTAATTTCTAATCTAAGTAAGTTGGTAAGTGAAAGTTGTGTGTTGCGCGCACGCACCAGATTTTTTACTTTTTCGATTGAATTAGCTAATAGTAATGAAAAATAAAATAATATTATAAGAAGGCTAATAACAAATTTTTCCCCCTTGTATCGATTTTAAACTATAAAGTTTATGTGGATTATCATTTTTTTTCCTCGACTGTAACAAATATGAAAAGAAAGTACACTTCCTATACTATCAGACGGCACCACTTGTTTCAAATCAACAAAAAGTGGAATACCGTGGTTTTTCCTCCTGACCCTTCAAATGTAATTGTACTGTTATATTTTATTTAAATGAATTATATACGGTGCTTATTGGCATAGGGTATTACTTTTCTTGTTTAAAAACAAATTTTTCGATAGTAATATCGATAGTCTCAATAGTTTAAAACCTACTAACCTACTTACATTTGAAGATAATAAATCTCTTCATGATGGAGCGATATAACAAGTACTGATGACTCAGAGCCTGTACCTTGTAATGACGGTGGGAATACGATAGTTGCTACACTCCGAGTTGGAATTTATTGCCTAAGCTCGAGAGGTGTCCTTTGTACAGGATACTGTCATCAGTCTTCGGAGCCTTCTTCTACGGAAAACGTTCTGGAGGAGATTGCATCGCCATCAGGGGATCGTGTCGATCTATTGTCAACTCCCGGCTAATATACTGCCGAAAAGGATATTCAGGAAAGGTATTACGATAACAAGAAATAAATATATGTACATTTACCTTGAAATGGGTCTAAGTAGCATTTCTAAAAAAAAAAAAAAGGTACTCTAGTGAAAATGCCACGAAGAGACCGACGTTTGTTTATTTGTTTAACGTGATTTTATACCTCTAAGGCTAATGAAATGAAATGAAAAAAATTTACTTTATTCTGGGACATTTAGTCCCCTAAGAATAACATTGTTAACAATTTGTTCAGGCAGCATTTATCTGGCTGTACTATATATAATTGTTGAAATTAAAACTAATAATATACACTTTAATGAAGGAAGGTTCACAAATTGTAAGCTATTCGAGTCTCGAAATTTTTTTTCTTTATTGAGTTTTATACAGTCATAGTCACAGTTCTAAAGGCTGACGTTTCGCTCCTGTTTGAGCATTTTCAAAGCTAAAAAATCAAAAGGGAAATCACAGCTTTGTGGTTAAAATTATTTTTAACAATTAAAAACATTATGAATATTAGTACAATTTTAGGAAAATAATCTTACCACATCCATGAACTATTCACATCTTAAAAAATTGTGTCAAATTAGTACGATAATTTATATTTATATATAGGAAGAATCATAATGGTCAAAAAATCTTGTTAATACATTAAGCTGGTGTAATCATAAATAGTATTAAAACTATAAACAGACTGATCTAAGATGGACATATGTAAATACATATATTTGAAAGGAAAATTAAAAACAATTAAAATTATACTCAATTAATAAAACTAACAGAAAAACAACAATATCACTGTCTTAAATTAATCTGTGAACCTTCCATCATCATTATAGCGGTCTTTTAATTTTCTTCTATTTGAAGATTAATACTAAATACACTTTAATAATAAATGAAAATAAATCGTAACTTCAGTATTCACGTGCTTTGTAAAAAATATAAATAACAAAAAGAAGAGTGCCATTATTAAAATAAATAAATAATAAAACTGAAGTATTTGTACAAACCTTCATGACTCTATCAAAGAAAATAATAATTTTTACATCTGCAGGGAAGATTGATGTTCCAGGAGATGGAGAAATAAGAGGTGTTTGAACGAGGCTAGGGAGGAAGCTTGACGAACGGATCCGGGTAAGGAATTCCAAAACTGGGTGGCACGAACAACGAACTCACCAGACAGACCACCGTACACCAGGCATCCGTAATCGAAGTGTGGAAGGATAAGGGAGGATACTAAAAGACGACGGGTATTTTGAGGAAATGAGTCTCTGAATTTTAGTAACTGCTTGAGGACTGAGATGGATTTTGAGGTGTTGATCGAAGGTTATACCAAGGTTCTTTATGGAGTCTTTAAACTGGATAGGAGTGTTATTGATATACAGTTTATGGATAATAAGGAAGGGAATTGAGGAAAGCTTTTGAACCTATGAGCATTGCCTTGGTTTTCACTGGGTTCAGGGATAGTTTGTTTTCTATTGCCCAGCGGTTATGTCTATCAATATCCTCCTGAAGTTTACGTGACACCTCTAGCAGGTCGGAAGGATGGAAGGATATATAGATTTGTATATCATCTGCATATAGGTGATATTGGGAGTAACGGATAACATTTGTGAGATCGTTTATGTAGATGGAGAATAGGGTAGGTGAAAGGGATGAACCCTGAGGTACACCTCTGGAGAGAAACAGGGATGATGACGGTGGTTTGTTAGGGATAATAACTGGTTGAGATCGGAAGGAGAGAAAAGATTGAAACCAGCCCAAAGAACTATTGGATATATTTAATTTATGTAATTTAGAGAGGAGAACTGTGTGATCAACAGAATCAAACGCTTTTGAAAAATCAAAAAGAAAAAGGATAGTTATTTTCCGTTGATCTATTGAGGAGTAGATATCCTTACTTATTTTTATCAGGGCCGATTGAGTAGAATAACCAGAGCGGAAACCGGATTGGAGAGGATTAAGTAAGCTTTTTTGATCAAGGAAGGTGGTGAGTTGAGAATGAAACAGTCTTTCTAAAGGTTTTGATAGGTTAGAATCGGACGATGCTACAGTGGGAGTCCTAAATTTTGTCTATCCAGTTAGGATAGGGTTCTTTAACGAGTACCTGACATCGTACTGGCTCGGGTGCTCCATTTTACGTCCTATCCGAGTGATGGCATGGCTAAGGATTTTTTACTCCCATTAAAAAATCCTAGAGGCACCGCTGGGCGCGAACCTGCGACCTTTAGTATTGTAGGTTGCCATGCTAACCACTACACCAAACGTGACCCATAGTGATCGACGTTGATTTAATAGTTATAGAATGGGATTAACACTTAGCTCAATAATAATTATCAAATTTCATGAATGAGGCAACATTTTAAAGCTTACCTTAACCGCTACACCGGTAAAAAATACAAATCACTCATAACGCCTTCTATTACTATAATATTTAAGTATTATTATATTTTTATAAGTTATAAGCGCTAAACCGTGGTTTTGGTAGTAGAGGTTTCTAAATGGTATCAATCTTTTCTGGCTTTCAAGGAGAACATTCTCGGTCATAGACATTTTTTCGATTGTGCAGCAGCGTATTTTAGGGGTATCCTGAATTGGACGGTATCGGTAGCATGAGCCACAGACGTTATCGGACGTCGGGGTCCGATGGGAATACTTTGACGAAAGCGTTAACTTTTGTTTAAAAAGGAATTAAATGAGCTTCTCAAGTGCATTACCTCTTGGTATGGATTGGAACTGGACTTACCAGGCGCAGGGCAGGCCGATACAGGATTTACGCAATTCTTTATCGAAAATCAGACCTCGGGGGCCGATTCTAAAAAACAACTGAATTCCAGCTGTTAGCAACATTTTCTGCACTAAAATGCAATAATCTCATTAAAAATAGACTTAATTGAGTATTTGAAGTGTTCGGACTTTCGGACATTTTCATGTGAAAATCGGCTGTTAAGAAGGGAATGTAAGACATCGGGGACCGATGCCGCACCTAACGTGTTAAACCTTTCGTTTGCGATTTGTAAGCGAAAAACTGCAATTCTCAGCCAAAATTTCAAAATGGTCGCAGGGCCTTATGGGAGGTGCCATTTTTTTTTTAAAGTTTGTCGAGACGAACATTTTGGTTAAATATACCTACTTTTCCGTTGTCGCCTTTGTTTGCGAGATACAAGCAAAAACATGCGATTTCAGTTAATAAAATCAGCAGATTTGCTTTCCGAAACCGATATTTGTATTTTAGTAGTCTTCTAACCTGATAACAAAGGAAAGAGTTCAGGAGTTTCAAAAAATAAATAATCTACAATTTAAAAGCGTCTATTCTTTACTTCAACCTCATTACTTCCTATGCCCATGACGCACTAAATACGCACTATACGATACTAAATATACGGTGTGTACTAAGTGGGATTTATATGGGATATATTACTTAAGTGGGATTGAAGTGCGAATGCTTCACCCTGGTCAGCTAGTTAAGTCAATTTAAAAACAGTTAAGACTCATTAAATAAGCAATTGATAATTTTGTATTTTTTTTTTTTTGTTCGGTACCCCTACCAGGCCATGTGTGGCATACGGGGGGTTACTCTACAGGTGTAACCAACCAATCCTAACCATGGTGGGTAGGTTGAGATTTATTCCGTGGGGCCTCCACGAAATAAAAGTCAACCATCCCAGGTCGGATTCGTACCGCCACCGTTCGGCTCGAGCGTGTTAAAGCGGGCCGCGCTCCAAAACGCTCGGCTATCCCCGGCCCTTGGTAAAAAAAATAAAATAAAAATTGCTAATTAAATCGAAAGAGTAGAAAGGGCTAATTAGATCGAAATATTAAAAAAAAAAAAAAAATCGAGCGTAGCCACGGCTCCAAGGGTAGAAGCTAACATCCGGACACGGATCACATGCGGAATAATAAATGTTATATAAAGTGTAAGTCTTAGGCAGTATAAAAATTTCTAATTAAATCGAAAGAGTAAAAAGGAGCAATTAAATCGAAATATTAATGAAATTAAAAAAAAAAAAAATTAAAATCGAGCGTAGTCCTCGGCTCCAAGGGTAGAGGCTAAATCTCGGTGATGGAAATTGGATGAGGCCAAAAATAGGGGGTAGGTGCGGGAATAATATTAAAAATCTGGTGCGTGCGCGCAACACACAACTTTCACTTACCAACTTACTTAGATAAGAAATTGACGTGTTTTGTTGAATATCATTTCCCAAAGTCACACATTTTTCTACATTCATATCTTATTTTTATTAATCGTTAAAGCCGTTTTTGACCCCGTGAAAATGAAACAAAATTTATTAAGTAAAGTCCCCCCTTCGGTTGATCAATTTTGATGAAATGTTGGCTATCACATATTTGGCATATACATACATCAAATACCCAGTTTGATCAAAATCGTTAAAGCCTTTTTAGAGTAAATAAAAAAAACACGTGAAAATGTTACAAAATTTATTAAGTAAAGTGCCCCCTGGGGTTGATCAATTTTGATGAATTTTTTACAGACATATCTCGAGCATATAAATAGATCAAATACTAAGTTTAATCAAAATCGTTAAAGCCGTTTTTGAGAAAATCAAAAAAACACGTGAAAATGTTACAAAATTTATTAAGTAAAGTCCCCCCTCCGGTTAATCAATTTTGATGAAATTTTTACAGTCATATCTCGGGCATATAAATACATCAAATACCCAGTTTGATCAAAATCGTTAAAGCCGATTTAGAGTAAATAAAAAAAACACGTGAAAATGTTACAAAATTTATTAAGTAAAGTCCCCCCTCCGGTTAATCAATTTTGATGAAATTTTTACAGTCATATCTCGGGCATATAAGTAGATGAAATACTCAGTTTAATCAAAATCGTTAGAGCCGTTTTTGAGAAAATCGAAAAAAACCTAAAAAGTTATTAAGTAAAGTACCCCCTCCCTTTAAGTAATTTTGATGAAATTTATGCTGTCACGTCGCGGGCATATACCTACACTAACCCAATACCCAATTTCAGGATCGTACGGTTTATAGCTTTTGAGCTTGTCTGTTCACACACACACACACACACAGACCATTTCGCGGGACTTGGTCATTTCGACTCAGGGGACCCCAAAACGTGTATTTCCGTTGAAAACCGGAAGTCGAATTTTTTCACAATCGCAATACTTCCACTTACTATATATTTCATATATAGGTAAGTGAAAGTAAAAATCGGTGTAACCGCTCTTACCCACCCCCTTAACCCTATTTTCTGGCTTGAGGTATCATACCTCGAAAGCATACAAATTGAACGAGAGCGGAGTGTTAGGCAGTATAATTAGGCAGGTAAATTTATTAAGTAAAGTCCCCCCTTCGGTTGATCAATTTTGATGAAATGTTGGCTATCACATATTTGGCATATACATACATCAAATACCCAGTTTGATCAAAATCGTTAAAGCCTTTTTAGAGTAAATAAAAAAACACGTGAAAATGTTACAAAATTTATTAAGTAAAGTGCCCCCTGGGGTTGATCAATTTTGATGAATTTTTTACAGACATATCTCGAGCATATAAATAGATCAAATACTAAGTTTAATCAAAATCGTTAAAGCCGTTTTTGAGAAAATCAAAAAAACACGTGAAAATGTTACAAAATTTATTAAGTAAAGTCCCCCCTCCGGTTAATCAATTTTGATGAAATTTTTACAGTCATATCTCGGGCATATAAATACATCAAATACCCAGTTTGATCAAAATCGTTAAAGCCGATTTAGAGTAAATAAAAAAAACACGTGAAAATGTTACAAAATTTATTAAGTAAAGTCCCCCCTCCGGTTAATCAATTTTGATGAAATTTTTACAGTCATATCTCGGGCATATAAGTAGATGAAATACTCAGTTTAATCAAAATCGTTAGAGCCGTTTTTGAGAAAATCGAAAAAAACCTAAAAAGTTATTAAGTAAAGTACCCCCTCCCTTTAAGTAATTTTGATGAAATTTATGCTGTCACGTCGCGGGCATATACCTACACTAACCCAATACCCAATTTCAGGATCGTACGGTTTATAGCTTTTGAGCTTGTCTGTTCACACACACACACACACACAGACCATTTCGCGGGACTTGGTCATTTCGACTCAGGGGACCCCAAAACGTGTATTTCCGTTGAAAACCGGAAGTCGAATTTTTTCACAATCGCAATACTTCCACTTACTATATATTTCATATATAGGTAAGTGAAAGTAAAAATCGGTGTAACCGCTCTTACCCACCCCCTTAACCCTATTTTCTGGCTTGAGGTATCATACCTCGAAAGCATACAAATTGAACGAGAGCGGAGTGTTAGGCAGTATAATTAGGCAGGTAATTTTGTATTGACCATAATCTAATTTCGACCGTTCTCACAGCTTAAAGGACAATGCTCTCTTATAACTTTTAATCTTAAATCTTTATTACAACCCTTATCAGTACTTGAGGAACAATGGACTGATTTTAGGTAAGGGAACTTTCTCACAGAAGCGATAGTAACTATATCAATACTTAGATATCCTTGTATGGTCATTCGTTGACCTCATATTCCTTAACCCTTCCTTGGTATATCCCTCAAGATCCTCTGGACCTCTTGTTAGAATACCCAGTAGTCATAATATTGTGGGAGACCTGGAATAGACTCATAAAGTCAAGTGAATCGTTATTAACATTATAAATAAAAGTTTACAACTGTAATGCCTCCACCAAAACCTGTGATATCTAAACTAATGAAAGTCATAAGGTTAAACAATTGAAAATCAGTGTGTCGAAATTGTATAAATCGCATAAACCGGTAAAAATTAATAATTTTTTACTTTCACTTACATATATATGAAATATATAGTAAGTGGAAGTATTGCTATCGTGAAAAATTTCGACTTCAGGTTTTCAACGGAAGTACACGTTTTAGGGTCCCCTGAGTCCAATTAACCAAGTCCCGCGAAATGGTCTGTTTGTGTGTATGTGAACAGACTAGCTCAAAAACTATAAACCGTGCGAACCTGAAATTGGGTATTTAGTGTATGTATATACCCGCGATGTAACAGCGAAAATTTCATCAAAATTGCTCAAAGGGAGGGGGTACTTTATTTAATAACTTTTTAAGTTTTTTTCGATTTTCTCAAAAACGGCTCTAACGATTTTTATTGAACTGAGTATTTGATCTATTTATATTCCCAAAATGTGACTGTAAAATTTTCATCAAAATTGATCAACCGGAGGGGGGACTTTTCTTAATAAATTTCGTATCATTTTCACGTGTTTTTTTTTATTTACTCAAAAACAGTTTTAACGATTTTGATCAAACTGGGTATTTGATGTAGGTATATGCCAATGATGCGACAGCCAACATTACATCGTAATTGATCAACCGAAGGGGGGACTTTACTTATTAAATTTCGTATCATTTTCACGTGTTTTTTTTATTTACTCAAAAAAGGCTTTAACGATATTGATCAAACTGGGTATTTGATGTATGCATATGCCAAAGATATGATAGCCAACATTTCATCAAAATTGGTCAAACGGAGAGGGCACTTTATTTGATTACTTTTATTCCAATTTATACCTTTCTTTCGATTATCTCAAAAACGTCTTTAATGATTTTGATCAAATTAGCCATGTTTAATGAAAATAAGGCGTTCTTTAATATCAAGTAAGCTTTATCGTTATTATAAAGTTCTGAGGGGGCTTAAATGGGGAAGGGACCTTTTTTGTTTTCCTGTAAAGTACCCTTGTTTTTGTTTATATGCAAAAATTAACCGTCTCTCTTTAGGCCTAAAAATAAGAAATGGCTAAATATGAAATGTGAAAAAAAATCAAGTAAACATATAGAGGAGAAAAAAAGAAAAATATTCCATCAACTCATAAAATACGTTGAGCACACGCAAGCGGCGGAGTACGCCTTTAATTACAGACCA
Organism: Aelia acuminata; assembly: GCA_911387785.2. Classification (NCBI taxonomy): domain Eukaryota; kingdom Metazoa; phylum Arthropoda; class Insecta; order Hemiptera; family Pentatomidae; genus Aelia; species Aelia acuminata. The sequence goes on from OU426979.1 coordinate 173,918,882, forward strand.
TTGTTCATAATTAAAGCCTTTAACGATATTGATCAAACTGGGTATTTGATGTATGCATATGCCAAAGATATGATAGCCAACATTTCATCAAAATTGGTCAAACGGAGAGGGCACTTTATTTGATTACTTTTATTCCAATTTATACCTTTCTTTCGATTATCTCAAAAACGTCTTTAATGATTTTGATCAAATTAGCCATGTTTAATGAAAATAAGGCGTTCTTTAATATCAAGTAAGCTTTATCGTTATTATAAAGTTCTGAGGGGGCTTAAATGGGGAAGGGACCTATTTTGTTTTCCTGTAAAGTACCCTTGTTTTTGTTTATATGCAAAAATTAACCGTCTCTCTTTAGGCCTAAAAATAAGAAATGGCTAAATATGAAATGTGAAAAAAAATCAAGTAAACATATAGAGGAGAAAAAAAGAAAAATATTCCATCAACTCATAAAATACGTTGAGCACACGCAAGCGGCGGAGTACGCCTTTAATTACAGACCATTGTTCATAATTAAAGCCGTTCTGTTCATTTGAGAAGTGGCAATTAACAAAACGCATTAATTTCTAATCTAAGTAAGTTGCTAAGTGAAAGTTGTGTGTTGCGCGCACGCACCAGATTTTTTTCTACTCTAACCGCTCCCCCTTAATCCCAAAACCTATCCAAAATAATTTGGTTATTAGCCTTCTTATAATATTATTTTATTTTTTATTATTATTATTTGGAATAGGAGTCCATCTCAAAATAGCTAATTCAATCGAGAAAGTAAAAAAAAAAAGAAAAAAATTAAAATGTCCATTTTATCTCTATTTTATATCTCCAGAGCGGAATTAGGGCTCTAAGAAGCTAACTATTGGCGAGGGAAATTGGAAAGACCAAAAAAGAGGTGGGTAGGCGCCCGCTATTTTTACAATATTATTTTAAATACAAACTAAAATATACTATATAAAATATTATAAATATAATCATATAGGGTAACTGTACCAATAGTTGCCAGTTTAAGATAAAATATTATATTATTGACAATCTTTTCCAATATATTAATGTTAGGTTAATCTTTGTTATGAATTTAGTTAGGCCAATCCCTCCAAAAAAAAACTAGGAATACAATATCTTATGGTCTATATTTACGGTTTTTATAAAAATTGATTTCTTAGAAACTTCTAAAATGAACCAATAGTTGACACATCAAAATGTAAAGGTTTGGAAAGTTGACATTTATGGTTTTAAAGTTGACACATGCATTAATATTTGATTTCCTATGATTTTTAATAGGTAATAAGGACTACAATAAAAGTGAATATTTTTTATTTATTTATAAACTGGTTAATTCACAATGGAAACAAAATAAAATTTCCAAAATTTAATTATTTCATACACAAAAAGCTTAAATGAGACAAAAAAACAAAAAACATATTTAAACAAAAAATGAGATCACCCAGTTAAGTAAGTATGATAAATAGATTTTAGTATTGGCCAAACTTTCGTTTATTTAATGTTTTTAATTTTCGACTCTCCAATGATGAACTTCACTCTTCCAGTGCCCTTATAGGCAGTTATAGATGGCTACATTCGTTGGTTGGATGAAATGTGTAGCATTTTGATAGAGTGCAACTAATAGCAAGTTCCAATGTTCTTTGCAGAAGTGGGAATTGGGGAGAGTCAGATGAGACGCTTGTCCATATAGGAATAGGATTATTGGCAATGCAATTTTGCTCGCAACGATCCATGGATAGAGCACACTAGCTATAAGTTCATAAAATGAGACACCTGTCATTCATAAAGACTCAGACTTTCATAAACCACCCCCAGATGGAACACTATTTACTAGTTCTGGCGGTAGTTGAAATCGATGTCAAGTATTGAAATTATAGATTAATATCTGTTCTAATAGTTGACCCCTACACTTAAGTCCTAAAAAATTCTATAATTATATTAAAAAGGATATCGAATGATTCTCTTGAACTTAATGAATACCATAAAAGTAATTAAAAAATAATTGAACTCAAATAAACCAACTAAAAAGCTAATTTAACTTGACTTCCATCTTAATGAAACAGTATAGCTGAAACCAAGTTTTCAGATCACTAGAAAATTCGCCATTATAACCTATCACAAACATGCTTGAGTTTTCATCAAACCAATGCCGATGGCAGCACAGCTAACTTGTGTAACTTGGCAAATTACCGCCGAATTTGGAACCAAAATAATCAACACTGAATCTTTCTATCACACTTTTTATGCAAAATGTCAACTATTGGAGTACTGTCAATTTATGGTACAGTTGCCCTATATAATAAATAAAAATATATACTATTTTTAAAAAAAAAAGGCGCCCTTACATCCCTATTTTTTAAATTAGACATATGCTTTTGGGTTTTTTCATTACGAAAGGTCTGCGAAATTAGAGCCTACCCCTTCTATTATTATTCATATATTATTGTTTTGTTTTTATATAGGACATTATTATGTCCTATATTACTATCTTTCTTATAATACTATAACACTGAAGAATGATTTTTTTTTCAAACTTCTTCGAAATCGGATAAAATTGTAAAAAGTTAATTATTCGAACCCATATTCACATATATGTGTTTTGTATATGATTTTGTTCATATAAGTACATGTGTTGATATATTTTTCGGTTTTGTTTTTTCTGTATGATGTAAAATTATATAAATTGCTCTGGTACTTTTCTGTTATAGTCACGCCCAGAGAAAATGTTTTTAATTTAGTTAGTACATTGCTTTTAGGAGAAGCAGGGTTATCGCCAGTGTTGCTAGGGAGGTAACTAAGAGTTAATTTCAAAACTGTTCGCTTACTGACAACACTGTAAAAGGAGAAAACTCCTTGTTGGAAAATTCCTTGCCGAATAATAACGTTTTGACTAGATAATTAATCACGTTAAATATGGTTGAGTATCAGTATAATTTAAAAAATATTTTTAGGAATATTTTGGATGAGGAAACTGCGGTCAGATTTTTTCAACAGCATAATATTATTCCTGAAATGAGAATATATAAAAATAACCATGAGATGAAGTTAACATTTAAAGGTAAAATTCAATGGAGGTGTCATATAAAAACGTGCAGACAAGAGATTGATTTTATTCAGAAAACATGTGTTTTATTTATTTAAAGCAATGTACTAACTAAATTAAAAACATTTTCTCTGGGCGTGACTATAACAGAAAAGTACCATTGCTCTGTCTGAAAGTATATCTACAGTAATCGGTATAAATACCGATCTATATTTATATGTCTCCATTGGACATTTATGTTGTATGCAACTGACATATTCCCAGAATAAAGTTCTTTTTGATCTATCTATCTGTCCGTTGTGTACTTAAGGTTTAAGAAAGTGGTTTAAGTAATTTAGACTCTCTTGGGTTAAAGTCAAACTGATCTAAAAGGAAATCTCGTATATTGCAAATCATACTTTTTGAAAGCAGACGATAGGATCTACATTCATGGTCCTGGGAGAGATCAGAAGCAGAGCCTATCGCCGCATCTCGAAGGAAAAAGGAAACATTTTTGAAAGCTGCATAAGAAATGAGATTACGGCGATTCGCAACAGGTAACAACAGATTCCTATAAGGAAACACATTCGTCTATGAGAACGTCCAATAAAAGAAAATCATTTATAGAATAATCTTTAACGATTAACTAAAGCAATCTTCCTTTTTTCACTACGACTATTTATTTTCTACTTCACAACATTGTTAACGCTTCGGGGCTGTGTTCCCATTCTCAAAACTTGAAAATTAATTTTTTCCAATAACATTTAATGATCCAATTACAGTTACTTATAACAAACTAATGAAATAAAATAAATTAAATATATTTAAATAATTTATTTTTTGAAGAGAAAAGATTTGGCTCCGCCGGGAGTCGAACCCGGGTCTCCCGCGTTACATGCGCGGATGCTAACCCCTGCACCACAGAGCTCGGCTCAAGGCAGAGCAAATCCTTCCTCTTCACTGATAAATTAATATAAATTAAATATAGCTAACATAAATAATTTCTCGTACGTATGATTGATAGTCTTTTAATAAATTTTATAATACTATATTAATATCATATGCTAAAAAACACTTGTTATACAATTTCTATATGTAAGCTTATGCTTGTCCATATCCAATTGACTAAAGGCTGATGTACTTTGTCATCTTTATTTTCACCCTGTTAACACTAAATCCCTTGTCCCCCAGCTGATTGTGATAATTATGTTTTTTGTAATCACCAAATATAATCAATATTGATATAGAACGAAATGCGATTGAACACGAAGCGAATTTCAGATTAAAGAAAAGTTCTATGCTAACATGAAATAATGAAATTTAAGATTAAAGACAAGGTTAAATCCTAGCATTTTTTGTTCTTAAATTACTTAAGCATTCCGTCAGAACCTTAAAATTTATATTTCAAAAACAGTTCGGGTAAATGTACCAGGTTTTAGTACCACTAGACGTATATTTGTAAAGTGTGAGAGTTTTGTACGTTTTTCCTTCTTACAATCACTTGTCTTTACAATTACAAGGTCTAACAATAATCTCCATATTCGGAAGGTCCATCACAGTCGATTTATTTTCCTAGAAAAAAAAAATTACTTTCGAGGACAAGAAGAATTGAGTTTTTTCTCCTGGTTCAATATTTTGTTACATACCCATACTATTGTAACCTGGAACACAAACGATATGACTGAAAAGATCGAAACGATGTGACTGAAAAAAGTTTGTAACTGTTTCAACAAAGACTTTTTGTTACAAAGTACTATTAAACAGTTTCAAAATATTCTATTACATGTTCGAGACTGTTCAAGAATCTACGTTTGTCGGGAACCTTCCTGAATGTTCTAATTGAATGATTTTTCAGATTGACAATCTCATTCCAGCTATCATGTTTGTTGACAACGTTGGACATTATTTCAAGCAATATGTGGATTTTGTTTTTTTACAAATAAATCCAAAGTAGCAATTAACAGCATTAAGTGGTAGCAAGAGGTACAAATATTATTTTGCTCGTTCCTGTTATTACAGAATACAAACATGACAACACACACATTAACGACGTTGACAACAAACATATTAACATGCATGAGATTTTAACAGTTTATGTGTTATTACTATTAATCTACACCTATGATGGAGCGCGATGTTTAGTTCAGAAATTTAGTCAGGGATGTTTAGTTCGTTTGGACATCCAATTTAGGCAAGTCTGATGAGAATGACCCATATTGGGGAATGTGCCTCATTATGGGATGGTTGCCTAATATGGGATATGTGGTTAATGGATTTATTTTGTAATGCAACCTCGCTTTTATTCTATAAAATGAATGTCACATGGGCACATAACCTTGTCACATTATTACACATTCTCACCCTGTTGGATTATTTTCATTAAATTGCTGTTTTAGGGTTCAAAAACTTTTTTCGTGATTATTTTGACCTGATATTTCAGGCCTCAATGTAAGTCGAATTCCCTTAACCATTGTTTTATCTTAAATGTTGAACAATTCATTACAGTATTTGCCAACTGCTATCATTTTTTTATTACATACTGAAGCGCAATAACCTCTAAAAAAAAAGAAGCCACATCCCATAATATGGGATACCCATTACTTCCTATTATGCAATATCCCCTATGGAGGCACCTTTTTATCACTGAAATATAAATAGTTAATAACATATTAAAATGATTGTAATGAAATATTACTTTAAACACTGAGCTTTTAGAAACGTGTATTTTTGATAAAAATTTAGACAGTAGAAAAATCTGTCAAATAAAGGTCTTATCAAATTTTATTGGGTTGTCCGGAAAATAATGCAGGTTTTCAAGTTTTCTTTTAAAACATTCTATATATAGTAATATTTTTACTTTTAGGGGATTATTTATTTGTACGAGTGTCAACAGTTGCTAATCCTCTTCTAAACGAATATGTTTGTTTATCTCTATAGCATCTCGCTACTTGGAAATAATCCAGTCTTCCCTTAGATGTCACGTCATGAATTTCGTACGATTTTCTTTTACGAGTTTAAACTCGGCCGCAGTGGAGCCCAGACGGCTAGAAACATCAACCAAGTGTGGGGCGAGGGAATTGTTACTGAGTGCACTGTTCAAAGGTGGTTTAAAAAATTTCGGGAGGGAGACTTCAGCCTCGAAGATAAAGAAGGTCGTGGAAGGCCTTCCTCGCCTCCTTTGGCCTTGATGACGATATTCTCCGATCATCGGTGGAAGAAAACCCCAGAATAACTGTTCGAGAACTTGCGAAAAAACTTCAAGTAAGCAAATCGACCGTCGATGACCACCTCAAGGCGACTGGAAAAAGAAAAAAAACCCAAATCCTGCATTATTTTCCAGACAACCCAATTATTACTTGAAACTTATAAAAAAAAATCTGGTGCGTGCGCGCAACACACAACTTTCACTTACCAACTTACTTAGATATGGAATTGACGTGTTTTGTTAAATATCATTTCCCAAAGCCACACATTTTTCTACATTCATATCTTATTTTTATTAATCGTAAAAGCCGTTTTTGAGTAAATAAAAAACCCCGTGAAAATGATACAAAATTTATTAAGTAAAGTCCCCCCTTCGGTTGATCAATTTTGATGAAATGTTGGCTATCACATATTTGGCATATACATACATCAAATACCCAGTTTGGTCACAATCGTGAAAGCCGTTTTGGAGTAAATAAAAAAAACACGTAAAAATGATACAAAATTTATTAAGTAAAGTGCCCCCTGCGGTTGATCAATTTTGATGAAATGTTGGCTATCACATATTTGGCATATACATACATCAAATACCCAGTTTGGTCACAATCGTGAAAGCCGTTTTGGAGTAAATAAAAAAAACACGTAAAAATGATACAAAATTTATTAAGTAAAGTGCCCCCTGCGGTTGATCAATTTTGATGAAATTTTTACAGACATATCTCGGGCATATAAACAGATCAAATACTAAGTTTAATCAAAATCGTTAAAGCCGTTTTTGAGATCATCGAAAAAAAGTAAAAATTGGAAAAAAAATTATGAAATAAAGTGCCCGCTCCGTTTGACCAATTTTGATGAAATGTTGGCTATCACATCTTTGGCATATACGTACATCAAATACCCAGTTTGATCAAAATCGTTAAAGCCGATTTAGAGTAAATAAAAAAAACACCTGAATATGTTACAAAATGTATTAAGTAAAGTCCCCCCTCCGGTTAATCAATTTTGATGAAGTTTTTACAGTCATATCTCGGGCATATAAATAGATGAAATACTCAGTTTAATCAAAATCGTTAGAGCTGTTTTTGAGAAAATCGAAAAAAACCTAAAAAGTTATATAATTTATAATTCTCTATGTACTTGTTGAATATTTCATTTGGATCCCATGAAGCAAATAATTCTCATTAACAGAACATCTTATTATCGAATTATAACGCATTTGTTTGTCATTAAAGGCGTATGGTGCATGCGTGAGCTCAAGGTGTTTTACGAGATGACGGAATATTTTTCTTTTTTTCTCCTGCATTTGTTTACTTGATTTTTTTCATATATCATATTTAGCCATTTCCTATTTTTAGGCGTGATGAGAGACAGTTAATTTCTCAATGTAAACTAAAACAAAGATACTTTATAGGAAAACAAAAAAGGCCCCTTCCCCATTTAAGCCCCCTCCGAAAATTTGAATACTGATAAAACTTACCTGATATTATTGAACACCTAATTTTCATTTAACATGACAAATTCGATCAAAATTATTAAAGCCGTTTTCGAAATAATCGAAAAAAAGGTAAACATTGGAAAAAAAGTTATGAAATAAAGTGCCCCCTCCGTTTGACCAATTTTGATGAAATGTTGACTGTCACATCTTTGGCATATACATATGTCAAATACGCAGTTTGATCACAATCTTTAAAGCCGTTTTTGAGTAAATAAAAAAAAACATGTGAAAATGATACAAAATTTATTAAGTAATTTTGATGAAATTTTTACGATCATATCTCGGGCATATAAATAGATCAAATACTCAGTTTAATCAAAATCGTTTATGAGAAAACAGAAAAAAACTTAAAAAGTTATTAAATAAACTACCCCCTTCCTTTAAGTAATATTGATGAAATTTATGCTGTCACTTCGCGGGCATATACCTACACTAAATACCCAATTTCAGGATCGCACGGTTTATAGTTTTTGAGCTAGTCTGTTCATACACACACACAGACACACACACACACACACAGACACACACACACACACAGACACACACACACACACAGACCATTTCGCGGGACTTGGTCATTTCGACTCAGGGGACCCCAAAACGTGTATTTCCGTTGAAAACCGGAAGTCGAATTTTTTCACGATCGCAATACTTCCACTTACTATATATTTCATATATAGATAAGTGAAAGTAAAAATGTGATTTTTTTTTTTACACAATAAACATGCATTTATTTACAACATACATTGTTGTAAATATCTATAAAAAATTTTTTTTCCTTTATATATTTCATTTTATATCATGGTCCCTAACACAGGATACTTATCCCATATTAGGACACCCTCCTGACCCATAGTAAGAGCCTATTTTCAAAAAGTACAAATTTTACTTTTCTCACATTAACCATGTTTACAAATTTAAAAAAGGAGATATGGGATCTTTTTCATTTTTGATGTTGTCTACTACTACTGCTAAATGTACAACAACATTTTCTGAATCGTCTAAGCAATTTAGAGCCAAGCAATTAAATATTAAAAAAAAGTATCCCATAATAGGGCACTATAAAAAAATTTACTCGAATCAAAAATGATCCTATGCATGTTTTTGGTGTGACTATCCAGTTTGAAGAAAACAAAATATTCATTAGTGAGCGGTTTCAGTCCCATTTTCAATTTTTTTTTCTATCGTTTTTCTTCAAATCTATCCACGTTTTATAAATAAATACAGTTGGAACACGGGAAGGTAAAAACAATCTAATCCTAAAAAAAAATAAAGATAAGAAATCTATGTTAACAATTATTTTAGTCTAAAAACTAAAAAGTGAAAAAAAAAATAACAAGTGGGAATTAAGGGGATTGAAAAGGGGAACGTGGCACTCCTAGAACGGAAAACTTTCCTGCTTCTTCTTACTTGAAAATCTCTCATGAGTGTTTTCCCAAAGTTTATAAACTTTATGAATTGTTTCATTCATTTTTCCTTATTTGACTGGAGTATATAAGAGCTATTCTTTAATAATAACACTTGAAGTTGATCAAGATATTTTCTAAAAGTCTAATTCGTCAGACGGGGAGTTTGATATATTTTTTTTTTCGTTTGATTACTACTTTATTTATTTTTTAAAACTTTATTTCTATATACACGCCTGTCTTAACTGAAATTAGGAGTCAATATTGGCATGATAGGCGTGGGGAAGAGTTTTGCCCAGCGGCACCTCTTCCTGTCGTGATTTGCACTTAGGCAGGAAAATCACCGGCTCACTTTTAGGGCCGTATTTATGAACGATCTTAAGGAACACCTTACTTAAAGGCTTCCTTAAAATGCCACCTTTAGCTAACCTTAACACAATTTTCATTTTATAAACTTTCCTTTACCTTTCTTATTGTAAGGACGCCTTAGATCTTAAGGTGTTCCTATAAATTTGATCTGTTTTCCTTCCTTAGTGCTAAGGTAGGTGATTAGCTACCTTTAGCCTCTCCTTAACTATTTAATAATAGAAATAAAAACAGAAAATAAATATCAGGACTTAAATACTTATTAAAAAGAACCGTTTATTAAGAACAAACGACTTTTTGGAATTTTTACTTTATTTATATGAGGTATAAACAACAAAGGTGGTGAAATATTATTGCACTTTTTAACATAAATAAAAATTTTAATCTTGGTGAAATATTTTTCTTTTTTTCTCCTTTATATATTTATCAAATGTTTTCATATGTAGCCATTTTTATTACTTGGCACGATAAGAGACAGATAATTTCTCTATAAAAAGCAAAATCAAAACAAAAGATGTATTATTTTCAATTAAATGAATACTTATTTCGTAAAGGTATTGAGAGTATTACTTAAGTGTACAACTTTAATCACAAACATTTTGATGCAGATGCTTTTGAATCTTATCCATTTCTACTCTTCTAACATTAATTATGTTTCAGTAGCCAGTATTAGTACTGTAGAACTGTAATTGTAAATATTTGATTAGTTGGTGATATAAACATCTGAAAGAATATTAAATGAATTCATTTTTTTCTTCTGCAAGTAGTACTGTAATGAGAAATATAATCTTAATTATTGATAGTAAAGATATTTTCACTCAATTACTCATTGACAAAACAAAATCTTGATATGAAATATAGACTGAATCCAATTTGAGAAAATTAAATGTAATTTTAATAGTACCAATTTAACATTTTTAAAGTTTATTTATTTATCTATGCCTATTTTACATAAAAGGCTTTCATGGAATTTGTTGAAATTAGATAACTTTGTTACAAGTTTTTGGAAGAGTGGTAAGAGAAATTTAAAAAGAACAGAAATAAATTGGTAGACAACTTTTATTTATTATTGTATAAAAATGAAAAATAAATAACAGAATCATAATACACACTAATAAACCAATTCTTTATAAAATGTCAAAACACATGCACATCCACTAAGATTTTTCAATAATTAATATACTAATACAAAAGAAATAGCATTCTAAAGTAAACAATCAGTTTTTAATAATTCATATAAGAATATGAAGTTGTTGAAAATAAATTTCAGTTTACTTATTAAGGAAATTGAAGCTTTAATATTTCTTATTTCCAACACACATCTTTTTTAAAATAAGGTTACTAATTTACATATAGTATATATAATATAATTAATTTACATATCAATACATTTACAACTCCTTCTCATGAAGAAGGTTTGAACTAAACCATCCAAGAATATTTTAAAGAATATTAAGAAATATATAATAAACATACAATAGTATATCACAAACATCTCAATTAGAAGAATATTGCAGTTAATATATAAGTTGATGAATATAAGTTTGAGACTAACACTACCTAACATTGTTTTTTCACTCTCATTTGCATCTTCATCTTATAATAAAGATATTTTTGATTGTTATCCTGAAGAATCCCTTAAGTTGTTTTGTAATCGGTTAGATGAAACATTGTTTACATTTGTTTGTTCTTGTACACTAACAATGTTTGCACACTATTCAACTTTGAGTGATTTCTACTCCAATTATCATTTTCTTATAGTTCTAGAGCTGTAATTGCCACATTAATTACTTAAAACACTCTAAACAACACAGTAAACAAGAGTGAAGTAAACACTGATGTCAGTTTAGGGAGGTTACACCTAGCGGCAGAGTACTCTTATCCAAATGTTCTCTGATTGGTTGTTTAGTTAAGGTGGCCTTAAATTTGCACCTTAATAAATGCATACTTAGTTAAGGAAAGGAAGTATAAAGGAAGTTTCATAAAATGAGAATTATCTAAAGGAACACTTAAGCTTAAAGGTTAGCTTAACATAGGAACCAGTTGAGGTTACCTTAACTGCTTCCTTAGGAACGTTCATAAATACGGCCCTTAGTCTTTAATAGTGGTTATGGGGCATGTGGGTATGCCAGTGCATAATGTTTGGCAGTAGTTAACTATATTTGTAATTAACTCCACAGACAACTACATGTAGTTTGTAGTTAGAAGAGCGCAACTACTATTTTTCAACTACCAGTTAAATAGTTGTTATTTAAAACTACAACTACAGTAGTTGGGAATGGCAAATACAACAAGTAGTTGTAAATGTAGTTTAGAGCGGCAACTACATTTGCTAAGCAACGTCTAATTAAATCACATGTTTTTGCTATTTTTATTTTGTGTTTAGATAAATACTCCATAGATAAATGGGCTCCATTATGGTTGATAATCTGTTTTAAAAATAGTAAAATACATATACGTAATACAATTTTTTTTCCATGATTTCCGGCAGTCAATTATTTTTTTTAACCTTAGGTTCTCCATCAATCCCATGTTTTATATATTAGCTGAATTGCATTTGATATACTCCTTATCGATAATACTAGATATCGATAATTAATCGTTATCAATAAAAGTAGTTGTAGTTTCAGGCCCATAATTACAGTTGCAACTACTAGTTGTAGTTGTAAAAATACTACTTTTTTAAAACTACAGTAGTTGTAGTTGTGGTCCATCAACTACAAATTATAAAAGTAGTTGTAATTTCAACAACTTCCCTACTACTGTGCCAGTAGTTTTGTAATTTGTAGTTCAACTTCTTTTTTCCCAACTCTGTGTTTGGGCGACCTTTGACAATTGCTGTAGAAGGCTAAAAAGAGGCTGTATAAGGTTATTCAAGCCACTAACCAAGTTTGTAAGTTGATCTGGTAATGAGTTATTTTCAGTGAGCTGTTCCTCTTCCTCTTTTCTGAAGATTCCTGTTGGTGTCGGGGTGGTATCCTTTTACTAATTGGTCGTGCAAGGTGCTGCTGATAGTTTGATTCCAGTTTTGAGGGACCTGAATGAGGTTGCTGCTGTTGTGGGAGAGGCGGAAACTCATCTATCGGCGGAGGGACATTGATTTGTGGATGTTTTTTTGGATTCCTGGCTGCATTCAATTGCTTCAGAGCTGGGCATCCTCTGTAGCTAGCAGGATGTGGCCCGCAACAATTATTTTATTAACTTTGTTAAGTAGGGTGGCGGGATGGCCGAGTGAGCAAACGTGTTGAAAAATACGCGTTGCCACGGACAACCGGATATAACTTTGAGAACCAGAAAAATTTCAAGTTCGAAACCCGGAGCCAGGGGAACTCGGCATTAATCCCCCACCCTCTCCCCTGGCCCGGGAAACCCCGAATAGCCTGAACGGCGAGGAAGGGGAGGACACGAAAAAAAAAAAAAAAACTTTGTTAACTACTTTATTTAAAATTTTAACCTTTTTTTCATGCCTATCAATATAATAATAACAATCATTGAATGTGCTGACACAACATTTATAAGAATGGCAGGATTGGTCCTAGGATTGACTAATGCCCTGTGGTCCCTGATCCAGCTCCTCTTCAGCCTTCTATGGGCTTTACCTGACCTGGGATTGTCTGTGTGTAAAGTAACGTTGCTAACATACCATGGTGCTTAAGCGATTGTTCTGAATGTATTTGCCTGAAAGATTTGTAGTTTGTTGATGTGAGTCTTTTAAGCTGTGCCGTATATTTGCGATGCCTAGGCCCAAACAGGTTTCAGTAAGTATGTGTAGTTGTCCAAGTTTTACAGATCGTTTTAAAAGAAGTGAGTAAAGAAGTTTTAGTCTTTGGTTTAAAGTTTTTATTCATTATTTTTTTTTTTTTTTTTATGTGGGCATATTCATTATTTTATTTTATTATTTGATCAAATTTCAAACCAAGGTAGTGTACTTTGTCTGTTTGTGGTATCTGCGGATTGTCAAGGAAGACTGGAGGACACGTTTAAACGAATAATGAATAGGAATATCGAGTGTGAACGTAATGTAGAGTAACGGGGTGAGCACGGAACCTTGGGGTACTCCTGCTGCGATTGACCTAATAGAAAACATGATATCTCATCATATCCGAAATATCCGTCATATCATATAACAACATACCCGAACCCTGTCTAACGGGGAAAAATCTACCTTTATGGATGGATTGAAGAATAAGACAGTAAGTAGGTTTCTGTATTATTTTGAGTTTAAAGAGAAGTCCCTGGTGCCAGACTATGTCAAAGGCTTGTGCATCATCCAGAAATACACCAGTCGTATATAATGTCTGCTTTTTTTTATTATTAGTAGTTTGATTTTATAGTTTTGCACTTCATAGCATCGCCTTTGACCTAAAGTTCAGGATATCCTTACTAACTATTGACACTAAAATTTGTTTCATTTTTTTTCTCTTTTTTTTTTTTTTATCATGTCCATTATTTTATTTTCGTTATTAATTTAAAAAATCATAATAATGACCCTCGTTGCTAAGTGTTGAAATAATGCTTGCCTAAAACTATTGAGTTGAAATCACCTATCCTTGATTAGTTCTAAGCAATACCTGTTTCGGGTAACATTTATATGCTTATCCCTCGTGCAGGAGTACACTTGTGTAGTTGAACACTTTTTAGATTACTCAATCCTTGAAAATATGCAATGCTCAGAGAAGGATAGTCTATAATCCGTGACACTGAATCCTTGGATTAGCAGGCAAATCAGGCGGGGATTATGCAGCCTTCAGAACTGTATTAGGCTAGCTGGGATTAGGTCAGGACCCTGGATAATTGTAGGAGATTTAATCTGTTCTAACGAAGTCATTTATGCCTATCAATTTTTTTACCTTCATAATGCTCTATCTGTACATTTCTAATCACAAACGTACATGTTTTATGTATAAAATAAAAGAGATGTTATTTCATATCAATCCAACGAGGTTTACGAACTTATTGGTCTTGCATTTTGATAATTTTGGGTTATTTGTGGAATCTATCAATGTAAAAGGTAAATACGAAATTTTAAATTTGAACATACCGTTATAAATATTTAAAGTATTAAAAATAAAAAGCAACAACCATTGTAGCTGGAAAATATTTTATCCTTTGCAGCATTTGGTGTTCTTTCCTGTAATATCACGCATGGCCATATTCTGAAAAACTGCGTGCAACAAAGAAATTTCACTTACCAACCTACTTTAATTTTTTTTATTATTTTGTGTTATTATTTTGTATTGTATTTTGTGTGTATCTGCAAATCGGTTGAACGCCTTTTGAATGAACTGCTAACTTTATTCTATTCTATTAAGTTACATATCTCTCGGCCACCGCCTCACAAGGCGCAGGGGTGGAATGGAAGGGTTTATGTTAGATGTTAGTGTCTGTGCTAAGGGGTTCGTGTTTAAAGTTAGCCTTTGGTGGAAGTTTTTATAGTACTGTGTGGCTGTATCGATAACTGTTGGGATATTCAGGTCCTTGTGTAGTAAGTCATTTGTCACATAGTATGCTGCGTCTGCTATTTTCCTCAATACCTTGTACTGGAATGACTGAATTCTTTGGGTGTTTGAAGGTTTTGCGGAACCCCATAGTTCTATCCCGTATGTCCATACTGGTCATATTAGTGCTTTTTTAGTTATTCATAATTTCGAACGTCTGTCGAGTAACCGAGATAATATTCCAAATCGTTTGTTAAGTTGTTTCCTTTTCAGTCCGATGCGGGTTCTCCATGTCAGTCTCTTGTCCAGGTGAAGTCCCAAATATCTTACTGCTTGGGATTCAGGGATTGGATCATCATTGAAGGTTACTTGTGGGCAGGAACCATGATTGAGGGTGAAGGTAATAAATTCACTTTTCATACCATTAATTTTTACCTTCACCTGCTTGCCCACCTAAGTATATCAACCAAGTGGTTTTGAAGGATAGAAGAAGCTATATTGGGGTTTCTGTGTGATTTTAGTAGTGTGTTATCGTCAGCGAATGTAGCCAGTAAGGTGTGTTCGTGTTCGGGTAAGTCAGCTGTGAAAATGCTGGAGAGTAGTGGTCCAAGTACACTACCCTGTGGAACTCCAACTTTAACATTTTTTATACTGGATAGTTCGTAGTCTATTTTAACAGTAATTAAAAGTAAAGTGTCTGTCTGTCAGGTAAGAGAGTAGTATTAAGTTCTGGATAGTATTATAGTTCTGGATCAGGAATTGAGAAAGCAAATCACCTTCAGCAAAAATCAGAGAGGCTTTATTAAAGGCTTACCGGGAGCACATGTTAGCGCGAGGATCATCGACGCGATCATAAAAGATGCAAAACAAAGGAAAAATGATAGTGCTCAGAGGAGTGCCTCAGGGCGGACCCTTGTCGCCTTCGCTGTTCAATCTGGCCATAGATCACCTCTACCGCGACCTGTGTGACCGAGAATTCTCCAATAAGTTTGTTTATAAATTAAGCGACCAAGAAAGTGTGATGCTCACAGGGTTTGCGGAGGAACAGGCTGTCTAAGCGCGCGAAAAGGGTGCGGCAGAGAGAATTATCAACAGCACTCAGAGGATACTAGCAGAGATCGGTCTGGCTATAAATCCGCTTAAAAGCGTTGGTATAATTATAGATAAAGGAGAGCTGCTGCCGTAGACGCTCATCCTGGAGAACGGAGACTGCATCCAGACTGTAAAAAAGGATGAAAGAATAAAATACTTGGGATGCTCGTTCTCGGGGGAGCTGGTCTTTAACGATGAGGCGGTGACAAAGATAACTGCGAACCTAGACAAATTGGTGAGCACTAGTTTGCTCAAACCTGAGCAGAAGGTCAATGTTGTTAATCAGTATGTGTTCCCAGGTCATACCTATCCTCTCCAGACAGCGCCCCTTACAAAGATACGCCCCGATACATTGGAAGGAGTAGATACCAACATTCGGAGGAGTATCAAAGCCATTATCGGGCTACCGGCCAACACCTCTACAGCGATGCTCTACGCGCCAAGAAGATATCGAGGACTGGGATTGATCCGTTGCCAATGGGAGGCTCCTCTACAGCATTGGTCCATGCCCAGAGGCTGTCAAACGTGCCGGATGCCCTGTTCCAGTCTATATTCAATTACCAAGAAGAATTGGCGGAATGCCCCGATAGACTGGGTGTGGATCAGGGCTGCCGAAGTGTGAGAGCTCTGCGACAGTCACTGCGGGAAAATTCCTTTGAGGAATGGGCCAATTGCAGATGGCAGGGGATTGGAGTTCGACATTTTAAAGAGACCCCGAAAGCGAACAGATTCATTTATGATAAACAGGTCCTGTCGGGGTCAGAATGGTCGAATTCCTTAAAACTGAACATTAATTACGCCCCTCTGTGTGGTGACCCAGGAGTCATCGGACAATCAAGAGAAGTTGGGTCATTCTGTCGTAAATGCGGCAGAGAGTCTGAAACCAGCCCATGTGCAGGGAAAATGCCCCAACAACTCTCTCCTCATAACTCGCTGGCACCATAGGGTTAAGTATGAACTTACAAAACTCCTGAAGGAACTTTGCCTGCTTTGATGAGGTCTACAGTATAGACACGGATCCACGAGGTATGCAGACATTGTTGCATTCCCCAAGACCGGAAAGAAAGCTCTGATCCTGGATCCAACAGTTAGATATGAGAACGATGACCTTTACCAGGCGGGTGAAGTGGAAAGGGAAAAGAGAGAGATCTACGAAAAGTGTATTCTTTTCCTTAAAGAGAAGTTCCGCGAGACCTTCGGTGAGAGAGAGTGCTCCGTTAGGGGCTTCTGGTTTGGATCTCGCGGAACGATCCCTAACAGAAGAAGGAGTTTTCAGAACAGAAGAAGACCTAGGTGTCGAAATGAGAGAGATTGCGGTGTTGGCAGTAAACATAATCCTGGACTCCCTGGGAATCATCCACCACCATGTGTATGGATAATGATGTATGACTACGTATAATCATATTTTTTTATTTATATGTTTATTTATTTATTTATCTATTTATTTATTTAGTTATGAAGACCAAGTTCATGGTATCAGGCGAGAGGGTCTATCAGAAGGATTACCATAGGAACCTACCTCTTCGAAAAGGTAGAGGAATTTGTCTATCTCGGCTCACAGGTTAATGTGAATAACGATACGTCAGCTGAGATTAAAAGGAGGATAATGCTGGCGAACAGAAGCTTCTTCGGATTGGGCCACATCTTCCGAAGTCCCTATCTCACGAAAATAACTAAAGTAAGGTTGTATAAAACCCTGATCCGCCCCGTTTTGATGTATGGCTCTGAGACTTGGACCATCTACAGTTCTGACCAGCAGAGGCTCCTTGTTTTCGAGAGAAAAATTCTGCGCCGAAACTACGGTCCAAAAAAATAGGCGGAAATTGGAGATCACGAAACAACTTGGAGCTTCAAATGCTCTATGGGCAACCAGACATTATTAGAGTCATCCGCATTGTAAGGCTTAGATGGGCTGGCCACGTTGCCAGAATGCCGGAACAGAGCATTCCAAGGAAAATGATGTCCGACAAAATCTATGGGTCGAGAGGTGTCGGAAGACCGAAACTTCGATGGACAGATGGAGTCGCAAAGGATTCAAGACATCTTCTAGGTGCTCGGAATTGGACTGCGGCTGCGCAGGATAGGGAGCGATGGGGCAATCTTCTTAAGGAGGCCTTGACTCACTAAGTGGGTTGTTGCGCCAGTGATAATAATTATAATTTATTTATTTGAATATTTATATATTTATCTATTCATTGGAATATCTCATTTTGTGGGGGTTTTTCGCTAGCAGTCTATATGTGTGCCTATTTGTAATGTGAGCGCTAAGTGAGGGAAGGAAGAGAAAAGGAGTAATTATAAGAGATAAGAAAGAAGAAAAAATAGAATAAATAGGAATTAAATAAAGATAAAAAACATAATTGTAAAATATATAGAAGGAAGGAAAAATGAGAAATATTATGATATAATATAGCATAATATAGCATTACTATACATGTACTCAATTATTGATCGGTACGCTGTGTAAGGTAGCAACCCAATGTATTTGGGCAGCATGGCTTATTATTCAAATAAAGCATTTCTTTCTAAGTCGGAGGAAGCAAATGTTTGAGCTTGGAAAGCAATGCTTCATTCCAAACCTTATCAAAAGCCTGACTGATATCATGAAAAACACCAGGACAGTAATTTTTTTATTCTAAAGATTATTCAATTCTTTTCATATTTTATATTTATCGATTTCTATATTAAGACATAATGAGAGAAAGTAAACTTCTTACTATAATCAAAACTCAAAGGTATATTGGTATAAAATTAGGTATAGGAAAATAATAAAAAATAGGTATATAAAAAATTCTTCACCACTTAAGCCCCCTCAAGAACATTTCTAAGATGCTAAAACCTACCTGATACTAAAGATTAATTGATTTTCATTAAACATGACAAGTTTAATCAAAATCGTTAGAGCCGTTTTTGAGAAAATCAAAAAAAAACAAAAAAAAAAAACCTAATAATGGAACAAAATATCTATATAAATAAAGATGAAATTCTGTTTGTTTGTTTATTTGTTCTTTATAGAAATCCATACCGTTTGTCCTAAATTCTCCAAATTTAGCTCAGTGGTTCTTTGATACCAGGTGCGAACACCTGTCCATATTAAAATTGCATAACTTCAGCCGATCTCTGGGTATATTCTTTATTGTTATAATAATCGTTTTGATCTCGCTTTGCATTGGTTTTTACAAAATCGACTGTTTGAGTCGAAAAAAGTCTCAGTTTATAGATTTACAAAATGAAATTCTCCGGGTGAAACCGGTATATACAGCTAGTATCAAATAAAGATTGATCAATTTTAATGAAATTTTCGTTGTCATATCACGGGTGTATATAATTTTCGTAGGCTTTATAGTTTTACACCCGAGCTTGGCAGACCCTGGCGCAAGACAGAGAAGAATGGAGGCGACGACTTGACGCGGCGAAGACCCGTAGCGGGTTGTAGTGCCTGTGATGATGATGATGATGATTATAGTTTTAGATTGTCTGTTTACACACACCATTTCGCGGGACATGGTTGTTTGGACTCAGGGGGCACCAAAATTTGTGTTTCCATTGAAAACCGGAAGTAGAAATTTTTCACGATCGCAATACTTTCCCTTATTATATATTTCATATATAGGTAAGTGAATGTAATATGATATTTTTCTAATAAAACAAAAGTCTTCTTTTTTATATTTTGAAAAAGCATACTTTTGATTTTTTTTTTTTAATATTGGACGTTATCCTTCTACACGTCTAATCAAGGGATCCACTCCCAACACAACACACGTACAATCCTGATTGTGATATTTGCTTTAATTTACTTAAGTTGAAGTCTTTATTTTTAATTTCGTTTTTTTTTTTTAATTACTGTATTTCTGGATGTCGCCCAGGCGTTTGATAACGTTTGGTTACCCCACACATATACCTTTTACTACATTCTTACCTGTACGACAGAATTTTTACTTTCACTTACCTATATATGAAATATATAGTAAGTGGAAGTATTGCGATCGTGAAAAATTTCGACTTCCGGTTTTCAACGGAAATAAACGTTTTGGGGTCCGCTGAGTCCAATTAACCAAGTCCCACGAAATGGTCTGTCTGTGTGTGTGTGTGTGTGTGTGTGTGTGTTTGTGTGTGCGTGTGTGTATGTGTGTGTGTGTGTGTGTGTGTGTTTGTGTGTGTGTGTGTGTGTGTGTGTGTGTGTGTGTGTGTGTGTGTGTGTGTGTGTGTGTGTGTGTGTGTGTGTGTGTGTGTGTGAAGAGACTAGCTCAAAAACTATAAACCGTGCGAACCTGAAATTGTGTATTTAGTGTATGTATATGCCCGCGATGTGACAGCAAAAATGTCATCAAAATTGCTCAAAGGGAGGGGGTAGTTTATTTAATAACTTTTTAAGTTTTTTTCTGTTTTCTCATAAACGATTTTGATTAAACTGAGTATTTGATCTATTTATATGCCCGAGATATGATCGTAAAAATTTCATCAAAATTGATCAACCGGAGAGAGGACTTTACTTAATAAATTTTGTATCATTTTCACATGTTTTTTTTTTATTTACTCAAAAACGGCTTTAAAGATTGTGATCAAACTGGGTATTTGACATATGTATATGCCAAAGATGTGACAGTCAACATTTTATCAAAATTGGTCAAACGGAGGGGGCACTTTATTTCATAACTTTTTTTCCAATGTTTACCTTTTTTTCGATTATTTCGAAAACGGCTTTAATAATTTTGATCGAATTTGTCATGTTAAATGAAAATTAGGTGTTCAATAATATCAGGTAAGTTTTATCAGTATTCAAATTTTCGGAGGGGGCTTAAATGGGGAAGGGGCCTTTTTTGTTTTCCTATAAAGTATCTTTGTTTTAGTTTACATTGAGAAATTAACTGTCTCTCATCACGCCTAAAAATAGGAAATGGCTAAATATGATATATGAAAAAAATCAAGTAAACAAATGCAGGAGAAAAAAAGAAAAATATTCCGTCATCTCGTAAAACACCTTGAGCTCACGCATGCACCATACGCCTTTAATGACAAACAAATGCGTTATAATTCGATAATAAGATGTTCTGTTAATGAGAATTATTTGCTTCATGGGATCCAAATGAAATATTCAACAAGTACATAGAGAATTATAAAATCAGACGACTTGGAGTATTATGCTTGCATTGCCGAATTACCACAAGTAAAAACTTTTATTTAATAATAAAGGAAATTAGTGCTGTTTTTTTTGAGCAAACGAAAACAAAAATAAGAAATGAATGTGGAAAAATGTATAACTTTAATAAGTGGCAATTAACAAAACACATTAATTTCTAATCTAAGTTGGTAAGTGAATGTCGAGTGTTGCGCGCAGGCACCAGATTTTTATCTATCCGACAAGGCACTGAGACTTCGTCAGTCAGACCAATCTCGGCAGGAGTTCGACGAGTGTCAATACTTGCTCCATTACTCTACATTATATTCACAAATGACATACCAATAAACTCTGAGACTTTAACTGCAACCTACGCCGATGACACTGCTATAATAACCCAAGACTGGCAATAATGATTTTCAATATCACTTATTACATTAACAAAAATGGTATGTACTCTGGAAAATTAAATTAAATCATAACAAACCTCAACATATAACATTCACACTGCGATGCGACACATGCCCACCAGTTTACATCGGAGAGAACGGTCAGACGGACTCAGTACGCAACCTAGGACTACTACACGACAAAAGGAAAACTTGGGGCCCACATGAGAAAATAAAAAGACAGACTCTTAACATACGACTAAAAATACTCTTCACTCTTTTTGCAAAATCGTCAATATTGAAAATAGAACATGAAATGGATACAGACACCTACTTACTGAAACCGAATTGGAAATATGCTTCACAGATTTTTGGCTCAGAAAAGAGGACGCACTTACAAAAATTACAAACTTTTCAATCTTTTTGAGACTAATTTTGAGACTAATAGCGAACGCACCCTGGTACGTAAATAACAAAACTCTGCATACAGACTTACTATCGAAAACAGACTGATCAACAGCATAGTCACTGCTGATATGCCTGTCGCAAGGCGGCTAAAAAGAAGCTGGATACCTGCTCAGCTAAGGTATCATGACCGGAAAGAGATGATGCTGGCCACTTTCCTTTTATCATGCCCAAAATGCCTTATGTTTTAATTCTTTCAACACATTCGCTGATTGTTCCAATTGCAGACAGGTGTGAATTGAAGTTTGAAGGGAAAAAAAAATTGCGTACTATTTATTTAAATTTGTTGTAAATAACTGTCAGTGAGCATTATTACAATTTTCCTCTACTGTAACAGCATAATAACTTTACCTAGGTACAATATTCTTATAAGAATAGCACTTGCCATAGTAAAAGAAGTATTCCTGTAATTTTTCTGATTTCAAGTCAATTTTAGATTTAATACTACCCACGCCTGAAAGATTTTTCAATCACTGAAATAACCTTTTCCAGTGAGAGTTAAAATAAGAAAAACTGGAAGAAAAAAAAAAATCAGAGCGAGTGGGAAGATGAGAATAACTCAGGCAATTAAGTTAAAAGGGAAAAAAGGCTCAGAACACTGACAATTCGATTCAGAACGCCAATCGTACAGGAACGAGTAGAAAAAGGCTGAATCGAATTAGAAGCTATCAAAGAGGAATAAGGAGCAACACGGTTATTCCCATCGGTAGGCCCAACCCCCGCAGACTACTTCACAAATCAAAATGTCAAATAGAAGCTAAGTGAAATAATTCTTCTCTTTGCCAATTTTATCTTCAGCTTTTTTTTAAAAGTGAATCCGGATGAATGGAAAAATCAACGCTATTAACCAGGTAAAGGTAGCGCTAATCGAATGATTGATTTAGGTAGCGCTGCGTCCATGTGACAAAGTGACTTAACCCGGCATTCGTCTCTAGACCAACTTCAACATGGATGGTCGCACGTGAGAATTTCTCTCACAGCAATCACTACTTTTTTTTTTTCATTTTAATCATACGTTAGTTTAAATTTTAACAATAAAGCTGTACTTACAAAAGGGTCAATTATTAGTGCAAATTATGAAATCTTGAAAAGACTTTTTACTTTCACTTACCTATATATGAAATATATAGTAAGTGGAAGTATTGCGATCGTGAAAAATTTCGACTTCCGGTTTTCAACGGAAATACACGTTTCGGGGTCCCCTGAGTCCAAATGACCAAGTCCCGCGAAATGGTCTGTGTGTGTGTGTGTGTGAACAGACTAGCTCAAAAACTATAAACCGTGCGAACATGAAATTTGGTATTTAGTGTAAGTATATGCCCGCGATGTGACAGCAAAAATTTCATCAAAATTGCTCAACGGGAGGGGGTAGTTTATTTTATAACTTTTGAAGTTTTTTTTTGATTTTCTCAAAAACGGCTCTAACGATTTTGATTAAACTGAGTATTTGATCTATTTATATGCCCGATATATGACTGTAAAAATTTCATCAAAATTGATTAACCGGAGGGGGGACTTTACTTAAAAAATTTCGTATCATTTTCACGTGTTTTTTTTATTTACTTAAAAACGGCTTTAACGACTTTGATCAAACTGGGTATTTGATATATTTATATGCCCGAGATATGACTGTAAAAATTTCATCAGAATTGATTAACCGGAGGGGGGACTTTACTTAATAAATTTTGTATCATTTGCACGTGTTTTTTTAATTACTCAAAAACGGCTTTAACGATTTTGATCAAACTGGGTATTTGACGTATGTATATGTTAAAGATGTGATAGCTTGCATTTCATCAAAATTGCTCAAACGGAGGGGGCACTTTATTTCTCAACTATTTTTGCAATTTTTACCTTTCTTTCGATTTTCTCAGAAACGGCTTTAACGATTTTCATCAAATTCGTCATGTTTAATGAAAATTAGGTGTTCTTTAATATCAGGTAAGCTTTATCATTATTAAAATGTTCTGGGGGGGCTTAAATGGGGTAGGGGCCTTTTTTGTTTGTTTGTTTTTGTTTCCTATGAAGTATCTTTGTTTTTGTTTATATGGAGAAATAAACTGTCTCTCATTACGCCTAAAAATAAAAAATGGCTAAATATGAGATATGATAAAAACCAAGTAAACATAATGAGGAGAAAAAAAGAAAAATATTCAGTCAACTCATAAAACACGTTGAGCCCACGCATGACGCTTTTAATGACAGACCATTGTTCATAATTAATGCCCTTCTATTTATTTAATGGAACATGGAATGGAATGATTCGTTTCATGGGAAATAAATGAAATATTCAACAAGTACATAGAGAATTATAAAATCAGTCGACTTGGAGTATTATGCTTGCATTGCCGAATTATCTCAAGTAAAAACTTTTATTTAATAATAAAAGAAATTTGTGTTATTTATAGATCAAAGGAAAACAAAAATAAGAAATGAATGTGGAAAAATGTGTAACTGTAACTGTCTAATCTAAGTTGGTAAGTGAAAGTTGTGTGTTGCGCGCACGAACCAGATTTTTTTTAAGAGGATACACAACTATAATCATTCATAACTACTGTTTAACATTTTTTAAAAAGAGTAAAAAAATTAAATCCATAAAGAAAAAGTATAAACTTAAAGCCAAATTAATACTACAAGCGTTTAGTTTAATTAACAGGAGTGATTATAATGTTCAATTAGAAATACAATGTATATTGGAACTTCCAAGTTTGAATATAAAGTAGACAGAAAATTCTACTAGAAAACTATTCTTTAGTGTAGTCATTGAGTCATTTTTCCCTCTTAAAGAAAACCTTTTGGAAGTTAACACACACTCAGTTGTACGTAACACTGACAGTCGCGCTTGAGAAAAACTCTCAATTAAATATATCATTGACAGTCGCGTGTGAGAGAATCTCTCATGAGAGAATCTCATGAGATCGGATTGAGCGGAGTAGAAGGAAGCTGGAGCAGGTATAAGGCTTGGTATTGGAGCGGGGAGAGTTCAGGGAGGGCCGTGAGTCTGTGAACTACAGATAGTAAGGAGGGGAGGTTTTAAGAAGCACCAAGAGCCGTTTCCCTCCAAAAAAAAAAACAAAATATGTGAGAGAAATTCTCACGCAGCGACCAATGACGGGTTAATTATGGTTTCAGGGATGCCACTTAAAACTATAAAGCCTACGAAACTTATATATACCCGTGATATAACAGCGAAAATTTCATTAAAATTGATCAAACGTAAGGGGCACTTCATTTCATATATTTTGTTCCATTTTTAGGTTTTTTTTTTTTTCGATTTTCTCAAAAACGCCTGTAAACATTTTGATCAAATTCGTCATGTTTAATGAAAATCAAGTCTCCTTTAATATCAGGCGAGCTTTATCATTATTGAAGGGGCTTAAATGGGGAAGGAGCCTTTTTTGTTTTCCTAAGGGTCTGGCCACACATGTCCGCACCGGATCCGCACCGTAGCAATAATACAGGTTATGTTCAGAATATTTTTAATTTAACTTACATATTACCTTTAGTTATGCCTAAAGTTCAAGCCACATGTCAGACACAGGCCACTTTAGGCATAACTAAAGGTAATATGTAAGTTAAATTAAAAATATTCTGAACATAACCTGTATTATTGCTACGGTGCGGATCCGGTGAGGACATGTGTGGCCAGACCCTAAAAAGTATCTTTGTTTTTGTTCGTATGGAGAAATTAGTTGACTCTCGTTACGCCTAAAAATAAGATATGGCTAAATATGATATATGAATAAAATCAGGTAAACATGTACAGGAAAAAAAAAGAAAAAATATTCCATCAATTCATAACACAGTTCCCACGCATGCACAGTACGCCTTTAATGACAGACGATAGTTTATAAGTAATAAGTATCACTCGACTTTCCGACATTGCTCGAGCGATATCCATGACAATACTTAACGAACTGGAGATTTCGGTTGCTGTTGAGTAGCCTCATGTGCGGACTCAAGTCACCATTCAGTCTGTAACTGGTGGGAAACCCAAGTTACCAACTGGTTTAGTTCATTTCCAGTATCCACGTGTGTATAGGGCCTAATACTATTGTTTATACTCTGGCATTGTAGCTTTCGTTATTCTGATTCCAACGACATGCATTACTTAAAATTAATATGTATTTTGAATTGTAACTATCTTCATGCTGAGGCACAGTGGGAAAATTTTGTCATTTAGCGGCCAAAAATCTATAACTCCAGACTAAATAACGATAATCGAATTATTTTTTCATTAAAGAGCATGGGATTCCCTTTACCAGTGAGAATAAAAAAAAAAAAAAAAATACCATTGCTCAAAGTATTTCAAATTAATTTTTAGTTTATTTATTAAATAAAATTCATTTGTCTAGATTTAAAATTTGCAATCTGCAAAATTGCTTTGCAATGAGCAAAGTTTGTGGTCTGCTTCGACAGCTTTCCTGTGCAGGAGTAGTTTTTAATTTAAGTGGTCTCTTGGCCACCGCCTTCGGAGTCGTCGGGGTGGGCTATAAGGGTTGTTTAAGTTTTTTAAATTGTCTGTCAGTGGGTTATTGTTGTAGACCAGTCTTTGCTGAAAGTTAATGTAGTTGTCTTTGGCTGTTACAAAAATTGTTAGAATGTTTAAGTCCGTATGTATAATGTCGTTGCTGACATAATATGGCGCGTCTACTATTTTTCTTAACAGGTTTTAAGGACTGAATTTGTTGGACGTTGGATTGATTGGAAGAACCCCACAGTTCTACACCGTAAGTCCATATCGGTTTTAAAAGAACTTTATACAAGGTTAGTTTGTTAGCTAGGGATAATTTTGAGCGTCTGTCAAGTAATCTAGATAAGAGTCCAAAGCGTCTATTTAATTCTTTTCGTTTGAGTCTGACGTGAGTTTTCCAAGTAAGTCGTTTGTACAGATATAGCCCTAAATATTTAATTTCATTTGATTCCGAAATTGGTTTTTTTTTTTTAAGAATATTTGGGGGCAAAGACCATGATTAAGTGTGAAGACTACATGCACACTCTTTTTCTCATTCATTTTAATTTTCCACCTAGCGGCCCAGTCAGCAATATCGTCTAGGTGGTTCTGGAGAGTTTTAAATGCAATAAAGGGATTTTTATCTGAACAAAGAATTGCTGTATCGTCAGCAAAAATGGCCAGAAGTGTATTTGCGTGTTCTGGTAGGTCTGACATATATATATTAAATAATATAGGACCCAGAACACTGCCCTGACGCACTCCTGCTTTAATAAATAGGCTTTATTTCAGAAATTTCAGTCCCTACTTTTACCGAAAAATGTCTATCTGTTAAATAAGAAAGTAAAGTTAAATAATAGGTTGGGGGGAGTAATATTTTAAGTTTGGAAAGCAATCCTTCATGCCAAACTTTATCAAACGCTTGACTAATCTATAGAAAAACACTGGGGCAATATTTTTTGGATTCCAAAGAGTTAGATATAAAATCTACCAAACGATGGCATTGTTGAACAGTTGAATGATGTTTTCTAAAACCGAATTGATGATTTGGAATATATTTAAAAATTTGAAGAGAATCGAAACGACGGAGAAGTATTTTTTCAAATAATTTAGAGAAAGAAGGAAGAAGGCTTATTGGACGGTAGGAATTTGGAAGATCAGGAGATTTGTTAGGTTTCAATACCATCACAACTTCTGAATATTAACACAGGCTTGGGAAATACGTGGTTTTCAAAATAGAATTATA
Source organism: Aelia acuminata (assembly GCA_911387785.2). NCBI lineage: Eukaryota > Metazoa > Arthropoda > Insecta > Hemiptera > Pentatomidae > Aelia > Aelia acuminata. Next base: position 173,946,568 of record OU426979.1, read on the forward strand.
TATATTTGTTAAAAAAAGGATTGCTTTCCAAGGTAAGTTTTAATTATAAAATTCGTAATTAGGTCGAATCCCGGGGCTTTATTATTAGGTATGTGAGCAATCAAGTCTTGAACTTCATAAGGGTGAATAAATTTTGGAGGTAATGTCATTGGTAAGGGCACATGCATTTATGTCATGCGGTTTAAAAGTATCCTCAAGGTGGTCAGCAAATAATTGTGCTTTTTGAGCATCTGACTAAGCCCAATGACCATCAGGATGCCTAAGAGGATGAGAGACATCACGATGTTGAAGGATTCGCTTGGTTATGCTCCAGAGAGGTTTCTCGGAGGTTGATAAACGACCGAGGAATTTGTCAAAATTTTCAGTCTGTTTGGTTAATTTCATCATGAAGTCTTCTCGTTAGCTGATTAAACTTATGTTTGTCTGATGGGTAGCGAGTTCTTTGCCATATTTTTCGAGCTTTTCGTTTTAGTAATATAAGGTGTCGCAATTCTGGTGATAGGTATCTATTAGGCAATGATTGTTGGTATTTTTATGAGGTAGTCTCAAAACCCATGCCGAATTTTGAATGGTCTGTGATAGGTGATTTAATCGTCTAAGTCTTCAGGTGTCCTTATTTTAGTACTGAATGATAATGAATTTTCAATGGATAATCAAAATTTATACCAGTCAATTTTCCCAGGTGTTAACGATGGAAGAGGAGGTTTGAGTAATGGTTCCGAGTCGATTGTCAGGAGAAGAGGGGAATGGTCCGAAGATAGATCAGTTAGGTTAGTAATAGAGCAATGTTGTATATTGATTCCCTTCGTAATAAAAAAATCTAATAAGTCAGGAATCCTGTTAAAATCCTTAGGCCAATATGTGGGCGAAGATGGCGACAATAATTTACAGTTCTGGGCTAGTATTGCATTGTGAAGGGCTCTACCCCTAGAATTGCTTATTCTACTGCCCCATATCTGGTTCTTAGCATTAAAATCCCCGCCATACAAAAATCTGTTGCCCACAGAATTTAAGAGAAGATCGAACGTCTGGAACGATAAATTCTTACCTGGAGGACAATATACAGCAGCAATGTTAAGATTAAAATCTAGTAATTAAAATCTAGTACATTTATCATTACTGAAGTACATTGGTAACTCTCAAAACTCGCAGCAGTATTGAAGTAGTGACTGAGTGAATTCTTAATAAGAACCAGAGTGCCTCCCTTAGCTGTATTCGAAGGGTGGTCAGTCTTATATGTCTATAAGATGGTAAATGGAATTTAGTGTTTCTAGTCAAATGAGTCTAAGTCAATAAAGCAACGTCTATGTCATTTTCAGAATGGAAAATTTCAAGTTCGTTTTTAAGGGTTACTACTCCATTAGCGTTCCAAAGAATTACTTTCAGTCCTTTCATTTGATAAGTGCTGGAATAACGTGCTGCACCAATTATTATGGATGTGTCATATGGTCTTATCATGGAGTGTGAGTAAGGGTCTGGCCCCACATGTCCGCACCGGATCCGCACCGTAGCAATAATACAGGTTATGTTCAGAATATTTTTAATTTAACTTACATATTACCTTTAGTTATGCCTAAAGTGGCCTGTGTCTGACATGTGTGGCTTGAACTTTAGGCATAACTAAAGATAATATGTAAGTTAAATTAAAAATATTCTGAACATAACCTGTATTATTGCTACGGTGCGGATCCGGTGCGGACATGTGTGGCCATCCCTTAAGTTGGTTGTGTAGTAACGTTCTGAATCTGAGTATAGTCCGACTGTAAATGTGGCTCAAGATTACCTTCTAAGTTTGGTGCAATATTTGAAGCTTCCTCATTTTCTTTTTTATGTCTCTTTCCCTGTTCATCATAAAATTCGAGACTTCTGCCCGGGGGGGGGGGTGGGGGGGGAGGGGCGCTGTCTAAGTTTCTTCAACTCATTGTGAACAGAGCATCCTCTATAGTTTGCTGGGTGCGGTTCGTTACAGTGAACACATTTAGGGGGCTTGTCCAGAGGTTTTTCGCAATTAGACGAAAGATGTTCACCAGCACACTTTACACTTTAAATAGCAATAAGACTTAGTATGCCCGTATGACTGGCAGCGTTTACATTGAACAATATCATTTCGTTTTCTGGGCTCTTCAACCTTGATTCTTTTATAGTACAAGTATTGCAGCGAGAATATTTGTGTACTCTAATCGTTTTTCACTAAATCAACAAAGAATATAGGCAAAGGTGCCTTTGTTCTTGTGTGAAGTATATTATGTACACCTAATACGTCATAAACTAATTCTTGTAATTCAGTTTTTATGAAATCAAATTCTATACTGTGATTTAAGTCCCTTATAACAACCCGAAAGGGTCGGTCCTCAGGAAGTTGGTAGGTATGGAACTCAGCCTTTCTTTCTCGGATGTACTTGGATATTTTCCTATAAGAGTCAGATGAGTTGGCCATAATAACGACATTTTTAGCTCCAGATTTCAAAATGAACCCATTAGAACCTATTATTTTACCGAGCTCATCGCAAGGTAATTTGAAGTTATTAACTGTTTTAACGTAAATCGGTGGAGGTTTCTGCGTTTCACCCTTAATATTATTATTATTAGTTGTAGATTCATTAATATTAGACTGGGGATCCACATCAGTCTGCAGAACATAGAACGGATTTAATGACTCGAAACTAACCTGCCTCTGTAGAGCAAAAGTAGCCGCTGCTGTTGGGGACACAGCCTTGCGGGGGGCACCTGATGCCACTCTCCTGAGATGCTAGGCCCAGCCTCTGGTCGCGGTTCTTCACTCTTCTTAATACCCTTGGTCTTAGAAGTTGTTATCTTCTTAATTGATCCAAATGGATTCTTAACCTTCATAACCTTTGATTGCTTGACCGAGTTTAATCTTGGACCTTTTATACCTAATTTATCCGCGATCATGATACGTTTATTGTATCACAATTTTGCGAAGAAACAATCGGTGAAACACCGGAAAAAGAACAACATTAATCCCCACTAAATTTCACAATGTTGCACTTAGTAGCGACCATATGATATGGATTATTTATGATATGGATTAAATTAATTTTAAAATCAATTCTTTCTTTACTTGAATTTAAATAAAATAGTTTGTTCGGCACAGGGTTATGGGTTATACGTTATGGGTTATACACCAACCAAACACTTGGATCGTTTCCTTGGTCCGTTTAGCCGAATGTCATGGGGCATTGTCATGGAGCAAGATCACTTTGTGTGTCCTTTCTTGATATTAGGGACTTTTTGGCGCAAATCTTTATTCAAATTTATCATCATATCACAGTTTCCCCAGGTTTCAGCAGCTCATAGTAGGTAACACCCATCTGATCACACCAGACACAGAGCATTTTCTTCCTCCCCAAGCGATGCCGATGGTTCACCAGGAGTTACCCAGGATTATTTACGCTTAGGATTCTCGAAGTAAATTCACTTTTCATCACCAGTCACAATTTGATGAAGAAATGACTTTTTTTCTGTACCTGGCGAGCAGCATTTGCCATGAGGTTTTTCGAGCTTCCTGCTGCCTGTCATTCAGTTGGTGAGGTACCCATTTTCCGACCTTCTGGATCTTTTCCATGCCTTTCAAACAAATGGAGACGGTGTCACACGTAATAATTGTCCAACAAACGATTCCGAATCAGCGTTTTCAAAGTTTTTTTTTGTGTTTTTCCACGGTCTTTGTTTCTTTTATCGAAATCAATCTTTAAATTTTTTGAACCAATCGAAACATTGAGATTTGCCTAGGGCATGCTCCCCGTAAGCTTCAACAAGTATCCTATGTGATAATGCTCCAATTTTTTTCAGAAGGAAACGGAAAATAAATGCTGTCCGCAAATCTTGATTTGTTGGCACAAAAGTCGACATGTTCAACGCCACTAAAAACACGGTTATAGAATGAAACTGATGTTGGTATAAATTGGATCTCTTTATTACATGTAGGCAAAAGCAGATAAGACCACTGACGGATTAGTTAGAAGATTATATTGACTGCTAACTCCTATCATTGGCGAATTCCGGTTTCATATTTACACACCTGGTATCTATTGAGCTTTCTGCTTATATACATGTCTTTTTAAGGCGTATGCTCCTATTGAAAGATTTTAAAGTAATTATTGTCTAAATAAGAAAAAATCCAAAAAGTTAAGTTAAAAATGCCATATTTTTTAGGAATTTTAACGGAATAAAATATTGTCAAATAATTCAACGTGAAATATGTTTTATGATTAAGTCTAATTCGAGGCCGAATATATAATGAATTTTCAAATATAGATATTTAAATCTTAAAATCGATATATCAACGATGGATCGCCTTTTGATCGATCTAATTATATTATGGTATTTTAGCACCCTTCACCCTCTACCAGTATGGAAAAAATCAGAACCAACTATTGCAGATAATAGAAGTTATATCAATTTAAGTACTTTCTTTTCATAAATTACATACTCAGCGTGGATGAATGAAGCATTTTTATCCAATAATTTTACAGCCATTCTTCTTATTTATAAAATATGTTTGGTCCATGAATATAAAAAATAAACCTCAATAGGGAAAAAAAAATTGAATTTTTTTTAAGCAAAATCTATGCTCATCTCTCTGATATATTATTTTTTTTTTCTATAGAGCCTTATCTTTTATAATATCGCACCGTAAATAAGAAGAATGGCTGAATTTTAATTGGAATAATAAAATTATTGGATAAAATGCGTTTTAATTTCATCCACGTTGAGTATGTAATTTATGAAAAGAAAGTATTTAAATTGATATAACTTCTATTATTGGCAATAGTTGGTTCTGATTTTTACAGTTCTGATGGCACAAAATTTAATCATCAAATTAATAAAGATCATAATTTAAATCAATAACACTTGATTGAGCATAGTTTCCCTAATCTGCTCCAATAGAAAACAATAAAAACCAACTTTTATACTAAATTTAACCAAAGGGACTATTATTTAATTTAAATTATACATTAAGAAATAAATTGAAATGGTTAAGGAAATAAATGATGGGAGTGAGTTAATGTAATACATTTTTATATGCCATCAACACACTTTACGACAGAGTGAATTGAAGGAATAAAATAAATATATAAAATTATATTGACCTTTTACAACTTAGTAGCAAAATTAATTATTTTTATTCTTCCATTTGCCAATTCTAGCGTTTGGAATTGAACTATAATTTTTATTGAACAAAATAAAAAGAATAATAAATTCTCTATCTTGTCAATCTATCTAACTTAAACTAATGCATTTTCATATTGTGAAAAGCCGATGCTCACAAGAGTCATAAAACTGTTAATAAATGTAATAAACACAAAAATAATAATAAATTGCTATATTTTCATACTATGGTGTAGATTATCATATAAATTGGAGTCACCTGTGGTGTAGTGGTTAGCATAGAAACCTACAATACTGAAGGTCGCGGGTTGGCGTCCCGAGGTGGCCCTAGGATTTTTTAATGGGAGTAAAAATTCCTTGTCTATGCCGTCTCTGGGATAGGACTTAAGATGGAGTTCCCGAGCCTGTACGATATCAGGTACTCGTTAAAGAATCCTATCCTAATTATACCTGGATAGTCAAAATTTAGGACTCCCACTGTAGCATCTTCGGATTAGCCTTAGTGGAATAAGGTGACGTTAAAACAACCATACAAACAAAATCATGTACATTATTTATCAATGCCTTTTTCTTTGTCAGTACGCTATAACTTTTTAAATACTTCATCAAATTTCATGAATGAGGCATCATTTTAAAGCTTTACTTAACTGCAACACCGGAAAAATATACAAAACACTCATTTCACCTTCGATTTCGAGTTATAAGCAAGTTAACAAAACCGAGTTTTTTTCTCGAAAAAATGGTCGTAGAGTTTATAACGAAAAAGAAACAAAAAAAAAAATTTCTTTTTATTTAATAATCGAAGAGGGCTTAATATATTTTTGTATATAATTAAAATATGTGTTGTTTTAAAAGCTTTGTATTAGTTTTTTGTTGATATAATAATTTTTTATTTAGCTATAAAAATAATTATGTTTTATTTTAAAAGAAGAGAAGGAACCAAAGTAATTAATTGAAAAACAGCTGTTAATAAGGCATTTGTTTTTTTGAACCAACAACGAAGAAAAAATATGAGAGATGTTCGCTAGCGTTCGACGAGTGATGATAAAATGAGACTGTTTTAGTGATTAACGTAGTTGTGGTCTATATCGCTAAATATCAGAGAATTGAAGAATAGTGGCGTTCACGGAAGATATTCTGGTGACGAGAATCGCCAAGCCGAGTGGCTGCTGGCAACAAAGCTACGAGAAGACAGGCGAATTAAGAGAACAGACTGGAGATATTTTTCTTTTAATTTCTTTGTTAAACCTTGCTTTTTTTTTTATTGTATAGTTATAAGTTTAAATTGTTTCTAGTTGTGTGAATAGATTATGATCAGGCCTGACTACAGAAATTGTGAGTAAATTTTATTTTTAATATCGTAGTGTAAATATAGTGTTAATTAAAAGTTTCTTTTATTTGAGTTTAATTTGTTTTGTTCTATTTCTTTTTAACTTACCATTAAGTAGTTCATAAGTGTAAATTGCAAATTGAATTTTATGTACAGCCCTCTCCGAGATTTTAAGGTAACCTTCACTTATTAAATTTAAATTATTTTTTTTTATTCGGATTCCTTTAGGTTTTCGCTATTTCCTTAAAATAAATAGCGTGGCGCCCCTTAATTTATTTTATTTTTTTAATCACTAGTCATTTAAGAACCCGCCCGTATCCACTGAGCTACCATTTATTTTTGTTGCGATTGTTTTATTTATTTATAACCAATTAATATTTTTTTTAACGTAACAAGGTTTCTAAGTGGTGCCAATCTTTTCAGGTTTTCGAGGAGAATATTTCCGGTCATATGATTTTTTTTTGGATTAACCTCTTCCTTTGTGAGTCGTAAGCGAAAATGGTGGCGGGGCATTCTGAAAGGTATCATTTTTTTCAGTTTGTCGAGACGAACATTTTTGGTTATATAAATATTTACGTTGTCGCAATCCTTTGCGAGTTACAAGCAAAAACATACGATGTCCGTGTAAAAAAAAAACCCACCAACAAACAATCACAGATTGCCATATCGTACCTTCAATCATGGTGTTCCAAGAGGTCCTGTAAATACGTAAATACTATGTAAATATGTAAATACCTTAAACTTATGTTTATGCATACAATTTAAACACATCTATTCTTTACTTCAACCCTAACCTGTGTCCATGACGCACTAAATATTCACTATACGGTGTGTACTTTAAGTAGGATTTAAGTAGGTTGCGAATGCTCTGCACGGGTCAGCTGGTATTTATTAAAATATGGTGTTGTATTAAAAAATTTAATCAGAGGAATCAATTTTCATTGTATTTTCTACAGAAACATTATTATTATAAACATTATTGTGGATACTTTCCCTTTTTAATTAAAAAATAAACTTTTTCTCTATAATATCTTCACACACCTTGATCTTCACATACATATTAAAAAACTTTCCTATGTTTATGAAAACCTCGCCAAATAAATTATCCCGAAATTTGAAATGAAAGAAAGAGAAATTTAATCACAAATTCGTCAACTACTTAAATCTCTATATATATAAGAGGCTTTGTCCTGACTGACAGAATCAACGCAGAGCAAAAACTACCTATGATAGAAACTTGAAGTTCGAAATTTAGATTTTAAGCGCGATGTAGGTAACCACTAAGAAAGGAATTTCGAAAATGTAACTCCTAAGGGGCTTAAATGGCGAAATTTTCGTTCAACTCCAACGGAAATCTATTTTTGAGATTTTAAACCATATGTTTTTTATTTGAATATCAATTTAACGTTACAATATTATTAAAATAGACATTCACATAAAATATAGCTCCTGATTATTTAAATATTAGTGGTAATCTCTCTATATATAAGCGGCTTTGTCCAGACTGACAGAATCAACACAGAGCAAAAACTACCTATGAGAGAAACTTGAAGTTCGGAATTTAGATTTTAAGCGCGATGTAGGTAACCACTAAGAAAGGAATTTCAAAAATGTAACCCCTAAGGGGCTTAAATGGCGAAATTGTCGTTTAACTCTAACGGATTATATGTACTAAGGTCCATGCGAATATTCCCATTAAAATTAAACTCAAGGATATCATGTATCGGTACCCAGAGAAGCTATAATCAATTTTTCCAAAAAATAAATTTCTCTTTAAGGTTCTTTAGGAGGGGAAAAACCCCCAATTTTTTTCGTTCTTTTCTAATTACTCGAAAATCATTTGAATAGGATGAAAATAAATAAACCCATTTTCAGTCATAGAAATTGCTTTTATTGTGTACTGAGTAGAGGACGTTTCAGACATTTTTTCCATATTCATCACCTTCAATTCAATATACAGTGCTTTGAAAAATAATGTTACAGGAATCTAAATTAAAAAATGTGACAATTTTTTTATTATTATAACTTGATTACACATACCTAATATATTTATTAATTCTATAAACAAATCATAGATTTAGAATTAATATATTATCCTTTAATTAATTATTTGCTTTTAGATTATTTTTTAATGTACTGTATGTTTGCTGAAGGTGGTCACTATTGGCAAAATGTTCGAAACGTTCACTGTTCAGTAGGCAATAAAAGCAATTTTTAGACGATAGGTTAATTTAACTTTCAATTAAATAAATTATATTCTATTTTAAATAGTATCTGTACATAGTATATATACATAGGCAATAGTATATCTATGTATATCTATATATAAAAGAGGCTTTGTCCTGACTGACAGAATCAACGCAGAGCAAAAACTACTAATGATAGAAACTTGAAGTTCGGAATTTAGATTTTAAACGCGATGTAGGTAACCACTAAGAAAGGAATTTCAAAAATGTAACTCCTAAGGGGCTCAAATGGCGAAATTTTCGTTTAATTCTAACGGAAATCTATTTTTGAGATTTTAAACCATATGTTTTTTATTTGAATATCAATTTAACGTTCCAATATTATTAAAATAGACATTCACATAAAATATAGCTACTGACTATTTAAATATTAGTGGTAATCTCTCTATATATAAGCGGTTTTGTCCTGACTGACAGAATCAACACAGAGCAAAAACTACTAATGATAGAAACTTGAAGTTCGGAATTTAGATTTTAAACGCGGTGTAGGTACCCACTAAGAAAGGAATTTCAAAAATGTAACCCCTAAGGGGCTTAATTGGCGAAATTGTCGTTTAACTCTAATGGACATCTTTTTTTGCACTTCCAGAAAAAAATATCTAATTTGGACTCATTTTAAAGATACGAGTTTAACTCGAAAGCCCCGGTGCGTGGCGTCGAAAACCATGTTTTAAAGCCGAAAAATGAAGCGTTCACGACGAGTAAGCAATTTTTTATTTCGGCGTTTTTAGTGACCTCTCTCCATTGCGCGTCTCCCTCTCATCTACCGAGCCGGCAGCTTCCAACTACCGGAAGATCCAAACCCTGTTATGTTGTTAATATATAACATATGTTGTCAATATATAACATATTATATTAAATCAATACCAACATAATGACAGAATTGATTTTAAAGGCTCGCGGGCAAAGCCGCGACGGGGAATGCTAGTTATATAACAAATAAACTGCTACTAATTAATATAAAGTTATTCGATAACCATACCAATCATATGGCTTAAAAATTACATTTACATAACTAGATTCATTATACATTAACATTCTATCGAAATAAAAACAAGAAAATTCCCCCCAAAAATGATCTTCAATGCAATATAATAAAAAGTGTTTTAATAACTCTGGATCGATCTTGGATCCCCCTTCTTTCCTATGGCCCGGGAAAAAACTCATTATAGCCGAAAAGGCGAGGCAGAGAAGTAGGAATAAATTTAATAAAAAAAAAAAAATAAAAAAAAAATAGAAAGTGCTCTCAGGTAATATTGACTACAGTAAAATTATGCTTAAATACATTTTATCTAAAAGATAAGACAAAATTTAATTCCTATATATACATATGTGTATATGTATATATGTATTTGAGTGTATATAAATTTATTGTAATTGTGTATATGTAATTTATTGTAATAATGTATGTATATTAAACTGTTACTATTACATACCTAATACTGTGCAACATATAAAAGTATTCAGTTTTATCAGAAGGGGGAAAATTATTTAAGTATATTTTAATATTAAGTATATACGACAAAATTTAATTCTTAGGTATACACATTTGTATGTATGTATGTATTCGAGTGTATATGTATATAATTTATTGTAATAATGTATGTATATTAAAATGTTACTATTACATACCTAATACTGTGCAACATAAAAATGTATATATTTTTATCAGAAGGGGAAAAATACGTAAATAAATAAAATTGTAAATAAATATATTCTACTTTTCATACAGAATGAGATGATGCCATAAATTTTACAGAGATAATTTTCGATCACGGTAAAATAAATTCTTAAACATGAAAACATTTACGATAGGTTAAATAATGGTCAGGATTTTCAGTTTACAATGATATTTATTATGGTAAGCCAACGTTTCGATCCAGCTTGTGGATCTTCATCAGGGCTACTGAGTCCAGGTGGATACTAAGACTCTTAGTATCCACCTGGACTCAGTAGCCCTGATGAAGATCCACAAGCTGGATCGAAACGTTGGCTTACCATAATAAATATCATTGTAAACTGAAAATCCTGACCATTATTTAACCTATCGTAATTGAAGAACAGTTGACCATCTCTCATCTCTACTAATGAAAACATTTACTTTTTAAGTAGTAAAACGGTTATCAAAAAATGCATTGAGTTAAAATCTCTCTCCAACCCGCCTAATCAACTATATATCAATAAAAAGGGGATGAAAATCTCTATCTAATGATGAAATTATATTAATGGGTTATTTGGTTGCAAGAGTTTTGTTTAGATTTACATCCAATACAATGAAATTAAATTGTTGTTCATAAAATAAATATAGATAAAATGATTATAAGACTATAAAAAACATTTTATAAAAAAAAAATTGAACTGACTTCGAAAGTAACCTGTAAAAATAAATGCACAAAAAATATGAAATAATAATCTTTTGATTTTTGTGTCCCAACGAAATCTTTAATTATTGGGAAAATATAAAACATAACCATTATTTATTCCACCTCTATTTGATGGGTGCGACCATTACAAAAAAAAAGTTAACAATAGCTAGTAGGTATGTTCCAACAAGCACTTCAAACTGAATGGCACCATACAGACTGCGCATGTCCATCCCTCACTTTTTCTATTCTAATTCTGATTGGTGGGTTTTGGAAAAAACTAAACACTCCATAAATCGAATGTGAAAATTAACCAATCTGATTTATCATCAATAGTGTGTGGGAATTACATGCACAGTCTGTTAGTTGTCAATCTATTTTAGGTGCTTGTTACAACAAACCTTTTATAATATTAGAACTACTTCAGTGGTCTCCCTGGAAACCAGGCACATTTATGTTTTACATGAATACTGTTATCTTCTCTGGGTAGGTTTACATACATACAACATACAAGTTCAAATGACTAATATACTGAAACTACTCGTGGAAATTCGGCAATTATCAATTATCAAAATCTGAGGGGAGGGTATAATAGGGGATATAATCACCAGCAGATCCCAAAAAATTCTAAATGGGGGCGCACTTTTTTTTTTTTTTTTTTTATTACTGCATGGTTACTTTGTATATTTCTATCAAATGTTTAAATAAAATCCTTTTTTTCGTTTAAGGATTTCAAAAAATTACTTTATAAAAAAATAGTAATAGTTGATTGAGTGAACACCAACCTCACAGGAAGGGTGCGCGCCCCTTCCCTGAATATGCCACTGTGATCCTCTCACTTCCGTCTCGCCTACCCCTCGGGCGTTTACCAGTCGGCCCCGTGCTTATTATTCTTTTAAGCACTCTTTCATCACCGATTTTTCCAATTTTACAAGCCCATTTTATTTGCCACCTCAATTATATTTACCGGATCCATTTCGCTCAGTTCATCGTTGTGTAAACTCTTAAATTTTTCGGTTGATTCGTCCCTATTCGGTCCAAATATTTTACACAATACCTTATTTTCAAAAACCCTCAGCCTGTGCTCATCCCTCAATGTTAGCGCCCATGTTTCACATCCGTAAAGAACCGTAGAAAGATTATTGTTTTGTACATTTATGTTTGGATACAAAATCGTATTTAAATTATGGATAAAATAGTTTCTAAAAGTGGGTTTAATATTTTATAACTCCGTCTGAATGGATTAAACTAACTATGATACGGCTAAAATGATTTTTTTTTTTTTTACTTTCACTTACCTATATATGAAATATATAGTAAGTGGAAGTATTGCGATCGTGAAAAATTTCGACTTCCGGTTTTCAACGGAAATACACGTTTTGGGGTCCACTCAGTCCAAATGACCAAGTCCCGCGAAATGGTCTGTGTGTGTGAACAGACTTGCTCAAAAACTATAAATCGCTCGAACCTCAAATTGGGTACTTGGTGTATAAATATGCAGCAAAAATTTCATCGAAATTCCTCAAAGAGAGGGGGTACTTTATTTAATAACTTTTAAGTTTTTTTCGATTTCCTCAAAAACGGCTCAAACGATTTTGTTTAAACTGAGTATTTGATGTACTAATATGCCTGAGATATGACTGTAAAAATTTCATCAAAATGGATTAACCGAAGGGGGGACTTTACTTAATTTATACCTTTCTTTCGACTATCTCAAAAATGGCTTTAATGATTTTGATATAATTCGCCATGTTTAATGAAAATAAGGTGTACTTAAATATTAGGCAAGTTTTATCGTTATTAAAATGTTCTGAGGGGGCTTAAATGGGGAAGGGGTCTTTTTACTTTCACTTACCTATATATGAAATATATAGTAAGTGGAAGTATTGCGATCGTGAAAAATTTCGACTTCTGGTTTTCAACGGAAATACACGTTTTGGGACCCCCTGAGTCAAAATAACCAAGTACCGCGAAATAGTCTGTGTGTGTGTGTGTGTATGTGTGTGTGTGTGTGTGTGTGTGTGTGTGTGTGTGTGTGTGTGTGTGTGTGTGTGTGTGTGTGTGTGTGTGTGTGTGTGTGTGTGTGTGTGTGTGTGTGTGTGTGTGTGTGTGTGTGTGTGTGTGTGTGTGTGTGTGTGTGTGTGTGTGTGTGTGTGTGTGTGTGTGTGTGTGTGTGTGTGTGTGTGTGTGTGTGTGTGAACGGACTAGCTCAAAAACTATAAACCGTGGGATCCTGAAATTGAGTATTTAGTGTATGTATATGCCCGCGATGTGACAGCCAACATTTCATCAAAATTGGTCAAACGGAGGGGGCACTTAATTTTATACCTTTTTTCCAATTTTTACCTTTTTTTCGATTATCTCAAAAACGGCTTTAATGATTTTGATCAAATTCGTCATGAATGGATGTGTGTGTGTGTGTGTGTGTGTGTGTGTGTGTGTGTGTGTGTGTGTGTGTGTGTGTGTGTGTGTGAACGGACTAGCTCAAAAACTATAAACCGTGGGAACCTGAAATTGAGTATTTAGTGTATGTATATGCCCGCGATGTGACAGCCAACATTTCATCAAAATTGGTCAAACGGAGGGGGCACTTAATTTTATACCTTTTTTCCAATTTTTACCTTTTTTTCGATTATCTCAAAAACGGCTTTAATGGTTTTGATCAAATTCGTCATGTTTAATAAAAATTAGGTATTCAATAATATCAGGTAAGTTTTATCAGTATTAAAATTTTCTGAGAGGGCTTAAATGGGGAAGGGTCCTTTTTTGTTTTCCTATAAAGTACCTTTGTTTTAGTTTATATTGAGAAATTAACTGTCTCTCATCACGACTAAAAATAAGAAATGGCTAAATATGATATATGAAGAAAATCAAGTAAACATATACAGGAGAAAAAAATAAAAAAATTCCGTCAACTCATAAAACACCTTGAGCTCACGCATGCGCCGTACGCCTTTAATGACAAACCAATGCGTTATAATTAAAGATGTTCTGTTCATTTAATGAAAATTATTTGTTTCATCGGAATTAAATGAAATATTCAACAAGTACATAGAGAATTATAAAATCAGACGACTTGGAGTATCATGCTTGCATTGCCGAATTATCACAAGTAAAATCTTTTAGAAATTAGTTTTTTTTTTTGTTTTTTTTTGAGCAAATGGAAACAAAAATAAGAAATGAAAGTGGAAAAATTTATAACTTTGAGAAGTGGCAATTAACAAAATACATTAATTTCTAATCTAAGTAAGTTGGTAAGTGAAAGTTGTGTGTTGCGCGCACGCACCAGATTTTTTGTTTTCCTGTAAAGTACACTTGTTTTTGTTTATATGGAAAAAATAACTGCCTCTCATTACGCCTAAAAATAAGAAATGGCTAAATATGAGATATGATAAAAATAAAGAAAACATAAAGAGGAGAAAAAAAGAAAAATATTCAGTCAACTCATAAAAATCGTTGAGCCCATGCATGCGGAGTACGCCTTTAATGACAGACCATTGTTCATAATTAAAACCGTTCTGTTCATTTGAGAAGTGGCAATTAACAAAACGGATTAATTTCTAATCTAAGTAAGTTGGTAAGTGAATGTTCAGGCAAGTTAGGTTTTAATAATAAAAACCTTTCGCTTCCCTGATGAAGAAAGTATGGCCGGTGCTCAATGCTCTTAGTTTTGTTGATTAATGTATTAAAAGTTTTATATAATAAAAGAATAACATGGAAGATATTTAACACAAAGTTTACCTTTGTAATTTAGAAAATAATAGCATAATAAAAAAGGAGAACAAATTAATATGAATGAAAGGAAATAAAGAAAATTCTCTGATATTTTAAAGCTTAAACAATAATTTATTAAATACAAATAATTTATTAAACAAGATTGAAACTAAAATAATTGAATGAAAATGAAAGACAACTTATAAACTATTATAGACAAAAATTATGTTTTAATCGAATGGCCATTAATGAACTATAGAGTAATAAACAAATGATTAATAACTATAATACAAGGATATGTATAATAACTGAATTTAGCAATTTGATATAATGTTAAAAGGTAAAGTTCAATGTTCAGAAAATGTTATTTAAAATTGAAGATTAAACACAATGTAATGTTCATACATTATTAAAAAAAATAATGTTTGAAGTATTTTACTTTAAAGGTCCATCCCGCTGGGAACTTAATCTTCCTCTTCGCTCGTCTTCTAAAAGAATGTCTGCAAATGTGCTCAATACACAACTGAACACCCTGGGTGAACGAGAATGTAATAAATGTTTTTAAAGAATGTTTAAAGCGTGAGGAGTAATGCTTACTCGGCTGGCGAGAATCAACAGCTGACTGACTTGAAGCGTCTTTTGTTTGTCTCAGAGCGTCTTCGACCAATCACAGACGCCCACGCACATAACAATAAACTAATGCTAATTAAATACTTAAATACTCGATTGGTATGATATTCAATGTTAAATTTGATTAATAAATTAACGACGATATATTAATTACTTAATTTACAACTTATTAATTATTGAATTTAGAATTAATTTAAAAATGCTGAACCAAAAATTAAACTAAAGAATTATATAAAATGACAAATGGGTTCCCTGAACAGTGAAAGGTGTGTGTTGCGTGCACGCACCAGATTTTTTTTTTTAGTTGGAAGATCACATTAGGTAATAGTAAATTCCTTTTTATTATTTATTGAACATCCTCTAATCTATTGAATATTCAACTAGTCGAGTTTTTATTCCTCCCAGGTCGAGCTATTATTTATAGACATACGTCAGCTTGGACTTACAGATGACAGAGAGGGCTGGCCAGTCGCTCGCTTAAATCATTGAATAGTTTACAACGGCAGTCCATTTGTCACTAGTCTTGTGGGACATTGTCCATCTGGGACCTTTTGTCGGTCGGTCAGGATATAGAAAGGTATCAGCCTTCCTATATTCTGAATTCCTATATTCTCCCCGCTTGGTTCTCCACCAAGTCGATGGAAAACCAAGAGGGGAGGGAGTTTTTCGTTAAGTAACTTTGAGGGAAAAAAGAATATTTGAAAATGTTTTTCAGGATACCAATGTTCTTATAAATGTTAGAATATTAAATATCAGATATAGTTTATTTGTCAAATCGTAAAATATACCACAACGCGAATCAACAACATTAAATCTACCGAAATTTGATAATTATTTCTACCAAAACGGGTCAAATGATCCTTGTTTCAAAATATTAGTAAGGAAATAATAGTTAGTTAATTTTCTAATTTGAAAAAAATCACCTTGTTAATTTATTAAATAGAAAAAAACATAAAAACCTCATTGGAACATAAATCATTTGTATACACAGGGACAGGGTGTCCCGAATTTAAATGGCAAAACTTTAGGAACTTATAGGGGACCAAAAAACTAAGACAAAAAGTCCTTTAGAGATTTGCTCGTTTTTGCTTAGTTTTAGAGAAAATCGCAAAAAAAGGAACAAAACAAGTTTTAATTTTTACACTTATTTATTTACATTTATATTTATGTTATGTTCTTTATAATGTAAATATTGCTCAAAATGTTGTCCTCTTGCACAGATGCAAGCATTACATCTAGCACTCATTTGATAAATTGCAGCTAAACATAAAAAAGCACTGCATCTATGATTCGGTCTCTTAATTGCTCTCTTGAGTTGATTGACACCGAATAAACTTCCTGCTTCAAGGTCCCCCATACGAAGAAATCCATGGGTGTCATATCAGGTGATCTGGGTGGCCAAGGTACTACTCCTCCACGTCCAATCCATGGTTTTGGATAATTTATATCCAGCCAAGCTCGAGCAGCTCTGCTATAATGAACCGGACATCCAACGAGTTGGAACCACATTTCAATCCGCTGTTGTAAGGGAATGTCATCTATATAATTAGAAAAGTCGTTCTCCAAAAAATGTGTAAATGTGATTCCATTCAATCTTTCAGGTATCTATTCCTAATGCAGCAGATGCTAGTCTCAGGATTGTTATCGAAGTGGCGTTGGACACAATTTCTTCTCCGATAATCTGCTCTAATTGCTGCCTGGAATTGGTCGCCTTCATTACGTAATAAGAATGACCCAGTCTCTCGTACTCTATTAAAAGTTAACGAAAAGACTCGTCGATTTGGAATTCGGCGCGCATACTGCCGCACCGCTTCTAAAGCATTACCGTTACAGAAACCATACACAAAAATCATATCAGCATATTCAACATTAGAATACGTACGCGGCATTGTGGCTGATGCTATTCACACAAAAATATCTGAGTAACTGACTGAACTTACCCATATATGAAAAATATACTAAGTGGAAGTATTGCGATCGTGAAAAATTTCGCCTTCCGGTTTTCAACGGAAATACACGTTTTGGGGTCCCCTGAGTCCAATTAACCAAGTCCCGCGAAATGGTCTGTGTGTGTGTGTGTGTGTGTGTGTGTGTGTGTGTGTGTGTGTGTGTGTGTGTGTGTGTGTGTGTGTGTGTGTGTGTGTGTGTGTGTGTGTGTGTGTGTGTGTGTGTGTGTGTGTGTGTGTGTGTGTGTGTGTGTGTGTGTGTGTGTGTGTGTGTGTGTGTGTGTTTGTGTGTGTGAACAGACTAGCACAAAAACTATAAACCGTGCGAATCTGAGTGTAGGTATATGCCGTGTAGGTATACATTTAGCTCCATCATCATTTGTCTTTACATAAAATTGTTATATAGATGGAAAAAGTAAATGTTTTTTTTGTTATATATGAAAATATATCTGTCTTTTCTTCATTGTACATGATCAACTTATTATAAACACTTACGGCTCTGGACTTTTTCATTGTCTCTGATCTAACTAACTATCTCGCTTCTTTTCTAATCTAATCTAACGAAAAGAAGCTATTCAAAGATCAACATAGATCTTTAGATAAATCTATCTGTATTCTATAGATCAAAAAAGCAAATGTTTTTTTTTTTTTTTGGCCATGCAGGGTTTCCCCAGATTTTGGAAGGAAAACAATTGTTTGTTTGTTTGTTTGATTAACGTCCATTTTTATGCTGCTTAGGCTAATCGGACGACGCTACAGTGGGGGTCCTAAATTTTGCCTATCCAGGTATAATTAGGAAAGGGATCTTTAACGAGTACCTGACATCGTACAGGCTCGGGACCTCCATTTTACGTCCTATCCGAGGGACGGCATAGCTAAGGATTTTTTACTCCCTTTAAAAAATCCTAGGGCCACCGCTGGAATTGAACCCGAGACCTTTAGTATTGTAGGTTGCCATGCTAACCACAACACCACAGGTGACCTCAAGGAAAACGATTGTAAAAAGACATATATTTTGGAAATTACTGCACAAGACACTTTCAATCTTATGTGAATTATATAATAAATGAAAAACAACTGAAAGTAAATATATATATATATATATATATATATATATATATATATATATATATATATATATATATATATATATATATATATATATATATATATAAGGTTGAAATGGACAAGATTCAAATTTATGGTTGTTTAAGATATTCTCTTTAGGAGGAGATATTACCTTATAACAATTAATTAATAACGGGCATTATGGAGTGGACTGTAATAACTGAAAACTATTTGTGATAATAACTGAATATAATATGCTATGGTTACATGTGAAGAAAATTAGGGGGGTTTTGCGAAATTCAGGATACATTTGATATTAGGGGGTTAATTAAATTTAGATACAGTAAACCCTCGATATAGCGAACTGGTGGGGGGTTTGATTTTCATAGTTCGCTATAACGAGATTCGTTATAACCAAGGGTTCTTTTTTTATATATCCTTTTTAGCCAATGGCCGCACTAATTTGATCATATTTAGAAGGAAATTCATTCATTAGATCAAGTTAAATTAAATGGCATGTATGTAATTAATTTTTAGATAAACTACATATTAATTATCAATTATTTACCAGCCAAGTTCACTTGAGAGGTCTTTAGCCTTAGCTTTAATAAGACGGTCTAAGATTGGTATATGAGATCTCATTTGTTTAAAGCAATTTATCATTTTTTTTTCAAATATTCATGAGCGGCAGTGCGCAGTCGTTTATTTGATGCTGAAGTTAATCCTTGGGCTGCGGTTGAATCTATTATATCTTTTTTTTATAATGGTTGACAATGTTCATTTTGGAATTCCATATTTTTCTGCGATGGATTTCTTACTTAGAATTCCCGATTCAATATCCTGGAGAATTTTTAATTTTTCCTCGATTGATAAGGATTTAGGTTTGTGACACGCGTTTACCAACGAACTCATTGTTTATTTTAAAAAACACTATAAACGACTACAGAACACTGATTCGAATAATACAGAAGTCGAAATAGAACTGAGCTAGTTTTGAGAAAAAATGCAATGGAATTAGAGAGAGGTATTAGTTAAGAATAAAAAAACACCTCGATTTTAGAAACTGGAGCTACTTCGTCTTCCCGCACACCTTCTACGTAATACAGTAAAAAAAAAAAATAATAATAATAAATATTCTAGCAGTTCGTTATAACAGAATATATTAATTCTCAGGCATCAAATTTAGTTCGTAGTTCGCACTAACCGAGGGATTTCGCTATAACGAGGGGTTCAGCAGAAATATAACGGTAATTTTGGGGGATAGTATTTTGGTTCGCTATATCGAGGTGTTGGTTATATCCGAGTTCGTAATAATGAGGGTTTACTGTATAGACTATTGCATTTTTGTAAATATGTGAACTGATAGATCTATGCTAAGGTTGAATTTAATTAAGCTGTTTTACTTATCTGGTGGTGCTTCTTCTTATATTAACTACCCTGTTTTCTTCTCCATTTCTCTCCCCCTTCTGGTTCCAGGTGGGTCAGTGAAGTCTTGTGATTACTCAAAAATTTTGATTAAATTTATGATAGGCAATAAAAAATCAACTTGGTTCGGCGGAACATGAGGTGCCTTATTTTTTGAAAGGCTCTTAATCCCCTTGTCAACTCCTGTAGACTTTTCTTCTTCTTGCCGCCGCAAGGTCGCAGCACCTCTGGAACAGTGCCGTGTCCGCTTACGAATGATTAATTGTTTAGGAGACATTCCTAAACAATAATTCTTAATTCAAATCTTCTATAGGTTCTTTGACAACTACAGGCCAAAAAAATTTTTATGCCAAAACAGCTTTGGTTACAGGAAGAAAAGTTTTAAATGTCCTAGATTTATCGTGTTTCTCCTGACAACGATTATTTGAATGGTCTATAAAAGCCGATGGATCAGCTGGGGTTGTCTTGTCTTGAATTAGATGTCTTGGCATGTTAAGAGTTAAAAAAATAGAATAAAACGAAAATATTTTTTCGGATGTGTCTGGTTCATCATCATCATCATCATCATCATCAAACAACTAATTCAATCATCTTATCAGAGCCCCCTCCTTGCACAGTCATTTCCTTTTCCCAGATTCACCTAATCGACTGAATTTAACAGTCAGTATCCCCCACTATTGATATAACTGACAGTATCCCAACTTACTTAGATTGGAAATTGATGTGTTTTGTTAATTGGCACTTCTCAAAGTCACACATTTTGCCACATTTATTTCTTATTTTTGTTTTCATTTGCTCTATAAAAAACACTATAAAAACGATTTAACGATTTTGACAAAACTGAGTATTTGATCTATTTATATGCCCGAGATATGACTGTAAAAATAGATCAAATACTCAGTTTTGTCAAAATCGTTAAAAGCCATTTTTGAGTAAATAAAAAAAAAAAAAAAAACACGTGAAAATGATACAAAATTTAATAAGTAAAGTCCCCCCTCCGGTTGATCAATTTTGATGAAATTTTTACAGTCATATCTCGGGCATATAAATAGATCAAATACTCAGTTTTGTCAAAATCGTTAAAGCCATTTTTGAGTAAATAAAATAAACACGTGAAAATGATACAAAATTTATTAAGTAAAGTGCCCCGTCCGTTTGATCAATTTCGATGAAATGTTGGCTATCACATCTTCGGCATATACATACATCAAATACCCAGTTTGATCAAAATCGTTAAATCCGTTTTTGAGTAAATAAAAAAAAACACGTGAAAATGGTACAAAATTTATTAAGTAAAGTGCCCCGTCCGTTTGATCAATTTTGATGAAACTTTTACAGTCATATCTCGGGCATATAAATAGATCAAATACTCAGTTTTGTCAAAATCGTTAAAGCCATTTTTGAGTAAATAAAAAAAACACGTGAAAATGGTACACAATTTATTAAGTAAAGTGCCCCGTCCGTTTGATCAATTTTGATGAAACTTTTACAGTCATATCTTGGGCATATAAATAGATCAAATACTCAGTTTTGTCAAAATCGTTAAAGCCATTTTTGAGTAAATAAAAAAAACACGTGAAAATGGTACACAATATATTAAGTAAAGTCCCCCCCTCCGGTTGATCAATTTTGATGAAATTTTTAGTCATATCTCGGGCATATAAATAGATCAAATACTCAGTTTAATCAAAATCGTTTAATCAAAGAGAACCTAAAAAGTTATAAAATAAAGTATCCCCTCCATTTGACCAATTTTGATGAAATTTTTCCTGTCACATCTTCGGCATATACATACATCAAATACCCAGTTCGATCAAAATCGTTAAAGCCGTTTTTGAGTAAATAAAAAAACACGTGAAAATGGTACAAAATTTACTAAGTAAAGTCCCCCCCCCCCTCCGGTTGATCAATTTTGATGAAATTTGTACAGTCATATCTCGAGCATATAAATAGATCAAATACTCAGTTTAATTAAAATCGTTAGAGCCGTTTATGAGAAAGTCGTAAAAAACGTAAAAAGTTATAAAATAAAGTACCCCCTCCATTTGACCAATTTCAATGAAATTTTTGCTGTCACATCACGGGCATATATATAGACTAAATACCTACATTCAGGTTTGTACGGTTTATAGTTTTTGAGCTAGTCTGTTCACACACACACACACACACACACACACACACACACACACACACACACACACACACACACACACACACACACACACACAGACCATTTCGCGGGACTTGGTTATTTGGACTCATGGGACCCCAAATCGTGTATTTCCGTTGAAAACCGGAAGTCGAAATTTTTCACGATCGCAATACTTCCACTTATTATATATTTCATATATAGGTAAGTGAAAGTAAAAATACTTTTGAACCGTAAGCTTAAACTACAAGACCGATTTTGATAAAATTTGGCTCCGATGAGTAGTTTTTTCCAACGTACAAGATAGGATAGTTTTTATCTCGATTATTGGCCTCAATATTTCCATTATTGCTAATTAAATGCTTATTATACTACAATTGAGTGTGATGTAAGTTCTATAAATTTCCAACAGATGGTGTAAGTTGAGTTATTGACATTTTCTTTTCGATATTTAGGGAGGTTAAGCATAAATCTATTTTTTCCGACTTGGACTAGGAATATCTGTATTTTTCTCACGGCAAATTATGTGTCGCCTTTTCACGTGTGGGCAAAACATCGAATGGATTTGTTTTAGCAAAAGACAGGTTAATCAAAATCATTGTGCACCTATTGCATAACCTCCAGATACGACATCTCATATCATCATGTGTTATATTCTAAATTTAAATAATATGTATTATGGCAAAAGATTAATTTGGTACATTTTTGCTAACTGTCTATTTTGATTGTACCAAACCCTGTTCCAAATATATCCCTTATTAGTTCTTTTTACATGTATCATTCATTGACACATTATGTTCAAATATACGATATAAACAATATTGGGTTGATGCAAAATTAATGCAGTTTTTTAATATTCATTGAAAATAGGCCATATCTTTACTTAAACTATATATATTTAATCAAAATAATTTCCATCTGAATCAATGCACTTTTGCCAACGTTCAATAAGCTTTCTTATTCCACCAGAAAAAAAATCTGAATCCCTGGACTCAATGAAGTCACGAAAAGAATTTTCAATTTCATCCTGGTTTTGAAAATTTTTCTCCCTTAAAAAGTTATCCAGATGCCTGAAAAAGTGGAAGTCTCCTACAGACTTCCTGGTGAATAAGGTGGGTGTGGGAGAACTTCGTAGCCCAACTCGAGCAGTCGTCGTAGCGTTGATTGAGGGACGTGTGGTCTGGCGTTATCATGGAGAAAGATAGGTCCCTTACGATTCATCAATGCAGGGCAAAGACGTTGTAATTTTTGATTCATGTTGTCAATTTCTTGGTAGTACTTGTCAGCAGTTATAGTCTCACCTCGATTGAGAAACCTGTAGTGGATAACACCAGCAGTATACCACCAAACTGTGACCATAACTTTTTTTGGTTGCAGGTTGGGCTTCGGGAAAGGTTTTGGTTGTTCATCTTTGCCCAGCCATTGGCTACAACGCCTTCTGTTGTCGTATAAGATCTATTTTTCATCGCGCATTTTTCACAATGCGAGGAGAAATGGATCATTTTTATTGCGTGTCACAAGCATGGAACAGATTTCAAAGCGGCGATTTTTTTGGTGGTCGTTTAATTGGTGTGGCACCCACTTGGCCAACTTTTTTACCTTACCAATTGCTTCCAAGCGGCGTACAACTGTGGATTGGTTCACGGCGAGTTCTACCACTATTTCTCGGGTGGTTTTGGATGGGTCTTCTTCCACTATTGACCTCAGCTGGTCGTTTTCAAGAGCAAAATGACGGCCCCGACCTTCCTTGTCTTCGAGGTCGAAATCTCCACTGCGAAACTTCTGGAACCAACGCTGCACCGTGCACTCGTTAATAGCCCCCTGACCCAACACTTCATTAATATTACGAGCCGTTTGCGCAGCGCTGCGCCCTAATTTAAATTCGTAAAAATAAATTTGACGAAAATCGTACTTCGACATTTTCGATTTAAGACCTTTGAACACACTGAACAAAACGATTATACTGATAAAATTCATGGTGAAAGAGAGGGTATTAGATAAGGTTTGTTTTGGTATAATAATGATCAATTTGCTTTGTTTACACAATTGGAATTAAGATATCGCAATAGAGGAAACCTGCATTAAATTTGCATCAACCCAATAAAAACTTCAACCCTTCTAAATTCATTACCAAACAATTTTAAATCTGGCGTAAAGATCTATTTTGAATCCCGTTGGTTTTTAGATTAGCTGAAACATTTTTATCTTTATCAGGGAATTTGGATATGACTATAAAAAAGAATAGGATGTAATTAATTCAATGCATTATAGCTAATCAGTCTGCTCGTATAACTATTATACCATGACTGCATTAACAATATAAAGCACACAAAAGTGTTTTATTAACCGAAGAAGGAATATTTAACCCACTCAATGGTTTTTTTTTCATCATCCGTTTCAAAGACGGATCACTTAGTTGCCCCACCTTTCTTCGCTGTATCCGAAGAGCTAAATTATAACCTAGAAGATATCATGATATATTGCAGATAATTCACTATAGGACTCTGAGAAGAAAATCACAGTTATCGTTGAGATAATGGTAACTTGTGAAGAAAATCAAACCACATGAGTTGAACGAACAATAATCACACACTGCATTAATTACAGACCCATTCATCTCTACTATGTTGAAAATTCAAATCAATTTAGAGGATGACAACTGCTTGTATAGTGCCCAATTATCGGTAGTAATTATGGACAATCATCTCTTGGGTCATTGGGTATAAATCGCAGATGTTTGTTATAAATCTATTCAACATTCAATATCCATCTCTAAATATATAAGAGGCCTTGTCCTGACTGACAGAATCAACGCAGAGGAAAAACTACTAATGATAGAAACTTGAAGTTCGGAATTTAGATTTTAAACGCGATGTAGGTAACCACTAAGAAAGGAATTTCAAAAATGTAACCCCTAAGGGGCTTAAATGGCGAAATTGTCGTTTAACTCTAACGGATATCTATTGTTGAGATTTTAAACCATATGTTTTTTATTTGAATATCGATTTAACGTTACAATAGTATTAAAATAGACATTCACATAAAATATGGCTACTGATTATTTAAATATTAGTGGTAATCAAATTTATGCACACTGTGATTCCCATTATTGGGGATGGTGCGTGTTTATTTCGATCTCTTCTCCATATATATAAGAGGCTTTGTCCTGTCTAACAAAATCAACGCAGAGCAAAAACTACTTATGATATAAACTTGAAGTTCGGAATTTATATTTTAAAAGCGATGTAGGTAACCAGTAAGAAAGGAATATCAAAAATGTAACCCCTAAGGGGTTTAAATGGCGAAATTGTCGTTTAACTCTAACGGACATCTATTTTCGAACTTCGAGAAAATATATATAATTAGTACTCATTATAAAGAATTTGATACGACGAGTTTAACTCGAAAGGCCCTATTGGGCGTCGAAAACCATGTTTTACAGCCGAAAAATGAAGCGTTCCCGACGAGTAAGTCATTTTTTGTTTCGGCGGTTTTAGTGAACTCTCTCCATTGCGCCTCTCCCTCTCTTCTACCGAGCTGGCAGCTTCCCCCTCCAACATTCCACCTACCGGAAGCTCAGATTCTACTAAATCTCCTTAACATCAGTTAACATATTATATTAGATCAATACCAAGATAATGGTCACAGAATTGATTTTAAAGGCTCGCGGGCGAAGCCGTGACGGGAAATGCTAGTACACGATAAATCCAATTTTCAGATACCACGGGTTAGTATTAGGAAATGATTTCTATGAATTTACAAATATAGCCAGAGTCTATTACGATTATCATTAGATATTTTAAAATTGATGTGTCTTGAGGACGATCATCTCAGAAAAGACCTGGAAACGAAATTCGTGAAGTCAATTCACTATGATCTAAATAGTAATCTGTAATAATGTAAAATAGCCATATAAATTAAGACATATTAAACACGAGTCAGACTAAATAAAAAAAGGGGTTAGTTTGTTTTGCGACAGCTGTTATTAACAGGTTAGGTGCGGCATCGGTCCCCGGGTTCCGATCCCCTTCTTGACATTCGATTTCACATAAAAATATCCGAAAGTCCGAACACTTCAAACACTCTATTTAGTCGATTTTTAATGAGATTATTGCATTTTAGTGCAGAAAATGTTGATAACAGCTGAAATTCTGCTGGCGTAAATTCTGCTGAAAGGAATGGCGTAAATCCTATATCGGCCTGTCCTGCCCCTATTATGTCTAGTTCCAATCCTTAGCAAGATATAATGCCCTTGAGACGCTCGTTTAATTTCCTTTTGATCAAAAGATAACGCTTTCGACAAAGTATTCCCATCGGACCCCGACCCCCGATATCGTCTGTGGCTCATACAGTCGGACCCCGGGGACCGATACCGTCCAATACCGGTTACCCCTAAAATACGCCGCCACACCTAACGTGTGCTTTTTTGTAGCAACAGTTTCATATAAAGCAGACCTGGGCATTATTTTAAATAAAAGTAGTTTAAATACAAATGAAAATACTTTTTTTTTTTTTTTTTTTAGTATTTTAGAATTAAAATAAAATAAATCACATGTTCATTTTCATTTTAATTCTAAAATACTCAAATAAAAAAAAGTATTTTCATTTTAATTCTAAAATACTAAAATAAAAAAAAAAGTATTTTCATTTGTATTTTAAATAATAAAATAAAATAAATCATAAGTTGGTTGTTTAAAGTTTAAAAAAATTCGTAATAGTATAGTGTAGTCCTTTGCTCTGGAGCTCTCACTCCTAAATATCGAGCAAGTACATTTATTTCAGTTTAATGTTGCTATTTTTTTGTGTTTTAGGGGGGGGGCGCAATCATTAACTATGTACCCCGATTTCAACAAATTTTGTCACATTGGTGGTTTTTGAATACCTTAAGAGACGTCTAATGAATTCATATCACATAAATGGTTTTATGCATAGGTTTTGGGGTGGAGGGTTAAATATTAACTTTTTACCGCCATATCCGATTGTCACGAAATAGACAAACAAAGATTGTTTATATGTTCATAGAAACAAAGATTGTTCATAAGTCAAATAACAATTCCTCATAATTTTGACTATAAATAGGTTTTTTTATGGGGGGGGGGGGGGGGGGTAATTATAGACGTTTTACCGGTTTATTCGAAGGTAAAAAAATCGAAAATTAAGTTAGAGTCATATGCGAAGGCATAAACAGGATCCCAATTTGGAGACAACTCCAAAAGAGTTAGTAAACATAGTATAAATGAATATGACTGATAGATTCAATAAAGTTAGAATCCGTCATTATTTTTCCGAGAGGTTGACGGTCGTTCGAAATTAAAGAGGAAATTCAGGCAAGATTAGAGGTAAGAAATGCTAGCCATTAACGAAATTATTTAGCTCACGCCTTCTTTCTTAAAACTTAGAAATTCGAGTTGCCAAAATTATTATTCCTCCTGCGGTTCTTTAAGAATGCAAAACTTGCATCAGTTTTTTACTGAGAATCAGATACATTACACCAAGCAAAGACAACCGAAAAAAAAATTAGATAAAAACAGTCGATTTATTAGTCAATTGCAATACTAAAAAAATCTGGTGCGTGCGCGCAACACACAACTTTCACTTACCAACTTACTTAGATTAGAAATTAATGCGTTGTGGTAAGACCACTTTTCAAAGTTATACATTTTTCCACATTCATTACTTATTTTTGTTTTCATTTGCTCTATAAAAAGCACTAATCTCTTTTGTTATTAAATAAAAGTTTTTACTTGAGATAATTTGGCAATGCAAGCATAATACTCCAAGTCGGCTATACGGGGTAAAGCTTACCTGATATTAAAGAACACCTAATTTTTATTAAACATGACGAATTTGATGAAAATCGTTAAAGCCGTTTTTGAGGTAATCGAAAAAGAGGTAAAAATTGAAAAAATAGTTAAGAAATAAAGTGCCCCCTCAAAAACCTAAAACGTCATTAAGTAAAGTACCCCCTCCCTTTGAGCAATTTTGATGAAATTTTTGCTGTCACATCGCGGGCATATACCTACACTAAATAACCAATTTCAGGTTCCCACCGTTTATAGTTTTCGAGCTAGTCTGTTCACACACAGACACACACACACACACACACACACACACACACACACACACACACACACACACAGACCATTTCGCGGGGCTTGGTCATTTGGACTCAGGGGGCCCCAAAACGTGTATTTCCGTTGAAAACCGGAAGTAGAAATTTTTCACGATCGCAATACTTCCACTTACTATATATTTCATACATAGGTAAGTGAAAGTAAAAACAGATAATACAAATAAAACCGTTTTTGAGTAAATAAAAAAAAACCACGTGAAAATGATACAAAATTTATTAAGTAAAGTCCCCCCTCCGGTTGATCAATTTTGATGAAATTTTTAC
The DNA here is from genome assembly GCA_911387785.2 of Aelia acuminata. NCBI lineage: Eukaryota > Metazoa > Arthropoda > Insecta > Hemiptera > Pentatomidae > Aelia > Aelia acuminata. The sequence goes on from OU426979.1 coordinate 173,974,969, forward strand.
AGTCATATCTCGGGCATATAAATAGATCAAATACTCAGTTTAATCAAAATCGTTAGAGCCGTTTTTGAGAAATCGAAAAAAAATTAAAAAGTTATTAAACAAAGTACCCCCTCCCTTTGAGCAATTTTGATGAAATTTTTGCTGTCACATCGCGGGCATATACATACACTAAATACCCAATTTCAGAATCGCACGGTTTATAGTTTTTGAGCTAGTCTGTTCACACACACACACACACACACACAGACACACAGACACACACACACACACACACACACAGACCATTTCGCGGGACTTGGTTAATTGGACTCAGGGGACCCCAAAACGTGTATTTCCGTTGAAAACCGGAAGTCGAAAATTTTCACGATCGCAATACTTCCACTTACTATATATTTCATATATAGGTAAGTGAAAGTAAAAAATTAAAATGAAAATACAAAATACTTTTAAAACCTATTAGCTAGTGCATTGAAATTGATTAATAAATAATTTTTTTACTTTCACTTACCTATATATGAAATATATAGTAAGTGGAAGTATTGCGATCGTGAAAAATTTCGACTTCCGGTTTTCAACGGAAATACACGTTTTGGGGTCCCCTGAATCGAAATGACCAAGTCTCGCGAAATGGTCTGTGTGTGTGTGTGTGTGTATGTGAACAGACTAGCTCAAAAACTATAAACCGTGTGATCCTGAAATTGGGTATTTAGTGTAGGTATATGCCCGCGATGTGACAGCATAAATTTCATCAAAATTACTTAAAGGGAGGGGGTACTTTACTCAATAACTTTTTAGGTTTTTTTCGATTTCTCAAAAACGGCTCTAACGATTTTGATTAAACTGAGTATTTAATCTATTTATATGCCCGAGATATGACTGTAAAAATTTCATCAAAATTGATCAACCGGAGGGGGGACTTTACTTAATAAATTTTGTATAATTTTCAAGTGTTTATTTTATTTACTCAAAAACGGCTTTCACGATTTTGATCAAACTGGGTATTTGATGTATGTATATGCCAAAGATTTGATAGCCAACATTTCATCAAAATTGATCAATCGGAGGGGGGACTTTATTTAATAAATTTTTGTATCATTTTCAAGGTTTTTTTTTTATTTACTCAAAAACGGCTTTCACGATTTTGATCAAACTGGGTATTTGATTTATGTATATGCCAAAGATGTGATAGCCAACATTTCATCAAAATTGACAAGATTGATCAACCGAAGCGGACACTTTATTTCATAACTTTTTTTCTAATTTTTAGATTATCTCAAAAACGGCTTTAACGATTTTCTTCATATTCGTCATTTTTAATGAAAATTGAGTGTTATATAATATCAGGTAAGCGTTTATTAAAATGTTCTGAGGGGTTTATAGAGCAAATGAAAACAAAAATAAGAAATGAATGTGGAAAATGTGTAACTTTGAGAAGTGGCATTAACAAAACGCATTAATTTCTTATCTAAGTAAGTTGGTAAGTGAAAGTTGTGTGTTGCGCGCACGCACCAGATTTTTTTATTTTGTGTTTAAAATAATTTTATCGAAAAGTATTTGAAATGATTTTAGGTTAAAATGCATTTTACTCAAATTTATTTTAAATAATTGCTATTTAAAATAAAGTATTTTAAAATAAAAATTAAAATACTTTTTGCCCAGGTGTGATATAAAGTAAACAAAAAATCTGTTTAATCATAGTGTACTTCGGTATGAAGTAATGTTGTATCTTTGTTTAACATCACTTTATGCTACTAAGGCTAATCAGACGATAACAGACAGATTTCCCAATTGCAGGTAGTAAACACTTGTCATTATCATTTTGAGTATCACTTGTCGACGTAATACTTACAATCAAGTCCTTAGATCAACTTTACTTATGGCTTGTTTTTAATGTTTATAATAAAGAAATAGGGTGGTAAGAATATACCTCTGTCGAAACCCTGAAAAATACAACTCTTAGTAACCATATTATTTCAGAGGGACGATTTTATGTACCAGAACAGAGGAAAGTTTGTTGCTTGTTTAATTAACGTCATTTTATGGACTATGCTTTTCAGACTAAACGGACAATGCTACAGTGGGAGTCCTAAACTTTGTCTACTCAGGTATAATTAGGGTAGGGATCAATAACGAGTATATAAATAACAATATATTAGTTGCAGTTTAAGAATTTATGTCTTTTAAGTTTCAAGCATGTGATTTAAGCAGTTTTTGAGCAGTGATTGAATGATAATTTATTTTTTAAGTTTTTCATAATCATACGAAACATTTTTGTTCCCTATATTCTATTTTTTTTTTATTTTTTTTTTTTTTTAAACAGGGATACTCATGATGAAATATTTCCAGACACCTGATGAATATCGGAATAGGCTGATGCTGGGCCGCTTAATAGATGAGATTACTTGATAAAGTTTGTCCGCCCGATCATCATCAATCTCGGCGATAAATGATCGATCATGGCTATCTTTTGATAGGCCTCCAAGATGGATTGCTAAAGGAGCTGGCCGCGCGAGCCCAACCGCTTCCCGTGCTGACGCAGCTCCGCGACTTGTGCGTCAGCTTCGGTTCCCACGGCGGCCTCGTTTTGAACTATTTTTACAACATGGCAGAGTACTTATAGTTCAATTACACTCAGATTCAATTCAATAAGGGAGGAGAAAATACTATATTGTTGCTTCCTCTTAGACCTACTCAGTATGATCGGATGGTATTATACTGGATCAATAAGGATGGTACTTATGATATTTATAAGTAGATAATATTCCGGTGAATGTATTATTGTAAATACAGTTGTGAATTTCAATAAATAAATTTTTTAAAAACTAATAAATACAAATATGTTATTTGGATGATTCTCAAACTACGGGCAAATTTTACATTTTATTTTCGAAATTTTACAGTGGGGTTAAAAAAAAAAAAAAAAAAAAATGTACATGTATTTGGACCCATCCACAGCAAATCTAGCATAATAGCAGTCAGTTCATGATCATTGCTTGAAATTCAGATAATTTAATTTAAAATTTCCTTGCCATGGCAATGATTTCAGTTACGTACGTCAATGTCTAATTGTAAAACTGTCTTAATTCCATTTATTGTTTAGTATATTTCACATGCAGAATCGGATGATACCATAAGAATTGCCATAATAATTTTTTATTAAGGGAAACAAATTCTTAAACATATAATCATATTTTTTTCCAGAAACAAAAAAGACATTGAAAAATAACTTAAGCAAACATCTGACCCCGATTCACTTAATTCATTTATATTGCTGGAAAGAGGATGAAATTCTCTTAAATCACCCGTGCATTGAAAGGTTCAAATCAGCAAAAACTAGAATAGCTTAGTTTGTTTTAGTCGAAGAGACACATTTTTGTAAATATTTTACATCCTGTCAGTTAATTTTTTTTTTCCATCCTCGTATGATGCAGAAATGTTCATTATTTAAAAGCTGTTTTATATTCTTCCATTATGTTGCCTTACTATAGTCATTGCCATGGGCAAATAATTGGCCACGGCAGGAAATATCCACGAGAATGAGGCGGGGAAAGCTTAACGAGAATAAAATATGACATTTACAATTTTTTTTTTAAAACTATATGATTTACGAAAGGACGTATGTCATAATTTACCATAATAGAGCGAGTTACGTGGAAAAAGAATAACATATTTTTAAGCCGTAAATTCATTAAGAACAGCGAAGAATTCGGGTCACGTGAATGAGGGTAATAAACATAAACTTCCATTTTCGATGAAAGAACACCCCGGCATGGGCCGAAATAGTGCAGAAGGTAACAAAAAGAGGTGAAATCTTACTCGACAATATTGACATTATTGAAATTCTCTCTTTGGGTCCCTTAATTCCCTCTTGGTTGGTGTACGATTCGATAATTCATCCGTCCACGGTAATGGCCTCATATCCCAGTGACAAGTTTTAAGTATTTTTTATTGGTTTATCATTTACACCAAATGGTTGTAAATCGTGATATTTTAATTCTTCTTCTGTTACATTACATTCAGGGTTATACATTTTTGTCATTTAATGAGTACTATAAAACAAAATATATATTATGTAAGAAAAATCGTTACTGGTGACAGCCCGCGACAATGACGAATAAGATAAAAAATCATCAGATTCGATCAGAAGAACGTAGAAATATGTTATAATCTTCATTTCATCAGTCAGATATCTGCTGACAGAAAATGTTTACATCTAAAAAAATCTGGTGCGTGCGCGCAACACACAACTTTCACTTACCAACTTACTTAGATTAGAAATTGACGTGTTTTGCTAAATATCATTTCCCAAAGTCACACATTTTTCTACATTCATATCTTATTTTTGTTAATCGTTAAAGCCGTTTTTGAGTAAATAAAAAAAAAAAACCCGTGAAAATGATACAAAATTTATTAAGTAAAGTCCCCCCTCCCGTAGATTAATTTTGATGAAATTTTTACAGTCATATCTCGGGCATATAAATACATCAAATACCAAGTTTGATCAAAATCGTTAAAACCGTTTTTGAGTAAATAAAAAAAACACGTGAAAATGATACAAAATTTATTAAGTAAAGTCCCCCCTCCGGTTGATCAAATGTGATGAAATGTTGGTTATCACATCTTTGGCATATAAATACATCAAATACCAAGTTTGATAAAAATCGTTAAAACCGTTTTTGAGTAAATAAAAAAAACATGTGAAAATGATACAAAATTTATTAATTAAAGTCCCCCCTCCGGTTGATGAATTTTGATGAAATTTTTACAGTCATATTTCAGGCATATAAATAGATCAAATACTCAGTTTAATCAAAATCGTTAGAGCCGTTTTTGAGAAAATCGAAAAAAACTTAAAAAGTTATTAAATAAAGTACCCCCTCCCTTTGAGCAAATTTGATGAAATTTTTGCTGTCACATCGCGGGCATATACATACTCTAAATACCCAATTTCAGGTTCGCACGGTTTATAGTTTTTGAGCTAGTCTGTTCACACACACACACATACAGACACACAGACAGACACACACACACACAGACCATTTCACGGGACTTGGTTATTTTGACTCAGGGAAGTCGAAAATTTTCACGATCGCAATACTTCCACTTACTATATATTTCATATATAGGTAAGTGAAACTAAAAAAGTATTTTTATTTGCATTTAAAATACTTTTATTTAAAATAATGCCCAGGTCTGTTTAAAACACAAGATATTTACACATTGCATGCTATTAACGTGTTTACAGGACATTTTTGAAGATTCGATAAGGTCATCTGTGATCGTTTGTTGGTGGGTTTGTTTTATATATATAGGTATAAATGTCACTGGAAGAGCGTACCCTGAAAAAACGCACATACTTAACACGTTAGGTGCGGCATCGGTCCCCGGGGTCCGATGTCTTACATTCCCATCTTAACAGCCGATTATCACATGAAAATGTCCGAAAGGCCGAACCCCTCAAAGACTTAATTTAGTCGATTTTTTATGAGATTATTGCATTTTAGTGCAACAAAAGTTGCTAACAGATGAAATTCTGTTGTTTTTTAGAATCGGACTCCGGGGTTCTACAGATACAGGCCATCAGTAATGAAACAAGACTACTGGACGGCATCACACTTCCGCGTCCGATAATATTGCAAAGAATACCTTTATGCTTATCTTTGATGCTACTTACTAAGACTGTTATTATAAATAAAACACTGATATTTGCTTTCTTTATTTTATATAAATTCATTTCTTTAAAAAGTATTTTTTACTTTCACTTACCTATATATGAAATATATAGTAAGTGTTACTTTCACTGACCTATATATGAAATATATAGTAAGTGGAAGTATTGTGATCGTGAAAATTTTCGAATTCCGGTTTTCAACGGAAATACACGTTTTGGGACCCCCTGAGTCGAAATAACCAAGTCCCGCGAAATGGTCTGTGTGTGTGTGTGTATGTGAACAAACTAGCTCAAAAACTATAAACCGTGGGAACCTGAAATTGGGTATTTATTGTAGGTATGTGCCCGCGATGTGACAGCAAAAATTTCATCAAAATTGCTCAAAGGGAGGGGGTACTTTATTTAATAACTTTTTACGTTTTTTTCGATTTTCTCAAAAACGGCTCTAACGATTTTGATTAAACTGACTATTTGATCGATTTATATGCCCGAAATATGACTGTAAAAATTTCATCAAAATTGATTAACCGGAGGGGGGACTTTACTTAATAAATTTTGTATCATTTTCACGGGTTTTTTCATTTACTCAAAAACGGCTTTAACGATTAACAAAAATAAGATATGAATGTAGAAAAATGTGTGACTTTGGGAAATGATAATTAGCAAAACACGTCAATTTCTAATCTAAGTACATAAGTTGGTAAGTGAAAGTTGTGTGTTGCGCGCACGTACCAGATTTTTTTATCATAGAGTAAGTGGTTGTAAAGCAGTAAAAGATTCCTAAAAATTGTTTTAACATTGCAAAAATTATCAATATGGATGGTAATTCAAAATTCCAGCAGTTTAATGCTATTTTCGCTAAAGTATGGCATAGTAAGCCCTGTATCGGACCCAGGGCGCACGTCCTGCGCCTGTTATGTCTAGGTCTAATCCTTACCAAGAGATAATGCCCTTGAGAAGCTCATTTAATTCACTTTTCATTAAAAAAATAACACTTTCTTGAGAGCATTCCCATCGGACCCCGACGTCCGACATCGTCTGTTGCTCATCCCAGCAGTCGGACCCCCGGGACCGATATCGTCCAATTCAGGATATCCCTAAAATACGCTGCCGCACCTAACGTGTTAAATACACATATCTGTTTCGCCGAAAACGAGTGCGCTGATTCTATTGACTGAAATCCTTTGCTTGTAACTTGCAAATGATAGCAACAATCGGAAAAGTGTATATAACCAAAAATGACACCATTGAAAAAGCCCTGCGACAATTTTCGCTGATAATCGCAGTTTTTCGCTTACAACTCGTAAACGAAGGGGTTAATCGAAAAATGTATATGACCGAAAATGTTCTCATTGGAAACCTGAAAAGACTGAGACAATTTAGAAACGTCTACAACAATTTTGTACAATTTATGTGCCAATTTAAATACAATTCGAAGGCGAAATGAGGGATTTGTATATTTATTAGGTGTAGCGGTTAAGGAAAGCTTTAAAATGAAATTTGAGTAATTATTAAGGAATTTATGGCGTACTGACGAAAAAAAGGCCTTGAAAAATAATATATATGATTTATTATATGCATTTCTTCTTCAGGGTTTGACCATGTAACAGATTTTTCAACTGCCAAGCTTTCACCCATCTAGCTGCGGGATTCTTCAGGGGCAATACAAGCCCACAGCGAATTAGAACTGCATATAATGGATTCAGACCATGGAAGCCTAAAACAACGTACATGACTTTTTTCTTTTTTACCAGACTTGCATTAGACGATTGATATAATTTCCTAATTTTTTTCAATCTACTATTTATAATTGAAGGGTTCGGGGCAAAATAGTGCCAATCAACATTTTTAATAAAAATAAACTGTAGCTGCCGTCTCTTGTATATTATGTAGTACTATATGTCTATGATGGATATGCCACCTGAAATATGATTATAGAGCGCTCTATAGTCATATTTAGGTGAAATTTCCATCATAGACATATAGTAATACGTAATATACAGCAGACTGCCGCTACAGTTTATTTGTGTTAAAAATGTTGCTTCACACTATTTTGCCCCCGACCCCTTCAATTTATTTATTAGCTCCTTGCATGACGAGACATTTAATTCACGAAAACTATATTTCTGATCCAAATTTTAAGTTTTAATAAAGCCGTTAAAATGTCAAACAATCCAAGGGGAAATTTTTTTTTTACTTAAAAAAATTCTATCAGCTTCCCACAAAACCTCATAAACGTCCCTCATTACAAGGAAATCTTGAAAAATTACAGCAATGTAATATAGCTCTTATTTAAGCTGTTTGTGTTATCTTAATATTGTATACATGTCTAATTAACAATATTAATTAATATTATAGAATGACTTATCTTTCTTTACTTGCCTTTGATTTTGTAGTTTTCAAAATACTTCTTTTTTTTTTTTTTATAGATTCAATAAACAATTTTTTACAATTTCAAAATAATCAATTTTTTGCAATTTCAATAGGAGACAAAGGAGAATTTCGAACCAGGTGAGGAGAATTTCTTTTGTATATGTATTAAGGTGAATGGATAGTTAATAATATCTATTGTAACCTTAACCTGAATGTTAGAAAAAATATTACTTTAATTTTATTTTTTTGTTTTTTATTCAGGGTCCCAGAATTTTCAGAGCACATTGCCAACTCAATCTAAACGTATAAAATTCAAACAAAAGGGATGGGAAATTCGAGTATAAAGTTTTAATTGCGAGAGCAAATGTCCCCAGCGGTCGGTCACGTCGTGCCTTTGTTCTTGCGGCTGTCGTTAATCAAGATTCCAACCATGTTTTATGATTTCTATACTCAGCCATATCTACATTGTTCGGACTTTTTTTTATATATTATTGTAATATAACATATTGTATCACATGATATGTTTAATCTAGAGATATTTTTGGTTTAAAAATATAGAAATGAAATGAAAATGAAACTCTTAATACACGTCTAAAACTACTTTACACACTTTTTCCTAAGTCCTCAAACCTAATACTTTGACGAAAACTAAATACATACACATTCTTATTTAAGCCTATATGGGCATACTGCCTTCAAATCTGCGGAATTGCCGAAAAACCTTTAAAAGAAATTACGAAAACTTCAAACCTTCCAGGCAAAAATATTAGGCCTCTTTTCAAATGCACCCTGGCACGCACTAATCAAAACTTACATACTGACTTACACATGCGAATAATCAACCAACACATAAGGACTCTTTACAAACGTTTTCACATTAACCTATTCTTTCTATTCACACTAAACATATCACACTAATACACGGGCACATGCATACAAAGCAAAACCGACTCACAACCCATAGTTTGAGGAAGAGTGTAATGTTATGAAGGATAGGAAGAATACGGAGGAGTACAGAACTCCGCGGCGTCCAGAGGTCCATCTTCGAAGAAAAAAAAATGGAAAAATCGTACCAAGGAAAAACTGCCCAAAGTTCTTCCAACAAGTAAGCGAAAGCCGTAGACCATTCATTCCCAGAGCTACTGCCTGCAAAGTGGAGAATGGATCCCAAATCGCCAATAAACAAAAAGTATTGAATCGATGGCCTGATCACTTTGAAAGTCTGCTTAATAGAGGTAATGCTGAAGTAGACCTCAGATGGCCTGCCGTGGGTGAAGCACTGGAAGCAGATCAATTAGACCCTCCAGATGAAGAAGAAATCACTGGCTAAGTTAAAGAAAAATAAAGCTTCCAGTATCGACAACATAAAAACAGAGCTGCTAAAGGATGGCGGATACGGACTGATACGGTAGGGACCTTTTTCACGATATCTGTACTGAAGAGAGGCTACCTGAGGAATGGAAGAAAACAGTGATCTGACCAATACACAAAAAAGGGAATACATTATCTTGTAGTAACTATAGGGTATCATCCTTACTTACCTCGGCTTACGAGCTATTGTCGATCTTGTTCAACCCGTTGCTACAATATGCTGATAGAGAGATTGGAAAATATCAGTGTGGATTTCGAAGAGGTTGGTCAACCAATGACCAGATATCCCCCCCCCCCCCCCGAATGCTTTTGGAAAAGACTACAGAATACAAGATCACGGCGCACCATATTTTTTTTGACATTTGACTGGAAATCGGCAAGGAGACGGACTAGCATGTCTGGTCTTCAATCTCGCTCAATAAAAGGCAGTTAGGGACAAAGGGATCCAGACTAATGGTACACTTATTAACTTCTGCGTGCAACTACTTGGATTCGCAGATGGCATTGATATTGCTGCCAGATATTAGCAGCAGTCCAGGAAGCATTTATCGCACTAAAGAATGCTGCTGCGAGGATGGGACTTATCGTCAACTACAACAAAAACAAAGTGCCTTTGCGCTAATCCTCAACAAACAAATATTGAGAACCACATCCTAGTTGAAGGGGAGCGTGTGGAGAGAGTTGAGGAATTTGAATCCCTGGTCAATATACAAAATGATATTGGGGCAGAAGTCGAGAAGCGGATCATGGCTGCTAGTCGCTGCTATTTTGTATATACAGAAGCATCTAAGAGGTGGCCTCCTGTCCAAATCCTCCAAGGTCCGTCTATATAAAACCCTGATCCGACCAGTACTCACATATGCCTCTGAAAATTGGACCCTGACCCAAGCACATGAAACCTCTCTGCTGCGTTTCGAAAGAAAGTTCCTCAGGAGGATATATGGTCCAGTCCTAGTGAGTGGAGAATAAAGGCGACGGCCCAACAACGACCTGAAACTGGGTTATAAGGACCTTGATGTAGTTCAATTTATAAAGTTGGCGAGACTGAGGTTGGCCGGACATTTGATTAGGGTGGGGCAGGAAAAAATACCTAAGAAGAATAGAATCAGAATGAGAATTAATTAATCAGAATTAACCTATTCTGACTGCAATAATAAAAATAACTAAATTCTTTTATAGATAATAGAAATATGTGTATGTTCATTTTTTTTCAAATTTTTTTATTCGAATTCATTTGTTTAAAAGAGGGTTTAAGAATAAAATTTATATATTTGTACAAAGTACCTATATAAAAAATAAACATAAAATTCAAATAGTGAGCCCTAAAAAAGATTTATCATGGATTAAAGGATTAGCAAAGGAGGGAGGAGAGCAGCGATGGGGTGGGGGGTCGGATAAAATATCGGGCGTTCGTTAGCAGGGACCAGCTGCATCTTCTTATTGCCACCATTATAATTGTTCAAGTCAACAGTATTTATTGTCAACTATATATTGTGTGCTTCTTCTCCTTAAATTTAAAATAATAATTTTTAGAAAAAAAGAGTTATTTATTATATGAAAAAAATTTGAAAATAATAATCGCTTGTCAGGAAGTTATTTAATAGAACATATCAGGAGGTGAGGCGCAAAACTCGTTCGTTTCATTTTTTTGAAAAATTGAGATAACAGTGGATTCTAAAATATATGTTAACGCTCTTTTAACATATATTATCAGGTTGGAGCAAACCTTGTTATTTCATATGGATTTTTGCTATACAAAATAGCCGTTTGATGCAGATCTGATTCGTTCCATAGCCATAAATGGTTCGTTACTCGTTGTGAAGCAAAACTCTTTGGTTCCTATAATAACTTCTCACTTTGCACCCATCCCATTCGTTCACTTCAGCAGTTTCTGTTATTCTTTCTTAACAAAATATCGAAAGCTTAAACTTGCGTGTTTTATGTGAGTTTATACTAAATTCTACTTACCATATTAATAATTAATTTTCCAAATTTCTTCTAATCAAGGGAGATAAATTCAGAAAATAGTCTATGAATTATAATCACATAATAGGAGCCAAAGGTCTATTTCAATGTAATTGATTATTTCGAACAGCTGATTTTTTTAGAGTCAGAAATTCTTCGATTTAAGTACCTCAAGGTTATTTGTTATAATACATTATAATTTTGGGGTTTGAATTTTATTTATAAGTTTTGTTCTTTTCTCACTATATTCTCAGTTAACATTTGGAAGGGCCTTTTATTTTGCCTATTATTTTTATTGTTTTAACTTTCACTTACCTATATATGAAATATATAGTAAGGGGAAGTATTGCGATCGTGAAAAATTTCGACTTCCGGTTTTCAACGGAAATACAAGTTTTGGGGTTCCCTGAGTCTAAATAACCAAGCCCCGTGAATTGGTCTGTGTGTGAAAAGACTAGCTCAAAAACTATAAATCGTACGAACCTGAAATTGAGTTTTTGGTGTATGTATATGCCCGCGATGTAAGAGAAAAAAATTCATCAATATTGGTGAAACGGAGGGGTTAACGATTTGGATTGAACTGAGTATTTGTGTATGTATATGTCAAAGATGTGACAGCATATTGCAATCATCATCATCAAAATTGGTCAAACGGAGGGAGCACTTTATTTCATAACTTTTTTTTCCAATTTTTACCTCTTTTTTTCGATTATCTCAAAAACGCCTTTAATGACACACAGACCATTTGATCAAATTCGTCAGATTTTATTAAAATTTATTTTAATTAATGAAAATTAGGTGTTCTTTTATCAAATAGGCTTTATCATTATTAAAATGTTTTGAGGGGGCTTAAATGGGGAAGGGGCCTTTTTCTATAACAAAGGTAAACATATAGAGGAGAAAAAAGAAAAATATCCCGTCAAATCATAAAACACGTTGAGCCCACGCATGCGGAGTACGCCTTTAATGACAGACCATTCTTCATAATTAAAGCAGTTCTGTTCATTTAATGGAAATTATTTGTTTCATGGTAACTAATGAAGTTTTCAACATCTTCATTTAGTAAAAACTTTTATTTAATAATAAAAAAATCTGGTGCGTGCGCGCAACACACAACTTTCACTTACCAATTTACTTAGATTAGAAATTAATGCGTTTTGTTAATTGCCACTTTTCAAATAAACATAACGACTTTAATTTTGAACAATGGTCTGTCATTAATGGCGTACTCCGCATGCGTAGGCTCAACGAGTTTTATGAGTTGACTGAATATTTTTATTTTTTTTCTCCTCTCTATATTTCTTTATTTTTATCATATCTCATATTAAGCCATTTCTTATTTTTAGGCGTAACGAGAGACAGTTAATTTCTCCATATAAACAAAAACAAAGGTACTTCATAGGAAACAAACACACAAAAAAGACCCCCCCCAAAAAAAAACAAGCCCCCTCAGAACATTTTAATAATGATAAAGCTTACCTGATGTTAAAGAACACCTAATTCTCATTTAACACGACGAATTTGATAAAAATCGTTAAAGCCTTTTATAAGTAAATAAAAAAAACACGTGAAAATGGTACAAAATGTATTAAGTAAAGTCCCCCCTCCGGTTGATCAATTTTGATGAATTTTTTCAGTCATATCTCGGGCATATAAATAGATCAAATACTCGGTTTAATCAAAATCGTTAGAGCCGTTTTTGAGAAAATTGAAAAAAACTTAAAAAGTTATTGAAGAAAGTACCCCCTCCCTTTGACCAATTATGATGAAATTTTTGCTGTCACATCGCGGGCATATACACACACTAAATACCCAATTTTAGGTTCCCACGGTTTATATTTTTTGAGCTAGTCTGTTCACACACACACACACAGACCATTCCGCGGGACTTGGTTAATTGGACTCAGGGGACCCCAAAACGTGTATTTCCGTTGAAAACCGGAAGTCGAAATTTTTCACGATCGCAATACTTCCACTTATTATATATTTCATGTATAGGTAAGAGAAAGTAAAAAAGAAAATTGTTTTTTAAAGATCAGATAAAAACAAAAGTATGAAATGAATGTGGAAAAATATGTGACTTTGAGAAGTGGCTATTAGCAATAGACGTCAATTTATAATCTAAGTAAGTTGGTAAGTGAAAGTTGTGTGTTGCGCGCACGCACCGGATTTTTTTACCTTACCCACCACACTCTACAAAGTCCACTTACTCGCCTTTTCCCGCTAGGAGGGGAAGACTTAAAACCCCGATCTTCACTGAAAAGCACCCCTGTGGGGGTTTATTTATCTCTGAAGAGCAACCTTAGTGGGCAGGGGTCGTAACCTGGGATCTACTCGTAATAATCCTGATCGACGCATTCGTTAACTGAAAAGGATGCGATGAGAATCCACTTAAATCACGGTAAAATAACCTCCTCTTTTGGAATAATTCCATGTTCACTGTACTTCCGTCACTCTTAATTTTTCTAAAAAAAGTTTTTAATGTATACATCATACTGTGGATAATGTAAACACGAGACTACTAAGTACCTAATTTACTGAGTAGCTTACTCGCAGAAGGCAAGCATATAATCGATTTTTCTCAAGCAATTTCGATGTGGCCGCTATAACTAAAACCTTCAAACTATTTACTCAACATTGTTAAGACTTATTACCATCTACCAACAGTCGACCAGCACAAAACAAAGCTTTACAAACGTTTTTTACTTTCACTTACCTATATATGAAATATATACCTACTAAGGGAAAGTATTGTGATCGTGAAAAATTTTGACTTCCGGTTTTCAACGGAAATACACGTTTTGGGGTCCCCTGAGTCAAAATAACCAAGTCCCACGAAATGGTCTGTGTGTATGTGAGTGAACAGACTAGCTCAAAAACTATTAAACGTAGGATCCTTAAAGTGAGTATTTGGTGTATGTATATGGCCGCGATGTAACAGCAAAATTTTCATCAATATTGGTCAAACGGAGGGGGTACTTTATTTAATGAATTTTGTCTAATTTTTATGTTTTATTTCGATTTTCACAAAAACGGCTCAAACAAATTTTTATTAAACTCGGTATTTGATTTATGTACTTTTATGCCCACAATGTGACAGTCAAAATTCCATCAAATTCGATCAAGCGGAGGGGGTCATTACTTATTAAATTGTGTCTCATTTTCTAGTTTTTTTTTTGTTGTTTTTTTCCTTAAAAAAGGCTGTAACCGTTTTGATCAAACTGGGTAACCGTTTTCGATTTCCAGAAACGCCCAAGAGACAAACTTTATAACGAGACGTAAATAAAGCTTCTTTCGATTCACCTTCACGATATATTTACAAAAAGTAACTCGCAGTAAAAAACAAGCAAGCAGTAAAAAAACTAGACTGTTGATGTAGTTAGGCCCCTTAAAAAAAGAAATAAGCAATGATGAATCGAAAAGTACTGAGAAATTTCAAGTTTTGCTTTTCTGATACATTACAACTAATGGAGATATACAAATATAAGCATATACTCGTAAATGCGGAAAATTGTGGCGTTTACATATTATTGAAACACGTCGATTTCTCATCTGAGTTCGTAAGTGAAAGTTGTCTGTTGCGCGCATCGCACCTTTTTTTTCTTAAAAACGGCTGTGACCATTTTGATCAAACTGGGTATTTGATGTGTGTATATGCCCGCAATGTGACAGCCAAAATTTCATATCCCGTATTATTACTGATGAAAATAAAAACTTTTATTTAAAAATAAAAAAAATATTTTACTTTAGAGTGCAAATACGTGGTCCTCAAATTATTTAAAGCACTTAAGGTGTGAAGGGATGGCTCTTTGAAGAGCTTTCAGAATAGAAAATATCGAATGCTTAGATCGCATTAAATGTTTCCTAAAAAAGGATTTGTACTATCTCGTTGACATAAACCAATTGCAGAAACATACTTCAAACGAACTAAATAATTTTAGGGTTTATTAAAAACCTCTGGAAGTAAAAAAGCCTCCCATTCACAAAGGGGAAATCGAATTGATTAATTCGACCGATATGGAAGTTCCTATATCGAAAGAGGATGTAGCAATATCGATAAATGGTTATGACAGCCTTTGTAGAGGGGTTAGGGGACAATTCCATAAAGTCATGAGGAAAATTAGGAAAAAATGAAGTCCAGTCCAATATAGATCAACAATGTTCGAGGAAAAATCTTAAATAGAAAGAACTTTCAAGCAACTGACAGTCAGAAGGTAATTATTGGAATAAACTTCATAAATAGAACCGTTTTAAAACAGGTTTATTTTATTGTAATGCTAATTTGTTGCAGCCCGAATTAAAGATGCGACATTATCAAAAAAAAACTTTTTTTTAACTTATAATTTAATTCACACCTGTTACAAATATCTGCTACGCATATTTACGAATAATTTCAGAATTTAATAGGTTTACAATTTTTTTAAATATGTGAACCCACCATTCTTAATATGAATGAAACCAAGGTATTATGATGAAATTGTTGGGTTTTTTTACAAGGTCCATATCCAGTTACTTTCACGACGCACAGTGGGAAAATTTTGTGATTTAGCGGCCAGAAATCTGTAACTCCTGACTAAATGACGATAATTCTTTTTACTTTCACTTACCTATATAAAAATAAAAATACCATCACTCTAAGTATTCAAATTAATTTTTAAATGAATCCTTTCTTCACTTAAATTTAAATAAAATAATTTATAAGGTACAGGGTTATACATGGAGAATGAAATGAGTCAGGATTATTATCTATTGAGCTTTCTGCTCATATACATGTAGTTTTCAGGCACTTGCTCTATTTGAAAGGAGTTTAAATAATTATTGTCTGATGAAGAAAAAATCCAAAAAATTAAATTCCCCGATCAAACCGGGTTATACAGCTTAAAGATGAATTTCTGTTAGTTTGTTTTTTCTTAATAAAAATCCATACCGTTTGTCCTCAATTCCCCAAATTTCGCTCAGTGGATCTTTCTTACTAGGTGCGAACACCTGTCCATATTAAAATTTCATAACTTCAGCCAGTCTCTGGGTATATTCTTTATTGTTATAAAAATCGTTATGATCTCACTTTAAATTTGTTCACGTTTATTAGAAAAATGAAATTCCCCCCGGGTGAAACCGGGATATACAGCTAGTTTAATTATAAATAATAAAAGGAAAATTTTTACTTAAATTAAAAAAGACAATTGAATGTTGCGTCAACATTGTCTATTTCTAATCTGTAATTTTGAGAATATCAGTCATATCCATGTTAAAAGATCAATAAAATACTGATATCAGTTGGCTAATTAACAAGCCACATTCCCCCCTATATAGTTCAGAGCAGTTCCTCGCAAGATTATTGCCACCGCAACGGCAGTTCTGAATGTCTGCTGTTTGCGGTCCGTTACACGGCCATTACCGTAGCCTCATACTCCCATCTTAATATAACCATTTCATGTTACACGTTTCAAAGGATAGCAGGTGTATTTAATCATTTAATGGAATAAACAGGGGTCTCTAATATTTTTAAAACACGCCCCCATGAAATAAAAGCCACTCAAGCCCCCTTACAAAATTGATTGTATGAGCATATTAAAAAAAAAAAAAAAAAGCAGTACATTGAAAACATCTTAAATTCTTAGCATCGTGGTTTACTATGTTTAACACGTTCACGCCGCACAGTGGTTGAAAGGCGGAAAAAACCTATTTTTTGAAGGTATTGGAATATTCTTTTTCTTTTCATTATTAATTAATACAATAGTTAGAAGACACATTCCATCAATTTATTTGGAGATATTCTGATTTTTAAACTTGTTAGGACCCTTTGAAAATCGATCATTAAAAAAGTTCATTTTTCAATGGAAAATTTATAACACTATAATAATTTTTACAACTCGCATTTTTGTTTCTTAGAGCGATTTTCCTTCATAATCATGAAAAGCGATCTCACATATTACACCAGCATAAAAATGATGCTATTTGGTCTATGTTTTAACCCAGAAATAAAATCCCGAATACATGCAATAAAAATAAGACAAAAAATTATTTTTGTATTCCATATTTTTCAAGTGCAGCCGAGCGCAGTTTTAAAATCCATTTTTTTAAGAAGAAGATACATTCAAGGAAATATTAAAACATATTCTAGCTCCGTCCAACTGCGTCTGTACATGTGGGATTTTTTTTAAATTGAAATACCTATGCTATTTCGTGCAGTTTATTCGCTATGGAGCTTGTACTTCGAATTAGGTTATTACTAATCGTTAAGTAAAACATCATGCCTTACTTACCAGGTCTGTAGCATCATTTATAAAGTCAGTCTGAATCGTTATTAGGTCGATAATAAATCAACTTTTTCACTTACCGTGATTTTAGAATGAATTTGGAAATTATTAATAATAAGTTTATTAACATGACCTCCGATAACTTAAAGGCTTCGGCACTTTTCATTTTGAAGCATCCATTTGTTTTTAGAAGATTGGTATTAAAAAAAGGTTCAGCTATTATTTAGCGTGAAGTAGGGCACTGAATTTCTACAGATAGAGTTGCAGTTAATAAACCTATATTGAACAGTCTATCCCACCATCTCCTATCAAAATTATATTAAAGTCGGATGATCCCAATCTTATATTTTAATATGATATACATTTAATAGTTAAGAATTAAAACATAACGACACAAATAATTGATAGTTCCTATGAATGATTTTTTTTTGTTTTTACCTAACTTGAGTGTTTTCATGAAATAAAATGATATTGCAAGTA
Source organism: Aelia acuminata (assembly GCA_911387785.2). Lineage (NCBI taxonomy): Eukaryota > Metazoa > Arthropoda > Insecta > Hemiptera > Pentatomidae > Aelia > Aelia acuminata. Next base: position 173,993,089 of record OU426979.1, read on the forward strand.
CTATCAAGGATGTTAATAGCATAAAACAGCAAAAGTGTTTAAACTAGCCGATCTCGAGTCGAAAATTGATGTATAATTTTTTTTCTATTTTCTTTACACTTTCGGTTAATCCGAATAGCCGGTTAAGCGGGGCTCGAACCTATACATTTTATAGGAAATTCAATCGTGGTAATGCCAATATCAACTTTATTTTTTCGCGGCTTACAGATCAGGTTTGACAAGGTTTTTTCCGAAAATGGTTGATTTTCAACCACTGTGCGCCGGGACTGTTTAATGCTGTTCGCTCTATCAGGCGGGAGCTATTCCAATTATTAGGCTGTTCAAAAACGCACAAGAGAAGGTCAGATAATGAAAAAATCCTTAACTATCTCGATATTCTATCGGATCTTAACAAATCGGTAAACTTTCTATGGGTGCCATCGCACACAGGAATTTCAGGCAATGAAGTAGCAGACAGGACAGCAAATGAAGCAGCAATTATGAATGGCCCAGCACTGAAATTATATGAGGCAAATGATATAAGAACATGACTCAAAAAGAGAATAAAGAGTTATTGGCAATCCATGTGGTCTGAAGTCCCTCTCTCCAATAAGCTTAAATCCATTAAGCCTATAACTAGAGAATGGATTAGCTCCCTTCGAGGGAACCGAAGAGAAGAGGTAGCACTGACAAGGCTTCGGATAGCTCATAGGAACCTCACCCATGTTCACCTCATAACAAAAGAAGCTGAACCAAGATGCGATACCTGCAAAACACCCCTTTCGATAAAACATATTATAGAAGACTGTAGCAGATACGAAGTACAATTTACAAAACTTAATATTCCACGTAACACTTCAGAGGCATTAAATGTTTCTACCAAAGCTGCGTATAGCATAATAAAACTCCTAAAAGATATCCTCATATTTGAATAAATATAATCCATTAAAAATTAAAATACTATTATAATCAATATATATTATAAAGCAAAGTGTACAATGTGCGTGCCGAAAAGGCTCAAAAACGACTCCACGTGGGATTAAGGAAGTTATGTCAGCGTGTTGCTATATAACCCCTAATGGAGAAAAAGGTTTCTGTTTTTCTCTTAAGGGTGTAAAATTGAAGAGAAAAGGACTGGAATTTTAAGCCTCTCGCACCATTTAATTAGCATCTCTGAGATGGAGATACGAGTTTATGAATGAAAAATTTAGTTTGAGCTCCAGGCTAGCAGGAAGCGCTAGGGTGCGTTTCACTCGATGTTTATTGTTCATTCATTCCGTTCAATTTGTAAAGTTTATGTATTTGTTCAGCTGTTCTTTTTAAATTACTAAAAAATCAAGCAAAAATAATTAGTGCACCTTTTCTTTCAAAATAAAATAATGGATTTTACATATCAATTAGAAAACCGACTGGATACCTTACAAAATTAATTTTCTCATAAGAAGGTTAATTGATTAACACATTATATTTAATCAATATATAATATATACCTACTTAAGTAAATTTAATGCAATATGAGTGAACATTTTTGAGTAGTACAGTGAGCAAATAAAAACAGACATAAAACAAAAAAGGGGAGCTGAATTGACTGATTATAAATCGAAAATAAAATGTTTGAAGTGTTCTTATTGTATGTAATTATGAAAAATTGTTTTATTACTATCTATGATGAGCATTCCAGTTGACAAAATAAATAACTCCAATTACAGCATTTTTTCAATAAGATTTTATCACCCCTCATAGTTCAGGATAAAAAGAAATATGATGAAAAAATTGTGCCCTCATGATATTTTGGTTTTCACTTTGTAATAGTAGGTGCAGTGTCCGGCCAAATAACGGGGGGGGGGGATATCTTATGGGAGATTGAAGTGGAAGAAAGGTCTTAAAAAATAGTTTCTATGAATCTTCGGTAGTTTCTAAACTTCTGGATCTAATAGGACCATCACAGTAGTCGGCGCTTAAGTTGTAATCGAAATATAGTTTTTTAACTAATATATTTTTCAACCATAATCTAATAACTTATTATCTGCTGACTGCTTGGAATGGGCTTATAGAATTCAGAATCACAGAAACCATCAATAACGATGCATGACTCGACAAAGTTGCAGCAAAATTAATTGTTCATTCACCATTTTCAACCCCCTTTAAAGTATATAGGGTTCCTTATTTGGGCGGACTCTGCAGATATCGAATCTTAATATTGATACTATGTTAAAAGTTTCAAGAAAGTGCTAATTTTGTTCTATATTTCCTTTAATTTTAAAGTTTTTCTGTTATTAAAACTGACGGAGCAAAGCCGGGCACCCTAGCTAGTACATTAATAAACAGTAAATATTAAAAAGGATAAGAGTGCAATTTGCTATAATATTATAGAGTAATGGAAGGGCGTAATGACGGCGTTGTTGATCGCCCCAAATCTAACAATCTCATCTAATCTAATCTAAGGCATTATGCAGTATTGGCAATCCAAAAATAATAAAAAATACTATCCTACAAGTTATGTTTATAATTCGATATTAATTATAATTGTTTTTAAAAAATAAATGTTTATACGTTTATATTTATATGAATATAAATATAAATAAATATAATAAATAAATTAATTTTCGTTAAGTTTTCATTATTTTAATTTTCAGCTACATAGAAATTATTTCTACTTTCTTAACAATTTGGTTGCCATGTCGCTTGAAATCGAGTAACTGTTCTCTTGTCAGAGAATTATATATTAGAATTGTGAAGAAACGAGAGCATGACTCTCAGGTATTCTTTTTCGGTAGTCAAAGTGTTAAAGATCTAATTATTTGGCAGAGGCGGAATAACCACCGGTGGTACACGCCGCCCGATGAGGCAGTCAAGTCTGAGCCACCGGTGGTACACGCCGGCGTGAACGTTTTAAGTTAGATAACGGTTGAAGCTTATTACGCATAAACTGAGACGTTTAGGGTTAATCCACACAATATTGCACATGCCGGTCTCGTAAAGTTCAATCATGTTCGGATTATAATATCTGTCTCAATTCACAATTGAAGTAGCATGTATTTCGAGCGCAGTTATAAAAGTAGTTATGTATTGGTAAAAATCGTAGGCGAGAGATACTGAACTGTCCTATTGTTGTTATTCTTGAAAAAGAAAATAATATTTTAATTTTCTTTTTCCCGCAATTTTGCTAAATACCTACTGCTATAGTTAGCTCGCAACGATTACATTCATATTTTTGCTCTTATAAAGGAATATCTTATGCCGGCGTGAACGTGTTAACATGAGCATAATATACAGCAGTTCCAACATTGGTATTTCTAACTAAGTTTTATTATTTCGATCCCATATCACATCTATGATTGTGACTTGCATTTCAAATCATTAGATTTAAATCTTGAAATTTTGATCATTTATTATTTTTAAATAATGAATTATAATGAAATCCTATTTAGCACTTGAATATTTGTTGCGTTTTGCGTCTACCTTTAAGGGTCATTGGCATTTTATTTTTTCAATATTATGTTTCTCTTTAAACGGTTTTTGTTAAAAATTTGAAGTCATGCTTCATGCTGTTCATCCTCTTTCAATAAATCATGTAGTTTTTCAAAATGTTTACCATATTTTGTTACTTGATATCTGGGACAATCCATCAAAATATATTCTAAGCTAATTATTGGTATGCCACGCCGATGAGAGCCCCTCTTCCAAAGTTTTACGATTGACTTAGCATCAAGAAGAAATTTTTTTTAGATATTATCTATTCTATCACTATCTCCTGGACCATGCCGAGATTAGCGGTACACTTTCTTTACATATGGAATCCCATGACTTTCAGTGTAAAGAATAGTATTCTTTACCTTCAGCCTTAAGATTAATATCCTTTATCTTCGGTTTGAATATAAAGATTAATAATTGAGGCGTACCCCTGCTTATAACTCCAGTAAATTCAGTTGTTAAAGGATAGAATTGTTGTAAACTTACAACAAACAACGCGGGGCTCTTGCAGAAAAGCTTTCACAACCAAATGGCTAAACTAATTGTATGTACCAGAGTTGGGCAAATTATACCCGTTAATATCTGTATGATAATTTTAGTGAAAAAAATAAAAGAAGGGGAAAAAATACAATTAATCTGATTAATATCACCAACGTAAAAAACGGGATAAAAAAATTATTTTGCTGTGGTGAGCTCGGAAAAGCAATTAATAGAATTAAATGAATTGTAAAATAAAAAAATAAATAAATAAGTCTTTAAAGCAACTTACCAAGCTTACGCTATACGCTGATTCGGAATTTCGAGCAAGGGTGAAATGAGGATAATCGGGTAAAAGACATTGAAGGAATGTTTTAGGATGAAGGAAATTTTCACCTGTTGCTCTTCCTTCTTGAATTTTGCGCCCAGCGGCAAACAGTGATGGTTGAAGAGAAAACTTCAAAATAATTATAAATTTCATACCCAGGTGATAGAAAATTGTAATAATTTGACACCCAAAAGGGTGTTACTATTCAACATCCAGAAAGCAAGTGCGCAAAAAAAAAAAAAAAATGGCTGACCCCGGAATTCTAAACCCTTCTAAATGCCATCATGATGCCACTGATAACCCAATTGTTGGCCCAGCGATTGTTATATCCGGTCACAGTTAAGGTGGCAAATTCAAATTGAAATTAAAAAAAAAATGAATTATCTATGATGAAATAAAATAAAATACCGAACAATATCCCTAGCCTAATTATACCTGGATAAGCAAAATGCAGGTAGTGCACAGTTGGGCATATTTAAATAAAAATGTAATCATGATTATTGCTAATTACTATGAGTGATTAATTAATCGTTTTTCAGATTACAAGTTGCCCACCTCTGCCTTATTGGCATAAAGTGACGTTAAACAAACCACTTCTTAAACACTTCCTCATGTTAAAGTACTTCACCTAGGTATTTCATATCATAGGTTTTAACCAAACTTTGGCTATCATATTCCGCAGGAAAGACAAGACTCTCCGCAAAGAGGTTCCACTGGCACTTTATCAGCTAGCTCCAGGTCTCGAGTTTCATCAAGGTGGGAATATGGTTACTATCCGTCACCTTAAGTACTTTACCGGTATCGGTTATATCGCCTACCTGGGGGGAGCCAGTTATATTTAGCATCAGTCCTTCCAATTTCATATTTGAGTAACTCTACTATATACACTATGATATGATGTATGAATGAATGTCCACTGTGTACATGTACATGTACATGGCATGGTAAAACATATTATTTCTTTTTTCTTTTTTCTTTATTTTAACAATTTTATTTGCACCTCAATAATAATAATAATAAGCAAATGAGCTAAAGTAAGGTACATATGGCATGAGGGAGACAGCACCCAGTAGTGCATCCTCTAGTGCCTTCATATAAATTCCATTGTCAGACTAGGAGGTCTCGCATCCAACTCCTCGTCAGCCTTCGCCGAGGTATGTCAGGAATATCACGTCTTGCCATATCTTGTACAAATTTGTTGGTATGTCCATGTAATTTGTCATAAAACCATCTGTAATACATACGTATATGATTTGCCACAGTCGAAACACTTAAGTCATTGTGAAGAGTCGCGTTGTAGGGTGGTGAGTTTGTAATCAATCTTAAGTATTGGGATTGAAAGGTTTGTATTTTGTTTTTATGTGTCTTTTTGGCAGGCCCGTTAATTCGGCTAACAGAGCAGCATATTGGTTTTAGTAAATACAATACAATACAATACAACAATACAATAAGGCTTAAGGCCCGACGCCGACACCACCAATCGGTCCCTACATACCTCCATGCGCCTACTACCGTACAATCCAATCCCAAATTCACAAGAACTGCTTTCACCGAATCTTCCCACCTTCGCCTAGGCCTACTCCTGGGTCGTTTTCCAGTCGGCAAAGCGTTTATCAATCTTTAAGGAATTCGTTCACGACTAAGACTCGTCATTTTGCATGCCCACTTTAGCCGACGTGCAGCTATTGACTCGATTACATTTACCGGGTAAAGCTCACGCAATTCCGCATTGTGTAGCCGTCTAAATTCTCCTGTTGACTCATCATTCTTCGGCCCGAATATTCTACGCAGCACTTTATTTTCAAACACCATAAGGCGTTTCTCATCCCTTACTGTAAGCGGCCATGTTTCACAACCGTAAAGAACAGTCGGAAGAATTATAGTTTTGTAAATCCTAATTTTTAAATTTCGGGATAAAAGGCGTGACCCAAGTAATTTTGCAACCGAGAAATAACAAGCATTTCCCGCCTTTAATTTAGCCTTAATTTCCTCCTCGATTTCGTTTTTTCTAGTTACAATAGATCCTAAATATCTAAATTTCTCAACGGCTTCGAATATTTCCTCTTCTACTTCAATATCGCCAAAATTGTCACCGTTTCTACAACTAACCATATATTTTGTTTTTTCCGTATTTATTTCTAGCCCTACTTCTTTTCCGGCTTCCATCAATGCTTTTGTATTTAGTTCTATCGTTTCCACGTCGTCACCAAGCAAAAGCAAATCATCAGCGTAACCGATATTTCCCCCCAGATTCAAACCCTTTCCGGTATTTAACACCTCCCTAATGACATATTCTAGAGCTAAATTAAATAAAACAGGAGATAGCGAATCCCCCTGTTTCAAACCAGAGTGAACCTCGAACTTCTCAGAAAAATAACGACCGATTCTTATTTTATTGAACGTTTCGGTCATACACATTTTTACTAAGTTTACTAACTTCTTCGGTATTCCTAGTTCAGTCAGGATGTTATACAGTTTATTGCGGTCTATTGAATCATAAGCCTTTTTAAAATCGACATACAGTTGATGAACAATACCATTGTATTCTAATTTTTTCTCTAATATTTGACGGAGGGAGAATATTTGGTCTACGGTTGATCGGTTCCGTCTGAAACCACATTGATAATCTCCGATAATTTCCTCGGCGTATTCGGTTATTCGGCTAGTCAGGATTGACGTAAATACTTTATAGCAGACCGGAAGTAGTAAGATCCCACGGTAGTTATTAGTGTCTGTCCGCGACCCCTTCTTGAGAATCGGTATAATTATAGACTCTTTCCATTCTTCGGGTACTTTCTCATACTCCCAGATCTTTTTAATCAAAAGATGTATTTTTGAAATCCCAGCTTCCCCACATGATTTGATTAGTTCGCTAGGAATATTATCCGTCCCCGCTGCTTTATAGGATTTTAATTTTCCGATAGCTATTTCGACTTCCCCTATACTCGGTTCATCTAATAACGGTTCAGCACTTTGAAATTCCAAAAGTGGTGATAGACGGGTATTTTCTGGATTCAAAATACTATCGAAGTGCTCTTTGAACTTACTTACTATGTCTACCGGATCCGCTATGATGTTATTATTATTATCCCTAATACCAGTCGTAACTGGTCCTAGACGTTTACGTGATAAATTTATGCCTTCATACATATCTCTAACGTTATTTTGGATTCCATTATTTTCTATTTCTATTATTTTGTTTTTGAGATATTCTCTTTTTTTATTTTTAAGCAATTTAGTCGTTTCGTTCCTTATGCCTCGAAAGTAGGCACGATTGTCTTCGCTAGGATTATTTAAAACTTTGAGTTTAGCGGCTTTTCTTTTCTCACACGAGTTTAAACAGTCTTCATCGAACCATGGTTTATTCTTATTATTTTCCCTTTTGCCCAGACACAAATTACTGACCTCTTTAATATTATCCCTAATTCCTTCCCACAATTGATCAATGTCTTCACCATTCTCGGTAGATGGTTTTAATACATCAAATCTATTCTTGAGTTCAATTTCAAATTGTTTTCTAATCGCCGGAATTTTAAGTTTTTCCAGATTAAAATATTCGGTACGAGATCCGGTCTCTAACCTTTTTTTTTTTTGAAAGTCTTTGCCGAACTTTAGCGATTACTAGTTCGTGATCCGACCCGCATTCCGCCCCTCGGTACGATCTAACATTAATAACACTATTTTGCCACCTATGCTGCACCAAAACGTGATCGATTTGATTTCTTGCTTGTAAATCTGGTGATGTCCATGTATATTTGTGAATATCTTTATGTTTAAAAGTTGTACTTTTGATTATTAAATTTTTAGAAGTTAATCAATCGGATTCCGTTATCATTACTAATTTCGTGTAAACTTTCTTTTCCAATTGTCGGATAATATATTTCTTCCCTGCCCACCTTTGCGTTAGCGTCTCCTAAAACTATCTTCATGTAGTTTCGCGGTAATTTATCGAAAATCCACTCTAGTTTATCGTAAAATTCCAACTTAACTTCGTCATCGTTGTCTTCGGTCGGAGAATGTATGTTTATTAACGCGATTTTAAACCACCGCCCCTGAAATACAGCTACCGATATCCTGTCCCCGAAAAATTGAACGTCCCTCAAAGCGGATATCAACCTATTCCTAATCAGAAACCCAGTGCCTAAACAATAATTTTCGCCCGCGCCGTACCAAATTGTGTACTTATCTTCTCTTAAAGAGCCCTCCCCCGTCCAGCGTACCTCTTGCAGCACAACGATATCTATACCGTACCTCTCAACCTCATTCGAAACCGATTTTAACCCACCCGCTGTATTCAAACTTCTGACGTTCCGCGTCCCTAATACTAAATCTCTTAATTTCAACTTTCGCCATGATTCCCCTAAGGCAGTCCCCACCAGGAGACCCGAACGGGGGACTAGTTTACCTCCGGATATTGAGCGTTTTACCTTAGGAGAATCCATGACTGTTTGTGGTGATTGGGTGAACTAAAAAAATATGTGAGTAGGGCGTTCAAACCTACGTCACACCCTCCAGCAAGCCTGGGGGGCCGCTCTCATTGTTGGTCAGCGAGTCCTAAGGACTTAGCCGGGAGGAACTTCCTAGCAATTTCCACCGACCAACCCCACATCCGCCACCCGTGGGACGCTCTCCATACGCGGTAATGAGACCCGCGCGAGGGTTTTAGTTAATAAAGTGTAAAAATAGTTTTTGTTTGAGAGAAATTTAGAAGGTCTATCTATAATAGAGTATAATTAATAGTCTTAGTCGTAAATTTAGCCTTTTGCGTTTCATCTTGATGTGGGCAAACGTGTTACTTAACTCTCATTTTTTGTATCCATTATCGTACGAGAAGATAAGTTACGAATTCGCGGCCAGCTAGGTACATTTTCAAATTCAACAGCAAAATCATTTTTTGTAATAATAAACGGGTGAATACAATATAAAAATTAACGTTTTTTTTTTTTTAAATCTACATATATAAAGCACACACCTACATATATATGAAGAATATGAGTATATATCCATATAAGTCTTAGAAAAGGGAGAGAGTTTGTTAAATTCACTTATCTTTTATTTATTTTTTTTTTTGGTTCCTCCCCTTCCTCGCCTTGTAGGCTATACGGGGTTTCCCGGGCCAGGGGAGAGGGTGGGGATTGATGCCGAGATTAATTAAATTTTTCCCTGAGGCTCCGGGTTTAGAACTTGCTATCTTCGTGTTTCCAAACAGATGTTGCCATGGGCAACGCGTATTTTCTAACATGTTTGCCCACTCGGCCATCCCGCCACCCACATTCACTTATCTAAAATAATATACGAGGTGTGGCTATTAAATAACGAGACTGACGCTGTAAAACATTTTATTTTTATTTCATACATTTTTAATTATTATCACCTTCAATGTACACCCCTCCTCTATCCCTACAACGCTCCATGCGAATCTTCCATTATTCGAAACAGTGCTGGAAGTCTTTTTCTGTCAGCTACTTCAGGACGCGTGCCGCTTTCTCTTTCACAGCTTCAACAGACTCAAATCTTGTTCCTTTTAATGCAGATTTCATCTTAGGAAACAGATAGAAGTCGCACGGCGCAAGATCCGGCGAATAAGGCGGATGGTCTAACACTGGGATGCTGAATTTGGCTAGAAACCTCTTAACAGACAATGCGGAATGAGCCGGCGCATTGTCTTGGTGGAGATCCCATGACTTGTTCTTCCACAATTCAGGTCGTTTTTTCCTTATTCTTTCGCGGAGTTCAGCAAGAACGTGAAGGTGGTAATGTTGATTAATCGTTTGACCTATAGGAACCCAGTGAAGGTACACAATCCCATTAATATCGAAAAAAAACAATCAACATTGTTTTGAATTTTGATTTGCTCATTCGAGCTTTTTTGGCTCTCGGTGAAGATGGGCTCTTCCAGTGCATGGATGGTGGACACTTCTTTCAATAAATTATAAGTTTCAGTAGCGGTTTTTCCAAGTTTCACATGAAATTTCACAACAATTAGTTGCTCTACTGTTACACTTAACATTTTTCCGGCGAAACAAAAAAACAACTCTAATGCGAACGAAGGCTAAGGCTGTACTGATTTGTTTACAGAAGCGAGAGGCACTACATTCGAAAGAGAAGGCTTCACGATAACAGCTGTTGGTTGCTGGCGTTTGGCGCATGCGCACTTCTTCTGTAGCAGCGTCAGTCTCGTTATTTAATAGCCTCGTATAGTAAGGGAAAGTATTGCGACCGTGAAAAATTTCGACTTCCGATCTTCAACGGAAATCTACGTTTTGGGTTCCCTGAGTACAAATAACGATGTCCCGCGAAGTGGTCTCTGCGTACAAGAACTAGCTCATTAACGATAAATCGTACGAACCTGAAATTGGGTTTTAGATGTATTTATATGTTCGTGACGTTATAGTACGAATTTCATCAAAATTGATCAAACGGAGGGGCACTTTATTTCATAACTTTTTACGTTTCTTTCGATTTTCTCAAAAACGGCTCAAACGATTTTGATAAAACTGGTCATTTGATGTATGTATATGCCCCCAATATGACAGTAAAAAATTTATCGAAAGGAGGGGGCACTTTATATCGTAACATTTTTCCCCATTTGTACGTTTTGCTCGATTGTCTCAAAAAGAGTTTTAATGATTTTGACTATACTCGTCATGTTTAATGAGAATCAAGTATTCTTTAATATCAGGTAAGCTTTATCATTATTAAAATGTTCTGAGGGGGCTTAAATGGGAAGGGGCCTTTTTTGTTTTCCTTCAAAGTACCTTTGTATTTGTTTACATGGAGAAATTATCTGTCTCTCGTTTTGCCAAAAAATAAGAAATGTCTAAATATGAGATATGATAAAAATCAAGTAAACATTTAGAGGAGAAAAAAAGAAAAATATTTAGTCAACTCATAAAACACGCCTCATGAGCCGACGCATGGGCAATACGCCTTTTTTTTTTTTATTTTTTATTTTTTATTATTGAAAGAAATAATACATTCTGCCACAGTCAAGGGCATTTATATTAATGCTGTAAGGTAAATCATTCACACAATAACTATATACAAACGTACTTAAAAAAAAAAAAATAAAAAATAAATAAATAAACGTAATAATAATAAATAAAATGTAAGCCTCGAAAAAAGAAGAAAAATAAATAAGAAAATAATAACAAATAACAGTCACAAAAATGATACAGTCTACATTCAAACCTATTTACAATATATACATTCAGCCAGGGAAGCTCCGAGTCCCGCTCTGCCTCCCACTAAGGAAGGCAAAACAAGACCCTGGGAGATCCCAGTGCTTCTCTCCCAGCCTCGTCACTGTGATTAAAACCAGTGGTGATTAGGTGAGAGCACTCAGCTACAAGCAGGCAGTACTTGAGAGGAGAAGCTGGCCATTGCCAGGACTCCAATAGCAAGTTACAAGAGGTCTCTTGGCCACTGCCGTTTCAACCTCCTGGGAGGATTGTAGGGATGGTCGGGACATGATAGGGATTGAGCTGAAGGATTAAGATGAAAGGAAAGGTTCTGATGAAATTTTGAGAATTTGGATGGAAAAATGGAATGTTGAGGTCGTGATGTAGGGTTTTGTATGTGACGTAATATGGGGCATTGACTATGGTTCGAAGGACTTTGGACTGGAAGGACTGGATGCGTTTGATGTTCGAAGGTTTTGCCGTTCCCCACAGTTCGATGCCGTAGGTCCAGATCGGTTTCAATATTGTCTTGTAAATTAATAATTTGTAGTCAGTTGAAAGATGGGATGTTTTGTTTAATAGTCTATATAACTGTCCAAATCGTCGAGTCAGTTCTTGTCTTTTGAGTCTTGTATGTGGGTTCCATGTTAGTCTTTTGTCTAAAAGGAATCCCAGATACCGGTCTGTGTCTGAGACAGGGAGTGGTATTGAGTTGAAGAGGATTGGAGGACAGGATCTACGTCGATATACGCCTTTAGTGACTTACCGTTGTTTATAATTAAAGCCGTTCTGTTCATTTAATGGAAATTATTTGTTTCATGGTAACAATATGAATTTTTCAACAACATAGAGAATTATTAAATCAGACGACTTGGAGTATTATGCTTGCATTGCCGAATTATCACAATTGAAATATTTTATTTAATAATAAAAAAAATTAGTGTACTTTAAAGAGCAAATACAAATAAAATAAGTTAATGAATTTGGAAAAATGTGTGACTTTGAGAAATGACATTAGACAAAACACGTCCATTTCTAATCAAGTAAGTTGGTAAGTGAAAGTTGTCTGTTGCGCGCATCGCACCAGATTTTTTATTTTGCATGATATTTTTTACTTTCACTTACCTATATATGAAATATATAGTAAGTGGAAGTATTGCGATCGTGAAAAATTTCGACTTCCGGTTTTCAACGGAAATACACGTTTTGGGACCCCCTGAGTCGAAATAACCAAGTCCCGCGAAATGGTCTGTGTGTGTGTGTGTGTGTGTGTGTGTGTGTCTGTGTGTGTGTGTGTGTGTGAACAGACTAGCTCAAAAATTATAAACCGTGGGAACCTGAAATTGGGTATTTAGTGTAAGTATATGCCCGCGATGTGACAGCAAAAATTTCATCAAAATTGCTCAAAGGGAGGGGGTACTTTATTTAATAACGTTTTACGTTTTTTTCGATTTTCTCAAAAACGGCTCAAACGATTTTGATTAAACTGAGTATTTGATCTATTTATATGCCCGAGATATGACTGTAAAAATTTCATCAAAATTGATTAACCGGAGGGGGGACTTTACATAATAAATTTTGTATCATTTTCACGTGTTTTTTTTTATTTACTCAAAAACGGCTTTAACGATTTTGATCAAACTGTGTATATGATGTATGTATAGGCCCGAGATACGACTGTAAAAATTTTATCAAAATTGATCAACCGGAGGGGTGACTTTACTTAATAAATGTTGGATCATTTTCACGTGTTTTTTATATTTACTCAAAAACGGCTTTAACGATTTTGATCAAACTGGGTATTTCATGTATGCATATGCGGGTCAATCCATTTGAAGTGGTCCAATCGAGTTGCTTCAACATTTTTATTTTTTTTTATATTTTTACCATTGAAAGAACAATGCATCAGGAGTACAAAAGTGCAATTGGTTTATTTTTTGAATTTTTATTTTTCCAATGGAGGCCATATTATTTTCGAAAAACCGCGTATTTTTAGCTATTTCAGTGCTCTGCTTCAAATCAAATATCTCCTCCTTTACTCATCCTAGAATATTCAAATAAAGACCAATCTCTTAAGAAAGGTCTGACCTTTAATAAATGTCATTACAACTATGTACTTAAAACTAAGAATTACGGTCCATGTACCCCTTCAAAGTTTCAAGCGGTAATTTAAAAAAACCGGATTTTCAAAAATTATTTTTTACAAGAAGGCAAATGATTAAGTGTTTGTTATTCTTTTATTTGACAGATAAAGGTAGGCACTATAAATTCACAAAGTTTCAAGCTGTGGACTTGCACAGTTTTTTTAATACAAATTTTTGAAATCTTGAAATTTCCAAAATTTTAAAAGTTTAAAGCTTTATATCTCTGTTGGGCAAGAAAATAAAATTTTGAAATTTAGGCCAGATTTAGTTCCTGAATAGAGGATTAAACTGTCAAAATTTCATTTTGTGGACTCAACTAATTGCAAGGATATAAGACATTGAAAAGTACTAAAATAAGTATTAAATTCAAAGCACTAAACAGCCTGTATTATTTTCTGTCCGTGTCCAGGAAATGAAATTTTGACAGTTTAATCCACTATCCCAGACCTAAATCTGGGCCAAATTTCAAAGTTTTATTTTTACGCCTAACAGAGAAATTAATTCTTTAAACTTTTGACATTTTGGAAATTTCAAGAATTTAAAAATAAAAACCGTGCAAGTCCACATCTCGAAACCTTGTGAATTCGGAGAACCCACCTTTATTTATCAAATAAAAAAATTGCAAACCCTTAGTCATCTGCCTTCTGGTAAATAGATTTTTTGAAAACTCGTTTTTTTTTTAATTACCGCTTGGAAATTTGTAGGGGTACATGAATGGTTATACTTATTTTTAAGTTCATACTTGTTATGACATTTATTAAACTACAGATCTTACTAAAGAGATTGTTCTTTATAAAAATGTTCTAGGATGAGTTAAAGAGGGGATATTCGATTTGAAGCAGAGCACTGAAATAGCTAAAAATACGCGTTTGGTCGACAAGAAAACTGACGAAAAAATTCATATCAATAGAGCGGAAATGATGAAGCCTTGGTTCCATTGAGTAATGCACTGAAGACCAGTACCTCACCATCGGAAATAGTGGTTGAACAGGGGCGAACTAAAACAATAGGCAAGCATTGTGTGATAAGATTTCACAGATTCTTTATGCTAACAAGACAAAAATTAAGGTAAATTTATGTAAAGTGGCTTTAATAATCTGTACTAGATTAATTTTAATATAATAAAGGTGAAGAAAACGGAAAGGAAATAATATGTGCTGTTTTAGCACTTTGGATATTATACTTATTTTAGTACCTTTCAATGAATTTTTCGGTCAGTTTTCTTGTCGACCAAACTCGTATTTTTAGCTTTTTAAGTGCTCTGCTTCAAATTGAATATCCCCTCTTTAACTCATCCTAGAACATTTTTATAAAGAACAATCTCTTTAGTAAGATCTGTTGTTTAATAAAGGTCATGACAAGTATGAGCTTAAAAATAAGTATAACCGTCCATATAACCCTACAAATTTCTAAGCGGTAATTTAAAAAAAAAACGAGTTTTCAAAAAATCTATTTACCAGAAGGCAGATGACTAAAGGTTTGCAATTTTTTTATTTTATAGATAAAGGTAGGTTATCCGAATTCACAAGGTTTCGAGATGTGGACTTGCACGGTTTTTTATTTTTAAATTCTTGAAATTTCCAAAATGTCAAAAGTTTAAAGAATTAATTTCTCTGTTAGGCGTAAAAATAAAACTTTGAAATTTGGCCCAGATTTAGGTCTGGGATAGTGGATTAAACTGTCAAAATTTCATTTCCTGGACACGAACAGAAAATAATACAGGCTGTTTAGTGCTTTGAATTTAATACTTATTTTAGTACTTTTCAATGTCTTATATCCTTGCAATTAGTTGAGTCCACAAAATGAAATTTTGACAGTTTAATCCTCTATTCAGGAACTAAATCTGGCCTAAATTTCAAAATTTTATTTTCTTGCCCAACAGAGATATAAAGCTTTAAACTTTTAAAATTTTGGAAATTTCAAGATTTCAAAAATTTGTATTAAAAAAACTGTGCAAGTCCACAGCTTGAAACTTTGTGAATTTATAGTGCCTACCTTTATCTGTCAAATAAAAAAATAACAAACACTTAATCATTTGCCTTCTTGTAAATAATAATTTTTGAAAATCCGGTTTTTTTAAATTACCGCTTGAAACTTTGAAGGGGTACATGGACCGTAATTCTTAGTTTTAAGTACATAGTTGTAATGACATTTATTAAAGGTCAGACCTTTCTTAAGAGATTGGTCTTTATTTGAATATTCTAGGATGAGTAAAGGAGGAGATATTTGATTTGAAGCAGAGCACTGAAACAGCTAAAAATACGCGGTTTTTCGAAAATAATATGGCCTCCATTGGAAAAATAAAAATTCAAAAAATAAACCAATTGCACTTTTGTACTCCTGATGCATTGTTCTTTCAATGGTAAAAATATAAAAAAAAATAAAAATGTTGAAGCAACTCGATTGGACCACTTCAAATGGATTGACCCATGCCAAAGATGTGATTGCCAACATTTCATCAAAATTGATCAACCGGAGGGGGGACTTTATTTCATGACTTTTTTTCCAATTTTTACCTTTTTTTCGATTATCTCAAAAACGGCTTTAACGATTTTTATCAAATTCGTCATGTTTAATGAAAATTAGGTTTTCTTTAATATCAGGTAAGCTTTATCATTATTAAAATGTTCTGAGGGGGCTTTTTTTTTGAGGGGGGGGGGCTTTTTTGTTTCTTTCTTATAAATTACTATTGGTTTTGTTTACATGGAGAAATTAACTGTCTCTCACTACGCCTAAAAATAAGAAATGGCTAAAAATGAGATATGATAAAAATAAAGAAAACATAAAGAGGAGAAAAAAAGAAAAATATTCAGTCAACTTATACCACCTATAGATATAATAATAATAGATAGATACACCTATAATAGATAGATTACCTATTAATTATAGACCATTGTTCATAATTAAAGCCGTTCTGTTCATTTGAGAAGTGGAAATTAACAAAACGCATTAATTTTTAATCTAAGTAAGTTGGTAAGTGAAAGTTGTGTGTTGCGAGCACGCACCAGATTTTTTTAATTTACATATGTTAACTTGAGACATTTTTATTAAATTTGCTATCTACTTGCGTAATAAGCAAATATGCTGACACGACTTATAATATGAAAGAATGAAAAACACTAAACACAAAAAAACAAACACAAAACACAAAACAATCACACACAAACAAAAGGAATTAACAAACAGAAATACAAGAACAAAGCAAAACCGAATAAGTTGACAAATTTAGGAGTAAACTGCAAGATAACTGTTTAATGCAGAAAATCTCTTGGCCAACGCCTTAACAATCTTATTGGCGGATTATAAGGGTTTGTGGGAGTGTGTAGAGCTTGAGTTAGTGGGTTGGAATTTAGAGTAAGTCTGTCATGAAAGTTACGGTAGCGCTCTATGGCTGTTACTTCGACGTAAGGAATGTCAAGGTCAGCGTCTAAGGTCTCATTGGTGACATAAAAGGGGGATCTACGATCTTTCTCAGTATTTTAGTATCTATTTAGTATTTACAAATTTTTGTTGATTTCCTAAATAAAATGTGCCACCGTTTGGAAGCGAGATCCTATGAGGAAGGTGAATTTAAAAATTGTTTCTAGGAGTTTGTGAACCTTTCCAGAACTTCATGAATCGAAAATTTGGCACATTTAAGAGATAAATTACTGGAAAAAAAAAACAGATTATTTTTAATCATGGTAAACTAAAACAGCTCATTATATTGTAACGTGAAACACTAAACATATGATCGAAAAGAGTTCTAGAATTTTTGTCGGAAAAGTTACAAAATGGTTTGACGAGAATCTTCTACGGTTGTCGGGTACCTTTTAGACTGTTCTAATTCAAACTAAATATAAGGAGCGATGGACTTGTTGAGAGTTAGATCGAATCATGCGGTTACTTTGATGTTACTGTGTGGTTACAAGTTGATACTTTCTGTAACCTAGTTAATTATTTGAGTTTTATTGTTTGTCTGACATTTTGTTTTATTATTTTCATCTAATAAAAACTATTTAAACCCATAATAGTGTTACATTATTGATCTAATAAATAAAAAATCAACAACAAATAAAATTAATGAACAGAAGAATAATCTATATAAATAAAGTGGAAATTCTGTTTGTTTGTTTGTTCTTTATAGAAATCCATAATTTCGCTCAGTGGTTCTTTGATACCAGGTGCGAACACCTGTCCATATTAAAATTGCGTAACTTCAGCCGATCTTCAGCTGATATTCTTTATTCTCCAAATTTCGCTAAGCGTTTCTTTCAGACCCGGTGCGAACACCTGTTCATATTAAAATTGCATAACTTCAGCCGATCTTCAGCTGATATTCTTTATTGTTATAAAAATCATATTGATCTCACTTTACAATGTTTTTTTTTACGAAATCGACCGTTTCTTTATAAAAATGAAATTCACCGTGATAAACCGGGATATACAGCTATAATCTATGTATATAAAGATTAAATTCTGTTTGTTATTTATAGAAATCCATTCGGTTTGTCCTAAATTCTCCAAATTTCGCTCAGTGGTCATTCATACCAGGTGCGAGCACCTAATCATATTAAAATTGCATAACTTCAGCTGATATTCTTTATTCTCCAAATTTCGCTCAATGGTTCTTTCAGACCAGGTGCGAACACCTGTTCATATTAAAATTGCATAGCAGCTGATATTCTTTATTGTTTTAAAAATTATAATGATCTCACTTTACAATGTTTTTTTTCTACGAAATCGACCGTTTCTTTAGAAAAATGAAATTCCCCGTGATAAACCGGGATATACAGCTATAATCTATGCATATAAAGTTGAAATTCTGTTTGTTCTTTATAGAAATCCATACCGTTTGTCCTAAATTCTCCAAATTTCGCTCATGGGTTCTTTCAGACCAGGTGCGAACACCTGTCCATATTAAAATTGCTTTAGCCGATCTCTGGGTATATTCTGTATTGTTATAAAAATCGTTTCGATCTCGCTTTACATTGGTTTTTAAAAAATCGACCAAATCAGAGTCGATAAAAGTCTCAGTTTATAGATTTTATAGATTTAAAAATTGAAATTCTCCGGGTGAAACCGGGATACACAGCTAGTAAATTATATTATTACTTACAAGCTAAAACCGGGCAGTTTTTACTTTCGCTCAGTCTTATATTTATAATCAGGAAAGTAAATAAATGTAGTCCAGCGAACGTAACTTAACCGAGAAAACGGATTTATAAATCATATGAAATATTGTGCTCCATCATGCGAACCAACATCATGTAAATAACCTCTGTTGAAGATTAGATTGAATGGAGTACTGGGGAACACCTTTAAATTTTTCTTTACCCAACTTAAAATATTGGGTAGTTATTTAACTTTATTATTGGCTTCAATATTTCTTTTATTGCAAATTAAATGCTTATTATAAACATTTAGGTATTTTCATTACTTAAGGGCAAATGTGATTTTAAGGCCATCAGGGATGAGAATTCTTATAAGGCGAGACCTTTTTGATCTGATGGATCGCCAGTAATTGCCCAGTTTCGACCAGAAATTAGAATTTTTGGAAACTGATCTGGTAAATAAAGAGAATTATTCTTAAGAGCAACAGGTCAATATACAACATGAATTTTTAAGGCTTACGTCAGAATTTCGGCGAAGATGGCACAAAGCAAACAAGTTCAAACAGTTTTTCTTAGCAGCTAATTCTTCTTGGTTGAAAGGAACATTTCAATTACCTCAAGTAGTTATGTCTAGACGTCGATCACAGAAATCATTCGAGGAATGTACTAAAAGAAGCAAGAGACGAAAAATGGAAGAAGTGCACAGAAAAACAGATTTGCAGATCCTTTCTCATGCATCCCAATCCCAACTATGCCGCTGGACATCGAAATTCTTGTCTTCTTGTGATGGTTAAAGAAATCACTCAAGATCCACGGCAAGCCACTAAATTTAAGGAACTATTGTCGGATGATGCATGAAAATATACACTGTGCAGGTATTATCGATGTTCGTAGAATCAAATCTATCTAGAAGAGATAGTACGAAATTCTCGTAAAAAATTATGTGCATGTTATAGTATGCGGGTCTTATGCGCAATCTGGGCGCCGGTGATAACAGTTACGTTATTATCACAGGTGTAACAGTTATTTCTTCATGCTTTCAATATTTACTTAATAAACATATGATAAGATTAATGATAACCTTCTTCTCACATTAAACAAGTGTTATATTAGAAGTGTTTATAATTATGGGAATTTTACAACTTATTAAGGATATTCCTGACAAGGAACATGCTGTGAAATTCCTGCAGGATAAAGGAGTGCTACACAAAAGTAGAAAGACATTGTTGATTTTATGCCTCCAATTTAAATTTTGTAAATATATCTTTTTTTACTCTTAGAATTGCTTAATTTGATTATAATATAGGTTAAATGAAACAATAATAGCAATAATAGCTGTGCAAATTATCGGTTATTTCTACGTTGTAGGTTACAGTCAAAATGCCGAGGATAACAGGTGATATGAAACTGTTACAGTAGTTAGCCTCAGCTAGTGATTGTAACGTAACTGTTATCACTGGTGCCCAGATTCCGCATAAGTATGCTACAAAAAGAAACTATTTTTTTACCCAAAATATAGAAATTTGTGTCAATATAAATATTGATTAAAAGCTGTTAGAAATTTAAATTTTGGTAAAGTAATTAAATTACCTCATTTGCGCAGCAAAACCCAGATTAAGTTAATTGGATTGATTATGATTTGCAAGATTAATACCATATTTCAAAAACTAGAGGTCCAAGATTTTTTAGAAGATTGTTTTCAAAATCAGCAGCCTAAAATTAATAGAATATGGTGATAAACATTTTTGGCCGGCTGTCAAATATCCCTCTGTGCATCGTACAGGCTCGGGACCTCAATTTGGCGTCCTGTCCGTGGTGACAGCGTGGCAGCAAAGCCAAGGATTTTTTACTCCCATTAAAAAATCCAAGGGCCACCCCGCGACTTTTTTATTATTTTAGGTTGCTATGCTAACCACAACACCACAGGTGACACCTCAAGGAGAGTTTTCATGAAACTTATACATCAATCTTTTAAAATGTTTGACATGAAAATGTTCGACATGAAATATTTCGTAACATCATGCGAACAAACATTGTATGTATAACCAGTGGCGGATCCAGAGTGAAGGGTAACAGGAGTCATGACTCCCATAATAAATGGTTATTTATATGTTTGCGTCTTTTTAAAGGATTAACAGAACGTTATAAACGTATATAGTTACTAAACAGTAACGTAAAACGTAAAACTTTTGGTTGTTTAGGTCGAAGTCCTAGTTAATACAAGGATATAATTAAAGCTCGGAATTCCGTGCAGTAAAAAATTGAAAATATGCAATTAAAACTGCAAAACGTGCATTAAAAACTTCAAAACATGCAATAAAAATGTACCTATTATTTGAAAATAAGGCATTAAAATATTTTTGTGAACAAAAAATAGCTACTTTGGAAAAAAAATGAGTAGCGGAGAGTAAATTGAAATAGAAACTCTTTTATTTTTACAGATTATTTTTATATTTACAATTTACAGATTTAGCATAGATTTTGGTAAAATCACTGAATTTTGTATCTATTTTATTATACTACTAATATATTTTGGAAAAAAAATTCCTGTAAAAAAATCGGAATGTAAAATATTCACTTAAAATAGTAACCGCAAGATCTGGAATACAGAGTAAAATACTCGCATGTGAGCTGTAATTATTTATATTGGAAATAGGAAGATCTTCAAAAAGGAAAAATACTACTCAAATTATGGAATCACTAGATGAAATATCCGGTGCGTAGGCTTATTTTTAAGCACACCGGTGGCACGTACAACCCCTGTAACCTTTTTAGGGTTGAAAAAATTAGGTACTTACTTGTGCTATAGCGGGTATCAATTTGTGTTTTCCTCTCACATCCAATTTTTTTATCACATTGAGTTCAGGATATTTTTCAATCCATCCCGCAGTTTTCGAAGACACACTTGCTCCAATTTTAGGCATTTTTAGTTACAATATACTCGACAGAAGCTAGTTTGATACTGGCAGAACAATGAGAATTGAGAAACAAAATGTAAACATCCAGGAACCACTGAACCCTGAGTTCTGGGAAATCGGAGGTTTGTGTTGGTTTACATCTCCCAAGTTCCCTTTATTTTTTTTCCCCCTATGATATTCACATTTATTTTTCCACTATTGTTTTTATGTGTATTAAAGAAAATTACAATTTGTAATAATTTTTTTCTTCAAAATATCAAATAATGCGATTTCGTGCAGGAAAATTTCAAAACATGCAATTTCGTGCAGTAAACCCTAAAACGTGCAATTTCGTGCAGTAAACCCCAAAACGTGCAATTTCGTGCAGCATAAAACTTCATTGAAACATCCCATTAGGCTTGATTCGGATAAGTAACTCGAGTGACTTTCCAATAAAAAGATGCAATTACACGGGAATCCGAGCTCTAGATATAATCTTTTGAGAAATTCGAAAACTAAAAAGCTTGTTAATGTTCGAAACGTAAAATGTTAGGGAAAAGGTAATACTTGATTATGAGACCGGTGGTGGGGAAGTGGTTCGTGTCCCCCACTCGAATTCTTTGCTAATTCCGCCCCTGTGAATAACATCGGTTCGATAAAAGCGATTTTTCAGAATAGCCAATTAAAGTTTCGTCCTTCCTCTTCCTTTGATATACGTTGCCTGCTTCATCCGATTGTTAAAAATTTTCTGGAAACACGAATATCGTGATATTAGATATATATATATATATATATATATATATATATATATATATATATATATATATATACCCGAAATGATAGTTATATATATATATAGTATCTCTAAAAAATGGTAGAGAAAAATTAGAGGATAATTGGTGAAAAAATTCAATTTTGACATATACCGGACCAAAAAATGAAACATTTTGCACATAAACAAGTACCGTAAAGGCGGGTTACTTGAGGCCAGATTTTGAAACTTTGAATTATTATTATTCTTGAACAATAGGCACAACATATTGTTTTCTTTGACATACTCACCTTATATTATTAAACTATAATTTACTATGAATAGTTACCCCTCAAGGCTCAAATAACCCGCGTTTATGGTACTGTAAATAAATAGAATACATTTTCAAAAACAACATTTCACATCTTATATTCTAACATTTAACGTTTTATTCCAACTGTCACACAATCTCGTATTAACTTCTGATAGAAGCTTGGTACAATGAGATACAAAGTTTCAGAATTAAAGGAACTTTTCATGATATTTAAACATTATACAACTATACACAAAAATTTATCTACATAAAATACTAGCTGTATATCTCGGTTTCACCCAGGGAATTTCATTTTTCTAATAAACGTGCACAATTCTATAAAAAAAAAAAAATAGCACTAATAGCCAAAGCTTTAGGATATATTATATTTTAATTTTACCCTCTTGGGTGTATATAATTAGGTCTTTAGATGAACCTACTCTAGCAACGTAAAACTGACCATGAGAAAAACATGGGGATTCCATGCTGATAGCTTGATAGTCCTTAAGCTTTATTTATAGTCATCGCAAATGCGACCCGAACTGGGCTGGGAATTGTACTCCTTTGAAATCAAACGGCATATCCCTGGGGACCATGGGGATTCCAGAGATGGAAAGCCGTAAGGGCAGAAGTGGATGAGCAAGGAGCTAATAGATTTCACAATTAACCATAAAACCAGTTCGGGTAGTTTACATGAATCTATCAAGTATGAAAGTAAGAAAGGAAAAAGAAGAAATCCAGTCGCCAAAAACAATGATAAAAGAGTGGGTCAAGAAAAGTTCGTTAGGACAGAAGAGAGAGCGAGGAGCGAGAAGCGAGTAGCGGGGAGACGCGCACTCGTCGGCCAATAACTTGAAAAGGACTTGTTCAGCCTTAAAAAGTGAACCGGCGCGCCGCACACGCATTTGACACCAAAAGCTGGCCAAAACTATTTCCTTCTATTTTATTAATAAAAACGTCCTCAAAGTGGCTTCTAAATTTCTGATAGACATTAAAAATATGTTTTTAGCAGTTAAAAAAATATTCATAGGTAAAAGTTTTCATAAAATAATTTTTTGCGTTACTCTACCGACTGTGAAATAGGCATCCATGGGTTTACAATTTATGTTCATATTATTTTCTCTTTGCACCTATAAAATATGCTTGTAACAAATAAAGATTTATTATTAATTTATCTATTACTATTATTTTTGAAAAATGGGAATAGTGTAAAAGAGGTAAAAATAAAAAATTGTGGTGATAAAGTTTTACGTAAAGTTTCTCCGTATCCTTAGCAAATATAGAAAACATTTTTTAATTTATGAAATGACCACTTGATAGAACCAACAATATTTAATATATATAAATAAAGCTTTCTGTGCAGATAGGTAGTTTTTTCTGACAAATTGAAATTTTTAAATGCTTTCCTATATTTTATGGCAAGAGATGGAGTTTTTGTTAGATCCTTCAGAACATAGGACGCATTGATATCACCTGAATCTCTTAGTTTTATACGAGTGGCATTATATCATAGTTAAATCACATAGTTTCATATCAGTGCTAGTTGATGATCTGAGTTTTTCTGTTTTACGCCTCTTGCTTCTTTCACTTGAACCATCAAATGATTTTTCAGGGCGTCCACCAGATCTTGAGCTTTTAATTGATATCGTCCCACTTAGCCATTCCTTGTTGCTGCTTTCAAAACATTTCTTTTCCTTGAAAAAGCATTCCATCTTACTTGGAAATCATGCCTTAAAATTGATAATTTATGTTTTAGCTCTTTCACCTGCTCTTGGCTATTACAATACTTCCCATGAGGAAAGACTCCAAAAAATCGTTATTTTGTTTTAAAGCTATTGTTTTCAACTTCAAAAATACGTCAAATAATTCGCTTAGGGTTATTATTATTATTCTAGAAGATCCTAAATTATAAATAAATGAAAATATAACAACATTTATTTTTTTTTTATTATTTAATGTAACTGACATTTTATAAATAAAAAATTATTAGTCTCCCATTCGCAGATTTTCGCAGAATTTTTTTCATGAAACATAAACTACGATAATTGCTCATTATCATGAAAAATATTTCGTTGCCCAGTAATGACCAGAAGTATAACTTTTTAACCTTCAAATTTAATTTTTAGCTCTAAAATCTACCTAACAAAAAACAATAAAATATTGATACTCTAGTATTGAATACGAAAAATTTATAACTGTCGGAATAACAGTACAACAGTACAAACCTGGCCTCGAACTATCCATCATATGATAATGCCGATAATTCAGTAAAAACAAAGAAAATTAATATATTTTGTAGACCAATATTTATGAGCAGAGCCGAGGTAAAGGCTAAGGTGAGATTGGAATTAGAATACCCGCCGGATTAGGGGCTTGGAAGAGATAAGAATCATCTTGCATGATCCAACAGGTCCTCTACTTGAACTTCGAGTCATTATTTACTAGAAATTTCAAATTTCAAAAAAACGGGTTTTGGCCAGCTTTTAGGGCCAAATACCCCTGTGTGCGCCGGTCCGTTCCGGAAAAACGGCCTTATCGGGCCTTGTTGGACTCTTCAAAATCTATAAAATGACACTTTTTTCGACTCAAACGGTCGATTTCCTAAATACCTGATGTAAAGCGAGATCATAACGATTTTTATAACAATAAAGAATATACCTAGAGATTGGCTGAAGTCATGCAATTTTAATATGGACAGGTGTTCGCAACTGGTATGAAAGAACAACTGAGCGAAATTTCGATAATTTAGGAAAAACGGTATGGATTTCCATAAAGAAAAAACAAAGAAACAAACAGAATTTCATCTTTATTTATATAGATTTTGTTTTTTCATCAGACGAACGAACATTATGTAAAATAACTTCGGTTTGATTATTCATATGATACGATAAAGATAAGCTCTAGGGCTAAAAGTAACAGTTCCTGTAGGGTCCCGTTTAAACTTTCAGGAACCGTTCCTTATTGCTTGTATATTTCAGGGCACCGGGCTGCTGCTGGATTACCCCGGTCCCGGAGGTTCCGGAGGGGTGTCCCCTCGTTAAATAATAATGGACTCGCCTTCCCTCTGTACCCTACCCCCTTTCTATTTTATTCACTCCTCCTCATCTCCTCCTTCATCTTGTATTTCTTCCGCCACTTCTTAAGCGGCCATTTTGGACCTCTTCCATCATTCTTATTTCTTTAGTTCCTGTGGTCTTTCGCTTTTTTATTTTAATGATGAATAGATTATTTCTTGGTAAATAACGAACCGGATTTTATGATAAAATATTTAAAGTGGCATATTAGAGAACATTATATTGGAGAAATAATGTTAAACTAGGTGGACCCGTGCGTAGCACTTCGGACGAAGATTTGTATCACATTGTACTTCTACTTTAACATAACTATGAAATGAACTTTTTTTTTGCCTTTTCAATTCCCGCTATAAAAAATATAAATTGAAAAACCCAAAGTTGCTCCACCGTGATCTAATGAATCACCACTAATAGATTTAATAAATATTTTGGACTACAATCATGGGCGGATCCAGACGATTGTAAAGGGGAGGCTGCAGGCCCACAGCCCTTCATTTGGATCTGCCAATCAGCTTTTTCACCTTCCCACAACTAAAATTCTGTCTGTTCTGCACATTATTTGTTCTTTAACTTGCTACCTTACATAATGGAAAGTCAAATTCTACCTTTAAATGACGAACATTTTTCCAAAGGGAGGGGCTGCAGCCCCCCTCCCCCTAGAGCCCCCACAGCACCCTCCCCCAACCCGGATCCGCCAATGACTACAGGAGACTCCCGCTTATCCGTCCTCGGCGGAGAAAAGCCTTTTTGCCTACATTTTAATTTATTTAAGATCTATCGAACCGCAACCTACTACAAATTTTAACAACATTTTTGACCAGTGATTGAGAATATGACCAAGTTATAAATGCTTTTAATGATTTTTTTATCTTTTACAGCGTCCGTCGGTTCATCCGATGAGTCGGTTAATCAGGAACCGGTTAAGTGGGAGTGTATTGTAATTGCTAATTGTGAGAGTGCAATTTTCCAACGCTACAATTAAGTCTAAATCAGACGAAACAACATTTATAGAACCTAAGCACGACAGGACCTAACATTTGCTGTAACGTAATACAATAAGTAGTTAACCTCGTGCGGCGGAGGGGCCTAACCCAGGCGTTATCTCAAAAATGGTAGGTATTAGGGCTTTAAAATACTAACCCCAGTTTAGTTCGTACGAACTAAACTGGGTCTTATTGCTCGTATCGTAATTTAGAAAACCCAATTTGATTCGTTTCGATCCGTTGAATCAGTACGTTTAGGTCGATATTTTATTTTGGACCAAAAAATGAACACTGAGAATGCAATTCGCAAAAGCTCCGTGAAATTCTGAATCCAACGATACCACATTCGTGGCATTTGGGCACGGTAGGACCTTATGATTCATGAAAAACCGATTTTCACACTTTGTGAAATAATATACATATGTGGGATATGTGGGATGGGGATGTTTCACACAACAATAATAATAATAATAATGAAGGCTTAATGAAACCTAAGGTTCGATGCCGACACAATTACTCGCTCCCTGCACAGCTCTATCCACTATCCACCGACCGCCATCCAGACCCAAATACAGTCCTGTGAATAAATATAAACTCAACTAATAAATTCGAAGTATTTATGAAATTTAAAAGTGAATTCATTGCACAATATTTTTTTTAGACTTGTTGTAATTTTATTAACCCTCTAATGGTAAGGCTAGGGTCAGAATGACCCAAGCCAGGTATAATGAAGCCGTGACCATGCGCCTCTTCAACTACACCCACCAGATTCAAGATACCCTTTGCTTCAGTCCTCTTCTACCTGTCAACCAAGTTTCGTTACCCAGGTAAGTGGCATTTTTAACTTATGGATAATAATGTAGGACGTAGTCGAACTCTGGGTCAATTTGACCCACCCTTACCGTTTATGTTAAACATTTTTTACTGTTTCAGCATTTTAATATTTACTTGTTTTTGAATTTTCAGTCTCGCAATGGATAGAGTGCTAATATTTAGAACTCCGAAAGAGGTTTTTCACGAAATGCGTCGCCAAGAAGAGGAATCAGAAAGTGAAGGTGATGGTATTGAAGATGACTCAAGTTCAGAGACAGAGGACGGACCAATACCAAATGATAATGATGTGAGTGATCTATTTGTCGCTGAAGAAGATCTCGAAGAATCTGCAGATCCAGGTAACGACATAAATTTGGATTTGGGGAAAGATTGTGCAACTATTTGGGCAGATCAACTTTTGCAATCAAAACATTCTAGAACACCGTCTTGCAATAGAGTTACTCATCTCCCTGGGCTTAAGCATGAAGCTAAAGGGGAAATAAATTAATTGAAATTATTTTCCCTTTTTGTAACTGACGAGATGCTTGAAAAAATAGTAATTTTTACAAATGCTGAGATTGAAAGAGCACAAAAAAATACAATTCGGAGCAATGGTTTATACATCGTTCTGATGAGCTAGCATTTTCTCTTGCAAAACCACAAATGATTTTGAGATTGCAATGCAAATTCCTTACAAGAGAGCTTCGGACCACAATAATGAACATTACGAAAACTGAACAGATTATTCCTAAAGAACTCCCACAAGGTTCAAAACGAAGGAGGTGTGATCTATGTGATAAAGGCAAAGATAGAAAGAGCGGCCAGTTCTGTAAAAATTGCCATAAATGCATTTGTGGGGAACATCAAATTACTTTATGCACATATTGTTACTGTGAAGACTGAATAGTTACTATTATTTATTGTTTTATACTTTTAGCATGTATATATTAGCATTAAATTTTATGTTTCCTTATATTTTTTATTTTCTTAAATTATTTTATTTATTGATGTATATTTTACTATGTCTTTATTTTTATTTTAAAAAACGGTGATCTAGTTTCTATACAATTTAAATAATCATTCACTTGCTATTTGATTATTTAGTTTTATGTAATCTAATATCCTGTTTTTACTATATAATTTTCAAAATGTGTATGAAAGAAAAATTTCCTGTAATACTTGTCATAATAATTTGTATACTTTACTAAGGAATTTTATTTTACTTTTTGTTATATTTCTATACGTAATGTATAATATAGATAAAAGGTTTTATGTTACCTGATATATTGTAGTTAATTATATATTTTAAGAGTTGTGAATGCAAAAAGTTCCTGTAAGACTTGTCAAAATAATAATTTTGTCATTATTTTTCTACTTTTGTAAACAATTTTTCAATAATAGATATTCTAAAATCTATTTTATTAGTTTAATTATCACAAAAATCTATTAAAAAGCACAAAAATTAAGATGAATTTCCTTTGGGTCAGAATGACCCAGCCTTACCATTTGTGTTTCACCCTCAAGCCTTACCATTAGAGGGTTAAATTGGCAAGAAGCTTTATCTGGCATTAGATCTGTTTGTTAACCCGGCGCTGTTCGCGCCCCTCCTTGAGACACCGTTGGTCGCGCGTGAGCAAATTGCTCACACCTCAGTTTTTGGCTATTCTATTATTTTTAAGCAGCATTCTTCGCCATATTTTTGTTTCTTTTAATTTAAAATATATTTATCATTAAATTAATAATCTATTTAAGATGTTTTCATCAGTTTAATGCATTTATTATAATTTATTTGTAGGAGGGGAATGAATAGAAGAGAGTAAACAAGAAGAAAATGCTTTATTAACACGATTTTTTGTTAAAAAAAAAGAAGTAGTTATTGTAAGAAAAGTGCAGTAGCATACATTAACCAGAATTAGAAAAAGAAAAATAGGAAATTTTTAGTTGAAAAAAAAATTATAAAAATATAAAAAATCGCATAAAGTTGGTACCGTGGAATAGGAAGAATATAATGTAAACAATAACGAATAACAATCTAAAAACGAAATACCCCATTTTACTCAAAAATATAAAAACTAATCTAACCTTTTACAAAAAAAATCGAAGAGAAGAGACGAAAATACTTAGTCATTTTTTTTTTCCGGACGATCCTCCAAAAGCCGTAATATCTTCGCAGCACGTCTTGTCCCTCTCATTTTCCGAACTAAACCACCAAACGGAGCAGCTACGATATTTTATCAAAGAAAGACAAACGTCTACTGACAAGATTTGGGCTCATTACAGCGGAGATGGGCAAGTCCGTGCAGGTCTCGGAGCGGCCCGCACGGTGGCTCAGTTCTGTGTCACGGATGGTCGCGCTGTGAGCATTTCCAACAAAACGTTTTAATGGGGCTTAGCGCGGCAATTTTTTTTTTCAAAAACAACTTCCTAAAGTGAGTTAATGTATAAATGACAAATAGAAAAAATATCAGAATTATAGAAAAAGAAATAAGCGAAATACACAAGATTTTCGGCAAGTGTGAGCAAAATGCTCACAACGCGACCAACGCTGGGTTAATTTACGATCATCAGATTTTGTAAATAAAGCATGTTTACGCTGTAAAAAAGTATAAACTCAATGTTTACTTTCTATTCTAATGGATTAATATTGAGTTTATACTTATTCACAGCGTAAACATGCTTTATTTACAAAATCTGATGATCGTAAATTAGCAAACAGATCTAATGCCAGTTAAAGCCTCTTGCCAATCTAATAAAATAGGTAATTCAAACTGGCGCAGACCAATTTTCTATTCACCAAATCAAAATATAAAAAACTGTTTTAAATGTTCATTTCGCTCCTAACGTTTGCCCCCTCCCCTTCCTGTCGAATATCCGCCGCGAGCATTCGGTTCGTTTGCGCTAATGTGGACGTGCCCTTAGACTGCTATTTCACCAATGAACGACAAATGCTTCGAATTTCGTTGAACTTGGATAAAATGATGATAAACTCCGTTACTTCGGATTCCCTCCGGGGGGATTCCCTCCGTTACTTATTGGTGATAAAATTTATGAGGAATTTACAACATGAAAGCATAGGGTACTCCATCCCTTAACAGAGATGCAGGACAGACAACCCTGAAATGGTCCAGTTGACATTTAATCCTCATCCTCATCCTGACAGGGAAACTCCATCAGCCGAGTGTTCCACCTGCCGCACTAATCTATTGTGATGCCTTCTAGTAATTTCTTCTTAAAATAAGTTAAATATTTTTATAAAACAAATAAAATATAACTTTATTTGGGTCTTTTTGATTTTAAGCAGCCTGTAACTAAGTTACGACAACGGTTATTTAAATAATAATCAATAATGATGTTACGAATAACATCATTATTGAAAAACACATAATTTATTTACTATCTAAATTATTAACAAGAAATATTGCAAAAAAAAAAAAATCTGGTGCGTGCGCGCAAACACAACTTTCATTAGCCAACATACTTAGATTAGAAATTAATGCGTTTTGTTAATTGCCACTTCTCAAATGAACAGATCGGCTTTAATTATGAAAAACGGTTTTTCATTAAAGGCGTACTCCGCATGCGTGGGCTCAACGAGTTTTATGAGTTGACTGAATATTTTTCTTTTTTTCTCCTCTTTATGTTTTCTTAATTTTTAGCGTATCTTATATATGGCTAAATTCTTATATTTAGGCGTAACGGGAGACAGTTATTTTCACCATATAAACAAAAACAAAGGTACTTCATAGGAAACAAACAATCAAAAAAGCCCCCTCCGAAAATTTTAATAATGATAAAGCTTACCTGATATTAAAGAACACCTAATTTTCATTAAACATGACGAATTTGATAAAAATTGTAAAAGCCGTTTTTGAGATAATCGAAAATGGTAAAAATTGGAAAAAAAATTATGAAATAAAGTGCCCGCTCCGTTTGTCCAATTTTGATGTAATGTTGGCTATCGCATCTTTGTGTGTTCACACACACACACACACACACACACACACACACACACACACACACACACACACACACACACACACACACACACACACACACACACAGACCTCTCAGGTCTCATTGTAGAACAAGTTGAATCATGCACGTACCTTGGGAGCATTGTTGAAAAAGAAGGTGGCGTGGAAGAAGATGGGAAAATTCGATTAAGGAAAGCAAATGCAGCCTTCGTTCAACTGTACGCCGTTTGGAAAAGTAAAAACATTACTAGGTCCACAAAGATGAAAATCTTCAAATCAAATGTAAAGGCTGTTTTACTCTACGGCTGTGAAACATGGAAAAACACTGTGAAAATCAAGAAGCAGCTCCAAGTTTTCATCAATCGATGCATAAGACTTATCCATGGAGTTAGTTGGCAGGATAGGGTTGGAAACAAGGTACTGTGGAGCATTGCCGGACAGCAGCCTATAGAGGAAGAAATAGGAAAAAGGAAATGGAGGTGGATCGGCCACACGCCCCGAAAAGAAGATGGGGCCATAGAGAAGACGGCGCTGGACTGGAATCCCCAAGGATCAAGGAAACGAGGGCGACCGAGGCTGACCTGGCGAAGGAATGTGGAGGAGGAATGCAGAGCGGCTGGCAAATCTTGGCAGGAGGTCAAGGCGCTCAGCCGGGATCGGGATGGATGGCGAAAATTTACTTCGGCCCTATGCCCCCGCAGTGGTGGCAACAGGAAATAAGTCAAGTAAGTCAAATTGGTGATATGCTCGAACACCGTAGAGTACAGACGAGAAGAGGTAGTTACAATAAAACCTCACTTAAGCAATACACCCACAAAAGTATCAAACATATGTGTACCTACCCCTGAATTGGTATCGTATTTGTTTTTAAAGTAGCATTGTTTTTTTTAAACATTTCTGTATATCCATTTGAAAAATAAACAAGGCTATACAAAATAACTTTTTCTCTAAGCTCTGGATGATGTGCACAAACATCCTTGAGTACAGACAAGAAGAGCTTCATCCTGAACTATACATACCACGGAGCTGTGGCCTGAGGAAATGTTACCAGTATAATTCAGCTATCGTCCGGGAAATTTAATTAAGTTTTCCAATTACTCAACAACAGATTGCGCTCCCGTCTGGGTTTCGTTTACCAACCCATGATGCGTGCTTTTCAAACTCGCTATTCGACTAACTATAAGACTATTCGAAAAAATTAAATAGTTTTTATTAAAACTAACCTTTCTTATGTTTTTTTCTTATACTATTGGTTTTAATCTATTTTTTAAACCGATAAACAAACTACTTTTTTTATTTTTTATGTATTTTATTGATTTTTAGTTTCATTTATATATTTATCTTTGTATGAAAAGAAAAACTTAAATGAAAAATGGGAGCAATATTTTAGAAGACTCTCTTAATAGATTTGAAAGTTTTATTATTTAGACAAAGTCTAATACAAATTTATAAAACAATATCAGTTTAAAAGACATTTATCTCTAAAACATAGCTGTGTCTAGTACTTTAATTAGATCATTACAATAATTAGATCTAATCAAAAAAAAAAAAAAAATACAAATCTGAACATATTATAAATATATCAAGTAAAAATACATTTAAGTTGGGTTACAGACCTGCATTTTATCATGTTTTTGCATTTTCTTCATAAATTAATTATTCAATAATTCATTATTTATTCATCCATAAATTGAACAATAATTTATTATTTGTTCATTAATTAATTGAACAAAAATTGATTATTTGTTCATTAACTATTCATTAATTAATAGATCAATAATCCTTATTGTGAAATTTGTTTTTTAAATAATATCAAAGAATGTGTCATTTTTTTGTGTGATTTGCAATCTCCAAATTAGCAATAAGCAAATCGGTTGAACTCCTATTGGATGAATTGCTAACTTTATACTAAGTTTGTTTTGATATTAATAATGTTTGATGTTAATGTCTGTGCTAAGGGGTTCGTGTTGAAAGTTAGTCTTTGGTGGAAGTTTTTGTAGTATCGTGTGGCTGTATCGATAACTGTTGGGATATTCAGGTCCTTGTGTAGTAAGTCATTTGTCACATAGTATGGTGCGTCTGCGATTTTCCTCAATACCTTGGACTGGAATGACTGAATTCTTTGGATGTTTGAGGGTTTTGCTGAACCCCATAGTTCTATCCCGTATGTCCATACTGATCGTAGTTAGTACTTTGTAAATAGTAAGTTTGTTAGTTATTAATAATTTCGAACGTCTGTCGAGTAACCTAGATAATATTCCAAATCGTTTGTTAAGTTGTTTTCCTTTCAGTTCGATGTGGGTTCTCCATTTCAGTCTATTGTCCAAGTGAAGTCCCAAATATCTTACTGCTTGGGATTCAGGGATCGGAGTATCATTAAAATTACTTGTGGGCTTGAGCCATGGTTGAGTGAATGTAATAAATTCACTTTTCAAACCATTCATTTTTACCTTCAACCTGGTAGCCCAACTAAATACGTCATCCATATGGTATTGCACGATAGAAGATGCTATATCGGGGTTTCTGTGAGATGTTAGTAGTGTGGTATCGTCAGCGAATGTATCCAGTAGGGTGTTTTCGTGTTCGGGTAAGTAAGCTGTGAAAATATTGAAGAGTAGTGGTCCAACTACACTACCCTATGGGACTCCAAATTTAACATTTTTCATACTGGATAGTTAGTTTTCTATTTTAATAGTAAAGTGTCTGTCTGTCAGATAAGAGAGTATTATTAAATAGTAAGTCGGAGGAAGCAAAATTCTGAGCTTGGAAAGCAATCCTTCATGCCGAACCTTATCAAAAGGCTGACTGATATCAAGAAAAACACCATTGTGAAATAATGAAAATTTATTTTATTTTAAAATATTTTAATTTTTACATGCTCTTTGAAAGGCCTGTATGAGAATTTAATTAAATTTCACAAAATCCTTAAATAACAAACAAAATGCTTTCTTTCCTTTTAGTTTTATATAAGACTAGCTGTATATACCGGTTTCACCCGGAGAATTTCATTTTTTGAATCTGTAAAATCTATAAAGTGAGACTTTTACCGACTCAAACGGTCGATTTCGTAAAAACCAATGTAAAGCGAGATCAAAACGATTTTTATAACAATGAAGAATATACCCAGAGATTAACTGAAGTTATGAAATTTTAATATTGACAGGTGTTCGGACCTGGTTTGAAAAAACCACTGAGCGAAATTTGGAGAATTTAGGACAAACGGAATAGATTTCTATAAAGAACAAACAAACAGAATTTCATCTTTATTGATATTGTCCGGCCAGAACTATACTTAAACTTAAGAACAAACATAAATAAACAGAGAATCGTCAGTCAGCTTAGAGTAGCCAAATTGAATAAACCAACATTTTATTTCAAAGGAACCGTATACAAATTAGAAGGAGAAGAAAACTGTACTATTTGCAACCTTCAAAAACGCGAAAATTTGTACCATTTTTTATTAGACTGCCCAATGTATAAAGAATTAAGAAGCCGATACTTAACTAATTATATTAATTTACAAAGTAATTCAATTTTAGGAAACCTACTTTCAATAGAAAATCAACAAAAGCTCAACGACATTTTCTACTACACAGTAGGCTGCTTAAAAATTAGATCTTTTATTATAAACGAATAAATGATAAAAAAACAAAAAAAAAAAAAAAACAATGTGTATGTGTGTATATGTATATATGCCTCTGTGTGGGTGTGTGTGTGTATGTGTGCGCGCACATGTGTGTGTGTGTGGGTGTGTATTCGGTATATATATATTGTATATATATATGTTGTGTATCTATGTATATATAGACTTATAGTAGGCATGTTTACTATTGTCCTCACTGAGCCACTGTGGTATTAAGTGTCGTTGTCCTATTGACTGGATAATATACGCAGGTGTCAAGGAATGCCTTTAAATTAAATGTTTTAAATTAACTGAATTTTACACCTTATAATAGTTTATTGTATAATTAAAATAGTTAATCTATCTATTTACTTATTATTCTTAATATTAATCAAGATGTTCTGATTGAAACACAGACTTAATCACAGTATTTGTTATTATGTTAGAGTATGCTATCAAATTTATTATTATATTATCAAATTTATTATATATACGGTTATTATTAATTGTGTTATTCTTAAATCCGTCAAATTACTACCACTGCTTTTAAATTGTCGAATGGGATTTATATTGTATTAAATTATATGTATATATTAATAAGTACATATTGTTTGTGATATATTTTAATATTTTATCACGTTTTAATTAATATGTTTTGTTAAAATTATTACATACTTTGATACTAACATTAATGATATAAAAAAAAAAAAAAAAAAAAAAAAAAAATATATTGAAAGCTTTACTAACACCAATTGGGCCGGACTCCTGGCTAAAAGAATGTATTCTAAGAGCCAATAAAGTTATTATTATATTATTATTATTATATCTTTATTGATATTGATATAATAAAATATATCACACTGGATATCAAAATAAAATCAAAAACCAAATCGCATTTATAAAATTATATCTTTCTTTCTTGATATCTTAATGTAGAATAACGCTATTTGAAAGAAAAGATAAACTATTTTAACATCAGAATGTATCTGAGTCTAAAATTATATATTTAATATTTGTAATAATAAAAATAATTTGGTTACTAGCTATGAAATTAAATGTCAAAGCTCCCACCTTCCCATTTCTTTTTTTTGTTTTATCCGATATTACAAATTCAATTGGGAAAGCGCGTAATTTAGAAAGGCTTGGGAAAAAAAATCCCATCAATTCCTTGCCTTTGAGGGAGTAGAGTTAATTTCACCCCAGGTGGAGCCCAAGCTTAACAATTAAAAGGGTGAAGTTATCCCTTCCTAAAGTGCATTAACCGCGTTCACTACTGTGAGAAAGAGAGTAAGGAAAAGAGTTTAATAATATTAGCAAATTTAAAAAATGAAAAAAAAAAGGTTTATCAAGACAGCCATCTTACCCAAGTTAGATACAATACTTCCAGAGCTAGCTAAATTAGCATTTCCATCAGGATTGTCCATTAGTGGCATAATGAGGTCTCCTTCGCAATTTAATGTCGCTTGTCTTTTACTTAGGAACCTTTTCCTTTTTCGTATGAATTTTATTTATTTTTAAAAACACAGTTAAATATAGATATAAATATTTTTAAGCGTAATATGCTTAATGGCGTACATATGGAGACATGACAGAAGATTTTGTTAATGAACAATCGCCTATTGATTTACACTTAATCAACCCTCTACTGCAGATATCTTATATACATTTTTTCATTTTGACATAGATATTAGTCAATTTAAAAAATGAATACATATACGTATATGAATATTATATACATATATAGTCAGCTAGTTATAAGTTTCCTCAATTTTGTTATACTGTTTAAAAATGCCACTATTTATTCTTATAAACAATGTTATTTATTTGTGCAAAGTTAGTTTATGTAAACAAATCCTAACCCTCCTTCCGGTCCCTTTTTTTTGACATACCCCCCCTCCGAAAAATCTTTACCTTCCTACTGACCCGGAGTGCCCTTGCTCTGGCCGTGACATCCATTCCTGTCGTAAGGTTAGCCCCTTTATTTACTATGTTTATAATCCATCATATATTAATCCCTCTTCAACGCCGCCCCATTTTTGCCTCCATATCTACTCATAGTACACCATTCTCATAACATATCCACTATTAATGTACCTTACCCCATCTTGTCACACCACCCATACTATCAGTGTCAATAGCCATATTACACCGTGTCTATATCAATTATATGTTTACCTTTAAGTTTACAGTCATTTATATTTTATCAAGTCAGTTCATATTCTTTGTTCTTTTATATTTTATGTTGCCAGTTCATATTCTTTGTCCAAATTACTCATATTTTTGTCTGTGTCTTATTTAGCCCTGACGAAGACCTGCACAGTTGGGTCGAAACGTCGGCAACAATAAAATAGTTTTATACTATTTTGTATTTTATTGACCGCCTCCCCGGACTATTTTCATCCTTAAAAAATGAAAAAGGGTTGGTAATTTATAAAATTAAACTTTGGGAAAATGCTAAAAAGGGGTGCCGTAGTAAAAGCAGAAAAGTTCTGCGCCATATGGGGGCGTCGATATGAATGAATGGATTTTTATTGAGCTATGTACAAATAATGATAGATACTTAAAATTTTTTAATCTGCTTCAACAATTTTCTCCGGCCTCTCCAATTATGGTTATACAGTTTTCCATATTATAAAATCTAAAATATTGATATTGTTAGTCG
This sequence comes from Aelia acuminata, assembly GCA_911387785.2. Classification (NCBI taxonomy): domain Eukaryota; kingdom Metazoa; phylum Arthropoda; class Insecta; order Hemiptera; family Pentatomidae; genus Aelia; species Aelia acuminata. The sequence continues at coordinate 174,030,854 of OU426979.1, forward strand.
GAAGAAGAAATTCATCTTTTCTTTTATAAAATGTTTATTAAAAAACAAGTCTAAAGTTATAATATTGGGAGTCATGTTTCTTCCATCTTCAGGTTTTTTTTTTTAAATTTCTCCTATTTAATTTTTTTTTTGTTCAAATCCAATGATTTTCTTCTGATTCTATAAATAAAGTCATTACAGTTACCATTTTTTTCGGAGGGGCCGAAAAAAATCGTTAGAGGAATAGAAAAAATTTTGAAATGTACGAATGAATTTAAAAATTGTAAAAAAAAAAACCTGAAGTTGGAAGAAATTCCGAAAATTCAGTGCAAGATCAAAAGTGTTTCCTGTGTAATCCTATATTATTGAAACACTAATAATTAAACAGTTTACAAAAATTATCATTTTGTAACACAGAAATCAGCACATGGCTTCAGAGAAAGACCAACTCCCCGGTCCATCGCTCCTTATATTAAGTCATTAGGAGACCATCCTCGAAGGCTCTAGGCCAGCTTAGATGGACTCAAACATCGTAGTCACAAACATGTACTATGACAGTTTGTTCCAAATGTTATTTAGTTCCAAAAATTGGTCTAGAACTATTCTAAACCAGTTTTGTATTTTGTTTCACGTTACAGTGCAACTCAAAACAAAATTATTAATTTACTGCATTTCTTTGCTTTTTATACCATTTTCAATTTTGCTGTGTATTCATTTTATATAAAAAATAAAAAAAATAACCCTCCTTCCATAACTCTGAACCACTAAAAATAAATGCACTAAAAAGTATGTAAAAACTATCTTTTGGGGGTCACCTCTGGTATGGCAGTTAGCATGACAACGAATAATAATAAAGGTCGCAGGTTCGCGCGGTGGCCCTACGATTTTTAATGGGAGTAAGAAAACCTTAACCATGCCGTCCCTCGGAGATTCCCTCTGCCTTGGGTAGATAGAAAATGATAATTAGTAAACAGAAACTAATTTATTTAAACATGTACTATATAACAAATTAATATAAAATATTGCTATAGATAGCCACCTTTTTTTTTTAAATACAATTGGAATAACAATGATTAATGATTAATTATCAATTTAACAAAACATAAAACGAAGAATATAGAATATAATAATGACAAAAACGAGGGAATCACAAAATTTCAAATAGGTAACATAACTTTGTTGGTTAAAAAAAAGTTACCAGTTCTCGTCTTCTTCTTCCTCAGTCTTGTCAGTATTTGCATTAAGGGATTGACATATAGTTTCCTGAACAGAATGCTTCATGCAAACTTGCTTGACACATTTCTTGCATTTGATGGTAGTATTGTTCCAATTATGGAGGCCACAGAGCTGACATGGTCCAACCCTCCTTTCTTCTGTTTGCTGAGGATCAGCTTCTTCTTGGTACTTTTTCAGGAACAATTTTATATCGTTTGGGAGTTTTTCCATTTTCGACCTTGGGTTTAGTTTTGGAAGATACTGAAAATAAGTTTCGAGACCGGGCGCAAGCAGCACTGTGTGCGGATTCTACGAACTCACTAATTGAGAATCCTATTGTCACCGAACGATAAAAGATATACTTCTCGCACTTGAACAAACATGAAGTCAAGTTCTGAAGAATTCCGTCCACGGCTTACCCACGAAAATTCAAGGAAACCGAACTTGCCGCACTGAGTGCGGCTACGCGCCCGCCGGTAGGTTAAAACCGTTTTTAAAAATATGAATTTATATTGGATTTTTTTTCTATCAAACGCTCTAGTTAACTAACTCTACTGCTAAACCGGCGCTCCGCGGAGATATCTCGTTCTATTGTAAAACGATGTGTTCTAATATATTATTTTATAGCGTGTTTTAAAGAGCTACATATTATTTATGTTCCAATTGAGTAGCAGCTTAAACTTTGTCAAAGCACGGACAATAATATTCTTTCCTAGTCTCCTTAAAACTTTATCCCAACTATGAATCGTTTACTAAGCCACGCGTGTTTGAAAAGTTGATAAAGGAATACTTCAACTGAATCACGAACAATAAACTTAAGACTACGTCAGAAAAGAGGCGTTTCAATTTAATATTTAGCAGAATTCCTTTTGTTTTTTTGAACTAGGATATGAAGATGAAAGTAATTCGCGAGAAAGCCGATGTCATGAAAGTATTCGATATTTTATTTCCGTTTGGATCGATCAATCGATTATCAGAGATCTAATCAACAGCTAACACCTTCGTGAGATACTCCTGATACAATCCTCATTGTGAAGAAATCGAGGACGATGAAAGTCGACTACAAATGAAAATGGTACACTTTAGATGCCTATCAATTTTTTAAAAGCTGTTCTTTGAACAGACATCTTACAGAATATTCGATGACAAGCTGTGATCACCTACAGAACCGTGAGGAGAAACCTAATTTTGTCATGCGATAAGATCTTAAACTAAGAAGGAGCTGTTCTGCTATTTTTATTATATTGATTTTCATTAAATTAATAGTTATTTTTATTTTAAAAAAAATTACTATTAAAAATAATAATAATTTCTTGAAATTAGTAATACAATTTGTTTTATACAATGTGGATAATATTTGTTGCCTCTGAAGTAGTAGGTGAAGAACATTCTTATCAACTTATAGCAACACAACAATGTTATTTCCTAAATTCATTAGTAATTTTGGTTTAAAAAAAAAGTATACGAAAATAAAAACTTCCTTGGTGTAGCTGGGGAGTGCATTATTTCCAGATCAAAAACATTTTTCAAGTTCTCCAAGGTGTCAACTAATAGCTGTATACTAACATTCTTCGGTAAACAATTTTAGTAAAATCTTTATTTAATACAGCTGGCCCAAATATTCTAAACGACAAAACAAGTCCCGAATTGAAAAAAAAAATGATTTTTTTGGAACGCCCAAATATAGAATGAAAATGTTTTTCTTTTCCAAAAGGTGATTTTTGATCAATATTATTTATGTAACCCCTTATCACTCAGTGAATAATCATTAGTTTTAATCATATGAATAAACATGAAAGACCGATTTACAAAGAATTAATAAATTAAATATGATTTTAAATTTAAGATAAAACATAATCATTGAAGCGTGAAAATCCAGAAGGGGCTATATTTCAAACAGTTCATTGAACGTATGAAATATACAATAGCATGGGTGTAAGCACTGAACGTAGTTCAGGTTCATAAAGGTTTAATTAAATAAGTATATGTATGACTAAAGGATCCGGAGACTCAATCACGATTCCAAATAGAGCTGTCCAATAAATTTGAACTTCTTGACCTAGAGAGAACGCCAATTGAGAGTCACTGGGCGGAAATGGAAAAGGTCTTGAAGGGGATAGCGAACAAGGTGATAGGAGTCCAGCCAAAACGTTAACCAAAGAAATGGTACACGGAGGAATGCCGTATGGCTGTGGAGGATAAAAGGGCACTGAAGATCCTCAGCCTTGGCAAAAGAGACAAAGAATCCCGAGATAGATATGAAGCTGCTCAGAAAGCAGTAAACAAGACACTGAGAAAGGCAAAGAGAGAATTCTTGTCTCAAAAGCTCAAGGAGATAGAAGATAACTGGCAGGGCGGTAAAATAGGTGACTTCTATGCTGACATCAGGAAAGAAAGAACTGGATACATGGGTAGGAGCACTCAAATGAAAAACAAACAAGGCAAACTGACAGCAGTCAAAGACGAAGTGCTCAGAATCTGGAAGGATTACTTTGAGCAGCTGCTAAACAGTGAAGATCCCTCAGAGGATGAGGACATGGACCACGCTGAGGACCATCCCGGATGTAGAGGAGCCGGATCTACTGGATGTACAGATGGCGATTGAGAAGGTAAAGCGGTGAAAAGCCCCTGGAATAGACAGCTTACCTGGTGAGCTATTCAAGGAAGGGGGTGAGTCACTGACGAGTCATCTACACCAGCTCATCCTGAAAATATGGAGAGAGGAAAAGATCCCGGAAGTATGGAACACAGGTCTCATATGCCCAATTCTGAAAAAGGGATCCATGTACGAGTGCGAAAACTATAGAGGAATAGCACTACTCCCTGTCGCATACAAAATCCTGACCTACATAATACTAAACAGAATGAACCCATACTATGAAAAGTCCCTTGGCGACTACCAAGCAGGGTTCAGAAGAGGAAGAAGCACGTCCGATCAGATCTTCATCATAAAACTGATACTCGAGAAACGTTGGGAAATAAATCAAGATGTGCACGCCTTATTCATCGACTTCAAAGCAGCTTACGACTCGGTCAACAGGAGCTGTCTTTGGAAAATACTGACGGAAATGAATTTTCCAGGGAAATTGATACGATTAACACGGGCATGTATTAATGGATCCCGATGCCGAGTCCTGGTACAAGGAGAAATGACTGAAAGCTTCGACGTGAAGTCAGGATTAAGACAAGGCGACTGCCTATCCCCGATGCCTGGTATGTTCAACCTGGCCTTGGAAAAAGTCATCCGAGACTGTACCAAGGCAAGCGGGGGAGTGCACGTGGGGAAAATGCATAAGTGCCTCGCCTATGCGGATGATGTGACTGTGATAGGCAGTAAGAAAGAGGACATCCAGCCACTCGCCGGTTCCCTGATCACTTCAGCGAGAGACATCGGCTTACAAGTTAATCAAAATAAGACGAAGTATATGATAGTAAGCCGGAACCTACACGTAATCGACGATATAAGTGTAGGAAGCTATACCTTCCCTAAAGTAGATAACTTCAAATACCTCGGATCTACAGTAACCTCAATAAACGACCAACTAACAGAGGTCGATCAACGAATATCCAGTGCTAATCGTGCGTTCTTCTCGGTTTCTCGAGTCCTCAGATCTAAGAAAATCAGGGTCTACAACACAATAATCAAACCCGTGCTAATGTATGGGTGTGAAACTTGAACATTGACCAGCACCTTACAAGCAAGAATCGAAAGATTCGAAAGGAAGGTTCTAAGGACAATTGTAGGCCCGAAGTGGGATAACGAGCTGGGACTCTGGAGAAGAAAGACTAAAGAAGAGATTATAGGGGAAACCCAACAATCGATAGCGCACGATATAGAAGAAGTTAAAATGGGCGGGACACGTGGCAAGAAGCAACCCATCAGGCTCCCTTGACATAACGATGAATGCAACAGTGGTCGGCACCCGACCGCGAGGGAGACCCAGAACGAGATGGGCTGACATAATCAAGAAGGAAGCCACTGAACATGGAGTGGTGAACTGGAAAGCCATCGCCCAAGATAGACAGAGGTGGAATAGGCTATTTGAGGTGGCTAAAGATCTTCAAGGTCTGTGAGCCAACCGAAAAAAAAAAAAAATGTTATTATTTTCTGTCTCATTTTCAGTTTGAAAGATATGGATAAAGTTATTTGGGCCTTTTTTATGTTGTTTTTTTTTTGTATATTTTTTTTTTGTTTCTAACTAAATAGTAAAGTAAAATATTACTTTCTACATTATTTAAGAATATAATAATGAATTTTAGTTGAATTATGATTTAGGTAAGATTGTTGTACAGAAAGAAGATTCATCCATTCATTTTTTTTTTCTTAGGTTAATCGTCATTAACACGTTAGGTGCGGCGGCGTATTTTATGGGTATCCTGAATTGGACGGTATCGGTCCCGGGGGTCCGACTGCTGGGATGAGCCACAGACGATATCGGGCGTCGGGGTCCGATGGGAATGCTCTCACGAAAGTCTTATTTTTTTACTGAAAAGTAAATTAAATGAGCTTCTCAAGGGCATTATCTGTGGGTAAGGATTAGACCTAGACATAACAGGCGCAGGACATGCCCCCGGGGTCCGATACAGGATTTACGCCATACTTTATCGAAAATAACATTAAACTGCTAGAATTTTCAATTACTATCCATATTGATAATTTTTGCAATGTTAAAACAATTTTTAGGAGTCTTTTACTGCTTTACAACCACTTACTCTAAGATAAAAAAAATTCTGTTTAAAGAAATGAATTTATATAATATAAATAAAAGAAATATCAGCAAGTTTTATTTATAATTACAGACTTAGTAAAAAGTATTAAAAAAAAAAAATATTGTTTTCTTTCTGATATTTATGCGATAATTAAAGAATGTCAAATAAATTAAATAGAACTACATTGTATAAAATCAAACACATAAAATTAAAGATAACCATAAAGGTAGTCGTTGCAATATTATGGGACGCGGAAGGGTGATGCCGTCCAGTAGTCTTGTTTTATTACTGATGGCCTGTATCGGACCCCGGAGTCCGATTCTATAAAACAACAGAATTTCATCTGTTAGCAACTTTTGCTTCGGACCCCGGGGACCGATGCCGCACCTAACGTGTTAAAAACGTATGTGGGACTGCAGGTTCCACAGGAAGTAGAATACAATGAAATAAGAGGCTTTCATTAACTTCTTTCACATTTCGCCCTTTGGAATTGAATCGAATTGAGTTACAAAGAGAAGGCAACTTCTCCCTCTAGCTAGCTATCTCACCCATTCTCTCACTCTCTCTCTCTCTCTCTCTCTCTTCCTCCTGCCAGAGTTAAGTAGAAGTCGAGTTGGAACAATGCGCAGTAAATCCCGGTAAATATATTTGGCCCTGTACGAGTATAAAGGAGGCAGGGAACAAAGAACACCTTGATGCCAGAGCGGATTGGAGCGGAGTAGAATGGGACAAGCGGGGGGGGGGGGGGGGACTCCAACGCTTTTCCAAACCTAATCCTATTTTCCAATCAATTGAGACTTCCCCTCTCTCTACCTCTGTTCCTATCGCTATATTAGTGGGGAGGAAGAAATGTTACAACACCCAATTTCTAGGCTCTTGACCAGTTTCACGTTTAGGTGCACATTCTTTTCTTAGAGATTAGTAGATATTTTTATATTATACTACCATCACAGTAGTCGGCGCCTAAGTTTTACTCGAGATATAATTTTTCTAACTGAGATGTCAGATTTTTCTACTACAGTCAAAATCTTTTATAACGACACCGGCTATAACGTACAATCGGATATAACAAACAAAATAATCGGCCCCATGAAATAACCTACAGGAAAAAGCATTAATATCGCTTACAACGGACATCGGTTATAGTGAACAGGTCGGTTAGAGCCGAACATTTTTCTTGGAACAGTAGCAGTTGAAATGTCGCTTATAGCGTACATATCAAGTCTAAGTTCTACGAAATGAAGAAAAAAAGTTTTGTTTACTTTACATCAATGCACTCGGTCGTGTCTCAATTCAGTTCTCCCTTCTCTTTATACACGGAAACATGCCATGACAACAATATATGTACGATTGAGGGACAGTTTGGGATAGTTTGCCAAGTCGATTCCACGAGTACGTCGCCCGTGAATTAAAAACATCTCGTTCAACTGGATATGAAAATCCAGTAATTGTCAAAGAATCTTTCGTAGTTATCTCCACTGCAATTGAAAATTTTTTTTGCCGAACTACGAGAAGGCGACAGGCAAGAATGACAGATTTTTTTATTTAACTAACTTATTTACATGTAATTTTGGATTTGATAATATGTATTTTCACCCTTTTTTCATTATATGTTTTTTAATTTAATTTAATTTTTTATAAAATTTTAAATGTCTATGTTTTTAGAATACCAAGATTTTGACATTTTGCATTATGAGTATTGTTTATTTAGTACCTTATTATGTACTTTAATTGTTATTAGTTATTATGCAATTAAATTGAGGTATAATATTTAACTCAATATTTAACAGACCCAAAATTAAGACGAAGTGACTATAGGGACCAGTGTAACACCGTATACAGCGAACTGTTCGTTATAACCGATTATACCGCTTAAAGAGAACATCGGCTATAACGAACAATAACCTCCAGTCCCTTGAAGTTCGTTATAAACGATTTTGACTGTATAATCTAATAACTTATTGGAATGGGCTTGTAGGTTTTAAAATCACAGAAACCATCCGAACGATGCATAACTCGACAAAGTTGTAGGTAAATTAATAGTTCATTTACCATTTTCAACCCCCTGTAAAGTATACAGGTTTCGTTATTTGTGGAGACTCTGCAGATCTCGAATCTTAATATTGATACCAAGTTAAAACCGAATCTTCAAGAAGGTGCTAATTTTGTTTTTTATTTCCTTTAACTTTAAAGTTTTTCTTATATTAAAACTACCACACAACTACAGAAGCGAAGCAGGGCACCCTAGCTAGTAAAATATAAATATAAAATATTAGTTAATTACAGCACATCGTATTGATTGATTATACCCAATTTCTCCATCTAATAATTTGTTTTCATAGAGGGGCGCCGCACAGTGGTCCAAAAAAGCTGAAAATGGGAAAAATACTACTAATATCTATTATTAATATCTATAATTACTTTTCTAGCGGGTTGAAACCACCTGTGTATTGATTTTTTGAGGTGCCGAATCTAATGAAATCAAAATCAGTGCAATTGCACCACCAGATCAAGTCCAAATTTGAGGTCAAAAAGTCAAAAATATCAAAAATTAGTGTTTGATATAGTCTTATATGTTTTTTTGAGGAGACGAATCTAATGAAATCAACATCAACGAAATCAGAGCATCAGACCAAGTTAATATTTGACGTGAAAAATAAATATTTGAATAGATTTTTTTTTTTAACATTTTTATGAACGATAATACAAATAGGATATAATTATTTAATCTTGTTTAAATAAATTGTATGCTTCCTCGGTTAGCTCGTTTTTCACTTTATGCTTGTATACTGGTCTTAAATCTGTAATATATGGGTCGCTTGTTACAAATAATGGTGGAAAACATCTTCATTTCTTGCGACTTAAGATATCTTCCTGGAATGATGTTCCCTGTACTGCTTATAATATTTGTTCCTACTCTCCATGAGCCTCTTCTGACAGGGAACCGATACAAAGAGCTGCGTGCTCAATCATGCAGTCCATGTCTGCCAACCATGTCTGCTACATGGAAAAGAATTTTGTAGACGGTCGATGGGAAATAGTATCAGGGGTACCGAGTCACTGCCATCTCAGCCGTTTCCGCTGCATACTTGCGAAATGCTGTAGTATCAATCGGGTACATAGAGCAAATCACATCTAATACTGTTTTTAATCTCATAATTAATTCTTCATTTATCCTTGTAATTTGCGCGGTTAATAAAGGATTTTTAAAAACCTTGCAACAATGACAGCATCAAATTGAAATAAATGTACCGCCTCAATTTTCAGTGGTGAGAGTTCGAGAGCAAAGGATCACCATACACTATAAGCAAACAGCCTACTTGTAGTTGTAGTTTATTTGATTATTTAAAATACAAAACAAAACATTTTATTTTAGTGTTTTAGAATTAAAATTAAAATAATTTGTTTTATTTTAGTATTTTAGAATTAAAATGAAAATAACGTGTGATTTATTTTATTTTAATTCTAAGCCAGTCCTCCTACCTTAGAGACCTATAGGAGGATTTTTCTTAACTAATAGTTCCTCCCCAAGGTCATCCGCCCTCGCCACTCGAACCCAGCTGAAGGTTTAAATCGTTATAAATCCCAAAGTTGGCCGAAGTTGGCGCTGATAATTTTACCACAGTTCCTCTAAGACCTACAGTTACATATTAAACTATTGCAACCGTAACGCAAGCGTTTTATAAACCAACAAAGACAAAAAATCATACTTATTTCAGCAACGATTTCGAAAATTAATTTCTTATCTAAATATTGATATTATTTAAAAATGTTTAGTCCATAACAGTGCACATATAGATGACACACTCCTGATGTACTGGGGAATACTTTATTGTTAATCTTAAACAGAGTAGATTTTTTTTTTTTTATGTTGGTAGAAAAGTACGATTTTTTCAATCATTAAAAAGTTCAATTTTACTGGAACACACAAATTTTAATTTTGAACTAGTTAAAAAAATATATTCTTTCCATTGTTCTACAAATATCTAAGTATTCGAAAAAATTAGGTTTGGGCTACGTTCATTTTTGAGGTTTTTTCCCAGGTTGGACCACTGTGCGCCGTGTCGCATTTCTATAAGTTTTTTTCAGGCGTATTGTATATTTGATGAATTATATATTTTTTATTTCTACTTGAACTGTTTTGTTTTATGGATTATGTAACAAAGTTGTATCCCCGGAATTGGTCTCCATTTCTTTTTTAAACCAAGCAGCTTGGTCCTACATTCTAACAATTCGATGAAGCTTTAGTAGAAGTTGATGAGAAGCAACGAAATTAGTGGGATCAGGATAAGAAGTAGAACTTGGATGAAATTCAATTATGAAATTTCGACCCACATCCTTCAACATTAAGCCTTAACGACTCCCTATTTAATAACTGAGGCATAAATTGACAAGAGTACTATAAATACCTTTAAAATACATCGTTGGAGGATGAATTAAATGCTCTAACAGTTGTTTTAGGGTTTATTATTTCAACTTTTAGCCCCTCTGATTTCTACCTACTCCATCTAGGAAAATATTGAGCCCCCCCTTACAATAATTTGGTGCTGGTAACGCCTTTGCCGCCGGATATAGCAATAGTGTTGAGTGACATCAATAAATAAATAAAATAATTCAATTTATAAATCTAACGAAACTGATTTCCAGAATTTATATTCTATACTCGTTCTATTTAATATTCTCTTTATATTTTTCCGCCACTTATCCCAGATTTTAGTTTACACCTCCCTGTCGAAGCAAAAATAAATTAAAACGGACTACCTCATTGAAGTAATCAATTTTTATTGAGAACTAGCTGTATATACCGGTTTCACTCGAAGAATTTCATTTTTTAAATCTATAAAATCTATAAACTAAGACTTTTATCGACTCAAACAGTCGATCTCGTAAAAACCAATGTAAAGCGAGATCAAAACGATTTTTATAACAATAAAGAATATACCCAGAGATTGGCTGAAGTTATGCAATTTTAATATCGACAGGTGTTCGCACCTGGTCTGAAAGAACCAATGAGCGAAATTTGGAAAATTTAGGACAAACAGTATGGATTTCTATGAAGAATAAACAGAATTTCATCTTTATATTCATAGATTGTGGCCGTATATCCCGGTTTCACTCGGGAAATTTCATTTTTCTAATGATATGGTCGATTTCGTTAAAAAACATTGTAAAGCGAGATCATTATGATTTTTATAACAATAAAGAATATCACCTGAAGATCGGCTGAAGTTATGCAAGTTTAATATGGACAGGTGTTCGCACCTGGTCTGAAAGAACCACTGAGCGAAATTGGAGAATAAAGAACATCAGCTGAAGATCGGCTGAAGTTATGCAAGTTTAATATGGACAGGTGTTCGAACCTGGTATCAAAGAACCACTGAGAGAAATTTGGAGAATTTAGGACAAACGGTATGAATTTCTATAAAGAACAAATAAACAAACAAACAAACAGAATTTCATCTTTATTTATATAGATATAAAGACCTTTTCAAATATAATTTTATTAAAAATTTAAAAATTCCAAAGTAAATTACGGTAGGGTTTCGATTAACCGAGTCGAGGGGGACCAAGGTTAACTCGGTTAATGGAAATAATCGGTTAATCGGGACCATACCAATACCAACTGAAAACGTAGGTTATTTTTAAATAAAAACTACAAATATGCTTAAAAAACTAATAAATACTTAATAATAATAATACATAATAACAGAAATTATGAAATATTGTATTTTTTTTAAAAAAGAAATCTTTTATTGTAGTTTGTTAAAATGAACTCATATACACAACCCCCCCCCCCCCCACAGACTTGGCACCTCGGTTAATTGGGACCTCGGTTTACCGGACTTCGGTTAATCGGAACCCTACTGTATAATAAAATTTCCTAATAACATTTGTGGAGAGCTGATAATAGTAGTGATGGTTCAATATAGTATTACGTTGCTGTAGAGGAAGATGATATCCTTATTAAGCTATTATCTTCCCTCCTTGAATAGTATAGTGGATTTTTTTTTAAGGACCCTTTTGTACAAGTTGAATTCAATTAGCCTCCTTCCAAGGATCCAGTTGGTTTCTTTTAATTGAATTTTCCATTTATTCCGCCTTGTTTATATTTCCTTAGCTAAGATGAAACCAAGTATTACTAAAGTCTAATTTCCTTCCATTTCATTAATCGAGTTGCACCCCGTTGAATAAAATCTTAATTATTTTAAGGTAGATTATATTAGCTTGAGTTAAAGTTGAGAGAGGATATTAATATCGACTTATCAGGCAGGCACCTTAACAATATTAGCCATTAACATTATTATGAAGATAATAAATGCAATAACACTATAAGTGCAATATAGTGTTATTGCGTATACATAAAGTGTAGATATGTTATTGCACACACAGTATTGAGTCGATATAGCCGAGCGTGTTTCAGCGCAACCCGCTTTTGCATGTTCGAGCCGAACAGTGGCGGTTGGTAGACTTATTTGGTGGAGGCCCCACTGAATAAATCTCGACCTACCCACCATGGTCAGAATAGGCTAGTTACACCTCTAGAGTGATCCCCGTATGCCACACATGGCCAGGTAGGGGTACCGAACAAAAAAAACCATAGTGTTTTTTTATTTTACCGCACCCCTTAACCATTTCCATTAGAGGAGAACGAAATTGAAAATTGCCTCCTGGGTTTTTTACTTTCACTTACCTATATATGAAATATATAGTAAGGGGAAGTATTGCCATCGTGAAAAATTTCGACTTCCGGTTTTCAGTCCCGCGAAATTGTCTGCGTGTGTGGGTGTGCGTTTGAACAGACTAGATCAAAATCTATAAACCGTGCGAACCTGAAATTGGGTACTTAGTGTATGTATATGCCCGCGATGTGACAGCAAAAATTTCATCAAAATTGGTCAAATGAAGGGGGTACTTAGTTTAAAAACTTTTTAGATTTTTTTCGATTATCTCAAAAACGGCTCTAACGATTTTGATTAAACTGAGTATTTGACGTATCAATATGCCCGAGATATGACTGTGAAAATTTCATCAAAATTGATCGACCGTAGGGGGGTCTTTACTTAATAAATTTTGTACCATTTTCAAGTGTTTTTTTTTATTTACTCAAAAACGGTTTTAACGATTTTGATCAAACTGGGTATTTGATATATGTATATGCTAAAGATATCATAGCCAACATTTCATCAAAATTGGTCAAAAGGAGGGGGGAACTTTATTTCATAACTTTTTTTCTAATTTTTACCTTTTTTTCGATTATCTCAAAAACGGCTTTAACGATTTTCCTCACATTCGCCATGTTTAATGAAAGTTAGGTGTTGTTTAACACCGGGTAAGCTTTATCATTCTTAAATTGTTCTAAGGGGGCTTAAATGGGGAAAGGGTCTTTTTTGTTTTCCTATAAAGTACCTTTGTATTTGTTTATATGGAGAAATTATCTGTCTCTGTTATAGAGAAGAAAAAAAGAAAAATATTCAGTCAACTCTTAAAACACGTTGAGCCCACGCATGCGTGGTACGCCTTTAATGACAGACCGTTGTTCATAATTAAAGCCGTTCGGTTCATTTAATGGAAATTATTTTTTTAGAGAATTATAAAATCAAACGAGTTGGAGTATTTATATGGAGCATTATGCATTGCCGAATTATCACAAGTAAAAATTTTTATTTAATAATAAAAGAAATTAGTGTATTCTATAGAGCAAATGAAAACAAAAATAAGAAATGAATGTGGAAAAATGTGTAACTTTGAGAAGTGGCATTAACAAAACGCATTAATTTCTAATCTATGTAAGTTGGTAAGTGAAAGTTGTGTGTTGCGCGCACGCACCAGATTTTTTTTATCCCTTTGAGCCTGATTAGAGAAATTTCAAATCTAGGATTAAATAAATATAATAATGTCCCTTTTTAACTGAAAACAAAAAAAAAACGCGACGGGATGACAGTTACAAAACCTGTGGAAATAGGTCACGCCCCGGAGCCGCTGTACCAAAGTCGAACCCTTTGTTTTTAATAGTTTATTCGCATATAATAATATCTCATCCTATGAAATAAAACTTAGAAAATTAATAAAAATAGAGTTAAATCTGAAAGGATCACTTTAAGTTTAAATCATTGGAGGATCCAGGAGGGTCTGTGGGAGCTGCAGGAAATTGGTAAATATTTCTGTCATTTAATGATAGAATTTACCCTTATAAAAAGTTAGGAAGTAAGGTAAAAAACAATTATGCAAAACAAGTAAAATATTAGTCTTGAGAAAGGAACGTACATGTAAATAAGCTGATTGACATATCCAGGGGCAGTTCTGTGGGACTGCAGTAGTGACCGACCGAAGTTTCGGTTTCGGTTTCGGTTTCGGCCAATTTCGGCCGAAAAACCTGGTTTCGGCCGCGGTTTCGGTTTCGGCCAAAAATTGGCCGAATCTTCGGCCAGGCCGAAACTAGCTCCTGTGCCTGATATCTCCAAGAAGGAAGTAGGACTACACGATTTCAGCTTGTAAGCTCGATCTCTTTCATGGCATTAAACACCCTTCAATTTAATAGTGGGAAGTATCTGTTATTTTAGTTAATTACACTTGTATTTTATTCCGGTAGAACATAGATTTTTCTCACTCTTTTGGTATCTTTACTAAAAAAATATTATAGTAAGTAACCTTGTCATGAAAAGTTGCATCAAATGGTGGTAGTAGGTTTTGGTCTTTGTTCTTGTATGGAATGGGAATCAGATGCAAACCAATTTTTCAATGGGTGAAAGGAGGCTGCCAATCCTTTCACCCATCGATTCACAAATAACATCCCAAAAACTTGTCTCAATTTTTACCATGAAGAAGCACGTTTTCGACCAAAAACTATTCTATAAATTTTCAAACTAGATTAAATCCACTAACATTTGAGACCAAAACTAACTCAGTAGATTAAATAGCTTCTGACATAAAGCTTTACGTATTCAATAGGCCGTCATTTTGTATTCTATCGGCTTTATTATGGAAAGATTTACTATATTATTTATTATTTATACATAATAATATGAATTTTTATTAATATCAGCCTGTTATTTCAACTTTTAGGGCTGTACTAGTTAAGGGGGTATGATCTAACATCCCATGGGGACCAGCCGTACTAGGAAGGAGGGGGCCGGGATTCGATCCTATAACTTAACTAATACACCTGTTTTACCACTCTTGTATACCAGCTAACTTATTAAATGAATAATTGAGTTAAATTGCTGTTATTTTAAAAGCTTTCATTGATATTATTGCTAAACTATACATATTACAAACTTATACGTATTATATATAGACACGTAAATAAGTTTCGGTTTCGGTTTCGGTTTCGGTTTCGGCCCGAAACTAGGTCTATGACCGAAATTCGGTTTCGGTTTCGGTTTCGGCTAAAATTTTGGTTTCGGTCGGACACTAGACTGCAGCCTTCCCTTTACAACCGGCTGGATCCGCCCATGACTGGTTTAAATCAGTGTTCAAATGTAGTAGCATCATCTACAACGTAGTTTGTCAACTAAGTTTTTCTAAAATTTAAATGATTTGAGGGGAGACAATAATAATGTAAAATAATAACTACCTAACATGAAGAATTGCTTTTAAAAAAAAAACTATAAAATAACTAGATATTGTATATAAACTAGAAACTTTATTATTATTCTTTAACGTTATTTCTCCAATTTTTTTTTTTTTTTTTATAATATAATTCCTTACTCTGATTATTACATTCTGTCTCATTTCGAGAGACATACTTTATTTACAAAAAATATAAATAATTTTTTTATTTATTTTTAATCTGTTTACAGGTTACAGACCTATACACATAGTTCCATATCATTCATTTACAATATATACATATTAAAGAAAATAAAAAGTGCTCACTTGTAAAAACCTCTTCTTACTTACTTACTTGATATTGCTACTGGCAATATCATTCACAACGACATCATTATATCATTCATTTACAATATATACTTATTAAATAAAAATAAAATATATTAATTTAATCATTATCGTGGATGACCACTCTCGTTTTTAAATTATTTTAAATAATTTTTTTTGAAGAGAAAAGATTTGAAGAGAAGATCTTTTCTTTTCAAAAATAAATTATTTAAAATAATTTAAAAACAAGAGTGGTCATCCACGATAATGATTAAATTAATATAAAATAATTTACAAAATGAAGAAAAGTCAAGAGATGCCGAAAAGTTGGACAAAAATTGTCCACATCCCGTAAATACTCGCAAAACTTGCGAGATCGTGGGAGAGGTGTCAGTGAAGAAGGATTCGGCACCGTTTGGAAGCGACTCTGTGGTGTAATGGATAAGCATACCGCGCATGTCACGCGGAAGACCCGGGTTCGATTCCCGGCGGAGCCAAATCTTTTCTGTTCAAAAATAAATTATTTATAAAAATAAAATAAAAATAAAAACATCTTCTAGTTTTCCCAAGCTATTAATCTTTAGTACATTTTCCATATTGGGAGGATTACAAACAAAATATTTGCTTAAAAATTGGTATCTGTAATAAGAGTAAACAGGGCATTGCAGAAAAAAGTGTGGAAAATCATATTTATCGATTTGACACAAATTATCAACTTGGAAATTATATGTAACATTGTTATAGAATATCTTGTTTTGTTGTTTCCCAGCCAATCTTATTTGTGCTATTAGTCTAAGTTTGTTTATGTGAACATTATATTTCATGTAGTCTTCACAAACATTCAATGAACTAATAATACGATAGGTTATCAGAAGGGGACCAAATTAGTCTCAACAATAAAGTTTTTTATTTAAAAGACGTTTCGGCTCTTTTGAGCCATCTTCAGTTCTAAAACATTTAACAATACAATTAATAAATAATAAATATTTGTAATACAGTCATTTAGTCATCTGTATTTAATATATACAGACCAGCAAAACAGGTAGACAAAAAGGTAGCAAACAGGTAGACAATTCATTTGAAGTCACACAGGGCAGATACAACTCTCAACCAATGTTCCCTAACCCCAAGACACCCAAAACACTCAGGGTGAGCAAAGTCCAATTCATTATAGTACACCCTCCAGCAAAGGCCTATTATTTAGAAAAACCCAAAACTATATGATGTACATCAGCTGTATACTTCCAAAATAAAAATTAAAATTAAAGACCCATGCAATCCATATAAACTTAAGTATTAATTTTTCTTAATATTTCCCCATATTGCATATTGAGACCTTTAGTGTCTGTTTTAAAATTGACAGACTTGTCAATATTTTCTGCAATATACATTGCTTCTAATAGCTTCCTCTTTTTGTTATTGCTTTCTTTATGTAAAATGTGGGCCCCCTCAAAGTAAAATTCGTGCTTGCTTATATGGTGGTGCTGAACTAGTGCTGACTTTTTCCTGTTCTCTTCACTTTTTTTACAATCATTTTTATGCTGATAGAGCCTATCCTTTAGATATTGCCTAGTTTCACCAATATAAGTAGCCGGGCACCTCAAACAATCAATCTTGTAAACCAGACCTGACTGTAGATTTGTATCTATTTTATCTTTCAGATTGGTGTACAAGTTTTGTATTTTGTTTGTTGGTTTGAAGGCCAGGCTAATGTCATCCACATCATAATCTTTGAATGACCTACTAATTGTCTCCGACAGCCCCTTTACATATGTGCATTTAAGGAATTTCTTTATTACTGGTTTTTTACCTTGAACCACATCATTATTAAACTGTGTATTTCCAAAAATTCTATTGTGGTTAATTGCCCAATATTTCTTAATTAATGATTTTGGATAAAAATTTTCCAGAAATAAATCAAAGATTTTTGTTTTTACCTTTTGCATATATTGTGCATCCGTCAATCTCATTGCCCTGGACATGGTATTGTTTAGTAGATTTATCTTAATATGTCGTGGATGATGAGATAGAAAATTTAAAATCCTGTTACTTGTGGTTTCTTTTTTCGTCCACTGTGTAAGAATTTTCTTTCCTGTCCTGATTACGTTCATGTCCAAAAATCTTATCATTCCTTCTCTTTCTAATTCCACTGTAAATTTTAGTTTATCATGAAAATTATTGAGGGCTTCTAAGAAACGAGCTGCATCCTTCTTATCCACAATACTAAAAAGGTCGTCAATGTATTTCAATAAAATCCTTGGTCTTATCCCTGTACTTTTTATAGCCTCATCTATTACTTCGTTCATTACAATGCCTGAAATTGCAACAGACAAAACCCCACCCATTGGACAACCTCCCAATTGTCTGTATAATTCATTATTAAATTTGAAAAAACTGTTTTCACTTATAAGTTTAAGTCCTTCCAAAAAAATATTTTTATTTTTTATTTTAGTATATGGCTCAACCTTATGCCACTTTTGCTCAATTATTTTATAAGCTACTTTTAGTGGAATATGAGTAAATAGACTGATGGAATTTTGGACTGATTGGAATTAATTAACCACAATAGAATTTTTGGAAATACACAGTTTAATAATGATGTGGTTCAAGGTAAAAAACCAGTAATAAAGAAATTCCTTAAATGCACATATGTAAAGGGGCTGTCGGAGACAATTAGTAGGTCATTCAAAGATTATGATGTGGATGACATTAGCCTGGCCTTCAAACCAACAAACAAAATACAAAACTTGTACACCAATCTGAAAGATAAAATAGATACAAATCTACAGTCAGGTCTGGTTTACAAGATTGATTGTTTGAGGTGCCCGGCTACTTATATTGGTGAAACTAGGCAATATCTAAAGGATAGGCTCTATCAGCATAAAAATGATTGTAAAAAAAGTGAAGAGAACAGGAAAAAGTCAGCACTAGTTCAGCACCACCATATAAGCAAGCACGAATTTTACTTTGAGGGGGCCCACATTTTACATAAAGAAAGCAATAACAAAAAGAGGAAGCTATTAGAAGCAATGTATATTGCAGAAAATATTGACAAGTCTGTCAATTTTAAAACAGACACTAAAGGTCTCAATATGCAATATGGGGAAATATTAAGAAAAATTAATACTTAAGTTTATATGGATTGCATGGGTCTTTAATTTTAATTTTTATTTTGGAAGTATACAGCTGATGTACATCATATAGTTTTGGGTTTTTCTAAATAATAGGCCTTTGCTGGAGGGTGTACTATAATGAATTGGACTTTGCTCACCCTGAGTGTTTTGGGTGTCTTGGGGTTAGGGAACATTGGTTGAGAGTTGTATCTGCCCTGTGTGACTTCAAATGAATTGTCTACCTGTTTGCTACCTTTTTGTCTACCTGTTTTGCTGGTCTGTATATATTAAATACAGATGACTAAATGACTGTATTACAAATATTTATTATTTATTAATTGTATTGTTAAATGTTTTAGAACTGAAGATGGCTCAAAAGAGCCGAAACGTCTTTTAAATAAAAAACTTTATTGTTGAGACTAATTTGGTCCCCTTCTGATAACCTGTTGAAAAATACAGTCTCAAGAACTTAATATCTTATAAGTAATAATACGATAATATGTGCTGAAAATCAAGTTTATGATATTGTTGATATCAAGAGAAATGTGGTGATTCTTATATGATAAGAGCATATCTTTTTTATACTTCTCCACTAACTTGGTTCTTGTGCGAGCCATAAGTCTTCTTTTCCAATAGTGATCAGATACTTCTGCAATCGTGTAGACCAGTTGTAGGAAACATTCCTTGGGAAGCTCATTTGAGGGCATTTTTAGTAGTTTCAACCACCAGTTCAACATTCTACTGAATACTTTGTATTGAGTATGAACTGTTCCAGTTTCAATCAAAAAATATAAATAAATAAAAATATATAAAAAATAAATAAATAAAATAATCAGCTCAAGTAAAGAAATAATCACATTCATACACTATTCAAAAAAAGGTTGGAGAACCCGGAGGCAGGCTTTTCCAACCACGGAGGAGGGAAAAAGCAAGCCTCAAGAGGTCCCGCGCTTCTCTCTCAGCCGCATCACTGGTATTAAAGCCACTGGAGGCTGAGCGAGGGCGCAAAAGCCACAAGCACACCAGACTTGAGCGAAGAATCTTGCCATTGCCAGAACTCCGGTGTATACATATTTACAAAAGGTCACGTGGCCACTGCCGCCTTAACCTTCTAGGAGGGTTGTAGGGATGAGTGGAGCTGGATAGGGATTGAGCACAAGAATTAAGATGATCGGTAAGGTTAGTATGGAATGTGGAGAATTTCTTCGGGATTAGTTCTTGAACGAACGTGATATCAAGGTCATGGTGTAGGGTTTTGTTGGAGACATAGAAAGGAGCATTGACTATTGTTCGGAGGATTTTGGACTGGAAGGACTGGATGCGTTTGATGTTGGCGGGTTTTGCTATTCCCCACAGTTCAATCTCTAACTTGTTAATGATTTAATATTAAATTATTTCTTTTTGGTCTTTTTTATTCCAATTTTATACCAGTGAAAAATCCAATCTTCCTTTGTGATTTATATATTTTTCAATAAAAATATTCAAAACCTCACAACGTTTCGAGGCTCATTGCCTCATCTTCAGGTGTACAATACATATATTATAACCATAATTACATCAATTTATTCAAATCTCGTCAATAAATAAATAATTATGTCAAATTGCACTTCTTTCTTTGGCCACCTCACTCTTACTCAGTTAAGTAAGGAAGATTGGATTTTTCACTGGTATAAAATTGGAATAATAAAAGACCAAAAAGAAATTTAAAAAGTCTTCCAGTAAAGTATAAACTATCAAAAATTAAATTATTGAAATTATCAATTCAATATTAAATTTCCTTTGTTAAATTTGCCTTAAAAAACGATTGACTTGATTTTACTGGCAGTTATCAGTAAAACAAAGCAACGAACCATCTGGCGATTGCTAAGAATAGATAAGGTGATATGTGGTTTAGATAGATGGTACGAAGAGGTAGGTATTTAATTATTTGTATGAAATAATATCTGTCTTGAGTTTCTAGTGAGAATGAAGCTTCAACGAGATTGAAACAGTTGGGAAGAGAAAAAAAAAAGTAAAATTTAACAAAAGTAAAATGTATACACTTTCTATTTCTTCCAAAATTACACCAGCAACCTCGTAATAATACCGAAAGCTGTTACTGTAACATCGAAAAGCAGTCGCCTCACGTAACTGTGACATCTGATGATTGCCCCTGATTCCCAATTTTCTTTTCACATCATGTTCCATACCCTCCCTGCGAATCACCAACGACTTTCGAATGTCAAAATCAGAAAAATTAATATTCTAACATGGCTCCAGAAAAAAAATTTAAATAATAGGATAAACATAAACCGAATATTATAATATTCGTGACTTGGAAAATTTATTTTTATTTACCTTATTAATAATTTCAGTGCAGAAATTTACATATGAGTATTTTATCATTGGGATGCCACCTTAATGAATAAATTTAAAGAAGCGTTGATAACCTCAAATTTAAATATCACACTCTTCAAATATTTCTCCTCACCATCAAATATGGCTCATTTTAATTTTATATATTACGAGCAGTCTGTTGCTCAGTAGCTATAATGCGTTTAATTAATTAAATCCTATTCTTTTTAATACAATCAAATCAAAATTTAATGATAAACATAACGTTTCAGCTGGGGCACCTGTGGTGTTGTGGTTAGCATGGCAACCTACAATACTAAAGATTGGTTCGATTCCAGCGGTGGCCCTAGGATTTTTTAATGGGAGTAAAAAATCCTTAGCTATGCCGTCCCTCGGATAGGACGTGAAATGGAGGTCCCGAGCCTGTACGATGTCAGGTACTCGTTAAAGATTCCTATCCTAATTATACCTGGATAGGCAAAATTTAGGACTCCCACTGTAGCATCGTCCGCATTGGCGGATCCAGGGGAGGGGCTGTGGGGGCTGCAGCCCCTCCCTTTGGAAAAATTTTCGTCATTTAAAGATAGAATTTAACTTTCCTTAATGTTAGGAAGCAAGTTAAAGAACAAATGATGTGCAAAACAAGTAGAATTTTAGTTGTGGGAAAGGAACATAAAGGTAAAAAAGCTGATTAGCAGATCCAGATGAAGGTCTGTGGGGCTGCACCCTCCCTTTAGGACTGCAGCCCCCCCTTTCTGATCGGCTGGATCCACCCATGATCGTCCGATTAGCCTTAGTAGCATAAAAATGGACGTTAAACTAACAAAGGTTTCAGATAATCTAAAAGTCAACGGGATTTAAAATAGAACTCTACCCCCTCCGCCAGATCACTTCAAAGATCAATTCACCCTCTGTCAAATTCAGTAAATTCCTATTACCCTCCTTACAAATACTCCGTCACGACAAACATATTACCTTAAAAATATTACCTTCCAGAAGTCCTTCCACTTACGCCAACAACTGATTACTATTAATATTCCTGATCGCTTCATTCAAGGATGTGAGAATCCTTTGACGTAGAAAGCGTGTTCATCAACATTCCCATAGACAGTGCCCTAGGTATTACAGACAACTGGCCAGCTATTGAATCCCACACCTCCTTGGACCGCACATCGTACTTAGAATCCCTCAAGTTCTGTTGCAAATCCGGCTACCTAATCTTCCAAGGACAATTGTACCATCGAACCTCCGGACTCTCCATGGGCAATGCCTTAGCTCCATACATGGCCAATATCGTACTCAGAATTTGATATTCTACAACTATTATAGGCAACATTTTTTATTTGGATTAACGCTCTTTAAATTGCAAGCTTGGGGACTTGAGCTAATTCATTTTTGCGCTAAAGTGGCTAAATCGACAATCGGTTTTGGCGAAAAGACTTACCCGATTTTGGAAAGAACACAATTTCTTCTGCGATAAATCCAGTTATTAGCGAAAAATTGAAAAAAGTTCGAAAATGTCGATTTTGTTCACCTATAAAATCTGATGGCAACCGATCTGAGGTAGCAGACGTTCACATTTGTTGTCTATGAAATGAGTACTTTCAGCCTATACTTACTGACGGGCACTACAGCTCTTGAAGAACCTTGGCCTCCTCCACACTTTTTAACCAATCCTGACGACCATTTGCCTTTATCCGCCATCTTCTCACTCTCAATTTTTTCAGGTCTTATTCAAGATTTTTCAGCCACGTTAATCTTGGCCTCCCTCTTGGTCTTTGGCCGCCAGGTTAGCCGTATAACATCCTCTTGGGGACTCTATACTCGGGCATCCTCTCCTCAAAGACCTTGGCCAAGCCACCTTAACCTAGCCTTCTTGACGTACGTTACTATGTCGACTTCCTGGAAGAGTGCTCTTAATTCCGTGTTTGGGCGGATTTTCCAAGTTACCTGACGAAACACTGGGCCAAAAATCTTTCTTAGAATCTTTCTCTCCCATACCAGAATAATTCTTTCCATGACCTTGAAGTGAGAGTCCATGTTTCACAGGCGTATGTCACAATTGGTAGGATTACTGTCTTAAATACTATTATTTTTACCTTTCTAGACAGGTTCCGAAATTTTAGCAGCTTTTGTAACGAGAACATACATCTGCTTCCCGCTGCCATTCTTGTTTTAATTTCAGCCATCATCTCATTAGTGCAAACTGTAAATTTTGTATCGTATAGTGCGTCGTGGGGAGAGGTGAGGGTTGAAGTAAAGAATAGATGTATAGGTGTTTAAATTGTAGATTTTTTTTTAAACATAAGTTTAATTTATATACATAGTATTTACGTGTTTACAGAACCACTTTAAATACTATGTTTGAAGTTACAATATGGTCATCTGTGATAATTTGTTAGTGGGTTTGTTTCACACAGACATGGATGTCACTGAAAGAGCGCACCCTGGAAAACTCGACATAATTAAATACAAATATCGGTATCGCGGAAAGCAAATCTGCTGATTCTATTGACTGAAATCGCACGTTTTTTCTTGTAACTCGCCACCGATGGTGACAACGGAAAAGTGTATATAGCCATAATGTTCGTATTGGCAAACTAAAAAAAATTATCTCTAAGAATTGCTGTTCTTTGCTTACAAGTCGCAAACGAAGGGCTTAATTAAAAAAAAGTATATGACCAGAAACGTTGTCCTTGAAAACCTAAAAAGATTGGCACCATTTAGAAACCTCTAATACCAAACCTCTTTACAGGAACCGTGATTTTACGCTTATAACTCGCAATCGAGGGTGAAATGAGTAATTTGTATATTTTTCCGGGGTAGCGGATAAGGAAAGCTTTAAAATGACGCCTCATTCATAAAATTTGATGAAGTACTAAGGAAGTTATGGCGTACCGCAAAAAAAAGAATTATTAGGATAATTTTAAATGAGAAGTATTGCATATCTGATCTGAAAATAGCTTTGTATCGGTTTAAAGTTCTTTCACATCTATAGATGTTACAGGGACAAATTTGAAAGATGCCATATCCATTGGAGTTAAATCCATAGCAATTTGCCTTTTGATCTTTCTTTTAACTTCCCTGTTTAAAAGAAACTGGGTAGTTATGGTTTCAGAACGTAGCTTTTCAATTTCTATGTCACCATGTATAACGTATTTCAGCCATCATCTCATTAGTGTTGGTAACAGTGGCACCCAGGTGTTTGAAAGCCTATATGATCAAAAATTTCCTTCATATCAGGAACCTCTCTGGCCTTTAGCTCCAGGATTATCGCCTCTAGATAGAAAATAGTTATTCCAAATATAATAAAATATCACAAAGCTACAGAAAAGCTGAAAATTCAACCAGATAATACTGTAAATAAAGGTAACTCCAAGAGACAGACAGTCTTACAAGTAAAGGGAGGTAAGACAGTAATCCGAGAGCTGGGAGTGGGTGGTCTGCCGCTAGGAATAATGTCTCAAGCTATCTCGGCTCTGTCACTCTCAAATCCCCAGCCACGCCACGCACTGACAAATACATTTTCTTTTCACATCGGATTTTTCCTCTCTCCCGTTTTCTTACATTATTTCCGCTCTCCAATTTCCATATTTTTCATCTGGGTTCTCTCGTATTTTAGTACTGTGGGAAATCCGATTAAAAAAAAGGTCTTGTAAGAAGAAAAATGGTTTGTGAATGTTCCGTAAACAAATAGAAAACCAAGCGCACGGATATTCCTACTATCACAAAAAGAAACTAAAGTGGCCCCTAGACGATCAATATTTACTTAAATATATTGAACAATATTTTGTACAATATTATTTTTTGCCAACCGACACGGTGCAATATTATTTCTCAATAAATTAGTTCACGAGTGATACTTGTGCGGTCAACATGTGGAATAAGAAGACAGCAAGTTGTGTGGCTGTAGATAGATAGGTTTTGAGAAAATTAATAATAATTTTACATTATACTGCTTATGAAAGTATTTCTTTCAACTGTTAGCTAGCCTAGAAAGTGATCCATTACACTACTAGTACAGTAAAGAAAACACATGTTAATAAAACTCTTAAAAATCTTACTAACCTTTTTATAACTTTTTTTCTATTTCTATTTTGGCGTCCTGTTTTCTATAATTTTTCTAGCTAAGGGGTAAGAAATCCTATCGTTTATTCTTAGCTGCTGAATTTCTTTTTCTTAAAGAAATATGGGGCATACTCGTGACTATGCTGGATGTGAGTCCGAGCAGTTAATGCATTTTATTAGATTGTTGCAGTTACCGTCTTGTTTACTGAAACTACATCTACCACAAATAATACGCTGACATTTAGAGGATGTGTGGTTAAACCCAAAACAATTGAAACATTAGAGAGGGTTGGGTATATACGGCATTACTTTTATATTTATGAAGTCTAACTTTAGGTTACCTGGTTAACTCGGGCTTCTCGAAGGTTAGGATAAGCAACGAAGTGGGGACCTTAGTTACTCCTGACCGTCTGTAAATTCGCCTCACTTGTACTACACCCTCCTGCCAAGCTTAAACCAACCTTCAGTTTGAAGTCATTGATACCGTAGAAATACCACTCATAGGAGCCGATGACTGTGTACGCCTTGGGCTGGTTTATGTTAAAGTTGCCTTAGTGAAAGAAGATTTTTGCATGGATAATAAGGACAATTTTTTAAAAGAATATTTGTTGAATAAATGTGATGCAACCATACGGCAAGAAGCAACCGAAAAGATGGCATTGACAAGGAAAATCAGTTCTCAGCAGCAAGAGTGCAATGTGCTGAAGAATGATCTTGAGCAGAATCAAATTATTTCCAAGTTAAAATATCTTGGAAACAGTTTATCTCACGAAAAAGATTCCAACTCTTTTATTTCGTTGAGCTCTTCTTGGAAAACGGAATCTAAAAAGAAGAGTATGGACCGAGTTGTTGACAAACTGGTCTAGGTCCAAGGATTATGGTAGCTCAGAGTCAGCAGGCCCCGAGGACCTATATTCCTTTCCCTGAAGCATACCGTCCCTGAACCAAACCTCCGGGCGGTTACTGACATCCTGGAAAACCACACCACGATTCTCGATGAGATACACGGGGAAGGTTCATCACTCCTACGCCCTGTCGGTGTGAGTCGCCTCCAGTAGGCTGACGGGCCTCACATACCCGGGGGTGTGGGTAGACTTGGACTGCGTGGCTTATTGGTGGGCGGTCACCCGAATGGAGCGGTCACCCATCCAAGTACTGACCATGATGGACGTTGCTTAACTTTGATTATCTATTGCAAGCGCCCTTGTCCACTCGGCGATCCCGGCCCCCCCCAAACTGATTCAGGAATAAAGTATCATGAATGATTTTGGCTGTGCTAAGAAAAGTTGTTTGATATTTTTAATTATATCAAACAAACAACCAAGCCTGCAGTTCTTCCTCGAGTTTGCTTCAGAACAACTATTTAATGAATTTTCGTAATGGCTAATGTTTCTTAAGTTTATGAAATCTTTCTCATTATTCACATCTAACAACAGTTTACCATTTCTTAATATTTTTGCATTTGTATTTGGGGCAAAGCTTTTAAAAAACCTACATACCTTAAATGGGCTAGACGATAGAAATGTCTTACCCTCTTCTTCATAAGATACCACGATATATTTTCTGATCCAGGGAATTCCAGTCCGTTTAGCGTATGTAGCGAAGATGTCTTGAGGTTTTGTTTCCTCATTTCCATCCATCTTAGCCAAGACTTCCTCGAAGGCTTCAATGAATGTAAAAGTTCAAATTTCACCTACTGTCAGGAACACCAGTTATCACTTTAATTTAAATATATCTGAAGTTAGTGCTGTCAATTTTCCCAAAACTATATTTGATCAATGAAATGAAGGTACCGAAGAACTTTCTTCAAAATCACGACACAGATACGAATTTGAATATAATAAACTACAGGAATAAAGAAAAGCTGATGATCTATTTAGAGACGATCCATTATATATTAAGAATAATTAAAAGTACACTATCTCCAAACGTGACATTCAATTACCATTTGAAGGATTCAATATTAGTAATAATACTAATTGTACATTTAATATAAATATAAATATGTAGATTTTTTACGATCCGAGTGTGTGTGATCCGATACGAGTGTGTGTGTGTGTGTGTGTGTGTGTGTGTGTGTGTGTGTGTGTGTGTGTGTGTGTGTGTATGTGTGTGAACAGACTAGCTCAAAAACTATAAACCGTGCGAACCTGAAATTAGGTATTTAGTGTATGTTTATGCCCGCGATGTGACAGCAAAAATTTCATCAAAATTCCTCAAAGGGAGGGGGTACTTTATTTAATAACTTTTTAAGTATTTTTCGATTTTCTCAAAAACGGCTTTAACGATTTTGATTAAACTGAGTATTTGATCTATTTATATGCCCAAGATACGACTGTAAAAATTTCATCAAAATTGATCAACCGGAGGGGGTACTTTACTTAATAAATTGTGTCCCACTTTTATGTGTTTTTTTTTTCATTTACCCAAAAACGGCTTTAATGATTTCGATCAAACTTGGTATTTAGTATATGTATGTGCCCGCGATGTTACAGTAAAAATTTCATCAAAATTGATCAATTGGAGGGGGCACTTTAATGAATAAATGTTGTCTCATTTTCACGTGTTTTTTTTATTTACTCAAAAACAGTTTTCACGATTTTGATCAAACTGGGTATTTGATGTATTAATAAGCCCGAGATATGACTGTAAAAATTTCATCAACATTGATCAAATTGAGGGGGTACTTTACTTAATAAATTTTGTATCATTTTCACGTGTGTTTTAAATTACTCATAAAAGGAAAAAATAAGAAATGAATGTGGAAAGATTTGTGACTTTTTGAAGTGGCAATTAACAAAACACGTCAATTTCTAATCTAAATAAGTTGGTAAGTGAAAGTTGTGTGTTGCGGGCACGCGCCAGATTTTTTGGCTTTAAAACATGGTTTTCGGCGCCCCGTCGGGCTTCCGAGTTAAACTCGTCGTATCAAGATCTTTAAAATGAGTCCAAATTAGATATTTTTTCTCGAAGTGCAAAAATAGGTGTCCGTTAGAGTTAAACGACAATTACCTACATCGCGTTTAATATCTAAATTCCGAATTTCAAGTTTCTATCATTAGTAGTTTTGGCTCTGCGTTGATTCTGTCAGTCAGGATATAATATAATAATATATATAATATATAATATATAATTTACATCACTTGTACAGAGTGTCCCTACAGTACTCGGTCTAATTACCGAGCTCGGCAGCACCTCGTAGTAAGAAGCCACTTTCTGTACTAGGGATGTAAATAACTATAAAAATCCAAAAATAGTATTAATAGTCATCTTTTTAAAAATCGGCTTAAAAGTTATCAGGATGGTTTAACTAGAAGAAAAAATCACATAAAAATGAGTTTTAATTTAATTAATTTAACATTTATTTAAATATTGGTGTCATTAGTAACCGGGCCTCACCCGCCCCCTCCCCCCCTATTTAAGACTTCAAATATCATACATAAAAAGCTTACAAATCGGACGGAAGTGGAATAGGAGGAAGTCTAAACCCTGGGCGACACCAGCACCAGATTATTGGGAGGGGGGGGGCTCAACATTTTTCTAGGTAGGGTAAGTAGAAATTAGGGGGGCTAAATGTTGAAATAACAACCCCTAAAAACAACTGTTGGGGCATTTAATTCACCCCCCAACGCTTTATTTTAAAGGTATTTATAGTATCTTAAAACTTGTCAATTTACGCCTCAATTATACATTAAATAGGGAGTCGTTAAGGCTTGAAGTTGAAGGATGTGGGCCCAAATTTATATATAGAGTGGGGGAAAGAAGACTCATGCGGAGGAGAGAGAAGTTTGAAGAGGTCGGTCGAGTAGAGTTGGAGGGGAGTGGAGAGTTCAGAGTGGACAGAGGTCGGGAAGTGTGTCAAGAGGGCGAGAGTGAAGTACGAGGAGTGCGGAGGTCCAGGGAGAGAGCAAGGGGCGAGTCCAGATAGCCAGACAGGCGAGATGGGATGCTGTACTGAGTCTGAGAGAGCGTCAGAGATGGCATGGACTGCTCCAGAAGATAGCCCAGAGACAACATCAGAGAATGCCCACCAGATAAGGTTAATACATATACAGTACTAGTTGTAATATTGTGAGGTCAGTATTTATTAAATAATGTTAAATTACCAGTCAGCATCCATTAACTAATTTGTGTCAGTAAAATATTTTTATATGATATATTAAAGGGGGTATAAATGATTTACTTTATTGGTCCATAAAATTAAAGATAAAGCTCAATCTAGATTTGTTTAATTATTATCATTTACCCTATGCCACAGGTTTATTAAAATAAAATAGAATTGGTAAACACGTCACCTTTGGAAAAGTATCCAATTTACATTAAGGCGTAATAACTACATTAATTACATATATTAATTAGATATAAGCCGTTTTTGGTAACCCCCACCCGCCTTAGAAAAGCGGGAGACCGGAAACGTAGCACTGATAAGTCATATTTATAAAAATCGATGTAATGACATATTTCATATACTATAGAAGTCACTTATGTGCACACTATTTTTTCTCACGAGCTCCTTGCTACCTCATAAGCTTAATAATTTTTAAGGAAGTACTTTTTCTAGGTTGTGGATAGAAGACAAATGATCAAAATCATGCTCAATCGCTTGTTTTTTAATTATATATTAAACTAGCTGTATAGAAATAGATAGATAGAAATTTCCATCCCACTTTTATATTTTGTTGAATGAATAGATGTAATACTACCTATTTTTTTTTAAAATATAGAAATTTTAAAAAATACCTTTTTTAGAAAATAAAAAATTAAAATTTTACATTTAGTTTTAATAAAATTTCTTTGGTGCCAACCTTTACATTATTGTATATCATATAAAATGGCATAGAATGCGCTGTTTAACGACACCAATCTCATATTCCTAATCAAATTTGGAAAACATCTACAGCTATTTTTAATCATAATTTTTGGTGTTTCTGGACCTATTTTTGAGGGATTCAGAAACCAATAATTCAAAAACGGGTGGACAATCTCAGTAATATTTCACAATTGCTCTAGTAGATACAATTAGTAAACATATGCCAAATTTCAAGAAAATCTGAGTTAGTGAGGTTCAAAATGATATGTTTTGTTGATTTCACGTGGAATGGAAATATGACGTGACCTGCAAAAATAAACCTCAAAAATAATATTGTCCCAAATTTTGCCGTGCAACGATCTTAAGGCCGCCATGGCTGAAACGAGGAATTAATTTTAATTTTCAGTTTTTATTATTTTCCGTCATAAAATTTCAACAGAAAAACCTTGAATAAAAAAAGAGACAGTATAAAAATTATACTTAATGGCCAAAACTAAATCAACATTGCTACGTTGAATATATTTTTGTGAATGAAAATATCCAGAATTTGCATACTTCACGAAGATCAAATCAGGCTCCTCATGGCCGTTGTTCATTCTGAATATCATATGAGCTTTTCAGTTGGGGGAATGAATTAACTCCAATTTCCATCCAATCCTGGCAGGAAAGCTCTTTAAATAGTATTTCTGTTTGGAAAATTCGTACCTTTTTATTTTGTATGTATACTTTAATGAACTGTTATTTTTACTTTCGCTTACCTATATATGAAATATGTAGTAAGGAAAAGTATTGCGATCGTGAAAAATTTCGACTTCCTGGTTTCAACGGAAATACACGTCCCCTGAGTCCAAATAACCAAGTCCCGCGAAATCTGGGGTCTGTGTGTGTGTGTGTGTGTGTGTGTGTGTGTGTGTGTGTGTGTGTGTGTGTGTGTGTGTGTGTGAACAGACTAGCTCAAAAACTATAAACCGTGCGAACCTGAAATTGGGTATTGAGAGTATGTATATACCCGCGATGTGACAGCAAAAATTTCATCAAAATTGCTCGAAGGGAGGGGGTACTTTATTTAAAAACGTTTTATAGGCACGGCTCTTTTTACTTTCACTTACCTATATATGAAATATATAGTAAGTGGAAGTATTGCGATCGTGAAAAATTTCGACTTCCGGTTTTCAACGGAAATACACGTTTTGGGGTCCACTGAGTCCAATTAACCAAGTCCCACGAAATGGTCTGTGTGTGTGTGTGAACAGACTAGCTCAAAAACTATAAACCGTGGGAACCTCAAATTGGGTATTTAGTGTAGGTATATGCCCGCGATATGACAGCAAAAATTTCATTAAAATTGCTCAAAGGGAGGGGGTACTTTACTTAATAACTTTTTACGTTTTTTTCGATTTTCTCAAAAACGGCTCTAACGATTTTGATTAAACTGAGTATTTGATGTATTAATATGCCCGAGATATGACTGTAAAAATTTCATCAAAATTGATTAACCGGAGGGGGGACTTTACTTAATAAATTTTGTATCATTTTCACGTGTTTGGGGTCCCCTGAGTCCAATTAACCAAGTCCCACGAAATGGTCTGTGTGTGTGTGTGAACAGACTAGCTCAAAAACTATAAACCGTGGGAACCTCAAATTGGGTATTTAGTGTAGGTATATGCCCGCGATATGACAGCAAAAATTTCATTAAAATTGCTCAAAGGGAGGGGGTACTTTACTTAATAACTTTTTACGTTTTTTTCGATTTTCTCAAAAACGGCTCTAACGATTTTGATTAAACTGAGTATTTGATGTATTAATATGCCCGAGATATGA
Source organism: Aelia acuminata (assembly GCA_911387785.2). Lineage (NCBI taxonomy): Eukaryota > Metazoa > Arthropoda > Insecta > Hemiptera > Pentatomidae > Aelia > Aelia acuminata. The sequence goes on from OU426979.1 coordinate 174,062,780, forward strand.
CTGTATAAATTTCATCAAAATTGATTAACCGGAGGGGGGACTTTACTTAATAAATTTTGTATCATTTTCACGTGTTTTGGGGTCCCCTGAGTCCAATTAACCAAGTCCCACGAAATGGTCTGTGTGTGTGTGTGAACAGACTAGCTCAAAAACTATAAACCGTGGGAACCTCAAATTGGGTATTTAGTGTAGGTATATGCCCGCGATATGACAGCAAAAATTTCATTAAAATTGCTCAAAGGGAGAGGGTACTTTACTTAATAACTTTTTACGTTTTTTTCGATTTTCTCAAAAACGGCTCTAACGATTTTGATTAAACTGAGTATTTGATGTATTAATATGCCCGAGATATGACTGTAAAAATTTCATCAAAATTGATTAACCGGAGAGGGGACTTTACTTAATAAATTTTGTATCATTTTCACGTGTTTTTTTTTTTTATTTACTCAAAAACAGTTTTAACGATTTTGATTAAACTGGGTATTTGATGTATGTATATGCCAAAGATGTGATAGCCAACATTTTATCAAAATTGATCAACCGGAGGGGCCACTTTATTTCATAACTTGTTTTCCAATTTATACCTTTCTGTCGACTATCTCAAAAACAGCTTTAATGATTTTGATCAAATTCGCCATGTTTAATGAAAAAAGGTGTTCTTTAATATCAAGTAAGCTTTATCGTTATTATAAAGTTCTGAGGGGGCTTAAATGGGAAAGGGGCCTTTTTTGTTTTCCTGTAAAAATACATCCTGTACCCTTGTTTTTGTTTATATGCAAAAATTAACTGTCTCTCATTAGGCCTAAAAATAAGAAATGGCTAAATATGAAATGTGAAAAAAAATCAAGTAAACATATAGAGGAGAAAAAAAAAAATATTCCATCAACTCATAAAATACGTTGAGCACACGCATGCGGCGGAGTTCGCCTTTATTGACAGACCATTGTTCATAATTAACATAAAGCCGTTCTGTTCATTTGAGAAGTGACAATTAACAATACGCATTAATATCTAATCTAAGTAAGTTGGCAAGTGAAAGTTGTGTGTTGCGCGCACGCACCAGATTTTTTTATTTTTCAGATAATATAAAATATATTGACTATGGAGATTTTTTCTTCATCATAAGCTAGCGTTGGGTGTGTCAGCCATATTGGTTCGCTTAGCACTCTAACGTTAAGTATAAATGGCTGTTCGTGGAACGCCGGTACGGCAAGGTGTGAGGGGAACCTGTTCGGAGGTGAGGTTCGTAGAGTGTAAAAGCACCTTAAAAGAATGACTGGGTTATAAAGAAAAGGGAGTCTCTACACTGTTTGAATTTTTCAAGACCACAGGACACTATAGCTGAAAGTGAAATTTAGTTATTAACGCTAATGACCTTTTTGGTTAGAGGCGTTAATCCAAATAAAAAAAATTGTAACATTAAAAAAAATCTGGTGCGTGCGTGCAACACACAACTTTCACTTACCAACATACTTAGATTAGAAATTAATGCGTTTTGTTAATGCCACTTTTCAAAGTTATACATTTTTTTACATTCATTTCTTATTTTTGTTTTCATTTGCTCAAAAAAAAAAAAAAAAAAAAAACACAAATTTCTTTTATTATTAAATAAAAGTTTTTACTTGTGATAATTCGGCAATGCAAGCATAATACTCCAAGTCGTCTGATTTTATAATTCTCTATGTACTTGTTGAATATTTCATTTAGTTCCCATGAAACAAATAATTCTCATTAAATGAACAGAAGATCTTTAATTAAAACGCATTGGTTTGTCATTAAAGGCGTACGGCGCATGCGTGAGCTCAAGGTGTTTAATGAGTTGACGGAATATATTTCTTTTTTTCTCATGTATTTGTTTACTTCATTTTTTTCATATATCATATTTAGCCATTTCTTATTTTTAGGCGTGATGAGAGACAGTTAATTTCTCAATATAAACTAAAACAAAGGTACTTTATAGGAAAACAAAAAAGGCCCCTTCCCCATTTAAGCCCCCTCCGAAAATTTTAATACTGATAAAACTTACCTGATATTATTGTTCACCTAATTTTCATTAAACATGACGAATTTGATCAAAATCATTGAAGCCGTTTTTGAGATAATCGAAAAAAAGGTAAAAATTGGAAAAAAGTTATGAATTAAAGTGCCCCCTCCGTTTGACCAATTTTGATGAAATGTTGGCTGTGACATCTTTGGCATACACATACGTCAAATACCCAGTTTGATCAAAATCTTTAAAGCCGTTTTTGAGTAAATAAAAAAAAACACTTGAAAATTATACAAAATTTATTAAGTAAAGTCCCCCCTCCAGTTGATCAATTTCGATGAAATTTTTATGGTCATATCTCTGGCATATAAATAGATCAAATACTCAGTTTAATCAAAATCGTTAGAGCCGTTTTTGAGAAAATCGAAAAAAACGTAAAAAGTTATTAAATAAATTACCCCCACTCTTTGACCAATTTTGATGAAATTTTTGCTGTCACATCGCGGGCATATACATACACTAAATACCCAATTTCAGGTTCGCACGGTTAATATTTTCTGAGCTAGTCTGTTCATACACACACACACACACACAGACACACAGACCATTTCGAGGGACTTGGTTATTTCGACTCAGGGGACCCCAAAACGTGTATTTCCGTTGAAAACCGGAAGTCGAAATTTTTCACGATCGCAATACTTCCACTTACTATATATTTCATATATAGGTAAGTGAAAGTAAAAAAAAAATCTGGTGCGTGCGCGCAACACACAACTTTCACTTACCAACTTACTTAGATTAGAAATTGACGTGTTTTGCTAAATATCACTTCCCAAAGTCACACATTTTTCTACATTCATATCTTATTTTTGTTAATCGTTAAAGCCGTTTTTGATTAAATAAAAAAAACACGTGAAAATGATACAAAATTCATTAAGTAAAGTCCCCCCTCCGAATGATCAATTTTGATGAAATGTTGGCTATCACATATTTGGCATTTACATACATCAAATACCCAGTTTGATCAAAATCTTTAAAGCCGTTTTTGAGTAAATAAAAAAAACACGTGAAAATGATACAAAATTTACTAAGTAAAGTCCCCCCTCCGGTTAATCAATTTTGATGAAATTTTAACAGTCATATCTCGGGCATATAAATACATCAAATACCCAGTTTGATCAAAATCGTTAAAGCCGATTTAGAGTAAATAAAAAAAAAACACGTAAAAATGTTACAAAATTAATAAGTAAAGTCCCCCCTCCGGTTAATCAATTTTGATGAAATTTTTACAGTCATATCTCGGGCATATTAATACATCAAATACTCAGTGTAATCAAAATCGTTAGAGCCGTTTTTGAGAAAATCGAAAAAAACCTAAAAAGTTTATAAGTAAAGTACCCCCTCCCTTTAAGTAATTTTAATGAAATTTATGCTGTCACATCGCGGGCATATACCTACACTAAATACCCAATTTCAGGATCACACGGTTTATAGTTTTTGAGCTAGTCTGTTCACACACACAGACACAGACACACAGAAACACAGACACACACACAGACCATTTCGCGGGACTTGGTCATTTCGACTCAGGGGACCCCAAAACGTGTATTTCCGTTGAAAACCGGAAGTCGAAATTTTTCACGATCGCAATACTTCCACTTACTATATATTTCATATATAGGTAAGTGAAAGTAAAAAGAGCCGTGCCATTAAAACAGTTCTATAGTTCTTTTTGGAAAAGTTCGTACAAACTGTTCTAGTACATGTTTTTGACTGTTCGAGATTCTTCTACTCTTGTCAAGAACCTTCTAGATTGTTCTAATTCAGACTAAATAAAAGGAGCGACGGAGTGGAGAGTTAATGTTGCTTTTGTGACCTTTAGTCACATTCTTTTTTATTGTAAGACACATGAAGAGTCCACGGAAGAAAGGAGGTGAGTTAATTTTTACTTTCACTTACCTATATATGAAATATATAGTAAGTGGAAGTATTGCGATCGTGAAAAATTTCGACTTCCGGTTTTCAACGGAAATACACGTTTTGGGGTCCCCTGAGTCGAAATAACCAAGTCCCTCGAAATGGTCTGTGTGTCTGTGTGTGTGTGTGTGTGTATGAACAGACTAGCTCAAAAACTATAAACCGTGGGAATCTGAAATTGGGTATTTAGTGTAGGTATATGCCCGCGATGTGACAGCAAAAATTTCATCAAAATTGCTCAAAGGGAGGGGGTACTTTATTTAATAACTTTTTACGTTTTTTTCGATTTTCTCAAAAACGGCTCTAACGATTTTGATTAAACTGAGTATTTGATCTATTTATGTGCCCGAGATATGAGTGTAAAAATTTCATCAAAATTGATTAACCGGAGGGGGGACTTTACTTAATAAATTTTGTATCATTTTCACGTGTTTTTTTTATTTACTCAAAAACGGCTTTAACGATTTTGATTAAACTGAGTATTTGATCTATTTATGTGCCCGAGATATGACTGTAAAAATTTCATCAAAATTGATTAACCGGAGGGGGGACTTTACTTAATAAATTTTGTATCATTTTCACGTATTTTTTTTATTTACTCAAAAACGGCTTTAACGATTTTGATTAAACTGAGTATTTGATCTATTTATGTGCCCGAGATATGACTGTAAAAATTTTATCAAAATTGATTAACCAGGGGGGGGGACTTTACTTAGTAAATTATGTATCATTTTCACGTGTTTTTTTTTATTTACTCAAAAACGGCTTTAACGATTTTGATTAAACTGAGTATTTGATCTATTTATGTGCCTGAGATATGACTGTAAAAATTTCATCAAAATTGATTAACCGGAGGGGGGACTTTACTAATAAATTATGTATCATTTTCACGTGTTTTTTTTTATTTACTCAAAAACGGCTTTAACGATTTTGATTAAACTGAGTATTTGATCTATTTATGTGCCCGAGATATGACTGTAAAATTTTCATCAAAATTGATTAACCGGAGGGGGGACTTTACTTAGTAAATTTTGTATCATTTTCACGTGTTTTTTTTATTTACTCAAAAACGGCTTTAACGATTTTGATCAAACTGGGTATATGATGTATGTATATGCCCGAGATACGACTGTAAAAATTTCATCAAAATTTATCAACCGGAGGGGGGACTTTACTTAATAAATTTTGTATCATTTTCACGTGTTTTTTTTATTTACTCAAAAACGGCTTTAACGATTAACAAAAATAAGATATGAATGTAGAAAAATGTGTGAATGTAGAAAAATGAATGTAGGAAATGATATTTAACAAAACACGTCAATTTCTTATCTAAGTAAGTTGGTAAGTGAAAGTTGTGTGTTGCTCGCATGCACCAGATTTTTTTCCGAATTGTAGTTATATATATATATATATAATTGTTCGTCTAGTTGAATAGAATATGTTAGTGAAAATAAATAGTCAGAAAAAATGACAGTCGGTTGGTTACAAGCAATGGAAAGAACCACTTACTCGGAAGAAAGGGGGAATGTCCTCGCGGAAAAACTTAGAATGGGGGAGAGTCGTGTTAGAAGTTATATGGATTGTGTATTAATATCACCATTTCATCAATAAAACAGGGAAGAAGCGTCCAGGACTATCCCCCTTTCTTTTATGTTTAAATTATGTTTTTTTTTACTAAAACATATTTTTTAGAGCGTGTTATGTCTGTTTCGGGCAAATTTATCATTTTCACACACTAAAATCAGAGCACTCCAAATGACATCCCCCCTTTCTTCCGTGGACTCTTCACATAACAATAAAATGCGAACACGCAAGACACGAACTAATAAAAATCGTTTTACTGCAAGGACTAACATGGCCACTTCCATAGGACAAACTATTTAGTAAATACAAAAAAGTACAAATACTGCCCCATTTAATATCCTTGACAGACTTTCAAAAGAATCAGATAACTCAAAATCGGAACCGCCAATCCGACTTAAGCTATTAAGTCTATTATATGACTATTAAATGTTTATATTGCAACTATAAATCGATAAGAATACAGAAAACATATGGCGTAACCTCCCAAACCGTTTGTTGGAACAAAATATGCCGTTGATACTGTTTGGGTCTAGATCTTTCGTGCCTAGTCCACACTGGCGTAGAACTGTCCACATTGTTCTGGAACATTCCAGGCCTGACTATTTACGATTATATATAAGCAGCAGTGACTGAACGAGACGGAGTAGAAGACTGTGTCTTGACAGTGAAGTTCAAGTCATATGATTGTGAGTTATAACGGTATCATTTTTGTAACCTGCTCAAGTATTTAAGTTTTATTAATTCGTTCGCATTGATAACTGTATATTTTTGTTGAATAAATATTTGTTACCCACATAAGTGTTACATTATGTACATAATCTAGTTTTAAAGTCATTTTATTTTTATTATTATAGTGTAGTTTTCGTGTTATTTTCATAGTTTTTAGTGTCAATACTCTGTATATTATTACTACATTTATTCAAATCTATTGCATTCAATATTGTCTTACTAAAATTTATTAGTAAATTACTATTATTGATATTAAATATCCTACCAACTATTTGTTCTAGACAATATTTAGGTATCCTAGGCACTATTCTTATTTGCATTAGCTCACTTTACATATATTTATGTATGCATTTATTTCTACCTATAAATATTTCTAATTATTTTTTTCTTCACTTTTTATGAATAACAACTTTTCTTTGTTATCATAAAATTTTATTTAATAATTTATCTATTATCTTACTTTTATTCTTATTCTTTTTTGTATTATATTTATTACTAGTCATGTATTATTTTAAATATTAATAATGTTTCTAATATTTTATTCTGCATTGTATCTTATACTAATCCTTTATTAACATTCCCTAGTTCATTCTAGGGTACAAGTATTAGCTCTATATTAAACATTAGTATTTTAATTTTATTAGTACTTAACTTTTATAGCTTACTTAATAATTTTTTTGTATAAAGCCAATGTCCACCTATTGGTTTTTCCTAACTTATAACCATCAACCATTAAATATCTTTCTGTTTTATAAGACCTTTCGAATTTCTGTTTATTCTAATCTGTAGGTATTGCAATTTTTGTTTTGTTTTCTTGTATTATCTTCATAATCCATCTTAAAATCTTCAATAATACATCTGACTTTCTTATGTACATTTATGCGTATAATATGCCTAATCGCATGCAATACGCACATGTTTCAATAAACTCCTCTCGCATAGGGTTAATATGCAAGAGAAAAAAAAAAGAAAAATAAATTGGTTGTACCTGTGTCTTTACGAGTTGGTACTTCTTGTAAGCTTGTAGATAATTTGAGTTTTTATTGCCAATTATTATTTTATTCTAATAAAAATTATTCAACTTAATTGTTAAAATGTAAACAATAAAGTAACAAAATATTGTTACTTAATTGTTACAATATTTTATATTGGGTGTCCAAAAAGATTATTCGGGGTTTGAAAGTTGAATAAAATCTCAAATAGAGAATATCAAGTAGGATGTTTACGTTTTATTTAAACACAATGAACTGGAAATTTATTTAGAAAAAACAATATTGTCTAGGTGTCCGCCATAACGCTGCTGGCACTCCTCGAATCTCAAACGCAGATTTTTAAAAACGCGTTGACACATTGTTCCTGAGATTTCCGTCATTTCGGTTCTCATATTTTGCTTCAATTGCGTTAGATTCGTCGGTTTCTTTTCGTATACGCTACTTTTCAGGTATCCCCACAGAAAGAACTCAAGAGGACTGAGATCGGGACTCCCGGGAGGCCAGCTAATGGTGCCTCTACGACAAATCACTTTGTTTTGGAATAATTCGTTTACCGCAGCTATTGATAAGTCTGAAGTATGGCAAGTGGCCCCGTCTTGCTGAAACCGTGTTCTAGAGCTATATCCTATAAACTCTAGTAGTTCTTGGGCCAAAAAACCTGTTTCCGTGAAATTATATGACTTTGTAACTAATGGGGTGACTTTGTGACAATCCTATTTTTCAGTAGTTTTTGAAGTTCCCTCCTTAAAAAGAATCAGGTTAGGCAATTCAGTGTACTTGTCAGTTGGCCAGTAATGTGCTGCAACCTACTGGCCACATATAACTTCTTCCATTCCATTTACCATGGTGCTTTATTTCATATATGTTTGATTGTTTTCATTTAGTTGAAACTTTGAAATAAAGCATCATGGTAAATGGAATGAAATAAGTTATACGTGGCCAGTAGGTTGCAGCACATTACTCACTAACTGACAAGTACACTGAATTGCCTAACCTGATTCTTTTTAAGGAGAGAAATTCAAAAACTGTAGAAAAATAGGCTTGTCACAAAGTCACCCGATTATTCACAACGTCACCTCATTTTACGGTAATTGTTACAATATTTTATACTATAGGGTGTCCAAAAAGAGTATTCGGGGTTTGAAAGTTGAATAAAATCTCAAATATAGAATATCAAGTAGGATGTTTACGTTTTTTTAAAACACAAAGAACTGGAAATTCATTTAGAAAAAACAATATTGTCTAGGTGTCCACCATAACGCTGCTGGCACTCCTCGAATCTCAAACGCAGATTTCTAAAAACGCGTTGACACATTTTTTCTGAGATTGCCGTCATTTCCGTTCTGATATTTTGCTTCAATTGCGTTAGATTCGTCGGGTTTCCTTTCGTATACCCTACTTTTCAGGTATCCCCACAGAAAGAAGTGAAGAGGACTGAGATCGGGACTCCCGGGAGGCCAGCTAATGGTAACCGTAAAATGAGATGACTTTGTAACTAATGGGGTGACCTTGTGACGAGCCTATTTTTCTATAGTTTTTGAACTTCCCTCCTTAAAAAGAATCAGATTAGGCAATTCAGTGTACTTGTCAGTAATGTGCTGCAACCTACTGGCCAAATATAACTTCTTTCATTCCATTTACCATGGTGCTTTATTTCAAAGATTCAACTAAATGAAAACAATCAAACATATATGAAATAAAGCACCATGGTAAATGGAATGAAAGAAGTTATAGAGGTCCATTTGTGGCCAGTAGGTTGCAGCATATTACTGACCAACTGAGAAGTACACTGAATTGCCTAACCTGATTCTTTTTAAGGAGGGAACTTCAAAAACTACTGAAAAATAGGATTGTCACAAAGTCACCCCATTAGTCACAAAGTCACCTCATTTTACGGTATCATTTCACAGTAACAAAAACCCGAATAATTCTTCTGGACACCTTTTATTTAATAAGTATTTAAAATACAATTAACTTTTTTATCTTTTAACTTAAAGCAACAGAAACTTGTAAAATCATAAAACAAATCAATAATTATTGCAAACCGTTATTTAATTTTCAATTCCAGAAATTATTATGCAAACCAAATCCGTATAATTGATGCTTCGGTTTATTAATTTCCAGATAATAGACGTTGAACAGTATTATTTTACTTCAAAATGTTGAAATTGGAGATATTAATTATGTCAACTGAAAGGCTCATATGATTCGTTTGCCTCTTCTATCTCTAGTTAATTTATTTAAATAATTATTGCAGGGTATTGTATTACCGTCCGGTCCCTGGGAATTAATTAATTTGCAAAGCCTCCCATCCGCATTGATGCCACTCCCACTTCAGCAGGAGTAATTCAACAGAAACGTCAAAATTTTAATTAAATTCCTCCATTTAGCTCTTAGCCTGATAGGGGCGAATTGTCGAGGCGCGACAAGCCATTCGAGTCCCACGGGACCAGGCCTGATAAATGTTACCGTCGCGTCAGGACCTGCACAAGACAAACGCCCGTACAAACTCGCAGAAGATGAGAAAATTCTTTCTTATTTATTCCTTCCATTCCTCTAACTACCTCTAGTCATCGTGAAGACAAATAAACAGCTGACGAGAAGCTAGAGGAGGCAGATCTCGCGAGAAAAATCCCCCAGAAGGATCTTGAGTAAATATTCGAGATACAAAAGGGGGCTGTGAAAAATAGGTGAGGGGGAAGCAGAAAAAAAAAGACTTAATAATTTTCATTCTCACCTACCGAGATATAAAATGTATGGTGAGGGAAAGTATGTGACAGCAAAAATTTCATCCAAATTGGTCAAACCGGGGGGGGGGGGGGGGGGTACATTATTTAATGAATTTTGTCTAAATTTCACGTGTTTTTTTCGATTTTCTCAAAATCGGCTCTAACCATTTTAGTAAAACTCGGTAATTGATGTATGTATATGCCCGCGATGTGGCAGTAAACATTTCGTCAAAATTGATCAATTGGAGGGGACACATTATTTAGTAAATTTTGTCTCATTTTCACGTTCTGTTCTGAGGGGCCTTAAATGAGGAAGGGGCCTTTTTTGTTTTCCTATTGTTTTTGTTTATATGGGGAAATAAACTGTCTCTCGTTACGCCTAAAAATAAGAAATATCCGAATATGAAGTATGAAAAAAATCAAGCAAACCTATAGAGGAGAAAAAAAGAAAAATATTCCGTCAACTCATAAAACACGTTGAGCCCTCGCATGCGGAGTACATGCATTGTTTATAATTAAAGCCGTTCTGTTCATTTTATTATTATTTGTTTTATGGTATGAAGTTGTCAACAACTACATAGAGAATTATAAAATCAGACGACTTGGAGTATTATGCTTGCATTGCCGAAGTATCACAAGTAAAAACTTTTATTTAATAATAAAAAATTATTGTTTTTTATAGAGAAAATAAAAACAAAAATAATAAATGAATGTGGAAAAATTTGTGACTTCGAGAAGTGGCAATTAACAAAACAGTGAGTTGTAAGTGAAAGTTGAGTGTTGCGCGCACGCACCAGATTTTTTTTTTTTTTTTTATTTCCTCAAAAACGGATGTAACGATGTTGATCAAACTTGGTATTTGATGTATGTATATTCCCGCGATGGGACAGCCGATATTTCATCAAAATTGGTCAAACGGAGGGGGCACTTTATTTAATGAATTTGGTCTCATTTTCACGTTTCTTTTTTATTTACCCAAAAACGCAAGTAATGATGTTTATCAAACTGGGGATTTTATGTGTTTATATATATATATATATATATATATATATATATATATATATATATATATATATATGCCAAATATGTGAGGGCCAAAATTTCATCAAAATTGGTCAAACGGAGAAGGCACTTTATTTAATGGATTTTTTAATTTAAAAAATAAATTTTGTCTCATTTTCAAGTTTATTTTTTCAAAAACGGCTCTAACTATTTTGATCAAACTGATTATTTGATATGCCCGCGATGTGACAGCCAAAATTTCATATCCCTTGTCAAATTTCATATCGACTGATTAAAATAAAAACTTTTATTTAACAATAAAAAGATTTATTTTACTTTAGAGGGTAAATAAGTGATGAACAAATTATTTAGAACATTTACGGTGTGAAAAAATATGGTGTAAGATAATCATTAATTAATTATATTTTATTTTAGAAACTTTAATTCTATAATAAATTTCTGAAGGCAATATAAAGTGATTTTAGAGGAACAGTAATCTTTCTCGATTTCCAGAAAGGCGTAACAGACAAACGCTAATACACCTCCCATCGAAATATTCACCTTCACGATATATTTACAAAAGGTAAATCGATGTAAAAAGCAACCAAGCAGTAAAAAAATCTCAACTTTTGATGAAATAAGTTCCTTTAAAAAAAGAAATAAGCAATAATGAATCGAAAAGTACTGAGAACATTCAAGTTTTGCAATACAGATAATAATATTGCAAAGCATTTTTATATTTTCAAGTCGAATGTACATAAAAAACTTACCAAATTAAACAAAGGACCCAACCTAAAATATAAAAGCATTTTGAACAATTCCTGAATCTGAATAAATAATATAATAAATAACCACAAACATACACCCAGACATACGCACCTTTTCAGGACCAGAAATTTTAAATTTATTATTTACTAGCTAGGGTGCCCGGCTTCGCTCCGGTAGTTTTAATAACAGAAAAACTTTAAAATTAAAAGAAATATAGAACAAAATTAGCACTTTCTTGAAACTTTTAACATGGTATCAATATTAAGATTCGATATCTGCAGAGTTCCTCTCAAATAAGGAACCCTATATACTTTAAATGAACAATAATTAATTTTGCTGCAACTTTGTCGAGTCATGCATCGTTTTTGATGGTTTCTGTGATTCTGAATTCTATTAGCCCATTCCAAGCAGTCAGCAGATAATAAGTTATTAGATTATGGTTGAAAAATCTATTAGTTAAAAAACTATATTTCGATTACAACTTAAGCGCCGACTACTGTGATGGTCCTATTAGATCCAGAAGTTTAGAAACTACCGAAAATTCATAGAAACGTTTTTTTTTTAAGACCTTTCTTCCAGTTCAATCTCCCTTAAGATATCCCCCCTCCCCCGTAATTTGGCCGGACACTGCACCTACTATTACAAAGTGAAAACCAAAATATCATGAGGGCACAATTTTTTCATCATATTTCTTTTTATCCTGAACTATGAGGGGTGATAAAATCTTATTGAAAAAATGCTGTAATTGGAGTTCGTCATTTTGTCAACTGGAATGCTCATCATACATAGTAATAAAACCATTTTTCATAATTACATACAATAAGAACACTTCAAACATTTTATTTCCGATTTATAATCAGTCAATGCAGCTCTCCTTTTTTGTTTTATGTCTGTTTTTATTCGCAACATTTTTCCTCCAATAACATTTCCTGTGATCCTTTTAATGACCAAACGTGTACCGTTGCACAATTGAGGTGGATTTAAGTTACGAAGAAGAATGATCGGTGAGCCAATCTTCAACTGGAGATTGTTTGGGTGTATATCCAGGGAATTAAAAAATTCAGATGGGAAATTTACGGCTTCGTTTACATCTAGAACATTGTCAATTGATATTGGAAGTTTATTTCATCGAAATCAACATTTTTTGCTGCCAAAATAGCACGACTACCCAGCCAATTATAGTCCAAATAATTGTTCAAAATATCAGGAAAGGCACTTTATATTTCTTAGACAGTTCATTTTTCGTCTCTACAACAGTTCAGAAATTTTCTGGTAATTTGATAAATTTTGAATTTCGATGCAGCTCTATTTCACCGTTTCCAATATAGAGCAATTGTTTAAAAAATATATCTGCCGATGGATTATTTTGCAGTAGTACTCTCATATTTATGGCGGATAAATCTGAAACTTGAAGTTACCCAAATAACAATTATTCCTGTTCAGTAGAGGAAAATAAAATTTAAAAAATGCCGCGATTTGTAATGATTAACATAATCAACAATCATTTAAAGATAAGTAAAAAATTGTATTCTGGTAAAATTAACAACGAAATATCATTCCCAATAATAGCCTACTTTAAATTAAAGAAAGGATTAAAATCTTCGCTAACATTTCTTAAATTTTACATTTAAAGATAATTACAACTCTGCTGAACGGGAAGTAACAGCCTCTATTCGATTGGGATTAAATTTTCTCAACTTTAAATTATTGTTGATAAAGTAGGAATTACAAATCTTCACTGACATTTTTTAAATTTTACATTTTAGATCTCGGGATAAAAATGATAAAAAGGTTTGGTAAAATAAAAAAAAAAAACACTGTATTTAAATAATAATAACAAAACGAATAATGAAAATAAAGAAACTTCTGTTAAATAAATCAACTGAAAATATAATATTAAAGTCTTAATTATTCAGTTTTTTAGCAAATCACAAAGTATCCCACAACACCTAATCAAACACACTCTTTTTGTGAGGGAGTTTTTACGACTGGTTATCCGCAGTGTAGCCAGCTTACTAATTTTTACTAATTTTTGGCAACACTGACTCCCCAAGTAAGGTTTCTGTTAGGTTACACCTATGACAGTAGGTGCTGTTACAACATTTATAGAGTATTATTTCAAATAATAGCCTAATTTAAATTATTAAAATGTATTTACTTTACTAAAAGTTGATATCAGGGTGGGCCACAGCAAAGCGTTTCAGCGCTTAGCTAGTAATTTAATTTAAATACAAATAAAAAAGGAAAAGGAAGAAAAAGTACCTACGCATTTGAGAATTTATTGTAACCTTTTCTTGATTTATTTATTCTTTAATGAAAATTAACAATAAATACAAATTTGTATTACTATTTGTCTGTGGAAAATAATAATATAGGAACAAATAACTGCACTCACATAACGCAATAGAAAATTATAATAATGATAACCTGTATTACAATAGCATGCTTATAAACAAAAACATTATGAAATCGACATATGACGCCATGTTAATAAATCGAAACACGACCTACTGTATTTGCAATAATTCTCTATATAAGAATTATTTTGATCACTAATCAAGTTAAAAATTATCCGGTCCGGTAAGTTAGCCAAAACTATATACATTGAGCCAAATTTCATTAAAATCGGTTGAGTAGTTTCTGAGAAATAGAGAGACAAACATCGGGACACGAGATTTTTATATATATAAGGATATATATATATATATATATATATATATATATATATATATATATATATATATATATATATATATATATATATATATATATATAATATAACATTTTTTCTGAAGTTAAATATGAAACAATCCATTTTTGAATAATCTGAGAGTATTTTTCTGTTCAATTCTAGGTACGTCGTTCTGTTAACACTTGAGCTTCAACAATGTTACCGGTTTACTCTTCCCAAGATAAATTCGCGTCTAATGGCAGCCAGCGATCCTTCTTTGTCTTGTGTAATTAAGGATTCGCACAAGAGATAAACGACCATTGGCCTAGAGGAACACTTACTGTAAGTGAATTTGATAATCAGAGATAACAATTTCAATGATACAGAATCTTAGTTAGCAATCTAATATCTGTAGAAACAGATTTCTTTTACTTTCAAAAAATATCTCTATGCCTCTGGTTCCTGATAAACATGATCATTTAACTATACTGCATTGCATTGAATATGGGATATAATATAGTTATATAGGTATATTATATATATATATATATATATATATATATATATATATATATATATATATATATATACATATATATATTTTTTTTTTGAAATTATTTTTCTGAAGTAAGCTAAATAAATTATTACATAACAAATAAAGTAGAGAGGATTTTAATTACACATACATTTTATTAGGGTACCTATACAATTTGGGGTGGCGGTTAATTATTAAATTTTTATTACCTATCGAATAAATTTGAAAGATCAAATAGAAGTAAAAGAATTTGGCTCATTGTGTTTACTTTTGTCCAAATTAAAAGATAGGATAATTTTTTATTTAGATTATTGACCTTAATATTTCTTTTGTTGCAAATTAAATTCGTATTATACTATAATTGAGCGTGATTATTTGTAAGTTCTATAAATTTCCAACAGAAGGCGGTGTAAGTTGCTTTACTAACTAACATTTCATTTTCTTCATTTAGGGTGGGTAAGCATAAATCTATTTTTTCCTGCTTGGACTAGGAAAATCCGTGTTTTTCCAATGGCAAAATATGTGTCGTCTTTTCACGTGTGGGGAAAACATCGAATCGATTTGTTTTTGGAAAAGACAGGTTAACCAAAATCATTGTGCACCTGTTAGTATAACCTCCTTATACGATATCTCATATCATCATGTGTTTTATTTTAAACTAGCTAAGGTGCCCGGCTTCGCTCCGGTAGTTGTGTGGTAGTTTTAATAACAGAAAAACTTTAAAATTAATGGAAATATTGATAAAATTAGCAATTTCTCGAAACTTCGGTTTTAACTTGGTATCAATATTAAAATTCAAGATCTGCAGAGTCCGCCCAAATAAGGAACCCTATATATATACTTTAGAGGGAGATTGAAAATAGTAAATGAACAATCAATTTTGCTGCAACTTAGTCGAGTTATGCATCGTTTTTATGGTTCCTGTGATTCTGAATCCTATAAGCCCATTCCAAGCAGTCAGCAGATAATAAGTTATTAGATAATAGTTGAAAAATTATTTATTATTTCCAGTACAACCTAAGCGCCGACTACAGTGATGGTCCTATTATATCCAGAAGTATAGAAACTATCAAAGATTCATAGAAACTTTTTTTTAAATACCTTTCTTCCATTTCAACCTCCCTTAAGTTATCCCCCCTGTAATTTGGGCGGACTCTGCAGATCTCGAATCTTACTGCTATCACAAAGTGAAAACCAAAATTTCATGAAGTCACAATTTTTTTACCATATTTCTTTTTATCCTGAACTATGAGGAGTGATAAAATCTTATTGAAAAAAATGGTGTAATTGGAGTTAGTCATTTTGTCAACTGGAATCCCCATCATACATAGTAATATAACCAACTTCTTTTTCATAATTAAATACAATAAGAACACTTAAAACTTTTTATTTTCGATTTATATTTAGTCAATTTATCTCTTTTTTTTTTTATGTCTGTTTTTATTCGCTCACTGTACAACTAAAACATGTTCACTCATATTGCATTAAATTTACTTAAGTATATGTTATATATTGATTAAATGTAATGTGTTTATGAATTAATCTTCTTATGAGAAAATTAATTTTGTAAAGTATCCAGTCGGTTTTCCAATTGATTGCAGATATGTAAAATCATTAATTTATTTTAAAAGAAAAGGTGAAACTAATTATTTTCGCTTGATTTTTAAGTAATTTTAAAAGAACAGCTGACAAAATATATAACCTTTACAAATATAACGGAATGAATGAACAATAAACATTGAGTGAAGCACACCCTAGCGCTTCCTGGTGGTCTGCAGCTCGAACTAAATTTTTCATTCATAAACTCGTATGTCATTCTCAGGTAGGCTAATTATATGTTGCGAGAGCCTTAAAATTCCAGTCCTTTTCTCTTCAATTTCATACCCTAAAGAGAAAAACGGAAACCTTCTTCTCCGTTAGGGGACATACAGTTACAGGCTGACATAAATCTCTTAATCGTATGTGGAGTCGTTTCTGAGCCTTTTCGGCACGCACATTGTACACTTTGCTTTATAATATATATTGATTTAATTAATATGTATTATGGCAAAAGATTAATTTGGTACATTTTTGCTAACTTTCTATTATTACCATTCATTAACACATTATGGTCAAATATAAGATGTAAACAATAAAAACCTCAACCCTTCTAAATTCTTTACCAAACAGATTTAAATTTGGCGTAAATTTCCATTTTAAATCCTCTTAGTTTTTAGATTAGCTGAAATGTTTTTATCTTGATCTTAGAATTTTTATTCGACTATAAAAAATGATAGGATATAACTAATGCAACGCAGTTAGCTACTGAGCCACAGCAACGCGTGGCAGGGTCTGGTCATTCTATCCTATATTGTTCTCCTAATTTAGTAAGAAGACTTAAATTTCACTCATTGATCAAGCAACTCAACTAAATTAGAAGAAACCGATATGATAGAATATCAATAATAGCAAATACCACAATGGGTAATTTAATAAATAAATATTACTTAAATACCATCCTGTTCTGTTAATAAAACCCTATTTAACAGAAAATAACGTGATTAGATGAACTGTTTTTATCTTTATCATAGAATTTCGATTCGACTATAATTCAATATTACTATAATAATATATATAGTAGGGGAGAGCGGGGTTGGTTGGCATAGAGAGCAGGTTGGCCATTTGCTAATAGTTTCCGTCACACCTGTTGTGAAGGCCCACCATTGTACCATGTGACCCGCTCGACCTCGGGAGCCTTGTCCTGAGTTTTCAATCCGATGCTAACAGAGTGTGCTTCATAGATTGATTTTACATGTAAGTAAATTTTTATACATTCAGTAAATATGGTTTAAAGCAAAACATTGACTCCGATTCTGTTCACTTAGCCCCAAACTCCTTTGAAAAACCTAACCTTTCAACAAACCAGTTTCTTGTTTAATTGTTCTCCCCTCTTCTTATATACTTATAGAAATGGATAGTGAGATGTGTACTCAGCCACTATTTTGAAAATAATCCTCAGCATCCTCATCCTCATCATTCATATCATCATAAGCATTGTCATCATCTTCAACGTCTTCATCTTCTGACCAACTACACATAATTTTGACAAATAGTTTGACTAAAAGTTTTATTTGTTCTATAATCTGCTCGGAAACATTTCACCATATTTATCTAAAATATACTTTATTAACTCTTCATTACATTTTGATGATGATAATTTATAAAAACTGCTCATTTTTCAACGCTAAAAATAATTCTCTTCTCTTAATCGCGAGGTCACCACGACTTCCTGAAAAGAAAACACTCATTTAACTAAAGGGGGAAACAGGGGAACGAGTAACATACATTTTCATATTCGTCATAAAGGTATGTCTTCAAATTAATAAAGAGAAGGCGGTGTACTCTGTGGAACATTTTTTATAGGACTAGGATCTTTTTTATAGGAAGGTTATGAAGTTAGCATTTCAATATTTTTTAATCGAAAAATAGCATTTCATAAAACATTTATTATACCTACACTATGTAAAATAATTATGTTAACGATGATTGTATATTAAAGTACGCTTGAATATACATATAATATAAGTAAGTGAGATAATAAATAATATTAGGCTAAATAAGTGAAGTATTAGGTGAAATAAGTGAGATTTTAAATTTAGGAAAATAATACTGGGGTAGTTAATCCGTCAACAATCCAAGAGCAACTGGCCTGCATCAACGTGTGAAAGATAACACAACTTTAAGCCTATGCCATGGGTTAATCCTGTCGTCAACTTAAAAAATATTTATGTTATGTTGTAGACTACTTAATAGAGATTGTATTGAAGGTATTTTTAACTGGTTTGAGGAAAATATTTTTTTCGATTTTTGTCGTCGTAATTTTGACATTTGTCCTTGTGTGCGTCGGGAACTGCAGGCTAGATCTTTACACTAGAAGGTCAGCACATTATATATTAGTACTGAGAGTATAGTACTGAAACTGATACGGAGTGTTTTAGAGGGAGAGGCTTCTCAATATTACGTGATAACAATATTGTAATTTTAAATTACAAAGTTGCCCTTAATTGTAATAAAGCATAATAAATGATTACTACATAATCATAATATATTATTTCTCAAAGCCTTTTTTTTTTTGGTACGCCTTAACTTCCTTATTACTTCATCAAATTTCATGAATGATGCATCATTTCAAAGCTTCCCTTAACCGCTACCGTTCGTTAACCGTAATTTCTGATTTTACCTTTGACAAACATCGTGACACGAGATTTTCATATATATATATATATATATATATATATATATATATATATATATATAAAGATATAATGATAACATATTCTCAAGAGCTCTTTAGCCATGCCTATAATATATATTGCATAAATAAGAAAATTTCTATGAGGATATTGGTCTTATCACAAGATGGAGGCCGACAGGGACTTAGTAATTCGCTGATGTGTCCTGTAAGGAAGATTAATGGTCCAAACTCCCCCCGCTTATATTATCGTCATTCTATATGAAGATTTATATCTTGAACATATTGAATCAAATACCGCATCTGAGCCCACGAATTAATAATTTAAACAATTTTATAGTAGGTATACACAATTTTTTATGTTATGCATTAATCCATTTTATGCAAATCATCAATCTTCAATAATATGAAGCTGAAATGTTTGTTTGTTGGAACAATTATTTATTCAAGAAGGCAACAGAACCCATAGAAGTCACGCAATATTTTTTTTTTTCGCTTATCAGTCTCGTCTGTTGAGGCCTGGGAAGTTGCAGTTACAGCCTGGGCATCTTTTACTCATAAGCAGTCACAAAATATTGGAGTCATTCCGTATCACATCAACACACGTTTTTCCCTCACCATCTCGGATTTTAATGAAATTTGATACACAACAGAATAAATAGAATAGAAAAAATCATAACCCCTATTGAGTTGCATGTTTTAAGGAAGATGTTACATTCAGCTTTAAAATGACATCAATTTTAACTCAATATCTTGCCTAGAACAGTGTCGGGCAAATTGTAATCTGAATAATGAATAATGAATATGAATAATTGGTAACCATAAAACAAATGAATAATGAATAACAATTATTCATAATCATTACGGAGTATTTTTAATTATTATTGAGTGTATACGGTATTCATTTGAAAGACGAAAAAGAAATATGATATATTCATAACCATTATTCATTTAAATTAAAAGATGAGGATGCATTTCTGAATTAAAAGTTGTCCTAATGAGCAAGGACAAGTTCTAAGCAGTGGGAGTAGTCAACTGAACAGCATTTGAAGTCACAAGTAAAGAATTAGACCCTAATTCCAATGTGTATTAGTAAAGGTCTATTGACAAGAATGGAAAGATCAAACAAATTTTCAATCATAATTCATGATTAGTAAGACTCAGAATTGTGATTTTTTTTTTTGTAATCATGATTAATGAATTTAAATTATTCATGATTAATGAATTGTTTGTAATCATGAGTAGTGCATTCCCATTAGTCGTGATTAAAGATTAATGAGTAATCATGAATAATGAATTCTGCTTAATCATGATTACTGACTATCATTTAATAACGAATAATGGTCATTCATGATTGTTGAATACATTATAATCATGAATACTCCACGACCGGCGATTAATACATTTTCGATTATTAGTCATAATCATGATTAAATTTTCATTTACATATGCCCAACTCTGGCCTAGAAGAGCTGGAATTTTTATTTACAGAGGTTGCGACAGGTCAAAATTTTTCAACGTTTTTCAATGAGTTTACATTGCTATATTTTGAAAACTGTTTGAGATATTGAGCTGAAATTTGGTATTTTTTCAGACTACAGGAAGGTATATTATGTACCAAATTTTATTAAAATCTAAGACGGTGAGGGATAAAAGTGTGTGAACTGGAATGACTCACTAACGTTTCACTTTGCTCACACCGTGGATGGGATATATGGGACATACATACAAATATTCTTCTGTTATGATTCTAGCCATGGACCACCACATAGTAACCATAATATTTATTTGGGTGTGGATTTGGTTTTGGCATTTTTCCTGGGATTTCGTCGATGTTTAACCACTGCCCTGACCGACTCTGATTTGCAATCCATTTTTCCGAATGGCCGGGTTTGAAGTTATAAAAAAAATTACATGAAAATCGCCTGTTTCCATGATCATATTTGTAGATATACTAAAAAGTTTGTAATTGATTGGGAAGCTACTGTTTATAAAAGAAGAGTAGAAGATTAGTAACTGCTTGATTATATTATGTAATTATTTGGAAGTAAACAACAGAGACCCGCAAAATCCTCTATGTATTTAAAAAATTATAAAATCGGACATTTCATGTGAAACAACACAATATATACAGTACCAGTCAAAAGTTTAGACTCACCCTTAGATTTTGTAAAACAAATAAATAACAACATTTAATTTATTGAACAACATAACAACTGTAATTTTATTTTCAATTTATTTACAACTACCTTTATATCCCGGTTTCACCCGGGGAACTTGGAAAACAATGAGAAAAGCCGTGGGTCAAGAAAGGTTCGTTAGTACAGAAATGAGAATTTTTTCGACTCCAACCGTCGATTTCGTAAAAATCTAATGTAAAGCAAGATCATAACAATTTTTTGATAACAATAAAGAATATCCCCAGAGATTGGCTGAGGTTATGCAATTCTAATATGGTTAGATGTTCGCACCTGCTAAGAAAGAACCACTAAGCGAAATTTGGAGAATTTAGCACAAACGGTATGGATTGTTATAAAGAACAAACAAACAAACAGAACTTCATATTTATTTATATCAATTGTATTCGAAACAATCATATAATTTTTTAAATGTTATCTCTTGAGTTACAATTATTTTTACTTTCGCTTACCTATATATGAAATATATAGTAAGTGGAAGTAATGCGATCGTGAAAAAATTCGACTTCCGGTTTTCAACGGAAATACACGTTTTGGGGTCCCCTGAGTCGAAATAACCAAGTCCCGCGAAATGGTCTGTGTGTGTGTGTGTGTGTGTGTGTGTGTGTGTTTGTGTGTGTGTGTGAACAGACTAGCTCAAAAACTTTAACGGTGCGAACCTGATATTGGGTATTTAGTGTATGTATATACGAGCGATGTGACAGCAAAAATTTCTTCAAAATGGGTCAAAGGGTGGGGGTACTTTATTTATTAACTTTTTACGTTTTTTGAGATTTTCTCAAAAACGGCTCTAACGATTTTGATTAAACTTAGTATCTAATGTATTGATGTGCCCGAGATATGACTGTAAAAATTTTATCAAAATTGATCAACCGGAGGGGGGACTTTAATTAATAAATTTTGTATCATTTTCATGTGTTTTTTTTATTTACTCAAAAACGGTTTTAAAGATTTTGATCAAACTAAGTATTTGACCTATGTATATGCCAAAGATGTGACAGCCAACGTTTCATCAAAATTGGTCAAACGGAGGGGGCACTTTATTTCATAACTTTTTCCACTTTTTACCTTTTTTTCGATTATCTCAAAAACGACTTTAATGATTTTGATAAAATTCGTCATGTTTGATGGAAATTAGGTGTTCAATAATGTCAGGTAAGTTTTATCATTATTAAAATTTTTGAGGGGGCTTAAATGGGAAAGGGGCCTTTTTTGTTTTCCTATAAAATACCTTTGTTTTAGTTTATATTGGGAAATTAACTGTCTCTCATCACGCCCTAAAATAAGAAATGGCTAAATATGATATATGAAAAAAATCAAGTAAACAAATACAGGAGAAAAAAAGAAAAATATTCCGTCAACTCATTAAACACCTTGCGTTCACGCATGCGGCGTACTCCTTTAATGACAAACCAATGCGTTATAATAAAAGATGTTCTGTTCATTTAATGAAAATTATTTGTTTCATGGGAACTAAATGAAATATTCAACAAGTACATGGAAAATTATAAAATCAGATGACTTGGAGTATTATGCTTGCATTGCCGAATCATCACAAGTAAAAACTTTTATTTAATAATAAAAGAAATTAGTGTTGTTTTTTTTGAGCAAATGAAAACAAAAATAAGAAATGAATGTGGAAAAATGTATAACTTTGAGAAGTGGCAATTAACAAAACGCATTAATTTCTTATCTAAGTAAGTTGGTAAGTGAAAGTTGTGTGTTGCGCGCACGCACCAGATTTTTTTAAACTTGAAGATTGTGAATTAAATACAACTGAGTCTAAGCTTTTGACTGGTACTGTACAAAATAAGAAGGTACTGGTTTTCCTAAGAGAAACATTATTTTAAGTGATTTCCTGCAAAAGGTTGACACTCGAGTTAGTTCATGATGTAAAATTAAAGGTATATATTTATATATTTGGTTTATAAGGATCATATATCAAATTAAAGGATCTTAAAATATAATCTATTACAATAATATGGTACCACAAAAGATTCGTAAACTGAAATTATTATTATTTGGATTTTTGTTTAATTAAATTTAATATTGCGATGATGAGTCACACAGAAACCTGGATAAAATTATATTACATTAAAAATGTGAATGGAATAAAAAGAAATATCAGGGAGTGGAAGAGATATTTAAATGGTTTGACAAAAAGGACTCGAAGAAGGGGTTATTACTGATTCAAATAAGGGAGGGGAAGAGGAGGGGAGAAACCGAAAGGAAAATAATTTCTTTATTCTCGAGATTGTGAAAAGTTAAAATTAGGCGGAAGAGTTTTGTCGGTTTGTGGATAAACATTGATTCCAACGCTGGAAAACTTTGTGAAAGAAAATTAATTACCCAAAAAAAAAAAAAAAAAAAGATTAAGATGAAAAATAATTTCCTCTCGCAAAATAAAGAGCAATAAAGATGCGGAAAGGGGGAAAATTGGGCGATGGATTGAACAACTTCTGACATTTTGCCACACCCACTCCGGTAAATATATCAGGACCTCTTGAGATTCAGTATTTAGGGAAAACATTTTCTTTCAAACGATTCGTCCGATGTACGATATTTAGCGTTTGACAAAAAAAATAAAAGAGATTTGGAGGTCTGTGGATTCGTCAATGATATAAATATATATACACATATATGCTAAAGACTTTTTTTGAATTATTAACCATTTAGAACTAATTAAACAACCACCTTCCATGTGTTAAAATAAATGATAAATCTTGCCAAGTATCTACCTGTCTAAGTAGCTATTTTTATGAATATTTTATCAAATTCCCTGATACTTCAAAAACCGAATTCTTCGCAGGAAGTAACCACTACGAATTCTTTCACCTTTTCATTTGAATAGTCCACGGAAGAAAGGGGGATGTCATTTTTTCAGGTTTAGATCTCTAATTACTTTAGTATGTTTTATCATTTTTCTTTAATTTTTTTGTAAGTCCTTTTCGGTTTTGTTTTGCGTGTCAAAATAATAAATTTGCCCGGAACAGACATAACACGCTCTAAACATCTGGTGCGTGCTCGCAACACACAACTTTCACTTACCAACTTACTTAGATTAGAAATTAATGCGTTTTGTTAATTGCCACTTCCCAAATGAACGGAACGGCTATCATTATGAACAATGGTCTGTCATTAAAGGCGTACTCCGCATGCGTGGGCTCAACGAGTTTTATGAGTTGACTGAATATTTTTCTTTTTTTCTCCTCTTTATGTTTTCATTATTTTTATCATATCTCATATTTAGCCATTTCTTATTTTTAGGCGTAACGAGAGACAGTTTATTTCTCCATGTAAACAAAAACACAGGTACTTTATAAGAAAGAAAGAAACAAACCAAAAAGGCCCCCCCCCAAAAAAAAGCCCCCTCAGAACATTTTAATAATGATAAAGCTTACCTGATATTAAAGAAACTCTAATTTTCATTAAACATGACGAATTTGATAAAAATCGTTAAAGCCGTTTTTGAGATAATCGAAAAAAAGTTAAAAATTGGAAAAAAATTATGAAATAAAGTGCCCCCTCAGTTGGACCAATTTCGATGAAATGTTGGCTTTCACATCTTTGGCATATTCATACATCAAATACCTAGTTTGATCAAAATCGTTAAAGCCGTTTTTAAGTAAATAAATAAAACACGTGAAAATGGTACAAAATTTATTAAGTAAAGTCCCCCCTCCGGTTGATCAATTTTAATGAAATTTTTACAGTCGTATCTCGGGCATATACATACATCATATACCCAGTTTGATCAAAATCGTTAGAGCCGTTTTTGAGAAAATCGAAAAAAATTTAAAAAGTTATTAAATAAAGTATCCCCTCCCTTTGAGCAATTTTTATGAAATTTTTGCTGTCACATCGTGGGCATATACATACACGAAATACCCAATTTCTGGTTCGCACGGTTTATAGTTTTTGAGCCAGTCTGTTCACACACACACACACACACACACACACACACACACACACACACACACACACACACACACACACAACAGACCATTTCGCGGGACTTGGTTAATTAGACTCAGGGGACCCCAAAACGTGTATTTCCGGATTGAAAACCGGAAGTCTAAATTTTTTACGATCGCAATACTTCCACTTACTATATATTTCATATATAGGTAAGTGAAAGTAAAAAAAAAATCTGGTGCGTGCGCGCAACACACAACTTTCACTTACCAACATACTTAGATTAGAAATTGACGTGTTTTGCTAATAATCATTTCCCAAAGTCACACATTTTTCTACATTCATATCTTATTTTTGTTAATCGTTAAAGCCGTTTTTGAGTAAATAAAAAAACCTGTGAAAATGATACAAAATTTATTAAGTAAAGTCCCCCTCCCGTAGATCAATTCTGATGAAATTTTTACAGTCATATCTCGGGCATATAAATACATCAAATACCAAGTTTGATCAAAATCGTTAAAACCGTTTTTGAGTAAATAAAAAAAACATGTGAAAATGGTACAAAATTTATTAAGTAAAGTCCCCCCTCCCGTAGATCAATTTTGATGAAATTTTTACAGTCACATCTCGGGCATATAGATACATGAAATACCAAGTTTGATCAAAATCGTTGAAACCGTTTTTGAGTAAATAAAAAAAACACGTGAAAATGATACAAAATTTATTAAGTAAAGTCCCCCCTCAGGTTAATCAATTTTGATGAAATTTTTACAGTCATATTTCGGGCATATAAATCGATGAAATACTCAGTTTAATCAAAATCGTTAGAGCCGTTTTTGAGAAAATCGAAAAAAACGTAAAAAGTTAATAAATAAAGTACCCCCTCCCTTTGAGCAATTTTGATGAAATTTTTGCTGTCACATCGCGGGCATATACCTACACTAAATACCCAATTTCAGGATCGCACGGCTTATAATTTTTGAGCTAGTCTGTTCACATACACACACACACACACACACACACACACACACACACACACACACACACACACACACACACAGTCCATTTCGCGGGACTTGGTTATTTTGACTCAGGGGGTCCCAAAACGTGTATTTCCGTTGAAAACCGGAAGTCGAAAATTTTCACGATCGCAATACTTCCACTTACTATATATTTCATATATAGGTAAGTGAAAGTAAAAAAACACGTGAAAATGATACAAAATTTATTAAGTAAAGTCCCCCCTCCGGTTAATCAATTTTGATGAAATGTTGGCTATCTCATCTTTGGCATATACATACATCAAATACCCAGTTTGATCAAAATCTTTAAAGCCGTTTTTGAGTAAATAAAAAAAACACGTGAAAATGATACAAAATTTATTAAGTAAAGTTCCCCCTCAGGTTAATCAATTTTGGTGAAATGTTGGCTATCACATTTTTGGCATATACATACATCAAATACCCAGTTTGATAAAAATCGTTAAAGCCTTTTTTGAGTAAATAAAAAAAACACATGAAAATGTTACAAAATTTATTAAGTAAAGTCCCCCCTCCGGTTAATCAGTTTTGATGAAATTTTTACACTCATATCTCGGGCATATACATAGATCAAATACTCAGTTTAATCAAAATCGTTAGAGCCGTTTTTGAGAAAATCGAAAAAAACCTAAAAAGTTATTAAGTAAATTACACCCTCCCTTTAAGTAATTTTGATGAAATTTATGCTGTCACATCGCGGGCATATACTTACACTAAATACCCAATTTCAGGATCGCACGGTTTATAGTTTTTGAGCTAGTCTGTTCACATACACACACACACACACACACACACACACACACACACACACACAGACCATTTCGCGGGACTTGGTCATTTCGACTCAGGGGACCCCAAAACGTGTATTTCTGTTGAAAAGCGGAAGTTGAAATTTTTCACGATCGCAATACTTCCACTTACTATATATTTCATATATAGGTAAGTGGAAGTAAAAATAAAAATGTTTTAGTAAAAAAAACCAATTCAGACATAAAAGAAAGGGGATAGTCCTGGACGCTCCTCCTTTCTTCCCTGTTTTATTGATGAAATGGTGATATTAATACACAATCCATATAATGTTTTGATATTGTATATTTAGATTATTTTTTTGTCATGACCAAAGGTCTTGATCGATTGAATTTTTTAACAAACAAAATACATAATAATAATAGTAATTCAAACTTACTTTAAATATAATAAGAAATCTTATTAACAATTGAAAAAAGTTTCGTGGCTTGATTGTCGCATTTTTACTTTACTTACCTATATATGAAATATATAGTAAGTGGAAGTATTGCGATCGTAAAAAATTTAGACTTCCGGTTTTCAATCCGGAAATACACGTTTTGGGGTCCCCTGAGTCTAATTAACCAAGTCCCGCGAAATGGTCTGTTGTGTGTGTGTGTGTGTGTGTGTGTGTGTGTGTGTGTGTGTGTGTGTGTGTGTGTGTGTGTGTGTGTGTGAACAGACTGGCTCAAAAACTATAAACCGTGCGAACCAGAAATTGGGTATTTCGTGTATGTATATGCCCACGATGTGACAGCAAAAATTTCATAAAAATTGCTCAAAGGGAGGGGATACTTTATTTAATAACTTTTTAAATTTTTTTCGATTTTCTCAAAAACGGCTCTAACGATTTTGATTAAACTGCGTATTTGATCTAATTATATGCCGGAGATATGACTGTAAAAATTTCATCAAAATTGATCAACCTGAGGGGGGACTTTACTTAATAAATTTTGTATCATTTTCACGTGTTTTTTTTCGATTTTCTCAAAAACGGCTCTAACGATTTTGATTAAACTGCGTATTTGATCTACTTATATGCCGGAGATATGACTGTAAAAATTTCATCAAAATTGATCAACCTGAGGGGGGACTTTACTTAATAAATTTTGTATCATTTTCACGTGTTTTTTTTCGATTTTCTCAAAAACGGCTCTAACGATTTTGATTAAACTGCGTATTTGATCTACTTATATGCCGGAGATATGACTGTAAAAATTTCATCAAAATTTATCAACCGGAGGGGGGACTTTACTTTATAAATTTTGTTTCATTTTCACGTGTTTTTTTTTATTTACTCAAAAACGGTTTTAAGGATTTTGATCAAACTGGGTGTTTGATGTATGTATATGCCAAAAATGCGATAGCCAACATTACATCAAAATGGATTAATCCACCAGAGGGGGGACTTTACTTAGTAAATTTTGTATCATTTTCACGTGTTTTTTTTTATTTTCTCAAAAAAGGCTTTAACGATTTGGTCAAACTGGGTGTTTGATGTATGTATATGCCAAAGATGTGATAGCAACCATTTCATAAAAATTGGTCAAACGGAGCGGGCACTTCATTTCATAATTATTTTTCAATTTTTACCTTTTTTTCGATGATCTCAAAAATGGCTTTAATGATTTTTATCATATTCGTCGTGTTTAATGAAAGTTAGGTGTTCTTTAATATCAGGTAAGATTTATCATTATTAAAATTTTCTGAGGGGGTTTAAATGGGTAAGGGGCTTTTTTTTTTTTTCCTATAAAGTACCTTTGTTTTTGATTATACGGAGAAATTAACTGTCTCTCGTTACACCTAAAAATAAGATATGGCTAGATATGAAATATGAAAAAAATCAAGTAAACATATAGAGGAGAAAAAAAGAAAAATATTCCGTCAACTCATAAAACACGTTGAGCCCACGCATGCGGAGTTCGCCTTTAATGACACACCACTGTTCATAATTAAAGCCGTTCTATTAATTTAAGAAGTGGCAATAAACAAAACGCATTAGTTTCTAATCTAAGTAAGTTGGTAAGTGAAAGTTGTGTGTTGCGCGCTCGCACCAGATTTTTTTCATTACATCAGTCATCCTGCCGGTAACTGACTTTTCCTTTGCAGCCTCCATAATAAATGAGATGTTGAGACAATTTTTCACTGACTAATACTAATGTTATTTTAGGTAAACTAATAAAAATAATCCAACTTGAGAGAAAAGAGGGTAAGGATCGAGAGGAATAAACTTGAAAACGTAAAAAAACGCATTTTGACCTTCTAACATGACTCCCCCACTCTAGGTTTTTCCGCGTTGACATTCCCCCTTTCTTCCGAATACGTGGTTCTTTCAATCGCTTATAACCAACCGACTATCATTTTTTCTGATTATTTCTTTTCACCAACATATTCTACTCAACTAGACGAACAATTATATATGTATATAAAAACAATTGACTCTCCGTGGACTCTTCATTTGTATTTCCACGCAGGGTTTAGCTAATGTTGTGTGTAAGGAGCTTGTTTCATGCTAAATTTGATGATCTGCAACTTTTAACCAAACCATTTTTCATTTAAACTAGATGTTTTTGAGTTAGAGGACTTGGAACACGGTTTCCACCAAAATCGTAAAAATTACTGATGTACCAAACTCGGATTAACCACTAAACGGATTTAAACTTTAAATGTATTATTCTTTGTGATCTGTATTTGCCGATTTATATGCGAGAAACTGAAAAAAATCCCAAACAATTTCACGGATTTTAGTCCACAAGGCACAAAATAAGTTCACGTTTTAATTACTTTGTCTTCCTATGAAGACTCCTATGAAGACTCCTATGAGTGGGCTAATTTTAAAATTAATGAAATCGTTTTAATAAGAATTCCTGTTTAAATTGTAGGCTTTGGAACATGAGTGTAATTCATTTGTCCGCTAAAGTTGCTAAATTGACAATCGGTTTCGGCGAAAAGACTTACCCGATTTTAACTGTGAGAACCTCAGTCGACGCGAAATTTAATGCCCTTTTATTTTAGAACACAATTTCTTCGGCGATAAATCGTTTTCGAGTTATTAGCGAAAAATTGAAAAAAGTTCGAAAATGTCGATTTTGTTCGTCTATAAAATTTGATGGCAACCGATCTGAGGTGGCAGACGTTCACATTTGTTGTCCATGAAATGAGTACTTTCAGCCTGTATGATCAAAAATTTTCTTCAAATCAGGCACCATTTTGGCCCTCAGCTCCCGGACTATCATAGCTCAAAGTACTGACTCACACACTATGTACAGTAACGGTCAAAAGCTTAGCCTCACTCTTAGATTTTGTAACATAAATAAGTAACTACATTTTATTTATTGGACAACGTAACAACTATAATTTTATTTTTAATTTATTTATAACTAGCTTTAACATCCCGGTTTTACCCACGGAATTTTGGAAACAATGAGAAAAGCCGTGGGTCCAGAAAAGTTTGTTAGGACAGAAATGAGATTTTTTTTTTACTCCAACGATTGATTTCATAAAAATCTAATGTAAAGCGAGATCATAACGATTTTTATAAAAATAAAGAATATACCCAGAGATTGGTTGTTATGCAATTTTAAAACAATCATATAATTTTTGAAATGTTATATCTTGAGTTACAATTATTTTTTTAATCCTGAAGATTGTAAATTAAATACAAGTGAGTCTAAACTTTTGACCTGTACTGTATATACAAATCCATATGAATAAAATAATTAAAAAATACAATTTAAACCTCTTGCAAGGAAAGAAAAAATAAATGAATAAAATAACATTAACGCAAGTTTAGTAAAAATTATGGTCTTACATTCATACTTATTTCCAATAGATATATACACACCCGATCTGGGAACGTTGACTCATGCTTCGACGCGCACTTATGGATGGCAAAGTAGGGCCCTAAAAGATCCCAGAGCTTCCCTACTAGTCGCATGACTATTATAATAGTCAATATATTAATTATTGAAAGCAAGCGGTGGCTAGTTTAGAGAACTGAGCTTCAACCATGCAGGACTAAAGTGGATAAGCTGATCATTGCCATGACTCCAACATTATATCAAAAGAGGTCTGTTAGCTTATGTCATCTCAAACGAAACATATATATATCCTTATATATATAAAAATCTCGTGTCCCGATGTTTGTCTCTCTATTTCTCGAAACTACTCAACCGATTTTAATGAAATTTGGCTCAATGTATATAGTTTTGGCCAACTTAACGGACCAGATAGTTTTTAACTTGATTAGTGATCAAAATAATTCTTATATAGCGAATTATTGCAAATACAGTAGGTCGTGTTTCGATTTATTAACATGGCGTCATATGTCGATTTCATAATGTTTTTGTTTATAACCATGCTATTGTAATACAGGTTATCATTATTAAAATTTTGTATTACGTTATGTGAGTGCAGTTATTTGTTCCTATATTATTATTTTCCACACACAAATAGTAATACAAATTTGTATTTATTGTTAATTTTCATGAAAGAATAAATAAATCAAGAAAAGGTTACAATAAATTCTAAAATGTGTTGGTACTTTTTCTTCCTTTTCCTTTTTTATTTGTATTTAAATTAAATTACTAGCTAAGCGCTGAAACGCTTTGCTGTGGCCCACCCTGATATCAACTTTTAGTAAAGTAAATACCTTTTAATAATTTAAATTAGGTTATTATTTGAAATAATACTCTATAAATGTTGTAACAGCACCTACTGTTATAGGTGTAACCTAATAGAAACCTCACTTGGGGAGTCAGTGTTGCCAAAAATTAGTGAAAATTAGTAAGCTGTCTACACTGCGGATAACCAGTCGTAAAAACTCCCTCACAAAAAGAGTGTGTTTTGATTAGATGTTGTGGGATACTTTGTGATTTGCTAAAGAACTGCATAATTAAGACTTTAATGTTATATTTTCAGTTGATTTATTTAACAGAAGTTTCTTTATTTTCATTATTCGTTTTGTTATTATTATTTAAATTCAGTGTTTTTTTATTTTACCAAACCTTTTTATCATTTTTATCCCGAGAGAGTAAAATTTAAAAAATGTCAGTGAAGATTTGTAATTCCTCCTTTATCAACAATAATTTAAAGTTGAGAAAATTTAATCCCAATCGAATAGAGGATGTTACTTCCTGTTCGGCAGAGTTGTAATTATCTTTAAATATAAAATTTAAGAAATGTTAGCGAAGATTTTAATCCTTTCTTTAATTTAAATTAGGCTAATATTGGGAATGATATTTCGTTGTTAATTTTACCAGAATACAATTTTTTACTTATCTTTAAATGATTGTTGATTAAGAAAGGATTACAAATCGCAGCATTTTTTAAATTTTACATTTAATGATTATTACACCTCTACTGAATACGAATAATTGTTATTTGGGTAACTTCAAGTTTCAGATTTATCCGCCATAAATATGAGAGTACTACTGCAAAATAATCCATCGGCAGATATATTTTTTAAACAATTGCTCTATATTGGAAACGGTGAAATAGAGCTGCATCGAAATTCAAAATTTATCAAATTACCAGAAAATTTCTGAACTGTTGTAGAGACGAAAAATGAACTGTCTACGAAATATAAAGTGTCTTTCCTGATATTTTGTACAATTATTTGGACTACAATTGGCCAGGTAGTCGTGCTATTTTGGCAGCAAAAAATGTTGATTTCGATGAAATAAACTTCCAAAATCAATTGACAATGTTCTAAATGTAAACGAAGGCGTAAATTTCCCATCTGAATTTTTTAATTCCCTGGATATACACCCAAACAATCTCCAGTTGAAGATTGGCTCACCGATCATTCTTCTTCGAAACTTAAATCCACTTCAATTGTGCAACGGTACACGTTTGGTCATTAAAAGGATCACAGGAAATGTTATTGAAGGAAAAATGTTGCCTGGGAGGTTTACAGGAGATATCGCCCTGTTGCCACAGAGGGCAGTCTATTCCCCTGGAACCGACAGAATTTTCAATAAAATTTAAACGGCTTCAATATCATATTCGTTTGGCTTTTGCCATGACCATAAACAAATCCCAATGGCAAACAATGTCCACTTGGACTTTGAAAATCCGTGTTTTTCCCTTGGGCAATGGCATAACTCACGTGGGAAATGGGTATCGCATGCTCACGTGTGTGGAAACCATCAAATCTTTGGTTTGTGTAAAAAAAAAAAAAAACAGGTTAACCCAAAACATTTGAACAAATTAGTACTTGAATAAATAAAAATTCTTAATTGTATTATGTAAAAACCTCTTTAAGAAGAAATTTATTATCACTCAAATATATTGCTAAATTAAAAGCTTCAACACACCACCCTCCTACCGAACCCTTATTAGCCGAAGGGTTGGGAAATCGAGGTCTCAAAGAAATTGAGAAAAACACCTATCAAAAGGACATATATGACGCGTTAACCAAGATTGGCATGACCCTGAGCAAAATTAAACCCGTTGTTAAACTAACAATACCAAGTTGAAGTAGTGTTAGGCCAATAATCAATCGATCAATGGCTGAGGTTATCAAACCTTACTTCAGTCATCCTTTTTAAAATTAGTGGAAAAATATAGCCATTTTGAGTTAGTTTATACCGATCCATAAAAAAAGGGCGATAGTGTTGGCAGCTCTGTGAGTCGTAAACACAATCAGCTCCTTTTTAATCAAACTACATTGAAATATGAGATGTAAAAAATAAAAACTTTAACTTTCCTACATTCTTTACCAAATACTTTTAAATGGTGTAATGCTCTATTCTCAATCACGTTGGATTTTGATTAGCTGAAAGGTTTTCATCTTTATCAATGAATATTGGTATTACTGTATTTGTTTAAAAATATTAGGATATAACTACTGAGCCACAGCAACGCGTGGCCGGGTCTGCTAGTATATACCTCTATAACCACAACCCATGACCGTTCATGGGCTCATTACTTAGTAAAATAAGCAATTCAAGTAGTAAGTAATTTGACCCAGATCATACTGTACCATCAACATTTTCCTTTAACAGGTCATTCAATTAGGAATATTCACTTCCTAGAGGTAGGGTGTGCCACAGAAAATCAACCAACCAAACAGATGAGAAACATCATGGAGCATTGAGAGTATTATAGCATCTTTCACACTGAGCTACACCTATCCCTATAATTGCATAAAGGTAAATTGAAATACGATTATTATAATAAGTGAAGAATGAATGAATTGTAAGATGTTACTATGAAGATTTCGTACATTTAAATTGAATAAGATAGAGCTAAGCTTGTAAGATAAGCGACCACAAATACAAAAAATCTGGTGCGTGCGCGCAACACACAACTTTCACTTACCAACTTACTTAGATTAGAAATTGACGTGTTTTACTAATTATCATTTCCCAAAGTCACACATTTTTCTACATTCATACCTTATTTTTGTTAATCGTTAAAGCCGTTTTTGAGTAAATAAAAAAACCCGTGAAAATGATACAAAATTTATTAAGTAAAGTCCCCCCTCCCGTAGATCAATTTTGATGAAATTTTTACAGTCATATCTCGGGCATATAAATACATCAAATACCAAGTTTGATCAAAATCGTTAAAACCGTTTTTGAGTAAATAAAAAAAACATGTGAAAATGGTACAAAATTTATTAAGTAAAGTCCCCCCTCCCGTAGATCAATTTTGATGAAATTTTTACAGTCACATCTCGGGCATATATATACATCAAATACCAAGTTTGATCAAAATCGTTAAAACCGTTTTTGAGTAAAAAAAAAAAAACACGTGAAAATGATACAAAATTTATTAAGTAAAGTCCCCCCTCCGGTTAATCAATTTTGATGACATTTTTACAGTCATATTTCGGGCATATAAATAGATCAAATACTCAGTTTAATCAAAATCGTTAGAGCCGTTTTTGAGAAAATCGAAAAAAACGTAAAAAGTTATTAAATAAAGTACCCCCTCCCTTTGAGCAATTTTGATGAAATTTTTGCTGTCACATCGCGGGCATATACCTACACTAAATACCCAATTTTAGGTTCCCATGGTTTATGGTTTTTGAGCTAGTCTGTTCACATACACACACACACACACACACACAGACCATTTCGCGGGACTTGGTTATTTCGACTCAGGGGGTCACAAAACGTGTATTTCCGTTGAAAACCGGAAGTCGAAAATTTTCACGATCGCAATACTTCCACTTACTATATATTTCATATATAGGTAAGTGAAAGTAAAAAATCTGGTGCGATGCGCGCAACACACAAATTTCACTTACCAACTTACTTAGATTGGAAATTGACGTGTTTTGTTAAATGCCATTTCTCAAAGTCACACATTTTTCCACATTCATTTACATATTTTTGTTTTTATTTGCTCTTTAAAGGACACCTTTTTTTTTTTTCTTTTACTTTCACTTACCTATATATGAAGATTTAATTATAAACAATGGTCTGCCATCAAACACGTACTGCGCACGTGTGGGCTCAACCTGTTTTATGAGTTGACGGAATATTTTTCTTTTTTTCTCCTGTATATTGTTGCGGTCAGCGGGGTCAGACAAAGCGCCTATGGTGAACAATACGTCCATTGTTCGGTGCGGCACGGGCTGCCGGCAAAGATCAAAGACTTTGTTCTACATGAACCCCGAACCTTCTAGAATCTTCCTAAGGCTTATAAATACCAGCTTTAACAAGCCTCAGCGGAGTTGTTTGGCAACACCCGTGAAGTACATTTCGTAGTGAACAGGGATAGGTTAGTGTGATAAGTGGTAAGCCTTATTGTGATAAGTTATTGTGGTGATAATGTATGTCGTAGAAAAGACTCTTGTTTTAACCCGTGCGGTTTGTTACAAGTAATTAGAGTCTACATACACAGCCTGGTTTGTATCTAATAATAAGGCATAATTACCATTGTGAGTATTTGATTAATAAATTATTGTCCTAGTGTTAATTGTTCATTTTATCGAACCCGAAGCCCGTAACAATATGTTTCCTTGATTTTTCAAATTGAATATTCGGCCATTTCTTATTTTTAGGCGAAACCAGAGATGGATAATTTCTCCATATAAACAAAAACAAAGGTACTTTATAGGAAAACAAAAATAATAAAGCTTACCTGACATTAAAATAATACTTGATTATGATTAAACATGACGAGTTTAATCAAAATCGTTAAAGCTATTTTTGAGAAAATCTATAAAAACGTAAAAATGGGAAAAAAGTTATGAAATAAAGTACTCCCTCCGTTTGATCAATTTTGATGAAATTTTTGCTATCACATCACGGTCATATGCATATACCAAATGCCCAATATCAAGTTCACACGGTTTATAGTTTTTAAGCAGGTCTGTTCACAAACACAGACCATTTCGCGGGACTTAGTTATTTGAACTCAGGGGACTCCAAATCGTGTATTTCCGTTGGAAACCGGAAGTCGAAATTTTTCACGATCTCACTTTCCCTTACTATATATTTCATATATAGGTAGGTGAAATCAGAAAAGAATTCGTTGCAACTATATTTAAGAGTCCATGAATCAATATAACAATTAATATTAAATTAGATTTTATTTTCATTCCCTTTGATTTGTTTAAAAAACCTATATTGGGTGTCTAATAGGCGGGCGCAATCGGTGTTAGACTTAGTTGATGTGATAGAGATAATTGGTAATTTTAAAAGACCATTAATTGAAGGGCAGGCTATTCTTGATGCAAACCACATATTTACATGTGGAATAACATCTAAAAATAAAAAAACAGTTATTTTTCAAGCCTCGTGCCTTTAAACTAGCAATCTTAAAGGACTGCCCCATCAAATGAAAGCGGAAATCAAATTTATTAATAATAATAAGCAATTTTTTTGTCATTGTACGTGTAAAGCTGGTAGTTCTGGTAAATGCAAACACATCATTGTAACTTTACTCGACGTTTTTCGGTTAGTAATAACATTAATTACCTGTTCACACAATCATTGTTATGACAGCTTAGATTCTTTGTCATATTATTTATTTATTTGTCAAACTTTCAGGCTTCGCATTGCAAACTTGGAACAATTAAGCACGGATGTATGACAAAAATGGGAAAAATTAAAAAAGAAAAACAAATCTATGACACTGTGGTCTCAATGTTATTTGCATAAAACTAGCATTTTGGAATAATAAAATGTCAAATACTAATATTTACCTGGATAAATATAGTCTCTTTCTTTAAAATAAAGACTACATATCGTCATATGTTTCGAAACAGGCTTATCTATTCTTAATTTTACAATCCCCTCTTACCTTTATTTTTTGGAAATAAAAGGGAATGACACGTCTTTTGATTTTCTAATTGAACACTGAGGGACCGAGCAATACCTATTAGATATTTTTCAAATGATTTTTTGCTCAATCGGGTTTTAATTATGGAAAAATAAATTAAAGACGCCAAAAAACCCGATGAATCCCAGGTAATGGCCCCGCTTTTATCCCCGTTTCTCTAGTTCCTGCAGCGCCGTCGCAGAAGCAGCACCGTCGCTTGCGCCCGCCTATACTTTTGGTCAAATTCTTAAAATTGAATTCAACTAAAAACTACAAACTTTCATTATTCAAAATATGAGGAAAAGGATAAAAATATTGAAAAAATGGCTTTAATACAGCCTAAAATTGGTTCATTATATGTGAGGTTTGAATATTCACAATTCTGTGACCATTGTAACCAAAGAACTGGGCACAAATTATCCAAACTCCCTTTGTTTCATTAAAACTTCTAGGAATTTAACGGAGAAACGATAAACATAAAATTGATACGAGATCCCAGAAGCTAATATCGAAAGCAGACAAATCATGTTGCTGTACAGGAAGTATAGAGAACAATATACCGACAAAGGCGCTCTATACCCGAGGCGTGATTCGTCTTGCCACACCTGTTGAAGACACTTCCACTATATACTCACACAATATGGGTCTATATTCATTATTAACTTGTCCTGGAAAATGCCTCACTAACTTTACAACAACTCCTACATAAACTAAACGAGTGGTGTAAATTAAGGAAAATTCGACTAAATCATGAAAAATCAAAACACATAACGTTCACTCTTAGAAAAAATACTTGCCCTCCATTTTATATAGACAATGTCCAAATTTCTCGAACTGATACCGTACATTACCTTGGCCTTACTTTTTACAAAAGGATGACATGGGTCCCACATGTTAAGATGAAACGAAAAACCCTGAACAAACGACTCAACCTACTTTTCTCACTTTTTTCTAAAACTTCAAAACTTGATCTGAGGCAAAAATTAAATACATATTCATACTTACTGAAACCAATATGGACATACTCTTTACATGTAAACGGTACAGCCAAAAATACCCACATACAAAGAATTCAGACCTTTCAATAAAAAATTTTAAGACTCATACTAAAAGCAACATGGTACGTGACCAACATTATCCTACATACTCACTTACAAATGCAAACAGTAGACCAACATATGAAGACACTTTACCAACGTTTCCATACACACTTACACGGTCATTTCAAACGACTAATTAGAGGCATGGCAACAGCTAATATGCCCATAAATAGGAGATTAAAAAGGCGCTGGATGAGAGATCTCCTTCGTTAAAAATCCAGGTTACCTGAAACAAGCCAGACAAGAGGTACCGATGGATGCCATCCTTTCCCAGCCTGACATGCCCTTATTTCAATAGCACAGAGCACTTTGGCTAATTGTCGTTATTTGTTGATAGGCGCAAATTGAAACATGAAGCCTAAAACAAATAATAAAGAAATTTTACTGGTGTAAAATACAATTCGCACTCATTTTTAAAAATTACTCTACCGCTCTAATTATGAAAATTATGCTTAAACAGGCATTGTTTTGGTTTGTCAATGTGCCAGAAATTCTCAGCAAACCTTTAATGCATGGGCGTAACCAGCGGGGGGCAGGGGGGGGGGGGGCAGCTCCCCCCCCTGGAAAGCTGGAAGCAATAATTTTTTAGGCTTTTAAGACTGGAAGCAATAATAGATTACATTTTTTTCAAGCAAATAATTGTAATAACTTAGTTGATAAAGCACTGCTATAGTTATACATAATTTTGGTTTCAATCACCTTTTCCGCGGTAAGGTGTTACAACCTTCAGGTAAGGTGTTACAACTTTCATGTTCGTTCAGGAACGACCATAGCTTGCCCCCCCCCCCTAGGTTTGATCCTGGGTACGCCCTTGATTTAATGTATAAGTGGAAAGAACAGGAAAGGACCACCCTTAAAAGAAATGACTCAGGTTTCACAGTTCTCAAAAAGTTACTTTCTTACTTTAAGTAAAGTTAAATTCCGCCTGTAAATTACAAAACATGACCCCCGAAAAGGGGGGGGGGGGCTGCAGCTTTCCCTCTGAATCTGCTCATGTTCTAGATCACAATAATCGATAAAATCGAACTTAAAACTCTGTTCTAATTGAAACCACAAGGGGGAAAAACAAATGTAGATATACATTATAACTATTCTGTACGGTAAATCAATAAATCTGTCGTAGGATGGAACTTTTTTTTTGTTTATAATTTATATTAACCAAATTTGTAAGAAGAGACTATTTAATTATAGATATAGAATGCTAGGCCTCAAAGTCTCGTATAATTTTAATAATTCACTTAATCATCCGGATTACATTCTAAATTTCACCTATTCAGTCTGTTTCTAGCTTGCTTGCGAAACCCTTATACCCCTGAAGATGCCTGAATAGGTGAAAATTAGGCATGTAATCCGCATGATTAAGTGAATTATTGAAATTATACGAGACTTTGAGGCTTAGAAGTCTATATCTATAATTTATAGTTCAATTTATTATTTTTTTTTTATTAACCTTCATTAAAATAAGAAGCAGAAAAAAAGGGTATAATTTACTAGTAATTGTTAAAAAAGTTCATGGGCCGTCGTAAACGGTAAATTTCGGGAAACATTAACTCGTTGTACATTTTTACAGTCGTTTTATAGCCGTTCAAGTTGGAAATGACATGCTTTATGATGGCTGTTATGCGTTATTTTCCTTTTTTTAATTTTCAATAAAGGCTGGTTTAATGCCGTGTTGGGCCTTAAAACGAAATGGTTCGCTACTAGTTTGCATTTTAAATTCAGTTTCAGTTCAATACTTTTGCTGTTAATATTCAGAGAAGCCCAACAGTGTTTCTATGACATGCTGTCAATAGATTCATTTGCTGAGCTGGTTTTCAACTCCGTTCCATTTTGCAGAATTTTCTTTTTATCTGTATAATTTGTTACTTGCCTGTCACAGTTGAACATTAGCACATCTTCCCGATCTTGATTCAGGAAAGGAGGTCTCTCATCCAGATGCTTTTCAGCCGCCTATTATAGGGCGTATGAGTCCGTTATTATATCAAGTAATATGTAAGTAAACTTAATACAATATGAGTGAACATTTCTTAGTAGTACTGTAAGCGAATAAAACCGACACCAAAATGTTTGAAGTTTTCTTATTATAGTTATAAAAAAGAAGTTGGTTTGATTATTATGTGTTACCTGATCCGAGTGGTTCATTAAAACAATTACTCTGGTCTAGTTATAAGTTATAAAATAAAAAATCTGGTGCGTGCGCACAACACACAACTTTCACTTACCAACTTACTTAGATTAGAAATTGACGTGTTTTGCTAAATATCATTTCCCAAAGTTGTATAGTGTTGTAAAGTGGTTAGCATGGCAACCTACAATACTAAAGGTCACACATTTTTCTACATTCATATCTTATTTTTGTTAATCGTTAAAGCCGTTTTTGAGTAAATAAAAAAACCCCGTGAAAATGATACAAAATTTATTAAGTAAAGTCCCCCCTCCGGTTGATCAATTGTGATGAAATGTTGGTTATCACATCTTTGGCATATATATACATCAAATACCAAGTTTGATCAAAATCGTTAAAACCGTTTTTGAGTAAATAAAAAAAACATGTGAAAATGATACAAAATTTATTAAGTAAAGTCCCCCCTCCGGTTGATCAAATGAAATTTTTACAGTCATATTTCAGGCATATAAATAGATCAAATACTCAGTTTAATCAAAATCGTTAGAGCCGTTTTTGAGAAAATCGAAAAAAACTTAAAAAGTTATTAAATAAAGTACCCCCTCCCTTTGAGCAAATTTGATGAAATGTTTGCTGTCACATCGCGGGCTTATACATACTCTAAATACCCAATTTCAGGTTCTCACGGTTTATAGTTTTTGAGCTAGTCTATTCACACACACACACACACACACACACACACACAGACCATTTCGCGGGACTTGGTTAATTTGACTAAGGGGACCCCAAAACGTGTATTTCCGTTGAAAACCAGAAGTCGAAATTTTGCACGATCGCAATACTTCCACTTACTATAAATTTCATATTTAGGTAAGTGAAAGTAAAAATAAAAAACAAAAGGCTCTGGTATAAATGTAAATGCTATTAAAATTAAAATTTATTCTTGGAATAAGCAAAAATTAAATTACAAGCAATTAAAATGATATTATTGAAGTAATAGACCAAAATAACTAAATAAAAAGAATTTGCTGAGGATTAATGTGTTAAAGAAAAATAAACTAAACATGAAAAATAAACTAAAAATAATGATTAATGGAAACAACATGAAAATAACTAAAATGAAACTAAAATGAAGTAAAAAAACAAGATAATAAAATAAAGAAACTGTTTAAATTAAAAGAGATTTTCCGTAATGACGTAATAATAATTAACAAAATAAAGAAAAATATTTAAACACAAAAAAAAGTTCTTATCTGGAAAAATGTCCTCTAACAGCCATTGGGACGGAAAAATGTCCAATCTCACTGATGTGATGAGAAAAAGGATTGCTTAGTCAAAGCCATGGACTTCGCCAAAAAAACATGCGTGCCTCCGGAGCGCGTATATGCGGGAAGTTACAGATGCCTTGCAACACCGACTCAGCGCAGGCCGATAAGGGCAGTTTAGATATAAACTATGTATTTTTGATAATGCCCGAAATCAACAATGTTAAGCGGTTTTTTATAAATACACAAGGTGGATTTTAATTTAATTATAAATAGTAAAAAGAAAAATTTTACTTAAATCAAAAAATACAATTGAATGTTTCGTCAAATTATGTGTGATGAGCTTTCCAGTTGACAAAATGAGTAACTCGAATATCAGCATTTTTTCAATAAGATTCTGCCATCCCCCATAGTTCATGATAAAAAGAAATATGGAAAAGAAATTATGCCTTCATTTGCACCAAACTTAATTTATCTGCAAATGGGTGGTTCCTTCCTATCTGGGCGGACTCTGTTCGTGCATAGCTCGAAACCTAATGCAGAGCTCGAATCTTAATATTAATACCAAGTTAAAACCGAAGTATAAAGAAGGTGCTAATTTTGTACTATATTTCCTTTTTTTAATTTTAAAGTTTTTCTGTTATTAAAACTACTACACAACTACCGGAGCGAAGCCGTGCACCCTAGCTAGTAATTGTATAAATAAAAAAAATCTATACTTTCATTTCAGACATTTATTGATTACATCATTACACTTTATAATTAGGAAGTTATTCAACTTTCTACATAGAATTTTACATAATTAAAGTTAATCTATTAAATAGGCTACTTGAGGTTTACAGTAGTTCAGAATACTTTATTGATCTCATTTCTTTTCTTTTTTTCTAATAGAGTTTTTTACGGTTTAAGGTTGTGGGCACAAAATTTACTATAATTCCAAGTTAACCCTATATCAATTCCAACAGCTGGGTGAAAACATAACAAATTAGGCTTTTAGCCATCATGGTGACACGTCACGGCTAAAACCTAACCTAAATCACAATGCCTATACAAAGCGTAC
The DNA here is from genome assembly GCA_911387785.2 of Aelia acuminata. Classification (NCBI taxonomy): domain Eukaryota; kingdom Metazoa; phylum Arthropoda; class Insecta; order Hemiptera; family Pentatomidae; genus Aelia; species Aelia acuminata. The sequence continues at coordinate 174,105,752 of OU426979.1, forward strand.
AACAATTAACGCTGGGACGAACATTAAGCCCTTCGGGACACCTGCAGGTTTCCAAGAGAATCCATTGTTGTATGGGTCCAGAGCGACTAATGGATGCCATAGAGCAAGGATCGTCATTAATTTAACATGCTTAATAATTAAATTGCATCGTGTTAAAAGGGTTCATATTGTTCTGAGTGAAATATGAGAAATGTGAATAGAAAAGCTGGTGGTATCGTTTTTGGGATAAACGAAATAAAATAGTATCTGGAACTAAAATTGGTTCTAAATTTAAGAAAAAAGATTAGGAATAAACCAAGGCGTGTTCGTGAGATGATCTCAATATTAGTTTGTTACATCCCCGATCCCTCTCTTAATCTGTCTAATCATCTCAATCAATCATCATGGACAAGCATCTATACTTTGTGTCCAATAATAATCCACTATTGGTACTTCAGGAAAAGTATCATATTGAAAGTAACGCAATTTAAGTAATGGTAATTAAATGGTCATGTTGACATTTCAATGGAAAAACCGAGATGCGCAGCGTTTGTGATTTTGTTTAGCACCTTTGGCCACAAAAATGTACAATATAGGCATTTACTACTAATGCCATAATAATAATTTATAATACCTACTAGTTACTGATTCCATTATTTTGGCGTTGTGAGGCGTTGTACTAATATCCTTCTATTTAACGTCTCTCTGTACTGCTTCCCGAATTCTATAGCCCTGATATACTCGTAGGCCCACAAACTAGGACGAAACGTAAGCTGATAAAATAGAGAAAATGTTTTTTATTAAATACCTTATTATTCATCCTATATCTATTTAAATAAAAATGAAATTTTGTTTATTTGTTTGTTCTTTATAAAAATCCATACCGTTTGTCCTAAATTCTCCGAATTTCGCTCAGTAGTTCTTATATCTACCAGGTGCGAACACCTGTCCATATTAAAATTGCATAACTTCAGCCAATCTCTGTGTATATTCTTTATTGTTATAAAAAATCGTTATGATCTCGCTTTATATAAGGTTTTTACGAGTCGAAAAAGTGTCATTTTATAGATTTTGAAGAGGACAAAAAGGCCCGGTAAGGCCGTTCCTCCAGATTGGACCGGGGTCCACGTATTAAGACTGAAAGAGTCCTATTCGAGTTATATGCCCTTTGATTTCAAAGGAGTATAATTCCCAGCCCAGTTCGGGTCGCATTAGCGATGACTATTAATAAAGCTCAAGGGCAAACACTGGTAGCTGGTATCAATTTGGAATTCCCATATTTTTCTGATGGTCAGCTTTAGGTTGCATGCTCTAGAGTAGGTTCATCTAAAGACCTTTTTATATACGCCCCAAATAGTAAAACTAAAAATATAGTAGGTATACCCTAAAGCTTTGGAATAATAATCTATTAGTGCTATTTTTGTTGTATTTTTTGTTTATAGAATTGTTCACGTTTATTAGAAAAATGAAATTCCCCGGGTGAAACCGGGATATACTCGTACACCTAGTTTATTACGTATTACTAGGCTCGGCTACGCGTTGCTGTGGCTAAGTAGCTATAATACGTTGAATTAATAATATCACATTCTTTTTAATACAGTCAAACCAATATTTATGGATTGGTAAGTTTCAGCTAATTTACAAACGTAAGGGATTGAGAATAGAACAGTAAGCCAAATTAAAAGCGTTTGGTAAAGAATTCAGGAGAGTTATATTTCATTACACCGCTTTTTGGTGGTTGACTTTGTAGTCGAACTCTTGAAGAAAAGTCGCGTATCGAAGTAACATCGCTAAAGTGAAGGATGGCAGCATTGTTTCAGGTTGTCACCTTACGACATGGCTCCATCAAGGTTAGCCGAAATCTAATTGAGGAATCTGTTGATTTCCCGACGTGTTAAGGTACTTTGTATTGCCTTTGTCGAAGACCTGAATATGAAATATGGTTTAAAGAGAAACTCATGACACCCAAAACTTTTGGATTCCGAAGATTATTGAAAATGTTACCAATCTTCCATAAGGAATAATGAACCGATTTGGGTTTTTTATTGAGGACAACCTTTTAAGGTGTGTTTACACGCTCTAGCCAGTTTGAGCAAATGGCTTGAATGAAGTATTTCCGTTTACATGTTCAGTTCAATTTTACATAAATATATGCGAGGAACCCTAAAAAGTATAGATTTGTGAGTCGATAATGTGAAGAAATTTCTAATTCTAATTTCGCTACCGTTGGTAATTAGAGTATGATTTGAATGTATGAGAACCTGGAGGATGAACTAATTCTTCAAATCTTTTCGGTAGGCAGTTCATAAAGAGTTGATTTCTTTATCAACGCCCTCCCTGTTGGCCTCCGGGTCCACAAGTCGCATTTCTTCTACCAAAGCCTCGTAGCATGAGATTTTGCTATACGGTCGCTGTAATCTCTGCTTTTTACTTTCCACAAACACGGCAACGACCTGTACGCTTCGATGAATTCTGCAATCCATCCATCATGCAGTGTTTTTCATTCACCACTGTGTCAATAAATGAGTTGATAGCGGTCGAAGTAACAAGTATTACAGTTTTTATACAATGCGCATGCCTAAAATTGGAACTATGGCTTGAGCATCGTTTACAGGCTGATGCCAATGCACCAACCTCAAGCCAATTTTCTGTCCAGACAGAAGTGGCAAATTAGCACAAGCCAAATTTTTTGGCTTGCATAAACTTTATGCCAGCGTTTACACGCAACGATCTATTTGTGCAAGCCAGTTTGTGCTAATGGCTTGAGCGTGTAAACGCACTTTAAGTCAACACAAACACGGGTGGGTTTGTGTGTGTGTGTGTGTGTGTGTCAACGTATGATTGAGAACCGAAAGATAGCAAGTTCAAAACTCTGAGCCAGGGGAAATTTAATAATAATACTCGGCATAAATCCCCCACCCTCTCCCCTGGCCCGGGAAACCCCGTATAGCCTAACAGGCAAGGTAGGGGAGGACCAAGAAAAAAAAGTCAGCACAAACACGCAAGATGAATAGAAGTTGGGCTCACTTGGGTAGGCAAACCCGCACAACCTCTTCCAGCTACGTCATCGGACGCATGAGCATTGAATTCTCCTTCAATACTATTATTTTTCGTTATAGGTTAAAGCGAAAAAAATTAATATTTTCCTATATTTTAAATTATGATTTCACAACTGAGATTTTATCTCCACAAACCCGACCATTATTGACAAACATCAGACTTTTATTACATAAAAAATTAGGTTCGGTATAGTTTTTTCTTTTCATGATACTGAAATAAGCTTGCATGTACATACCATTTAATTATATTTTCCCAGTGATTATTAATATCTGGTGTGACCAATGATTGGATTTTCGCTAATCAATTAATAATTCAAACCAGGAAAATTTAGTAATTAAAATAAACAAATATAGAATGCAAGGCCTCAATTGTTTATTTTAATAAACAAGTCTTTAGGAAGAGACTATTGAATTATAGATATAGAATGCAAGGCCTCAAAGTCTCTTATTAATTCAATAATTCACTTAATCATGCAGATTACATGCCAAATTTTTGCCTATTCAGGCATCTTCAGGGCTGCAAGGGTTTCGCAAGCAAGCTAGAACAGTCTGAGCCAAAAAAATTGGCATGTAATCTGCATGATTAAGTGAATTATTGAATTAATAAGAGACTTTGAGGCCTTGCATTCTATATCTATAATTCAATATTCTCTTCCTAAAGACTTGTTTATTAAAATAAACAAATAAATAAAAACCTAGTTACAGAAATAGTTTTCATTAATAATTGATGGTAAAATATGGGATAAAAATTCATTGTAGGTAAAGAAACATCAATAAAATGTATTGCTTATTAATGATAATGTATAAATTAAAAAAAAAACAATGTGCATTAAACAATTTATTTATATAAAAATATTTATTCAAAATACAAAATTACATGAACATAAAATACAAATTTTATAACAATAATTATAATATGTTAATAATTATAATTAATTTTTGTTTCTTCAGTAACTTTTTTAATTATATATTTACTTTTTTTTAATTTTAAAATTTTCATTTTTGCTGAGCAGCCTGCTGATAACCTGGCTATCTAAGGTTATCAATTCATTGAACAATTCATTATGAATTCATTGATAAATTCACAGATGCCTCCAACTACGTCATGAGTCTCGGGCAGCCATAATGCCCCTCACTCTCTATTCACCATGACAAAGACGAAGCTATTTGTCAGCCTTTCGAAATTTACCTAACCTTAATATCGAATGAAAATGATGTGTTGTGTCGATAAATCGACTTACAATACCATATGTTGGGAATTTAGAGAACTTATAAAAAAATAACAATCAATTGTAGTATAATAAACATTTAAATTGCACTAAAAGAATATTTTAAAGACATTTTAAGGTTAATAATCGAGATAAAAAGAATTCTATCTTTTAAGTTGGACAAAACGACACACCATGAGCCAAATTTCATCAAGATTGGTTGAGTAGTTTCGGATTTTATCCTGGACAAACATTGTGACACGCAGATTTGTGTTCATAAACGCCATATTATCCTATTTGCGAAGTCGATCAGTAACTAATGGTATATTTGATCTATGTATTGCTATTTAGAAAGGGTTTTTGATGGCATTAATGATAAAACTGAAGATAAGTAAACTGTCACTAGACTTCGATATCCCGACATGATTCCGAAGATAGGCATTAGCCTGAGTGGCCCTGCAATATTGATAGGCACTCCCACCTGGATCGGTCGATTGGTCAGCTGGCACAAGCTTAGCTCTAACTGCCCCCTTCAGCCGATAGCTTACCTTAGTTACTTATTTATTTAAGTTTGGACAGCATTTCTGTAAGATGAAGAACTTAAAATGTAAATAATAAATCGGGTCAAATGGATAGATTTGTCAAGGACTAATCTCTGACACAGAAGTGGTTTAATCAATATTTATTGAACAAAAATAGGATCCTCAATGCCAAACGAATTATGAAAACACAAATAATTAAACAGGTTACAAAAGGTATCACTTCGTAACCCAAAAATAACCATATGACTTGAGATTCAGGACACGAATAACTCGTACATCGCTTCTTATGATTAGTCTTAAGAAGAACAGCCTCGAAGGGTGTCTTTTTTACTTTACCCACACCAGTTACTTATTTCTAAAGGAGCGTTTACACGCTCAAACCAAAAGCACAAACTGGCTTGCGCAAGTCAGTTTGTGTGATTGGTTTGAATGAAATATTTCCGTTTACACGTTCAGTTCAATTTTACACATATATGTGTGAGGAACCCTAAGTGAACTGTAGTATTATAAGTTCTATGGATATACAGCCACGCAGTCCAAGTCTACCCCCACCCACGGGTATGTGAGGCCCGTCAGCCTACTGGAGGCGACTCACACCGGAGTGATGAACCTTCCCCGTGTATCTCATCGAGAATCGTGGTGTGGTTTTCCAGGATGTCAGTAACCGCCCGGAGGTTTGGTTCAGGGACGGTATGCTTCAGGGAAAGAAATATAGGTCCTCGGGGCCTGCTGACTCTGAGCTACCATAATCCTTGGACCTAGACCAGTTTGTCACTGTCCTTGAACCCGAGAAAGCTGACGCCATCGGTGGGAAGGACACTGCCAAATTGGCCCCAATGGGATTGGTTATGGAGCTATGGGCAGTCTGCCGCTGTACCATGGTGACCATGGCTTGCAGCAACGTGAGGTTTGGGCTACCCCCTCCAGGCTGTCTGTACTCCCGCAAGCAAAACAAATGTCTGTAAGAAGACCACACTGCGCGCCCAAAGGTCTCATTAGGCCTAATGCGCCAACCGAAAAAAAAGAAAAAAAATGGATATCGTAAATTGGTAATTAGTGTTTAGTTTTATGAAATGGAGAACTTAGAGGATGAACTAATTCTTGAAACGGCTGCGGTGTGTTTTATAAAGAAAGAGACGTAATCGAAGGTTAGAAGGAAATGGTTTAACAATGGTTAGTTCAAAGGGATTTTTTTTTCTCACACAAAATTAATTACTGTGCAGGAGCTACGCTTAGTTCAATTAGGTACTTAAGTACGCTTAGGTAAATTAGGTACTAAAGTTACTAAGTAGGTATAAGTAAATTAGGAACTACGCAATGAGCTTGAAGATTTTGGCGACTATTTGCGTATGGACCAAGCAACATATGTGCATTTGTTATATTTAATCATACCCATTTTCCGAGAGAGTACCCAGTTATGAGACGTGCGACAATCCCCATGAACGTCTCTCAGCTAAGCTGAGATTTTTGGTAACGGGGAGATCTTACGAAGATTTAAAATTTTCGACAGCTATTTCTAAACCAGCTCTTTGTGCTATAGTTCCGGACACATGTTGCGCAATGTACAAGGCATTAAAGACATTGGCGGATCCAGGGGGGGGGGGGCTGTGGGGGCTGCAGCCCCTCTCCTTTGGAAAATTTTTCGTCATTTAAAGATAGAATTTGACTTTCCTTAATGTAAGGAAGGAAGTTAAAGAACAAATAATGTGCAGAAAGAGTAGAATTTTAACTGTGGGAAAGGAACATAAAGGTAAAAAAGCTGATTAGCAGATCCAAATGAAGGGCTGTTTACGATCGGCTGAATCCGCCCGTGATTAAAGAAAACATATTTAAAGGTGAGTTATTTTGGACGCCTAGGAACCTCCTGATCCTTTAAACAATGCAAGCGTCCATAGCACCATAAATGAGTTACATAAATATCTTCTTCACCAGCACCCGATTTCTCGGAATGCATTACTTTCTTTAATTCTTTTCTGTAGGCCGTACGTAGACAGTTGATTTTTTTTACTACGCCCTCCCTGTTGGCCTCCGGGTCAACGACTCGCATGGTTTCGATAAAAGCCTCCTATGCATGTGATTTTGCATTGTGGTCGCTATAATCTTTGCTCTTTACTTTCCACAAACATGGGAACGACTTATATACTTCAATAAATTCTGAAATAAATTGTTTTTCATTTACCATTTTGATGAAGGCAACAAGTGATAGCGGTCGAAGTAACAGGTATTTAGGGGTTTCATTCAATGCGCATGCCTGAAATTGGAACTATGGCTTGAGCATCGTTTACATGCTCAAGCCAATGCACCAACCTCAAACCAATTTTCTGTCCGGGTAGATTTAGCACAAGCCAAATTTTTTGGCTTGCACAAACTTCAAACCAGCGTTTACTTGCACCAATTTATTTACCTACACAAACTGGCTTGTGCTAACCAGTTTGAGCATATGGTTTGAGCGTGTAAACGCGCCTTACAAGAATGATTTATCCATACATTAAATTAGAACATATGAGTAAAGTAATGTATTTAAAAAGAATTATGCAATATTCCCAACCTTTGAAATGTCTTAAATGCCTCTTCTTCCGATTTAAGAACACGACTCAGTTGTACCAGATTCATTATTAACAAACACAACTTTAACGTCCATTTATCTGGATATTAAACTCTAAAATTGGATATGGGTATGAATAAACCTTAAAAAAAAAGAAAAAAAAAAAAAAGACAGTATAAAACAATATTCAATCATTGAATAAAAACTTTATTAGCTTCAAAACTTTTGAGCTTGGAAAACGATAAAAATCAATTAAATATGTGCCTAAAACTGATGATAAGGAAGATGGAGAAATGTCTAAATATAGAGAAATAATCTCATTGGTTTTTAAAAAGGTGACGGATGTAGACTTCTGGAATTTTAGGGATGGAGACAGATAAGGAATTCCAGAAGGTGGCGGCACGTATGATAAAGGATTTTGTAAAGGAGGCAGTTCGGTAAAAAGATCAGAGATCTGGTATTCAAGGAATGCATGGTATGGTTTGAACACATTGAGGATATACAGAGGCTTCTTGGTCTTAAAGGTTCGGAAAATATACACACACCCCTAGGAGTATTGTTGAAAAACTGCTTAGAGCCACTTCAATTCAGCACAGATTGGGGACACCGAAAATGAGGAGTCACCTGTGGTGAGTGGTTAGCATGTGGTGGTTGGTACTTGTCTAATATACGACCGCCACTCCAAAAAATCGATTTTTTATTTGTTTTCGTATCGATGATGCAATTGATTAATTAAAAATAAAATAAGATTTAACCAAACAAACTTATTTCATTATTATTATTATTATTAAATACATGAAAATCAGATATATCTTGTAAAATTGTTTGAAATAAACATTTTTCCTCTCCAACTTTTTTTCTCCACATAAACTCGGCTAAATAGGATTTTAAGAACTTTTTGTTTGTACCTCATCTTTTCTTATTTCCCCATTTAACACTGCCCCATAACCTTTCGATATTTTTGGTATGTTGAAGTGATAAAGGATCCACAAAATTATATTTATGGTTAACTGTAAAATGTTCGTATCCTTCAATATATATGCTATTACATGCTTTCCAGGAATCATTGATTATTATGGATCCAGGGCGTACTTTTATACTTATCGGAAGTAATGATTCTGTGAGTTGAGTATTCTTCTTACTATCCTGTGCTCCGGCATTCTTTCCACATGTCCCAGCCATCTCAGCCTGGATTTCTTTATTAACGCCACCATGTCCGGCTCTCCATATAGCTCCATCAGCTCCTCATTCTTTCTTCTTCTCCAAGTACCATTTTCTGGAATGAATGATTTTACCTGGAACACTCTCTGTATTGAGGAGTAACACCTATTTCCTGCTGCTAATCTTGCCTGTATTTCACTCTCTCTTTTATTTTCAACAGTGACCACACTTCCTAGGTACTTGAATTGGGTTACTGCTTTAAAACTGTGCTCTCCTAAACTCACTTAATCATATTCCATAATTTCCACTTTTGAGTTTTTCATATATACAGTTTTAGCTTCATTCACCTTAAGACCTGATCGGGTTCTAGCGGCAATGACGACATGATCCGCATATGCTAGATGTTGGGACATGCGGTTATATATTTAGGGTTAGTTTTTACTGTTCGAATGGCTGCTTCAAGGGTTAGATTGAAAAGAAGGAGGCAATAGGATCACCCTGCCTCGAGCCAACATTTACTTCAAACTCTTCTGACAGCGCATTTCCCAGTTTTACTCGACTGACAGTCTTAGATAGAGTCATTCTTGTTAGTCTGACTAATTTCTTGGGTATGCCCAAATTTATCATGACTTTCAAAAGCCTTTCTCTTTCTACACTGTAATATGCTTGTTTGAAATAAACAAAAAGGAGATGACGGTCTATGTTAAATTCACGGCATTTTTCCATTGCCTGTCTAAAAGTAAATATCTGGTCTATTGTTGACCTTCCTGGTCTGAAGCCTCCTTGATAATCTCCTATAATATTTTCAGAGAATTCTGTCAACCTTTTATATAGAAGCACTGCCAGTATCTTATAGGTCATATATATACATATATGTTAATATATGAATATATATGACCTGAACAAATATAAAAATATTAAGAATTATCTATTAGAAAAAAAAAATATAAAGTTTAAATGAAAGTTCATAGTTGAGATTGGTTAATAACAAGATCTGCTCATGTATCGATTCTCCAAAGAAGCTTATCGGATTTTCCTGAACTAAAGAACTAATGCGATCAACAACTTAACAGCAGTTCGCTTGGTCGGTAATGGACCTTCGCTCGACTGGTGCTACAAGTTCTTGATGCGATCGGACTGATTTTATTTATTTTTGACGTTATCTTAAGAAATCTATGACAGTTTGAAGCTTTAATCAATATCGAATACGCTATCTAACAAAGTAAAACTTTGAAATTCAGTTATATTCTAAAAGTTTGTAATTTGTAGTTCATTAGGAAGGTGGCCATTCTACGTCAAATCAACACAAAAATATATCATTTTGAACCTCTCCATCTCAGATTTTTTTGAAATTTGGTATATGGGTACTATTTGTATCTACTAGAAAAATTGTGAAATGTTACTGAGATATGTCTACCAGTTTTTGAATGATTGGTCTCTAAAGTCCTCAAAAATAGGTCCAGAAACACAAAAAATCATGATTAAAAATAGCTGTAGATGTTTTCGAAATTTCACTAGGACTACGAATTTGAATTCATTGTTGTATATCATATAAAACGGCATGGAATGCGCTGTTAAACAATACCAACCTCATAGTCCTAGTCAAATTTGGAAAACATCAACAGCCTTTTTACTTTCACTTACCTATATATGAAATATATAGTAAGTGGAAGTATTGCGATCGTGAAAAATTTCGACTTCCGGTTTTCAACGGAAATACACGTTTTGGGACCCCCTGAGTCGAAATAACCAAGTCCCGCAAAATGGTCTGTGTGTGTGTGTGTCTGTGTGTGTGTGTGTGTGTGTGTGTGTATGTGAACAGACTAGCTCAAAAACTATAAACCGTGGGAACCTGAAATTGGGTATTTAGTGTAGGTATATGCCCGCGATGTGACAGCAAAAATTTCATTAAAATTACTCAAAGGGAGGGGGTACTTTATTTGATAACTTTTTACGTTTTTTTCGATTTTCTCAAAAACGGCTCTAACGATTTTGATTAAACTGAGTATTTGATCGATTTATATGCCCGAAATATGACTGTAAAAATTTCATCAAAATTGATTAACCGGTGGGGGGACTTTACTTAATAAATTTTGTATCATTTTCACGTGTTTTTTTTATTTACTCAAAAACGGTTTAAACGATTTTGATCAAACTTGGTATTTGGTGTATTTATATGCCTGAGATGTGACTGTAAAAATTTCATCAAAATTGATCTACGGGAGGGGGGACTTTACTTAATAAATTTTGTATCATTTTCACGGTTTTTTTTATTTACTCAAAAACGGCTTTAACGATTAACAAAATAAGATATGAATGTAGAAAAATGTGTGACTTTGGGAAATGATAATTAGCAAAACACGTCAATTTCTAATCTAAGTAAGTTGGTAAGTGAAAGTTGTGTGTTGCGCGCACGCACCAGATTTTTTAATCATGTTTTTTTATGTTTCTGGACCTATTTTTGAGGGCTTTAGAGACCAATAATCCAAAAATGGGTCGACATATCTCAGTAATATTTCGCAATTGTTGTAGTAGATACAAGTAGTACACATATCTCAAATTTCAAGAAAATCTGAAATGGTGAGGCTCAAGCCTGTGTTGAATTGACATGGAATGACCCTATAGTCAAATATGAGATGTAAAAAATAAAAACTTTAACCCTTCTAAATTCTTTATCAAACAATTTTAAATTCGGAGTAAAGTTCTATTTATTTAGATTAGCTGAAACTTTTTACTTTCATTATGACATTATGATTTGATTGTATTAAAAAGAATAGGATATAATTTATTCAACGCATCATAGCTATTGAACCACAGCAACGCGTGGTAGGATCTGCTATTTTTAATCATAAAATGCTAGATTTGTGGAATTTTATCACTTTTTTCAATTTTTTTAGTAATGAAGAAATTTTCATCCCACTGTTATATTTTGTTGTATGAATACATATAATAATACCTATTTTTTATAAAAATATAAAAATTTTAAATGATGCCCTTTTCGAGAAAATTGAAATTAGAATTTCAAACTAGATTTTAAGAAACTTTCTTCTGGTCGCCTGTGGTATAGTGGTTAGCACGGCAACCTACAATACTAAAGATCGCGGGTTCGCTTCCGGAGGTGGCCCTAGGATTTTTTTTTGGGAGTAAAAAATCCTTAGCTATGCCGTCCCTCGGGTAGAACGTAGGCTCAGTACCTCCAGCCTGTACGATGTCAGGTAATCGTTAAAGAGGAGGAGGAAAACTCCAATATTTACGGCCAACCTATACATTGCTGTATATCATATGAAATGCCATAGAATGCGCTGTTAAATTACACCAATCTCATAGTCATTATCAAATTTGGAAAACAACTACAGTTATCTTTAATCATGATTTTTTGTGTTTCTGGACCTATTTTTGAGGGCATTAGAGATTAATAATTCTAAAACGGGTAAACATATCTCAGTAATATTTCACAATTGTTCTATTAGATACAATTAGTACACATATACCAAATTTCAAGAAAATCTGTAATGTTGAGGCTCAAGCCTGTGTTGAATTGACATGGAATGACCTAGGTGATAAATAAATTCATTTATTGAAAAATAAATTAGTCCATCCTCCTTGTAAGGATAAAATCCCAGGTCATTCAAAAAGTCCTGTCGTTTTTCGTTTGTTCGTTGTTTATTTTGATTCTAGAGTGTTTGCTAATTAATTCCGTTCAATACAACTTTTATCCATGTAAACACAAATGTTTATACTTTATGAATAGGAGGCTAAGGAGGATTAATTTAATGCAGTCACCATCCATCTGTCTAGTTAAAATGATTCCAGTTGAAACTCAAATTCGGTCGATTTTGCTCTATGAGTTTAAACTTGGCTCAAAAGCTGCCGAAACTGCTAGAAAAATATGCTCCGTGTTTGGGGAAGATGTGCTGTTTGAGACAATTTTGGTTTTCAGAATTTCGTGGAGGCGACGAGACACTAGAAGACGAGGCACGCTCGGGTCGACCAACTGTAGTTGATAAGGAGGACGTTCGAAGAGTAGTAGAGTTGGATCCGCGTCAAAGTTGTTCAGAGATAGCCTCTCAACTTAATATCTCAGCCACCACTGCCTGGAATTACCTTAAAGAACTGGGAAAAGTGAAAAAACTGGATAAATGGATTCCTCATAAGCTTTCAGATGCCAATATGCTTGTTCGTTTGACAACTGCATCTTCGTTAACTTCCCGCTTGAATAGGCTGGGAAGTTTTGCCTCACCCACCATATTCCCCTGACCTGTCACCCACTGATTATCACCTATTCAGAGATCTCGACAACAATCTGAGACAGAAATGTTTTCAAGACCGTGACAACCTAATTCACGAACTGACCACTTATTTTTGCAGTAAAAATCAACAGTTTTTTAAGGAAGGAATTTGGGCTTTACCATCTCGTTGGGAGAAGGTTACCGACTGTAACGGTGGATATTTTGATGAATAAAGGTGATTATTTGAAAATATTTATTTATTTATAATTTCCCCCAAAAAAACGACAGGACTTTTTGAATGACCTGGTACAAATAACTATTTCTTGGATATTTAAAACACAAATGTGATTAAATTTTCCCACCATCATTTTAAACAGAGATTTTCAAGAAATTTAAAATTTAAGACTTAATTAAAAAAACTCGAGCGCAGTATATAATCAATATATATTATAAAGCAAAGTGTACAATGTGCGTGCCGAAAAGGCTCAAAAACGACTACACGTACTTTCAAGAATGTTATGCCGTCATATTGCCCTATTGCCCCTAACGATGAAGAAGGCTTCAGTTTTCATTTTAAGTGTGTAATGTTGAAGCCAAGGGCTGTAATTTTAAGCCTCTCGCTACATGTAATTAGCTCCTCTAATAAGCCCAGGTGAGTTATGAATGAAAAAATTTAGTTCGACATTTGGAAGCCAGGAGCGCTAGCTAAGCTCAATTCATAAGGTTATCGTTCATTAGTTCGGTTTTTTATGGTTTTAGCTTCAGCTGTTTTCTTTAAATTACACGAGATTATGTATAAATAATTATTTTTTCCTTTTTATTTTTAAATAAGGTCATTACATCTCTGCAATGAATTGAAATTAAAAATAAAAATAACCAACTGGAGTCCTAAGCGAATTAAGTTTTACAGAAGAGGAAAGAATTGGTCGAAACATTGCCTTTAATTAATATACAATATAAGACTACATTTACAAAAAAAAAAAAATGCTTATTAGTTTAGTGAGCGAATAAAAATTAACACTGAATGAAATAGATAACCTAATTGAAATAGATAATATGAATAAAAAATATAACCTAATGGATTATATATCGAAAATAAAGTGTTATTTTCGTAATATTTCGTGTTATTACATATAATATTTCTGTTAATTAGTTCTGTTCTGTTAGTAAATTTCAACCGAATTCGAAAAAGGAGAAGTTACTCAACTTGATAAGGATGCTGTATCGTCATGAGAATGGTCTGAATGGAATCAGAACATAGAAACAATACAAAATGGTACATACCAGGACATATTTGCTGCCAAAATAATTTTTCTTAATCTAGAAAAGGGAAGAAAACGCATTAGGAGAACCGCATTAATAGCATCTCTTATACCTGAACCATATATGGACGAACTCTGAGGTATCGAAACTTACCACTAATACTAAACTGAACTTTCAGGATGGTACAAATTTTGTTTTAATCATGATTAATTTTGGTCTATTTTTCTATCCTATTACATTTTAAAGTTATTCTTTCATTCCACCTATTCCACAACTCCCTGAGCGAAGCCGGGCCCCACAGCTAGTATAATATAATATAATAACAATAGCTTTATTGGCTATTTGAATACATTCTTTTAGCCAGGAGTTCTGCCCTATTTGTGTTAGTAAGGCTTTCATTGTTTTTTTTATATCGTTAATGTTAGTAACAAAAGTGCGCAGTATATCCTTGCATGTATTCCTTGTATGTATATTTCTTGCATTTTCCGCGATCTAGTTATGCTAGTGAATGGATAATTACTTAAGAATTTCAAGTTTTGCAATAATTATAATAATCTATACCTTACACACAAAAAAAAGTCAATAAATGTGGATAAAGTTATTCTGACACTACTTTGCCGATTTGCTTTTACGCTTTGGAAAATAAATATCGGTTTTACAGTACAGTCTTTTTTCCCATCTCGCTGCATACAAATTGGTATATTTATTTAAATCAGGTGAGAGGAAAACTCCAATATTATGCAGATGGGCTGCCAGGTGGCATCGATCTGTAGTCATCGGGAAATCTGTAGTCATGCAGAAAAGAGCAACGCAGATGACTGTTAAAGGTTGCGAAGCATTGAGTCTTTTATGTGTGACGGTTTCGAATTTAAATATTAAATATGTATATTCCAAGTAAGAATAATTCGCATTGGATATCAGTCAGTAACCTTTAAGTAACGCTTTATATATTTTAAAGACATGCCATAAACATTCAGGTGTTTCGTTCATTTCAATTGTTGTTTGTTTTTAACGTTACTTTATACCACTAAGGCTAATCGGACAGGATGCTACAGTGGGAGTCCTAAATGTTGCCTATCCAGGTATAAATAGGATAGGGATCTTTACCTCACATCGAACAGACTCGGGACCTCCATTTTACGTCCTATTCGAGGGACGGCATAGAAACGGATTTTTTACTCCCATTAAAAAATCCTAGGGCCATCTCTGGACGCGAACCCGTGACCTTTAGTACAGTAAGTTTCTATGCCCACTAAACCACAGGTGACCCCTATTTCAATTGATTATTATTATAAAGAAAAACGAAACAAAATGTATATTAAAAACAAAATACGATCTAACTTCTCAACCCGGCGATGCCTTGCTGTGGATTACTACGATATTAAATTTTATGGAGATTAATAAATTCATTCCGGCCAGATTCACCTAAAACACATCACACATCAGACATAATGGTCTAGTTCAAATTTTAGTGTAATAGGGAAGGATTATAAAATTTTCACTGGCTTTCCTGTCCACTGAACAGAAAGGAACCAATTGTATTCCTTACATAATTTTTAATTTGGTCGACCACCATCCTTAAATAAATAAAAATCTCGTGTCCCGATGTTTGTCGGAGGTAAAATCAGAAACTACTGAACCAATTTTGATGAAATTTGGTTCATTACATGGGGTTTTGTCCAACTTAAAAGATAGGATAGTTTTTAACTTGGTTATTGACCCCAATATTTCTTTTATCGCAAATTAAATGCTTATTATGCTTCAATTGAGTGTGATTGTTTGTAAATTATATAAATTTCCAACAGATGGCGGTGTAAGTTGATTTTTGACTCAACACCACTTTTTTTCGATATTTAGGGATGGTACCTAATCATCCAGTAGCCAAGTCTATTATTTCTGGCTTGGACCTGGAAAATTCGTGTTTTACCCATGAGCAATTATGTTTCGCCTTTTCACGTGCGGGGAAAAGATCGAATCTTTTTGTTTGAGCAAAGGAAAGGTTAACCAAAATCATTGCGCACCTATCAGCACCACAATAAATAGAAAGTGTGAATTCTACTAATAAAAAAAAAAGTATTATTATAAATGTTATAAATTATTTCATTCATAATATTATTTTATTTATAAAAAAATAATTAAAAATTAACTTAAATTAAATTAGCTTAATTAAATTAACAAAACTTAAAATTAAATTTAAAAAAAAAATAACAAAACAAAAAAACCATATGTTCTAACAGTACTAATTATTTGTACTGTAAGAACATATGGTTTTTTTCACATGGTTTGAGAAATTTTCATAACCTGTTGCAGGTAGAAAAATGTGTTCTATTCAGAATTAAATTAATATGTATTATGACAAAAGAATAATTCGGTAGATTTTCGCTGTCTATTGTGATTGTACTAAGCCTTATTCCAATTATATTCTTTATTAGTTCCTTTTCCATTTTACTATAAAAAATTCTACCCTTCTAAATTCATTACCAGACAATTTTGAATTTAGCCTCAGGTACTATTTTAAATCCCGTTGGTTTTTTATATTTGCTGAAACGTTTTTATCTTTCTCAGTGAATTTCGATTTGACTGCATTAAAATTAATAGGATATAATTAATTCAGCACTCTATAGCTACTCAGCAACAGCAACGCGTGGTCGGGTCTGCTCGTAGGTATATAAAGTAATCTTCTTGCTTGTTTATTTCTGATCTGAAGAATAATCCCGAATGAAAATAATATTCCGATGCCTTTATTCCAGGAGGCTCCATATTTAGGACTTCACTCGGAAAAAAAAGGCTGATATGGAAAACTAACGATTCCGATTAATTTCCAGATTATTTTAAGACGACAGACCAACCAACTAATCGTAGACTCATAAAAATTATAAGGAATAATCCTTTATGGAGTTACGGGCTAGCGGTATGTGGTTTTGCAAAGTTTCCAAACATCTGGAGGTTCTAATCAAGTTTTAGGAAACTAGGGCTGCACCACACTGTATGACATAGTACTTACTACACAAGGACCTTAACATCCCAAGTTTGATGGGAAAAAGCCAGAAAAAACTGTCACCTAAATCCAGGGCATTAGAAGGGATTGTAACAGGAAAGTGGCAGCATAGGATAAAACAGAATGTAAATGGTATAAAAAGCTGAAAAATGCAATAAGACGACTAATTTTATTTTGATTTGTACATAACACACTAATTGTTGATAAAAATTATTAAATTAAAATATAAAATAGGAGGGGAGTGGGGTTGGTTGGCAACAGTATTCACTTTTACTTTCACTTACCTATATATGAAATATATAGTAAGTGGAAGTATTGCGATCGTGAAAAATTTTGACTTCCGGTTTTGTGTGTGTGTGTGTGTGTCTGTGTGCGTGAGTGTGTGAACAGACTAGCTCAAAAACTATCAACAATGCGAATCTGAAATTAGGTATTTAGTGTATGTATATGCCCACGATGTGACAGCAAAAATTTCATTAAAATTGATCAACCGGAGGGGGGACTTTACTTAATAAATTTTGTATTATTTTCATGTTTTTTTTTTATTTACTCAAAAATGGCTTTAAAGATTTTGATCAAACTGGGTATTTGACGTATGTATATGCCAAAGATATGACAGTCAACATTTTATCAAAATTGGTCAAACGGAGGGGGCACTTTATTTCATAACTTTTTTCCAATTTTTACCTTTTTTTCGATTATCTCAAAAACGGCTTTAATGATTTTGATCAAATTCGTCATGTTTAATGAAAATTAGGTGTTCAATAATATCAGGTAAGTTTTATCAGTATTAAAATTTTCTGAGGGGGCTTAAATGGGGAATGGCCTTTTTTTGTTTTCCTTTAAAGTACCTTTGTGCTCAAGTAAACATGTAATGGAGAAAAAAAGAAAAATATTCTGTCAACTCATAAAACACCTCGAGCTCACGCATGCGCCGTACGCCTTTAATGACAAACCAATGCGTTATAATTAAAGATTTCTGTTCATTTAATGAAAATTATTTGTTTCATCGGAACTAAATGAAATATTCAACAAGCACATAGAGAATTGTAAAATCAGACGACTAGGAGTAATATGCTTGCATTGCCGAATCATCACAAGTAAAAACTTTTATTTTATAATAAAAGAAATTAGTTTGTTTTTTTTGAGCAAATGAAAACAAAAATATGAAATGAATGTGGAAAAATGTATAACTTTGAGAAGTGGCAATTAACAAAACACATTAATTTCTAATCTAAGTAAGTTGGAAAGTGAAAGTTGTGTGTTCCGCGCACGCACCAGATTTTTTTTATTGTTGAGTCGTTCTTGTTAATATAATCCCAATAGGGCTGATACCACTGTAAACTCCAAGTATTAGAGTACTTCAAGTATTTTTTTTCACCACATGATATTTAATACTAAGATCATAGAAAATTGAAGAATTCGTTAATCCAGGGTATGCCAATGAACCCCTAAGATGGGGCAGGTTGGCCCAGAAGGTGGGGTTGTTTAGCGATCTCATTCAAGTACTGCCTGACACATATTATTGTTATTAAAAGCTGCACTATAATGGCATAATGATTTTCATTCGGTTTTTAACAGCTTTAAGGGGGAAATAGAATGACAATAGAAGAAGGTAGAAGTTTAGACTGTCGTCACTTTCTGCATAAGAAAAATCTGGTGCGTGTGCGCAACACACAATTTTCACTTACCAACTAACTTAGATTAGAAATTAATGCGTTTTGTTAATTGCCACTTCTCAAATGAACATAACGGCTTTAATTATGAACAATGGTCTGTCATTAAAGGCGTACTCCGCATGCGTGGGCTCAACGAGTTTTATCATTTGACTGAATATTTTTCTTTTTTTCTCCAAATATATGATTTTTTATTTTTATCATATCTCATATTTAGCCATTTCTTATTTTAAGGCGTAACGAGAGACAGTTAATTTCTCCATATAAACAAGAACAAAGGTACTTTATAAGAAACAAAAAAACAAACAAACAAAAAAGGCCCCTACCCCATTGAAGCCCCCTCAGAAGATTTTAATAATGATAAAGCTTACCTGATATTAAAGAACACCTAATTTTCATTAAACATGACGAACTTGATAAAAATCGATAAGCAGTTTTTGAGATCATCGAAAAAATGGTAAAAATTGGAAAACAATTAAGAAATAAAAGCCATTTTTGAGTAAATAAAAAAAAACATGAAAATAATACAAAATTTATTAAGTAAAGTCCCCCCTCCGGTTGATCAATTTTAATGAAATTTTTGCTGTCACATCGTGGGCATATACCTACACTAAATACCTAATTTCAGGTTTGCACGGTTTATAGTTTTTGAGCTAGTCTTTTCACACAACACACACCCACCCACACACACACACAGACCTTTTCGCGGGACTTGGTTATTTGGATTCAGGGGACTCCAAAACGTGTATTTCCGTTGAAAACCGGAAGTTGAAATTTTTCACGATCGCAATACTTCCACTGACTATATATTTTATATAGTGGTAAGTGTAAGTAAAAATTGCTCTCATCCTCCTTGTTGGAACTAAAGACAATTGGTAGTTTCACCTTTGTTTATGTTTACCTTGCTTTTGTGAATTGCTACTGCGCCAACAAACCCCAGGTGAAGAGAGCCAACTAACCCCACAGGAGAGATAATATGAAAGACGGCTGCCAGGACAGGGGAGAACAATGAAACAATAAACTGGTCTGTCGAAAGGTTAGGTTTTTCTAAGGAGTTTGGGGCTATGTGAACAGAATTGGAGTCAAATGTTTTACCATGACTTTAAACCAAATTGTAAAATTAATCAATGAAGCACACTCTTCTCTACACTGTTAGCATCGGATTGAAAACTCAGGACAAGACTCCCGAGGTCGAGCTGGTGACATGGTACAATGGTGGGGCCTTCACAACAGGTGTGACGGAAACTATAAGGCGATGGCCATCCTACCCCCTATGCCAACCAACCCCGCTCTCCCCTACTATGTTTAATTCAACACAATCTTTTCGGAGGCGGCGTAAAATTTAAAATTTTTAACACTAGGACATTATAAAAATCTTAAAATCTTCTAAATTCTTCTAAAGCTTCTCTTCCAATCTATTGATTTCAATGCCTGCTAATGAAATTTTATCATTTCATTTCTATTTTGCTCCGCCTCCAAAAAGATGGTGTTGTATTGAACATAGTATTTTATATTCTAATTTAATAATCTTATATAAAAATTAATTATATAAAAATATTACCCTATTGAAACTGTTCTAAAAACTTTTTAAGGAATTTGAACAAATGTTGAATATGACCATTAATACTATAAATGGAGCGGTTTCATCTTAGATTGGAGGACAAGATCAAAAGGTGACGTAGTGAAAGGACGAGGACGGATGGCTTCCGAAGGACACAATTTAAAGGAGCTCTTATAAGAAGAAGTTAAGTTAAGGTCCGAGAAGTTTGCCAGGAGCAAGATCCATCAGGACCATCAGAGCCCTATCAAACTTTCAACAAGATTAATGGCCCGTATCATAACCTAAAGAATTCATCAACTCTTCTCCCCTCTCTTATCCCCGGTCAACCGAACAAAATAATCATAGCGCACGATCAAGTGCTATTATTTCTATTTATTTACAATAGCCTTTAATTATTATATACTTATATCATTAATCAGATTTTAAAACTAGACAGATAACTATCACTGAAAGTTCCGTAGAATGTAAAAATATTTAAGCTGTTTTCAATATTCAATCTAGCGGAAAGACACAACTTTAGTTCATAAGCAAAATTATGAAAACTAAAACTGTTTTTGAGTAAATAAAAAAAACATGTGAAAATGATACAAAATTTATTTAATAAAGTCCTCCCTCAGTTGATCAATTTTGATGAAAATTTTACAGTTATATCTCGGGCATATTAATAAATCAAATACTCAGTTTAATCAAAATCGTTCGAGCCGTTTTTGAGAAAATCGAAAAAAACTTAAAAGTTATTAAATAAAATACCCCCTCTCTTTGAGCAATTTCGATGAAATTTTTGCTTTCACATCGCGGGAATATTCATACACCAGGTACCCAATTTGAGGTTCGAGCGATTTATAGTTTTTGAGCTAGTCTGTTCACACTCACAGACCATTTTGCGGGACTTGGTTATTTGGACTCAGGGGACCCCAAAACGTGTATTTCCGTTGAAAACCGGAACTCAAAATTTTTCACGATCGCATGACTTCCATTTACTATATTAATATATTTCATATATAGGTAAGTGAAAGTAAAAAATTCTGTGTTAGAGAAATCCTAACGTGCGACCATCCATGATATAGTTGGTCTAGCGACCTTATATAGCCGGGTTAATTCAATTCAATTCATTTGTTGTTTCTTCCATGGAACTTTGAATGGGCCTGGCCCATTTTAACTAAATAATTTTTATCACCCTTCATGAGCAAGCGAAACGAGCGGAATCCAAATGCTGGGGTTAAATTAAGCTAATCCAGGTAATTTTTAACTGATAAAATACGCGATGTGAGTGCGATATCACTGTCACATATCCTGTCGTAATAGGCTACGCCAAGAAGCCGCTGTTCTAAAATTAATGGCATATGCCTTCTATTCATTTTATTATTTATAAAATGAAGTGATTATTCATTTTTGTTTCATAAATCATTAGGTTATTTTAAATAGAAAAATAAAAACAATTTAGGTGCCCTCGGATGTAGCAGAATATGACGGCTAAGGGAATAATAAATTAAAAAAAAAAAAATTATTGAATAAAAGAAAATTTTTTAGGTAAGTTTTAATAATAAAAACCTTTCGCTTCCCTGATGAAGGAAGTATGGCCGGTGCTCAATGCTCTTAGTTTTTTTTATTAATGTAATAAAAAGCTATAAATAATAAAAGAATAACATAAAAGATATTTTACATAAAGTTTACTTTTGAAATTTAGAAAATATTAGCATAATTAATAAGATGAACAAAATAATATGAATGAAAGGAAATAAAGAAAATTCTCTGATATTTTAGAGCTTTAACAGTAATTTATTAAATACGAATAACTTATTCTATTATACAAAAAAATATAAGTCGAACGGCCATTGTTAAAATATAGAATAAAATAATAAACAAAGGGTTAATAACTATAATACATAGATAGATAACTGAATTCAGTAGTATAATTTTAATGTTAAAAAGTAATGTCCAATTTTTAGAGAATGTTGTATAAATTTTAATATTAAACAAAATTTAAAGTTCAGACATTATTAAAAAAAAAAATATTGGAATTATTTTACTTTACATGTCCATCAAGCTCGGGACTTAATCTTCCCCTTCGATCCGTCTTCTAAAATAATGTCTGCAAATGTGATCACAACACTCAAATGAAAACCCTGGGTGAACGAGAATGTCATAAATGTTTTTGTGATGTGCACTCGGCTTGGAAGAATAAAAGCTGACTCGATGAAGCATCATTTGTTTTTCTCAGAGCTTCAAGCGTCTTTGACCAATCACAAACGCCCACGCACACAACACTAAATTTATGTTGAATGGATGCTTAATATCGATTGATAGGACTTATATAATTTTTATTAACTTGATAAATTAATTACACATTAACGTAAATAAATAATTTGGTATTACTTCGGACGTGCAGCTTCAAGAGGGCGGCCGGCGTGAGTAAACAACAAGGTATTCCGATCACGCCCTACACGACATCCACGATTCAATTCGGGTTAACCGAGAGTTCCCGAGCAGATTTAGTCCAGATAACCAACCTCCCTGCCTCAATAATGGGAACAACCAACGTAATGTACAAATGATTGTTTCTTTAATATAACTACATAATTATAGTACAACTAAAATAAATTTATTTGTTTGTTTTTTTAAAATATGTTATTGTCCTGTTTAAATTATTAAATGGAATCGAGTTAAATGCACAAGACACAAATAATTAATAATATAAGAATCCGAGCATTTTTAACCACCAGATCTATTAAAATCAATTCAACTATAATTATGGGCTAACTTTATTATAATCCAATAAATAGAATTAATTTAATTAAATACGTTTCAACTAGCAATAATCGCACTTCAGTAGACCTTCATTGGTTACGATATTGCCTCTGCGCAATGTTAATTTAATTAAATGTTTATATTTGTTAATCTTATTCTGCTCTAACCCAATTAAAAGTTAGTCATATATATGGATGATTTTTCGATCAATACTTAGTAGTTTCGACGAGCTGTTAGAAATTCGTTATATAAATATGCCATTTAGATATAGGTACAGACTGTGTAGCTGCAGCAGACCTAACCTAGTAAAAGTAAGCAACGAATGAATTCCCCTCCAAAAATGTGGATAAAGCCGACATCGGATCACGGGAACTCTCGGTTAACCCGAACTGAATCGTGGATATCGTGTAGGGCGTGATCGGAATACCTTGTTGTTTACTCACGCCGGCAGCATCTTAGAGCTGCTCATCCGAAGTAATATCAATAATTTAAATTTACAATTAGTTTGAAATTGATGAGCTAAAAATTAAATTAAACAATTATTTAAAATAAATGGGTTCCTTGAACAAGAGCTAATAAAGGTCTTTTTTAACTGAAAAGGGTGCGATGGGAGTTCGATTCCTTATTTCCGATTTTTTTTAAATTAAACTGATTTTGTTCAATTTAAACTATGAAGTGAAGGTAGACTCGCCTTGGATATCCTGAAAACTCTGTTTTGTTATCAAACAATGTAGATAAATGGAAGAGTTGACTTGAATGCGACACTGATAACAAAGGATCCCGCAGGAGATGGGAAGGACGAAGTAAGGATGCTGACACCAATTTGAAGAAGCTATTGAATTTCCTCAGAGGACCTCTCGATAATGGAGGGCAAAAGATATCCTGGCAGCTAACAAAGGCCCTAATGAACCCAACTGAAATTAATCAACGACTACCAGCGAGGTTATTTGATCCCGTCCTGGAATTGAGTACCTACCTCTATGCCGTAGTGAAACCACCAGACCCAAATATAACCACTTCGTTAATTCTAATCATCATTATTGTTCATTCCATTTCAGTTAACTTAATAATAATAATAATAGACCCCGACACCAATCACCAACATCACCACACACAAAAATTCAAATCCATCACATACATCGATAAACTAACACATAACATTATAAACACCTTCAAAAAACTAGATGTGGATGACTTCAAATTCGCTCTCAAACCCTCTCACCCAATACGTAAACTTCTCACATAAACTAAAGACCCCACACCAATAGAAAACCAAAGAAACCTAATATACAACATTCCTTGCAAAAACTGTGACAAATCATACATAGGCACAACTTCAACCGATCTCAAAACCAGAATCTATTACCACAAAGGCACACTCAAACCAAATTCAAAAACAGCCACATCATTATCTAATAAATTATCATCCAGACACGAAATAGATTTTGATAACGTAAAAATTCTACATAAATCCACCTCCCGGCCAAAACAAAAAATAATTGAATCCATATACATTGCAATAAATCAAGACAGTATATTAAATACTAAACAGGAAGCAGCCCACATCCCTAAGCACTATTCGCACATAATACATTACAATAGAACGCGCTCGCGTCGACCTTAAGCCAGTAGGCCCGCAGTACCCTTCATAGACGATGGGCCAGACGACACGGTGTTCAAAATTGTTGAATTCCAATATGCCCTGACGACCCTATTTCAGGGGAATTAAAGGGTAAGCTTGCTATTGTTTTATTTTACTTTATGTAGAATGACAAAACCATATTATGTTAACATGTTATTTTTATAAATCTTTTAATACTGTTTTTGAATGTTTGTTCATTATATTTTAGATGAATATGGCGCAGGACGCCGAAAGCTCCTTTTATTATACAAAATAAAATTTTATATTATAGATCGTCTTGGTGGATATACCTTGAACAACCTTTTTAACGATCTACCAACTACTTAGATAATAATAATAATAATAATAATATTACCAAGGAAGTGGGTTAACACGTTCACGACGGGACAGTTTAATGCTGTTCGCTCTATCGGGCGGGAGCTATTCCAGAGCATTATGCAGTATTGACAATCAAACAATAATAAAATAAACAATAAAAAATGCTATCCTACTAGTTATGTTTGTAATAAGGTATTAATTATTATTTTTATTAAAAAATAAATGTTCTACGTTTATAAGTAGATGAATATAAATAAATATAAAAATAAATGAATTTATGCTAAATGTTCATTATTTTAATTTCCAGCTATATAGAAATTATTTCTACTTTCTCAACACTTTGGCTGTCATGTCACCTGAAATAGAGTAACTGTTCTCTTGTCACAGAATTAAATATTAAAATTGTATCGAAACTAGCGCGTGACTCTCAGGTATTCTTTTTCGGCAGTCAAAGTGTTAATCTAATTATTTGGCAGAGGTGGCATTCTACCGTGAGCCACCGGTGGTACACTTGAGTACACTTGGCCGGGGTGATCGTGATAATTCAGTGCCAAGGCAGTGTGATCTTATATAGGAATGTTACGCTAGTTACTTTTTCGATCATGAAGATGAATTTTAATGACGAAATAAACATACTGTGATGTGAAACAGAACAAAACACAAAAGATTTTAAATAGTTCTAGACTTGCTTTTAGAACAGTTGAAACAAACTGTTCTGGTTCATGTTTGTGACTACGATGCTAGAGTACCATCTACGCTGGCCTAGAACGTTCCAGACAATTCTTCTTCTTTAGACTAAATATAAGGAGCGATGGACAGCAGAGATAGCCTTGTTCTGAAACTCAGGTCACATGTTTTTTTGTTTTTTTTTTGTGTGTTTCTGTGTAGTTGTAATACGTTAATTACAAATAGAATAGTTTTAATAATTCTCGTTTTAATAAATTTCACATTCTCTTATTTACTTATACCTATATTATTCACTATGCAAAATAATGATTCAATTTATTTCAGTCTTGTCTGTCCGTTAATTAATTAATTATAAACATTTAAAGGCGAACTCCGTATGCGCGGGCTTAACGTGTTTGATCAAAATCGTTAAAGCCGTTTTTGAGTAAATGAAAAACACATGTGAAAATGATACAAACTTTAGTAAGTAAAGTGCCACCTCTAGTTGATAAATATTGATGAAATTTTTGTTGTCACATCGCGGGCATATATATACGTTAAATACTCAGTTTGATCAAAATCGTTAAAGCCGTTTTTGAGTAAATAAAAAAACCACGTGAAAGTGAGACAAAATACCCCCTCCAGTTGATCAATTTTCATGAAATGTTTGCAGTCATATTAATGCATCAAATACTCAGTTTAATCAAAATCCTTAGAGCCGTTTTCAATAAAATCGAAAAAAAACGTAAATAGTTATTAAATAAAGTATCCCCTCCGTTTGACCAATTTTGATGAAATTTTCGCAGGCATATGCATATACTAAATACCTAATTTACGATTCGCACGGCTTATAGTTTTGTGCTAGTCTGTTCACACACAACAGACGCACACACACACAGACCATTTCGCGGGACTTGGTTATTTGGACTCAGGGGACCCCAAAACGTGTATTTCCGTTGAAAACCGGAAGTCGAAATTTTTCACGATCGCAATACTTCCCCTTACTATATATTTCATATATAGGTAAGTGAAAGTAAAAATGGATTGCATTTCAACATTAATTAGAATTTTAAAACGTAACTACGCACGAATATTCTTAATTAGATACTTCATGACACGTAGAATTCAAAATTAATAAGTGTGCCCCCTCAGGAAATTTCTGAATCCGCTACCGCATATGAATTATAATTTTTCGTAAATAAAAATTTTTTTAAGCCCACATTCATTTTACTACACAGTTTCGTGCTGTAACTAGTGGTTCAAATAAATTTTTAAAATTGTATATTGGTACCAGTCCTAATGCAAGGTACTGATCAGAAATGGAATGTCAAGATAATTTAGTTATAATTACCTAAGTAAAATTCGAACCCACTTTGTTAAGAGTTAGATTTTCCTTCAACGTGCCCGCCCATAACTCACGTCCTCTGTAAAGTGGTTTAAGGGTCGAATACCTTCATGTAATGATCCTAAAAGTTTTCCATTGACATGTTTTCTAAAGGAAAGGTTTTATTAATCCTCCCACAGACAAAAAGTTCACAAAACAAAATTGTTATACAAGTTTTATTTTTTAACCGCTTGAAAATTGTTTCATCCAAGCCTGTTTTCGCTTCAGGCGAAAGTAAGTTTTTGTTCTGAAATTGAGATTTTATTATATTGTTTTTATTTTCTTCATTATTTTTATTTCCAAAGCGAGTAAAATAAATAAAAAAAAACTAATTTCATCCTCAGAATTATTTTAAACTCAACATCGTGATATAGTTTTGAACCTCTCTAAGACGCTCATTAATGTTACTTCTCATATATGTAATGTTGTTTTATTTGAGCGCACCCCTAACCATTTCCATCACATATACTCCTACGTTCAACCATCAACCTCCATTATTAATGCCATCCAATGGTTGTCAAATAGGAATGAATATTTACATTTCAAAGTTGTTTTGTAAGAATCAACATGAACACACGACAACTCACTAAATGCAACTGAGGTTGCCACAAGTGCACATCCAAACCTACTTGAAATTATTTACTTTAAGTTGTAGCCGATTCTACTGTTATGTTTGTGCGTGTTTTTTAACAGGTGCCCCCTTGCCTTTAATGTGTACCTAAATATATCTAAACTATTATAGAGATTATACAATTGGGAATTAATTATTAATTATTATTATTATTATTATTATTGATTACTAGCTGTGGGGCCCGGCTTCGCTCAGGGACTTGTGGAATAGGTGGAATGAAAGAATAACTTTAAAATTTAATAGTACAGAAAAATAGACGAAAATTAATCATGATTAAAACAAAGTTTGTACCATCCTGAAACTTCAGTTTAGTATTAGTGGTAAGTTTAGAAACCTCAGAGTCCGCCAATGTATGGTTTGGGTATAAGAGACCCTATTAACGCGGTTCTCTTAATGCGTTTTCTTCCTTTTTCTCGATTAAGAAAAATTATTTTGTCAGCAAATATGTCCTGGTATGTACCGTTTTTTTGTAATTTCTATTTTCTGATTCCATTGAGACCATTGATACCGAATCCTTATCAAGTAACTACTGCTTTTTCGAATTCGGTTGAAAATTTACGAACATAACAGAACTATTAAACAGAAATATTATATGAACACTTTATTTTCGATATATATTCCATTAGGTTATATTTTTTATTCATATTATCTATAGGTTATCTATTTTATTCAATGTTAGTTTTTATTCGCTCACTACACAAATAAGCAATTTTTCTTTTGTTGTAAACTTACTCTTATATTGTTTATTGATTAAAGGCAATGTTTCGACCAATTCTTTCCTCTTCTGTAAAACTTAATGCGCTTGGTTTTGTTTTTGATTTCAATTCATTGCAGAGATGTAATGACCTTATTTAAAAATAAAAAGGAAAAAATAATTATTTATACATAATCTCGTGTAATTTAAAGAAAACAGCTGAAGCTAAAACCATAACAAAGCGAACTAACGAACGATAACCTTATGAATTGAGCTTAGCTAGCGCTCCTGGCTTCCAAATGTCGAACTAAATTTTTTCATTCATTAACTCGCCTGGGCTTATTAGAGGGGCTAATTACATGTTGCGAGAGGCTTAAAATTACAGCCCTTGTCCCTCCAACATTACTCAGTTAAAATGAAAACTGAAACCTTCTTCATCGTTAGGGGCAATAGAGCAATGCGACGACATAACATTCCATATAGTAGGTGTAGTCGTTTTTGAGCCTTTTCGGCACGCACATTGTACACTTTGCTTTATAATATATATTGATTACTAATTGTTTTTTCATTATATATCATATGTTGTTTATTTTTTTGTCTCTCTTATTATGTTTTTGATATTTACATATTAATTAAAAAAAAAAAAAAGAGAAATATTTACGTGTAAGAGAGTGTTTTGAGTGAAGGAAAGAGAGTGTGACCGGATTTGTATTCGAATTATTGAGGGTTTTGTTTTTGGTTGGATGATTATTGTTTATATTTACTATTTGCCTTTTGCTATTTATATTGTTGAGTTAAATATTTGTTATTGTCAGTTCATCTCTATATATAAGAGGCTTTGTCCTGACTGACAGAATCAACGCTGAGCAAAAAATACTTATGATCGAAATTTGAAGTTCGGAATTTATATTTTAAAAGCGATGTAGGTAAAGACTAAGAAAGGTATATCAAAAATGTAACCCCTAAGGGGCTTAAATGGCGAAATTGTCGTTTAACTCTAACGGACACCTATTTTTGCACTTCGAGAAAAAATATCTAATTTGGACTCATTTTAAAGACGAAACTCGTCGTATCAAGAGTTTAACTCGAAAGGCCCTTCTAGCATTCGAAAACCATGTTTTACAGTCGAAAAAAGAAGCGTTCACTACGAGTGAGTCATTTTTTGTTTCGGCGGTTTAGCGAACTCTCTCCATTGCGCGTCTCCCTCTCTTCTACCGAGCCGGCAGCTTCCCCATCCAACATTCCACCTACCGGAAGCTCAGATTATACTAAATCTCCTTAACATCAGTTAACATATTATATTAGATCAATACCAAGATAATAGTCACAGAATTGATTTTAAAGGCTCGCGGGTGACGGGGAATGCTAGTATAGTATAAGTACTAATATGTTTATTTTTGTACCAAAATAATGTTAATTATGTGTTATTATATAAAAAACAAATTACTGTATATGAAGTAATGCTGTTGGGCTCACTCTGAGGTCTTTGACCAAGAGTATAAATGCATATCACATTATATAATATGTTGATTATATTTTTAATAAATGCATTTCTTCTTATTATTATTATTAAACTATTATATATTTCCACACATATAAACATCGAATCTTACGGTAAATAATAAGCTGAATTCATAGAAAAATTCCTGAAAAGTGAGAGATGAGCTGACGTTATGTGGGATCGATAGGGGGAAGGTGGTAGTGCCAGGGGGGGAGTGGTTCACCTACCTCCGTTCCATCTGAACTCGCTGTCTCTAATATCGATATCAACCTAATCGATTCATCATCTTCTAGACAATATCAACTAATCTTTCCAGAACGGTGATTAATTACAAGAAACAGAAGGAGTGATTGAATCGGTGTTTTGACAAAACCGACATGTCCACGATTTCAAATTATCGGAAAAGTGAGAAAAACAAAGCGAAATTGGAAAAACGAAGTAGGAAAAAAGAAGTAAAATATAAAAATTAAGAGGATTGAATAAACATCTAACTACAAAAGAAAATAACTATGCTCAACACAAATATGGAAGATGGTGGGTAACAATTAATATCGATCTGATTCCTGACGTGTATCTATTAAAATTATATCTATTTTTTTTTAAATACTAGGCGAAATTATGAAAAATATCGGGGTGGTTGAAAAAAAAAATTATCTTTAAAATAAAGTGCCGCCTCCATTTAATCAATTTTAACGGAATTTATGCTGTCTCATCATTACTTGATTCTTATTAAACATGACGGGGATAACCAAAGTAGTTAGAGCCATTTGCGAGAAAAACGAAAAAAACGTAAAAATAAATTAACTTGAAAACATATGTTAAAAGATAATAATTTTTGAACATTAACTTCCCTATATATGAAATATATAGTAAAGGAAATTATTGCGATCGTGAAAAAATTCGACTTCCGGTTTTCAACGGAAATACACGTTTTGGGGTGTGTGTGAACAGACTAGCTCAAAAACTATAAACCGTACAAACCTGACATTGGGTATGTATGTATATGCCCGCGATGTGACAGCAAAAACTTCATCAAAATTGGTCAAACGGAGGGGGTACTTTATTTGAATAATTTTGTCAAATTTTTAAGTTTTTTTTCGATTTTCCAAAAAGGCTCTAACGATTTTGATTAAACTCGGTATTTGGTGTATGTATATGCCCGCGATGTGATAGTCAAAATTTCATCAAAATTTATCGAATGAATGGGGCTCTTTACTTAATAAATGTCGTACCAATTTCACATGTTTTTTTTTTTTTATTTACTCTAAAACGGCTTTAACGATTTTGATCAAACTTGGTATTTGGTGTATGTATATGCCCCCAATGCTACAGTCGAAATTTCATCATAATTGGTCAAATGGAGGGGGCACATTATTTAGTAATAGTCATGAAATATTCTACGTGTTTGTTTTTTTCTCAAAGACGGCTGTAACTATGTTGATCAAACTGGGTATTTAATGAATGTATATGTGGCTGCCAAACTTTTATTTATGGAAAAAAAGAATTTATTTTTACTTATGAGAGTAAATACGTGATGCTAAAATTTTTCGAAGCATCGAAGGTGTGTAAAAATATAGTATAAAATAATAGTCTATAATTAATTATCTTTTAGTATAGAAACTTTTGTTCCATAATAAATTTTTGAAAGCAATTTAAAGCGATTTTAGATGAACAGTACCTAATCGTACTCGATTTCCAGAAAGACATAGGAGACAAAGTTTAGAACGAGACGTAAATACAACTACCGATTTACCTTCACGATATATTTACAAAAAGCAACTCATAGTATAATACAAGCAAGCAGTAAAAAAAACTCGACTGTTGATAAAAATAGGTTCCTTAAAAAAATAAAATAAGCAATAATGAATCGAAAAGTGCTGAGAACTACCAAATTTTGCTATACAGATACTCTATAACTTATAGAGATACATATACAAATATAAATATATACTTAAATGTGGAAAAATGTGTGAAGTTGAGGAATGGGGTTTACATATTATCGAAACACGTCGATTTCTAGTCTAATAAAGTTCGTAAGTGAAAGTTGTGTGTTGTGCGCATCGCACCAGATTTTTTTTAGTAAAATTCAATCATAAATTATACTTATTTTCTCTTTTTTAAACGTTGATGCTTTTAGTATTTTAGCTTGGAACGTGGCAACGTATTTCTAAATATTGGATTGTACAACTGTGCCAATACGAAATTAGCTTCATTGGTATTCAATAGCTAACCGTGACTAGGACCCCGTGTTGGGATCTTCAAAGGACGAATTTCTCCTCTTCCATACTGAAATATTGTAATATTTGTAGTGTAAACAAAAAGTTTTTCATTCTTTCTTTGCCTTTAGGATTGTTGAAGGGAGGTTTGGGAAAAAAGTTTTTTAAAATCGAATATCGGATATTATTATACTCGAATAATATATTTCTTTAAGATGATCGACAGGTGTATAGAAAATCTGTTTTAACATTACGTTCTAATATGCCGATGAGAGACACAGTATAATTTGTCAACAGATTAAGCTGCAGGAGAAAAACAGGTATCATACAGGCATTTTAATGTTGATGGAACCGAATACTGCCCTACCACGGAGAATATTAATAAACTTAAAAATCGTGAAACCATGGTATCTTTGGATTTGTTGGGAAAAAAAAAAACATACGTTTTAAAATTCCCAGTCCTTTTCTTGGAACGAACTAACAGTTTGAGCGAACTGACATAGCACGTGTTTGTGACATCGGTGTTCCAGAACCTTCCACGCCATTTCTACGAGGTTCTAAGACGTTCTAGACCATCTCCTTACGACTATATATAAGGAGCGATTGACTGGACGGTCTTAGTCTTGATTTTGAAGCTGATGCCATATGATTATTTGTGTTACAAAGTGATAATTTTTGTAACCTGTTCTAATATTTGAGTATTAATAATTCGTGTGGCATTGACAATTTTTATTTTTATTTGAATAAATATTGTTAAACCACAAAATTGTTACAATATCAATAGCACTCCTATTATGGTAACTGTACCAATAGTTGACAGTTTAAGACCTAGAATACCTAGAATACCCTAGAATACCTAGAAGACCTAGAATAGAATACCTAGAATAATACCTAGAAGACCTAGAATACCCGAACAGCCCACATGAAGGCTGTTCGATGGTAAAGTTCGTAGAGTGTAAAGGCACCTTACGAGTTCATTAAAACAAACTAGAATAAAAGATTTCCTTTTAAAAAAATAGTTTCATAATTTCTGTTATTATGCATTATTATTATTAAATATTTAGACTCAAATATATATGATGAAAGGCAAGTACGAAATGCATCTTAAAAAGCTAATCTTCGACAGCTGCGTGTTACCAGTAGTTGCATACGGATCCCAAACATGGTCTCTTACCAAGGCCCAAGCTAATAAAGTGAACGTTTGGCTACGCGCAATAGAAAGAAGTGTGCTCAAAATTAGGAAACATGATAGAGTGAGGCATGGGCGTCACCAGCACCAAATTATTGGGGGGGGGGCTCAATATTTTCCTAGGTAGGGTAGGTAGAAATTCGAGGGGCTAAAAGTTGAAATAATAACCCCTAAATACAACTGTTGGTGCATTTAAATTCATCCTCCAACGCTGTATTTTAAAGTATTTATTAAGTCTCTTAAAACTTAAAACTCAATTTATGCCTCAGTTATAAATTAAAATAGGAATTGTTAAGGCTTAATGTTGAAGTATTGATTGAGTTTTATCCAAGTTTTTCTTCTGATTCTGATCCAACTAATTTTATTGCTTTCCATTAACTTCTATAAGCTTCATCAAATTGATGGAAAGAAGGATCAAGCTGCTTGGTTTAAAAAAGAAATGTAGAACAATAAAACTAAACAATTCGAGCTGAAATAAAAAATATATGATTCATCAAATATACAATACGTCTGACTAGCTTTTAACAATAGAGTGTGCTGAAATTAACCAATATTACATATTTATATTTTATTGGTTAAAATCGGATAAATTCGTAAAATCAACATTTTTATTTAATTTTTTTCATTGGGTACTCTCCTGCCAAAATATTGGGGGGGACAGTCCCCTCCTGTCAAAATATTTGGGGGGGACGCGTCCCCCCCCCCACAGATGTGACGGAAACTATAAGCCAAAGGCCAACCTACCCCCTATGCCAACCAACCCCACTCTCCCCTACTTATATTTTATTCAAATAAAGAACTTTATTTTATTTTTTTTATTATTTCTTATTTTATTGTAAAATTAGTGTACTTGGTATATTTGTATATATTAATCATTTTGAGCCATTATTTGTTTTATTTTTACACTTTATAATAAAGGCTACATTCATTCATTCATTATTAAATATTTATTATGTTTTTAAGCATTGGTCCCCATAAGAGTTGGGCAAATTGTAATCAGAATAATGATTTGTGAATATGAATAATTGGTAATCATAAAATAAATGAAAAATGAATAACCATTATTCATAATCAGTACGGAGTATTTTTAATGATTATTGAGTGTTTATGGTATTAATTTGAAATGAATAAAGAATAACTGGTATTTAGTTATTCATTATTCATTTCAAATGAATACCATAAACACTCAATAATCATTAAAAATACTCCGTACTGATTATGAATAATGGTTATTCATTTTCCTTTTGTTTTAAGATTACCAATTATTCATATTCACAAATCATTATTCTGATAACAATTTGCCCAACTCTGGTCCCCATCGACTCGGTTAATCGGAACCCTACTGTACGTTAGAGAGCAAATAAAAACAAAAATAAGTAAATGGATGTAGAAAAATGTGTGATTTGGAGAATGGTGTTTCATATTTATCAAAACAGGTCAATTTCTAATCTAAGTAAGTAGGTAAATTAAAGTTCTGTATTCCGTGCATCGCGCCAGATTTTTTTTTACTTTCACTTACCTATATATGAAATATATAGTAAGTGGAAGTATTGCGATCGTGAAAAAATTCGACTTCCGATTTTCAACGAAAAGTTTTGGGGTCCCCTGAGTCGAAATGACCAAGTCCCGCGAAAAGGTCTGTGTGTGTGTGTGTGTGTGTGTGTGTGTGTGTGTGTGTGTGTGTGTGTGTGTGTGTGTGTGTGTGTGTGTGTGTGTCTGTGTGTCTGTGTGTGTGAACAGACTAGCTCAAAAACTATAAACCGTGCGATACTGAAATTGGGTATTTAGTGTAGATGTAGATATATGACCGCGATGTGACAGCATAAATTTCATCAAAATTACTTAAAGGGAGGGGGTACTTTACTTAATAACTTTTTAGGTTTTTTCGATTTTCTCAAAAACGGCTCTAACGATTTTGATTAAACTGAGTATTTCATCTATTTATATGCCCGAGATATGACTGTAAAAATTTCATCCAAATTGATTAACCGGAGGGGGGACTTTACTTAAAGAATTTTATCTAATTTTTACGTTTTTTCGATTTTCTCAAAAACCGCTCTAACGATTTTGATCAAACTGGTTATTTGATGTATGTATATGCCCGAGATATGACTGTTAAAATTTCATTAAAATTGATTAACCGGAGGGAGGACTTTACTTAATAAATTTTGTATCAATTTCGCGGGTTTTTTTACTTACTCAATAACGGCTTTAACGATTAACAAAAATAAGATATGGATGTAGAAAAATGTGTGACTGGAAAATTATATTTGACAAAACACGTCAATTTCTAATCTAAGTAAGTAGGTAAGTTAAAGTTCTGTGTTCCGTGCATCGCACCAGATTTTTTTTTTTTAATTTTCCAAGCTGTATTTTTTTTAGCCGTTAATGTTCCAAAATAATGTTGATTTCTTCTTAAATTACCCGACTTGAATATAACTGGGACCTGTATAGAAGTGGGGTTGTTTATAGTGGTTCGAGCCACAGTCAGTTTTCACATAGCGTGCACCTTAATGCCGCCCCATTTGGAACCCAGGCAAGTTTATCTACCAAATGGGAGTCCATTCCAGAACTGATTTTATCTTGTCATGATTACATAGCATACCTCAACTTTCTATATTTTGAAAGGAAAAAAAAAATAAATACGTGGAGAATCAATGAGAAAAAGTTTCTAGATTCAGAAATGAATAGATTTCTTTAAAAAAAAAAATCTGGTGCGTGTGCGCAACACACAACTTTCACTTACCAACTTACTTAGATTAGAAATTAATGCGTTTTGTAAATTGCCACTTCTCAAATGAAAAGAACGGCTTTAATTATGACCAATGGTCTGTCATTAAAGGCGTCCTCCGCATGAGTGGGCTCAACCAGTTTTATAAGTTGACTGAATATTTTTCTTTTTTTCTCCTCTATATGTTTTCTTTATTTTTATCATATCTCATATTTAGCCATTTCTTATTTTTAGGCGGAACGAGAGATGGTTAATTTCTCCATATAAACAAAAACAAAGGTACTTTATAGGAAAACAAAACATGCCCCTTCCCCATTTAAGCCCCCTCAGAACATTTTAATAATGATAAAGCTTACCTGATATTAAAGAACACCTAATTTTCATTAAACATGACGAATTTGATAAAAATCATTAAAGTCGTTTTTGAGATCATCGATAAAAAAGGTAAAAATTGAAAAAAAAATTATGAAATAAAGTGCCACATCCGTTTGACCAATTTCGATGAAATATTGGCTATCACATCTTTGGCATATACATACATCAAATACCCAGTTTCATCAAAATCGTTAAAACCGTTTTAGAATAAATAAGAAAACCACGTGAAAATGATACAAAATTTATTAAGTAAAGTCCCCCCTCCCGTAGATCAATTTTGATGAAATTTTTACAGTCGTATCTCGGGCATATAAATACATCAAATACCAAGTTTGATCAAAATCGTTAAAACCGTTTTTGAGTAAATAAAAAAAACATGTGAAAATGATTCAAAATTTATTAAGTAAAGTCCCCCCTCCGGTTGATCAATTATGATGAAATTTTTACAGTCATATTTCAGGCATATAAATAGATCAAATACTCAGTTTAATCAAAATCGTTTTTAAATAAAGTACCCCCTCCCTTTGACCGATTTCCATGAAATTTATGCTGTCACATCGCGGGCATATAGATACACTAAATACCAAATTTCAGGTTCGCACGGTTTATAGTTTTTGAGCTAGTCTGTTCACACACACACACACACACACACACAGACCATTTCGCGGGACTTGGTTAATTAGACTCAGGGGACCCCAAAACGTGTATTTCCGTTGAAAACCGGAAGTCGAAATTTTTCACGATCGCAATACTTCCACTTACTATATATTTCATATATAGGTAAGTGAAAGTAAAAATCTGGTGCGTGTGCGCAACACACAACTTTCCCTTACTAACTTATTTAAATTAGAAATCAACGAGTAGTATGAGTTGACGGAATATTTTTCTTTTTTTCTTCTCTATATGTTTACATGATGTTTTCATATTTTATATTTAGCCATTTATTATTTTTACTTATTTTTTTTTTACTTATTTTTAGGCGAACAAGAGACAGGAAGGTTCACAAATTGTAAGCTATTCGGGTCTCGAAATTTTTTTTCTTTATTGACCTTTATACAGTCATAGTCACACTTCTAAAAGCTGACGTTTCGTTCCTGTTTGAGCATTTTCAAAGCTAAAAAAACAAAAGGGAAATCACAGCTTTGTGGTTAAAATTATTTTTAACAATTAAAAACATTATGACTATTAGTACAATTTCAGGAAAATAACCTTACCACATTCATGAACTATTCACAAGTTAAAAACTGTGTCATTTAGTACAATAATTTATATATATATAGGAAGAATCATAATGGTCAAAAATCTTGTTAATACATTGAGCTGGTGTAATCATAAATATTATTAAAAGTATAAACAGACTTATATAAGATGGACCTATGTAAATACCATGGTACATATATTTGAAAGGAAAATTAAAAACAATTAAAAATAATACTCAATTAATAAAAATAACAGAAAAACAACAATATCACAGTCTTAAATTAATAGAGGTTTAAAATGACATAACAATATACATTATTAATTATTACAATTAACAGTGTTATTGATTTATAGATATACATATAATTATAAGTATAAGAATACTGGTGTATTGTAAATCTGAAAGTAAAATAAAATTAAGATGTAAAACCGCGTTCTTAAATTTAAAACTTATTTATAATATTACCGTAAAACATTTTTATTTCTGAACCAAGAGACAGTTAATTTCTACATATAAACAAAACCAAAGGTACTTTATGGGAAAACAAAAAATAGTCCTTCCCCATTTAAGGCCTCTCAGAACATTTTAATAATGATAAAGCTTACCTGATATTAAACGAATTTGATCAAAATCATTAAAGCCATTTTTGAGATAATAAAAAAAGGTAAAAATTGTAAAAAAAAAGTTATGGAATAAGGTGCACCCTCCGTTTTACCAATTTTGATGAAATGTTGGTTGTCACATCTTTGGCAAATACAAACATAAAATACCCAGTTTGATCCAAATCGTTATAGCCGTTTATTAGTAAATAAAAAAACACGTGAAAAAACGTAAAAAGTTATTAAATAAAGTACCCCCTCCGTTTGACAAATTTTGATAAAATTTTTGCTGTCACCACTGCCAAAATTTATAGTTTTTGAGCTAGTCTTATCACACACACACACACACACACACACACACACACACACACACACACACACACACACACACACACACACACCATTTCGCGGGACTTGGTAATTTGGACTCAGGGGACCCTAAAACGTTTATTTCCGTTGATAAAGGGAAGTCGAAATTTTTCACGATCGCAATACTTTCCCTTACTATATATTTCATTTATAGGTAAGTGAAAGTAAAAAATGCCACACACATACCCTCCACCACTTCAATCTCTAAATGGTGTTTGGTTTAGTACTGTCTACGTCAATTATTGATTCTTGGTCAGCAATCGAACAAGGTGATTTGACCGCGATCACATTCAAGCGCTTGGTTTTATCCTTACTTAAGGATGCCCATTTCATAGAGGCGGTTTCAACGGCAAAGACTTAATCCCTGAAATTAAGTTTAATAACTTTTTATTAAGGAAAATTAGGGGGTTGTTTCAGATAAATTTCCAAGAGCTCATTAACTTAGGGGAAACTTTCTCTTCTTCATATAAAATATAAATTCTATAAACGATATACAACAAACATAATCAAATTTTAAAGTTAAAATACAATTTGGCCCCCATCCAAGTTACTCAATTATCAATGCATTTTTCTTATTATTCTAGCAAAAATAATAATTAGAGTTTGAACTCTGAACGAAAAGTGTTTACAAGCGAATATAATAGTTCCAAAGCCTTGTAAAAAAGTAGGAATTAAGGTTTACTTTAATTTTGCAATGCATTAAAGACCTTTTTTTTTTTTTTACTTTGTAGAAAGATTGGATTTCCATAAAGATTGAATACATAAATAGATGATTTTACATTTTAATTTCGGAGTAAAAGTGGAAAAATATTTTCTTTGATTTCTATGCAAATCGTCTGCCAACAGTATTTGCCAGCTTTAAAACCCTGGAAATACCAATTGTTATCTCATCGATCAATTAGTTTTCTGAAATATTTCAGATTCATATTATAGTTTGACCCATATTTTCAAAAAAAGTCACTTAGGGTAACTGTACCAATGGTTATATATAATAATTATATTATTGACACCTTTAGCAATATGTTGATGTTAGTACAATTTTTTTTATGAATTTAGTCTGGCCAATCCCTCTAGAAAACTGGGAATACAATACCCTGTGGTCTGCATTTACGGTCTTTATAAAAAAATTATTTCTTAGAAACTTCTAAAATGAACCAATAGTTGACACATCAAAATGTAAAGGTTTGGAAAGTTGACATTCATGGTTTTACTTTTTTTTTAACTTCACTCTTCCAGTGCTATTTTAGACAGTTAAAGATGGCCACATTCATTGGTTGGATGAAATGTGTATCATTTTGATGGAGTGCGACTAATTCCTACATTCTTGTCCATATAGGATTAGGATTATTGGCAATGCAATTTTGCTCTCAATGATCCATTGATGGTGCGCACTAGCTATAAATTCATAAAATAAGACACCTGTCATCCAGCCGGATTCAGACTTTCATAAACCACCCCCAGATGGAACATTATTTGCTAATTCTGGTGGTGACTTGATATCTATGTCAACTATTGAAATTGAGGATTAATTTCTGTTCTAATAGTTGACACCTACATTTAAACCCTAAAACATTGTTTAAATATATTAAAAAGGATATATAATGATTCTCATGAACTTAATGAATACCATAAAAGAAATTAAAATATAATTGAACTCAAATAAACCAACTAAAAAGCTAATTTAACTTTACTTCCACCCTAATGAAACAGGGTAGCAGAAACAAAGTTTTCAGGCCACTAGAAAATTCGCACAAAAAGAATACTTGAGATTCATGCTCTCGTTTCGACACAATTTTAACATTTAATTCTCTGACAAGAGAGCAGTTACTCGATTTCAGGTTATATGACAGCCAACAAGTTGAGAAAAAAGAAATAAATTCTATGTCGCTGAAAATTTAACGTAAATTCATTTATTTTTATATTTATATTCATATACTTATAAACGAGTAAACATTTATTTTTTAATAACGATTATAATTAATAGGGGAGAGCGGGGTTGGTTGGCAACAGTTTTCACTTATTTGATTGTTGAGTCGTTCCTGTTAATATAATCCCAATAGGGCTGATACCACTGTAAACCCCAAGTATTAGAGTACTTCAAGTATTTTTTTCAACACGTAATATTTAATACTAAGACCATAGAAACTTGAAGAATTTGTCAATCCAGAGTAGGCCAATTGACCCCCTATGTGGGGGAGGTTGGCCTAGAAGGTTGAGTTATTTAGCCATCTCATTCAAGTACTGCCTGACACATATTATTGTTATTAAAAGCTGCACTATAATTGTATAATAATTTTGAATCGGTTTTTAACAGTTTTTAAGGGAAAATAGAATGAAGATAGAAGTTTTGACTGTCTTCACTTTCTGCATAGGAAATATCGCTCCCATCCTCCTCCCTGGAACTAAAGGCATTTGGTAGTTTCATCTTTGTTTATGTTTACCTTGCTTTTGTGAAATGCTACTGCGCCAACACATCCCAGTTGAAGAGAGCCAACTAACCCCACAGGAGAGATCATATCAAGATGGCTGCCAGGACAGGGGAGAACAATCAAACAAGAAACTGGTTAGTCGAAAGATTAGGTTTTTCAAAGGAGTTTGGGGGCTATGTGAACAGAATCGCAGTCAAATGTTTTCCCATGCCTTCAAACCAAAATTTACTGAAAATATAAAAAATTACTTACATGTTGTAAAATAAATCAATGAAGCACACTCTTCTCTACACTGTAAGCATCAGATTGAAAACTCAGGACATGACTCTCGAGGTCGAGCGTGTCACATAGTACAATGGTGGGGCCTTCACAAATGGTGTGACGGAAACTATAAGCCAATGGCCAACCTACCCCATATGCCAACCAACCCCGCTCTTCCCTACCGTATTAAAAACAAAACTAGTAGGATGGTATTTTTTATTGTTTATTTTATTATTGTTGGATTGCAAATACTGCATAATGCTCTGGAATAGCTCCCGCCCGATAGAGCGCAATGCACTAAACAGTCCCGGCGTGAACGTGTTAAAATGCGTTTAGAGTTCTAATTTTCGAAACTTATGGTTCCTTCGTCCTTTTTTTTAATTTTTATTTATAATAAATTTTCATTTTCTACCAACCGATAAGGCTTTGATTTACAACTTATATAAAAGATTACTAAAGATTATTCCGAAATTTCAGATATCTGGCTGGCCAGAATGAAACTAAGAGAACGTACAATAGGGGATGCCAATTACCAAGCGCTGCCCGATATTCGTTGTTTACATTATAATGCTTAGAGTGTCTACAAACAAACGGGATAATCGCTTCTGGAGGCACGCAATGATTGAAGATTAATCGGCATGTTTCGGAAGTCGATTGGAAATTTCAGTTGTCAATTAAGTGGTTAATCCGTCGTTAATGTCGATGGTTGGTTAATCCTCATGTGACACAAGATTGAATCACTAATAAATAAATAAATAATTTTCTGTATTTATGCATTGTACATTTTACAGTGAGTCAGGCTTATCATATATATAATTACATTATGTTAGTAAAATTAAACTCTTGATAAGGTTACATGATCTATGTTATTTAGTAAAATAAAAAAAGAAAAGAATAAAAATAAATAAAGAATAAAAAAAAAAATAAAATAAAAAAAAACTTAAATTAGAAAATAAGATTAATTAACTAACGTATGGCTGTTTACAGTAAAT
This sequence comes from Aelia acuminata, assembly GCA_911387785.2. Taxonomy (NCBI): domain Eukaryota; kingdom Metazoa; phylum Arthropoda; class Insecta; order Hemiptera; family Pentatomidae; genus Aelia; species Aelia acuminata. The sequence continues at coordinate 174,147,919 of OU426979.1, forward strand.
AAATTGATTTATCTTCTGAACGGTTACTTCTCAGTATGGACTTATCTTAATTCTCTATTATAAACATACGTACTTTTAATATTTCTTTTATAAAATAAAATATACTGTTTAATTGAGCCCTTTCATTGATACATAGTAAATTTATTATTTGGTCTTCAGGGTTGTCTTTGAAAGGTTGGATATAGTCTTTTAAGTAGCGGTTTCTAGCATCTGAGTACATAGGGCATTCTAAAAATATATGGTAAATAGTTTCTGGTTTTTTAAGATTACATATAGAACAAATTTCATCTGTACTTATGTTGTGTTTTTTCCCATTGAAGAATATTCTGACCTTGTGTTTATTGCTCAGTCTTAATTGCATCAAAATTCTTTGTTTTACTGTACTTTCAAAGTTTTGTAAATAATACGCGCCTTTATCATAATTACAAATTTTCCTATAGAAATTGTTATATTTAGAGTTGTATACTCTGTCAATGTCGCAACTGGTTGTGTGATTTTCAAATGTTATGGCAATATCTTTTTTATGGAGTCTCAATAGATCAGCAGATATATATTTTGAAATTGTAGGAAATCCTAGTGTCTGCATTACCGTGTTTACGTGAGTGAACCAATTTACTTTATGCCGTATTTTTTCAAAATTAGCAATTATTTTTTCATAACATAATTTCGGCAGTCTGGTGGCATTTCTAATACTGTTATCCAGAAGTTTATTGCTCTAAGAATTATTTTAATTTTTACTGGCTTGCAAGTTTTTTCATAAACTTTTAATAAATAAAGTATTTTTTAAAAGACATCGCTGTTTTGTAAAATACGTCAAACCATTCAGTCGGTTTCACCGGATGTTTTGGTAAACTATAAGAATCCCAACCTATTTCAGTCGTTCTATACTCAACAAGCACGTGTTATTTCTTCCTATATATATACAGTCAAAATCGTTTATAACGAACTTCAAGGGACTGAAGGTTTTTGTACGTTATAGCCGATGTTCTCTTTAAGCGGTAATATAACGAACAGTTCGCTGTAAACGGTGTTAAACTGGTCCCTATAGTAACTTCGTCTTAATTTTGGGTCTGTTAAATATTGAGCATTATCGATATATATTTTCATCGTACGTAATTTAAGTACATAATTAATCTTACGTCAATTTAAGTGCATAATAACTAATAAAAATTAAAGTACCTAAGGTACTAAATAAGCAATACTCATAATGCAAAATGTGTTGTTCATTTAGTGCTGTATTTAAATTGTTATTAGTTTTGCTAACGACAGTGATATCGTTTAGAGTTAGGTTGCTGCTACATGTGTTTTTGAGGTCGTACGTTGTTAGGTTACTAATGTTTATATCATTTGAATTGTTAAGAACCGGGAGGTTATTTGCATTATTCTTTCGATTACTGATTTCGTTCTCTAAAACTTGAATTTTCAGTACCAAAGATTCAATAACTGAAACGAGATTTTTCAATTGTTTGTTTAAGTCCGTGTTTATGGGCGCGCTAGATGCTATTTTTGAATAACTTCCCGTAGAGGGGACCGTTGGCGTCCTATTTTCTATAATTTTTCTAGCTACGGGATAAGGAATCCTATAGGTTATTCTTAGCTGCTGAATTTCTTTTTCTTTGATAAATATGGGGCATACGCGTGACCATGCTGGATGTGAATCCGAGCAGTTAATGCATTTTATTGGATTGTTACAGTTACCGTCGTGTTTACTGGAACTACATTTACCACAAATAATACGCTGACATTTAGAGGATGTGTGGTTAAACCAAAAACAATTGAAACATTGGAGAGGGTTGGGTATATACGGCCTTACTTTTATGTTTATGAAGTCTAATTTTAGGTTACCTGGTAACTCGGGCTTCTCGAAGGTTAGGATAAGCAACGAAAAGGGGACCTTAGTTTCTCCCGACCGTCGGTAAATTCGCCTCACTTGCACCACACCCTCCTGACGCAGTTCTTCCTCGAGTTCTGCTTCAGAACAACAATTTAATTCAGGGCAATATATTACACCTTTTGTATAATTTAAAAATGGATGAAGGCTAAAGTTGACTTTTGAATTTTCGTAATGACTAATTGTTGTGGCCAACACACTTTAAATTATTTTTTTTAAATTTATCTCAATTAACTTTAATTGTTTTTAATTTGTATTAACTAGTCATACTAAGTTAAGTGACATTGAATTCGAGTGTGGTCAGCTTCGGAAGCACTACGAAGGCTTCGGGTCACTTCGGAAGACTTCGGGCCGCTTCGGCAGCCCTCGGCTGCTCTCGTTCAATCATATGTTTAAATTGAAAAAAACAAAAGAATTATTAAATTAAAATTACACACAGGCGTTGTGAGTGTTATCCGTGAATGTTGTCCGAGGAGATTGTTTTTGAACCATTTTCAACATCGAGGCCTCAAGGCACATTAATTCTCAAGAGGACAAGCATCTATGGCCCAGCAGCTTAAGCAGGTTTTGGATTGCTTATTCCCAAAGTTGTCAGCAGGTAACAACTTTTATTACTCACGATGAACAATCATTCGCATTGAGCGAACAGATAGTGACCTCGGACCAGTCTGGGTGAGGTGTAATTAGCCACAGTGGCTCATTGATATCGAAGGACTCTAATTAATAAATTGTTAAGCTAAAAGACTTTAATATTAACATTAAAATATTTTTAATATTATATACTAAAATATTCTGTAATATATTAAAATTAATGTTAATTTTAGTATAATGTTGTTTATATAAATTTCTTTTAATTACTATTTTTCCTAATTTTGTTTGTATTAGCTCATGAGCTTTATTTTGTTTTATGTTTCCGTTTTGTTGCCATAGTTGTACATAGCAAGGTTCAAAATATAGCCATCCGGCATTGCTTTGAAGTTTATTTATGTTTATTTATTTTTAATTTATTTTCTTTAACTTTAAATTTTCACCAGCCTATGGTGAGGTGGTTGGGCTAGGAAAGGCTCACCCTGAACCTCTACCCGCCATCACATGTTGGTCCTCCGGGCCGGATGCTTTTTTGAACCTTGTAATATATTTTATGCATATTTTGTACCATATGTTGGTTTACAGCATTCCGCCACATTATTTCCTTCATTAGGGATATATTTTCTTTAGGATATATTTTCTTTCTTATTTTCGTTGCTTTTTTTCGTGTAGTGGTTGTTATCCTTTCTGTGTATTTTGAGTTCTCTCCCTCCATCTGTTTTTTCACCTTTGTTTTCAAGATGGTTGACTTAAACCCTGAGGTGAAGATGAAATTCGATATTCTCAAAGAGAAATTGTCCAACACAGGTAGAAGGATTAAGGCTATTGTTGAACAGGGCAGAGCAATCGCTTCTGACCCTTCTCAGTTATTTCTATTTAAAGGGATGTATAAGGAATTAAAACCTTATTTTGATAGCTATAATGATACCTGGGACAACATTGTCCAATTAGTAGCTGATAAAGGTGGAACCACTATATTTCCTGACAAATCGGATAGGAATAATCAGGCAGCCATAGAGAGGTATTATTATGAGGCTTGTGCTATTTATGAGGACAAAATGAATCCAACGCCTATAGTTCAATCATCTGTTTCGCAGGCTTCAGGCTCAGCCGGCGAACCTGCAGGGCTCAATGACAGCCGCACAGTGCGGGCTCGTCTACCTCAGATCAATCTTCCCAAGTTTTCAGGTAATCCTGCAGAATGGCCGCTTTTCCGGGACACATACATCTCCTTGATCCATCAAGAAACCAGCCTTTCAGACATGGAGAAGTTTTTGTTCCTCGTTTCATGCCTCAACGGACCACCTCGTTCCTTGATTGGTAATGTAGCGCTCAATGAACAAAATTATGGCCAGGCGTGGAAACTGCTTCTTGAGCATTACAATAATAAAAGAAAACTGGCTAACACCTATTTAAAACAAATACTTGACTTCAAGCCTCTCACAGGCAAACCATCTCCCGCCTCATTAAAATCAATCATTACCTCCGTGGTGGAATACATTGATTCATTCTCCAATCTTGGGATCCCAAACCAAGGGGACTTCATCAAGTCATACCTGGTCTTAAGGTGCTGGACCCTATCACACGGGGACATTTCGAGAAGAGGTTTGTGGATTCTGAATTCCCATCTTATGCTGACTTAGTAAATTTCATAAAAACTGAATGGAAAGCCATGGATCTATATTTCACAGAAGCAGAACCCTCTACATCTTCAGATCCTCGACCTCCGCCCAAACCATTTTCTAAAGGTTCTCAAGGTTTTCTAAAACAATCTCAGAAGAAATCTCCCTCACATCATTCCACTAAACCTTGCCCAGTGTGCAAAAATCCTCATTCGCTGTATCAATGCCAGGAGTTTAGATCTGCTTCATCCTCCGACAAGCTCAAGCTTCTGAAAGATTGGTCTGGGTGTACAAATTGCCTGTCAGGAAAACATTCTACAAAAGAATGCACATCCTTAAGAAGATGCTCGTCCTGCAACGGGAATCATCATTCATGGTTGCATCAGCAGACCCCTGTGACTGCTGGTAACACTCCGGCTGTACAGGTCAATAGAGACAACGAAGGATTTGCGCTTAGTGGACTTTCTGGTGATGGAGAAGTTTTGCTTGGAACTGTAGTCCTACAAGTGAAAACCTCAAAGGGTGATTTCATTACTGTTCGCGCTGTCACGGATAGTGGCAGCCAGATGTCCTTTATAACGACGGAATGCGCCAAACGATTAGGCCTCCTTATTCAACCATCAGAGCAGAACATTGCAGGAATTGGCCAAATCAAGTTAACCTGCCCAATAGGAAAAATCGATTGTCTCCTTAGATCCAGAATCCCTTCCTTTTCAAACAGGGAGCTTTCAACCAAGGTCATTGTTGTACCCAAAATAACCGGCAGTTTGCCCCAAGCTGTCATCAACAAAACCACCATTGACCAATTTAAGGGCTATGCACTAGCCGACCCAGATTATTGGCACCCTGGTCCTGTTGAATTCTTACTAGGCGGTGACTTATTTTTTGACATTTTGACTGGTCAACCTATTGTGCTTAACCCAGAGTTACCTCGACTTGTCCCAACAATTTTTGGGTTCATAGTTGCTGGACCTTTGGCATCTCAACCAAAGTCCAACGAGAGCATAAATTTCCTCATAAAATCCAATGATGATTTAAATGATGCTATCCACAAGTTCTGGGACATGGAGGAAGTTCTTCCAGTTAATGTAGCATCAGAAGAGGACGATTATTGTGAAAACCATTACGAAGAGACACATTACCGTTTAGATTCTGGGCGATACGTCATTTCTCTGCCAGTCAAGCCATCTATACACTCTTTGCAGAATACACGGACCCAGGCCATCAAGCGACTCACTAACTTGGAAGCCAAGCTTGCCAAGAATGCTGAGCTAAAGAAGGAGTATACAAAATTTATGAGAGATTATCTGGATCTAGGTCACATGAAATTAGTTGACAGTGGTACTGCCATCTATACCCTACCTCATCATTGTGTGACAAAGGTACACGATGGACAGTTGAAGTTGCGTACAGTATTCGACGCTTCATGTAAATCTGCAACGGGCTCCCTCAATGATCATTTATATATTGGACCAAAGTTACAGCATGACATTAGGGAAATCCTGACAAATTTCAGGTGTCATGAAATCGTATTCACAGCGGATATTGTCAAAATGTACCGCCAAATTTTGGTCACACCAGAAGATAGAAGATACCAACATATATTGTGGCGCTTCGACCCTTCTAAGGAAGTCAAGGAGTACGAACTATGTACTGTCACCTATGGAGAGAGCTCAGCACCATTCAGTGCCCTCAGGACAATTGTTCAATTGGTCAAAGACGAAGGCGTGTCGTATCCGCTCGCGTCAAAGGCACTTATTGAAGATATATATGTGGATGACGTTGCCACGGGAGCTTCCACTGTGGAAGAAGCACTTTCTATTCAGACCCAGTTGGTGGAGTTGTTAGGAAAAGGATGTTTTACGCTAAGCAAATGGGCAAGCAACAAACAAGAACTTCTTGTACACCTAAGAGAAGAAGATTGCCAACTAAATGCTGTCACGCTAACATCGGATGAGGAGCCGAAAATCAAGCTTTTGGGAATGCAGTGGATTCCTAAATGTGATATCTTCACATATGAAATAAGTGCTTCATCGTGGCAACCCTCCAAGAGAGCTATTCTGTCATCTATAGCTCGGATATATGATCCTTTAGGATTACTGGCACCAATAGTGTTCTACGCTAAAACAATACTTCAGGATTTGTGGATTGCTAAATGCGAATGGGATGAAAGGCCTCCACCTTTAATATGCACCAGATGGTATAATTTTCTATGCCAACTCAGCTGCCTTTCAGATGTCAAGATCCCACGCTGCATAGTCTATCCCAACTCCATTTATTCAAGATTAGTTGGTTTCAGCGATGCGTCGAAGAGAGGTTACTCCGCTGTTATTTATTTAGTTACCTCGACATCAACAACCTGCCATGTCAACGTAGTTAAGGCTAAAACTAAATTAGCACCTACTAAAACGATGACTATTCCAAGGCTTGAGCTCTCAGGAGCTTTACTCCTAAGTAAATTATTTAAGTCTTGCGAACATCTTGTCAAGAAGCTCAAATTAACTCAGGTCGACTTTTATACTGACTCTGAGGTCGTCCTTGGCTGGCTCTCGATGTCTCCCCAACGTTTGAATGCCTTCGTGGCCCATAGGGTTGTACTCATTCTCGAACTTACCAATTTAAGCTAGTGGCATCACGTTAAGTCAGAGGAGAACCCTGCAGACTGCAGCTCACGAGGTATCCTACCTTCGGAGTTACCAAACCATCCTCTATGGTGGGCGGGACCAAGTTGGTTGTCCAAACCGGTGGAGCAGTGGCCAAGCCACAAAATTGGTATCATGGACCTCCCCGAGACAAAGAAGGGTGCCATTGCATGCCTGAACTCGGAGATATCACATCCAAATGATTTTATTGAGTGGATTGAGAGATTCTCCTCTTACACCCGACTCCTTAACAGCGTTCGCTATGTTTTGCGATTTCTCACAAATTGCAGAAAGGGGGAGGGGCTTAGAAGCACTTCGTACCTAGCCGAGCTTCGAAAAGCAAATCAAATTTGCGTAAAAGTCACTCAAGACCATCATAAATTAGATACCCACCAATTGCAGTCTCTAAATCCATTTATAGACTCCGATGGTATCCTCAGGGTGGGTGGTCGCCTGCGCAATGCAGATTTTCTTCCCCACGATGCCAAGCATCCAATTATCCTCTCTGGGAAAAGCCACCTTGCTCGATTGATCGTCGATCATACCCATCGGTCTCTTCTACACGTGGGACCATCAGCTCTTCAAGGCATATTGCGGTCCAAGTATTGGATAACTTCTTCCAGAAGTCTCATCCGGCAAAGAGTATTTCAATGCATCAAATGCTTCAAGGAGAAAAAGAAACCGCAACCGCCTATTATGGGTGATCTTCCATCCTGTCGTCTCACGGAAGGCCAAGTCTTTACCCACGTGGGAGTCGACTTTGGAGGTCCGTTTCTTATTAGAGAATCCTCCCGTAGAAAGGCGGCCGTTGGCAAGGCTTACCTATGTCTTTTTATTTGTATGTCCACGAAAGCCATACATTTAGAGGTCGTCTCTCGATGCTCCACCGACGCATTTCTCGCTGCCTTCGACCGATTCATAGCACGAAGAGGAAAACCTTCACAAATGTACTCTGACGGAGGTACCAATTTTGTAGGCGCTTCCAATAAACTGAGAGAGATTCTATTGTGGCAACGATCCTCATCTGTCCAGGAAAGGATCGAAAGCGTGGCTGCGCATCAAGATATCAAGTGGACTTTCAATCCTCCTTCTGCTCCCCATTTTGGAGGCGTCTGGGAGGCAGGGGTCAAATCCGCAAAGGCGCTTCTCCATCGAGTAGCTGGTGACACTCCGTTCACATTTGAAGAGTTAGCTACTATATTTTGTCGTGTTGAGGCAATTCTCAACTCTAGACCTCTAACGGCACTCGACTCAGACCCATCCAGTTTGGAGTGCATCACTCCTGGTCATTTCCTAATAGGAAGGTCGCTTACTTCAGCACCCGAAGAGAATTATACGGAGGATAAGGTGCTTCCACTTAGGCGATGGGATGTCATCAAGCAACGCACCCAACACTTTTGGAGGCAATGGAAGAATGACTATTTGAGCACGCTACAGCAGCGAAGTAAATGGACCAAAAAACAAGACAACCTACAGCCAGGAGACCTTGTGATAATCAAGGATCCGAACGCTACAGTTATGAGATGGCCAATGGCAAGAGTTATCAATGTGCATCCTGGAAAGGACGGCGTCGTGAGAGTCGTCACGATCCAAACGTCTTCGGGGACTTACAAACGCCCTGTGGCAAAACTAGTACCTTTGTCCCCAGCAAACAAACTCAATTAATTTTAAATTTTTTAATTAAAAAATTGGTGGGCGGAATGTTGTGGCCAACACACTTTAAATTATTTTTTTTAAATTTATCTCAATTAACTTTAATTGTTTTTAATTTGTATTAACTAGTCATACTAAGTTAAGTGACATTGAATTCGAGTGTGGTCAGCTTCGGAAGCACTACGAAGGCTTCGGGTCACTTCGGAAGACTTCGGGCCGCTTCGGCAGCCCTCGGCTGCTCTCGTTCAATCATATGTTTAAATTGAAAAAAACAAAAGAATTATTAAATTAAAATTACACACAGGCGTTGTGAGTGTTATCCGTGAATGTTGTCCGAGGAGATTGTTTTTGAACCATTTTCAACATCGAGGCCTCAAGGCACATTAATTCTCAAGAGGACAAGCATCTATGGCCCAGCAGCTTAAGCAGGTTTTGGATTGCTTATTCCCAAAGTTGTCAGCAGGTAACAACTTTTATTACTCACGATGAACAATCATTCGCTCGTGGATTGTATGAGGACTCTCGTGGAGTATCCGGCCCGGAGGACCAACATGTGATGGCGGGTAGAGGTTCAGGGTGAGCCTTTCCTAGCCCAACCACCTCACCATAGGCTGGTGAAAATTTAAAGTTAAAGAAAATAAATTAAAAAATAAATAAACATAAATAAACTTCAAAGCAATGCCGGATGGCTATATTTTGAACCTTGCTATGTACAACTATGGCAACAAAACGGAAACATAAAACAAAATAAAGCTCATGAGCTAATACAAACAAAATTAGGAAAAATAGTAATTAAAAGAAATTTATATAAACAACATTATACTAAAATTAACATTAATTTTAATATATTAGAGAATATTTTAATATATAATATTAAAAATATTTTAATGTTAATATTAAAGTCTTTTAGCTTAACAATTTATTAATTAGAGTCCTTCGATATCAATGAGCCACTGTGGCTAATTACACCTCACCCAGACTGGTCCGAGGTCACTATCTGTTCGCTCAATGCGAATGATTGTTCATCGTGAGTAATAAAAGTTGTTACCTGCTGACAACTTTGGGAATAAGCAATCCAAAACCTGCTTAGGCTGCTGGGCCATAGATGCTTGTCCTCTTGAGAATTAATGTGCCTTGAGGCCTCGATGTTGAAAATGGTTCAAAACAATCTCCTCGGACAACATTCACGGATAACACTCACAACGCCTGTGTGTAATTTTAATTTAATAATTCTTTTGTTTTCTTTTTCAATTCAAACATATGATTGAACGAGAGCAGCCGAGGGCTGCCGAAGCGGCCCGAAGTCTTCCGAAGTGACCCGAAGCCTTCGTAGTGCTTCCGAAGCTGACCACACTCGAATTCAATGTCACTTAACTTAGTATGACTAGTTAATACAAATTAAAACCAATTAAAGTTAATTGAGATACATTTAAAAAAAATAATTTAAAGTGTGTTGGCCACAACATTAATGTTTCTTAAGTTTATGAAATCTTTCTCATTATTCACATTTAATAACAGCTTACCATTTCTTAAAATTTTTGCATTTGTATTTGGGGCAAAGCTTTTTAAAAACCTACATACCTTAAATGGGCTGGATGTTAGAAATGTCTTACCCTCTTCTTCATAAGATACCTCGATATATTTTCTGGTCCAGGGAATTCCAGTCCGTTTAAAGTATGTAGCGAAGATGTCAGGAGGTGCTGTTTCCTCATTTCCATCCATCTTAGCCGGAAACTTACTCCACTTCCTCGAAGACTTCAGACATTATGAATGCTCAAAAATTACGTACTGCCAAGGACACTAGCTCTTCAGAAAGTATCAGAAATAGTTACAGAAGTTCCAGGCGACGAATATCAAGGGAAAAGCCAAGTTTATAATTAGGAAATTTTTTCACAACTTTTATGCAATGTGTCCAAAATTATATATAAATAAGTAAGTTAAATAAAAAAAATCTGTCATTCTTGCCTCTCGCCTTCCACGTAGTTCGGCAAACAAAATTTTTCGATTGAAGTGGAGACAACCGAGAAAGATTCTTTGACAATTACTGGAGTTTCATATCCAGTTGAACGAGATGTTTTTAATTCACGGACAGTGGTACTCGCGGAATCGACTCGGCAAACTATTTCAAACTGTTCCTCAATCGTACATATACAGTTGTCATGGCATGTTTCCGTGTATAAAGACAAGAGAGAACTGAATTGAGACACGACCGAGTGCATTGAGGTAAAGTAAACAAAACTTTTTTTCTTCATTTCTTAGAACTTAGTCTTGAAATGTATGCTGTAAGCGACATTTCAACTGCTACTGTTCCAAGAAAAATGTTGGCTCTAACCGACCTGTTAACTATAACCGATGTCCGTTGTTATCGATATTAATGCTTTTTTCTGTATGTTATTTCATGGGGCCGATTATTTTGTTGTTATATCCGATTGTACGTTGTAGCCGGTGTCGTTATGAACGATTTTGACTGTATATCTATTGATTCGTATAACTTTCCTAATTTGTACATCTCCATGATCTTATTATAACTTTTGTAACCCTTTTCGTTATTTTTTTATGAGATATATTGTGGTGTTGACCAAAAATATAATTCTAGTCTCCCTGGGAATTATTCACCACCATCTGTATGGAAATTGATTATAGGTAGTCAAATTCCATCCAACTCAGTCTATCTTTTTATTTATTTATTTATATATATTTATTTATCTACTTATTCATCTATTTATCCATTTCTTTATTTATCTATTTATATACATATTAATTTATTTATTTATTAGATATAAGGTTCTTATTGCTATATCTCTTTTTTGTAGGTTTTTTTCTCGAGGAGCTCTGTATGTGTGCCTATTTGTGGTCTGAGCGTTAAGAGAGGGAAGAAGCGTTAAGAGAAAAGGACTAGGATCATGAGACGTAAGAAGGAAAAGAAAAAAAAAAGAAAATGGAAAGGAATGGAGAAGAAAAGGAGAGGAAAAAATAAATAATAACAAAGAGAAACATAATTGTAAAAGATATAGATGGAAAAACGAAAAAAAAAAGTGCTATCTCTATATATATAAGAAGCTTTGACCTGACTGACAGAATCAACGCAGAGCAAAAACTACTAACGATAGAAACTTGAAGTTCGGAATTTAGATTTTAAACGCGATGTAGGTAACCACTAAGAAAGGAATTTCAAAAATGTAACCCCTAAGGGGCTTAAATGGCGAAATTGTCGTTTAACTCTAACGGAAATCTATTGTTGTGATATTAAACCATATGTTTTTTATTTGAATATCGATTTAACGTTATAATATTATTAAAATAGACATTTACATAAAATATGGCTACTGATTATTTAAATATTAGTGGTAATCAAATTATGCACACTGTGATTCCCATGATTGGGGATTGTCCGTGTTTATTTCGATCCCTATCATATATTATCGAGAATTCTGAAGAAAAATTTTGTCATTTTCGACAAATTGTAGTACAACATGTCATCCAAATTGGGACAAATTTTCTGCGTTTACTCAAAATGATTACGGTAACAATTACTCTGATTCCAGTAGTTATTACACTCATATGTCTCAGCATTTAACCCATTCCGGATTTGTGGAATTAACGGCAGCTGGGGAATTGTTTCCTTACCTTTTTGAAGTATATCGCAATGATGAGCTTTATGCGGTATTTGGCAATAATTCTAATCCCACGAAAAGACTACGTTTTACTGGTACGCTATGTAATGGCCATTTTGAGGTGTGTGAATCTCTACTACCGCAACTTTCTGAGGAGAAGAAGCAAGTTAAAAGGCGACATGTCAGGTACAGCAATGCAACACGGAAAGACCAATTAAAATCAGCTAAAAAAAGTTCGGAATTTAGATTTTAAACGCGATGTAGGTGACCACTAAGAAAGAAATTTCAAAAATGTGACCCCTAAGGGATTTAAATGGCGAAATTGTCGTTTAACTCTAACGGACACCTAATCTAATTTGGACTCATTTACAAGATCTTGATACGACGAGTTTAACTCGAAAGCTCTACGGGGTGTCGAAAACCATGTTTTAAAGCCGAAAAATGAAGCTTTCATGAGGAGTAAGCAATTTTTTGTTTAGGCTGTTTAAGTGAACTCTCCATTGCGCGCCTCCCTCTCTTCTACCGAGACGGCAGCTTTCCCCTCTACATTCCACCTCCCGGAAGCTCCGATTCTACTAAATCTCCTTAATATCAGTTCACGTATTATATTAAATCAATACCAAGAATGATCACCAGAAGTGATTTTAAAGGCTTGCGGGCGAAGCCGCGACGGGAAATGCTAGTGGTATTATAATGTTAAATCGATAAGCAAATTAAAAAAAACATATGGCGTAAATCCCCAGACCGTTTTTTGGAACAAAATAAGCGGTTGGAACGAACTGTTTGGGTCGAGATCTTTCCGTGGCCTAGTCCACGAAGGCGTTGAACAGTCTACATTGTTCTTGAACATTCCAGACCTGACCATTTACTATTATATATAAGGAACGAGTTAATCTTAATAGAAGTCTGTGTCTTGACTGTGTAGCTCAAGTCATATGATTGTGTGTTATAACGTTATCATTTTTGTAACATGCTCAATTATTTAAGTTTTATTAATTTGCTGGCATTGTGATAACTGTATATTTTTGTTTAATAAATATTTGTTACTCACATAAGTGTTACAGTATTATAATTATAAAATAAAATGTAACAATGTATTTTAGCTTTGGGTACTCATGTATTTTAGTATTGATTGGTACGCTGTGTTATATAGCAACCTAATGTATTTGGGCAGAACTGTTTATCATAATAAACATAAATAATAATTATAATAATTACAGTAAACAAGTTTTTAGGAAGAGACTACTGAATTATAGATCTAGAATGCAAGGCCTCAAAGTCTCGTATATTTCAATAATTCCCCTCAATAATAATGGTCCCCCCCTGCCTGGTATAGAACGCTAACCTATATAAAGCATTTAACTGAATCCATAAAACAAAGCTTCATAGAATATGACATCAATGAAATAAAAATCACTTACAAACCATGCAATAAACTTAATCAAATACTTACCCCGCTCAAAGATAAAATTGCAACTGGTCTTGATTCTAACCTAATTTACAAAATTAATTGCCTGGATTGCCAAAATGCATATATTGGCATGACTACTCAAAATCTCTGTAATAGATTATATATATATATATCAGCATAAAAATTCATGCACAGAATACAAAAATAAAAATAAAGGAATAAAAGAACCTAAAACTGCCCTAGCTAAACACACTTCCGAGCATAAGCATAGCTTCGATTATGACAAAACTATAATTTTGCATAAAGAAAATTCTGAGCAAAAATTAAAATATCTTGAAGCACTATATATTGCTGCAAACATTAATAAGGTTGTCAATTTTAAAACTGATGCAAGAAATCTTAACATTTTTTTTTGCTGAAACTATTAACATTTTAAACCAACAGTGAATTATTTATTCAAAATTTGCCTTTACTTTTCATATGGTTTATATACAAATAAATTTATAAGTCTAGTACATGATGTTATGTGTGTAATGGGTGTGAGTGTGTATGTATAGATGTAAATTTAAATTACTTTATTTGAACCTTTTTCAACTTTAACTTTGTGTTTAATTTTCTATTGACCTTATTGAGTTATTATCTCTGTTTTCTAAATTTGTTTGAATTTTGGCAACACTGTATATTTCCCTGTTAGCCCTCCTTCCATATGGGAAGGTTTCAGTCTGTTTCTAGCTTGCTTGCGAAACTGTAGTAGCCCTAAAGATGCCTGAATAGGCGAAAATTTGGCATGTAATCTGCATGATTGTGAATTATTGAAATATACGAGAATTTGAGGCCTTGCATTCTAGATCTATAATAATTATTGAAATAAAGCACTCTCCAACATTTTCTTGCCATCCATATATTTATTCAAAACAAAAAAATATTTTGTTATCCAATTCAAAAGTAACATGTAAACTTGTACGTTCAACCATCTACCATTATTATAAAACCGGTCACACTTTGTTATAGCACACAATTAATGTCATTTCAAATTTTTGTGAAGTTAATGTTTCCGGCGATCATGATAAAATTTATTCAGAAAACATTAGCTCCCATTGTAGCCTACTTTAAATTTCTGTAAAATAGGGGAAGATCACAACTATAAAATTCAAATTAATAGAAATTTTTAATCGGTTACGTGCCTCAAAATACACCAAATAATCAACTTGGAAATCATATTCTTTCTTGTTCATCAAGAAAATCATATTTTTTTTTCCTTCTCAGTTAATAATAAGTCAACTAAAACGATCTGGTTTATGGAAAAAATTTGAATCGTATGCTTAATGCATATATAGAACACATTTTATTTCACTTTGAAACTTCAATTTTTTTTTTCTTTTTTATATATAACGTTATTGAATGGAGCGAGCACTGTGGCTTTTTATGAAATTAACAATCTGCTAATAGCTTTGAAGTGAGGTATATAAACCAGAATGGTAAACATAAATCTTGACGAAAAGTAGCGTGGGATACGCGAGGTAGAGGATTTAGGATGAGGGCTCACAATAAAGGATGGGCGCTGACACCGAATCACAGATATCTCGGCAATCGTCCATCTTCTTGATGAAACTCCCTTATCCAGTGTGTTCAGGGCCGGAGTTTATGTCGGAGTGGGAGATACCGTTCTACCATATTACTGAATGCCGTATAAACATTTCGTAGATAGTGAGGCGTAAGGTATACGCATAAATGATAGAAAATAAATATAATATCCACGTTATTTTTGGAAGAAGCCCATTAAAAAGAATGCATTCATATATACAATTGCACCGATTGTACGATCAGTTTGTTAAGGCTCGTTAAATTTTATTAATTAAGATAGGTTAAATGATGGTCAGGATTTTCAGTTTACAATGATTTTATTATGGTAAGCCAACGTTTCGATCCAACTTGTGGATCTTCATCAGGGCTAAAAGAAAACAAATATATGAGTATCTATGCTAGAGGGTGACAATAAATGGATACATTACAGAACTGATAATAATATAAAAGATGGTGTATACATGAATATTAAAATAAGAGGCTGGTTAACAAAATAAAATAGAATCTGATATTTCCTACTGAGTCCAGGTGGATGCTAAGACTAGAGGTAAGTCGAAACAGAACTGAGCTAGTTTTAAAAAAAAAGTCAATGGAATCAGAGAGAGAGCAAAAGGAAATCGGATTAGTTAAGAGTAAAAAAACACCTAATTATAGAAACTGGAGCTACATACTTCTTATTTTAACGCTCATTCTACGTAATACAGTAAAAAAAAAAATTAATAAAAATTCTAGCAGTTCGTTATAACAGAATATAATAATTCTCAGGCATCAAATTTAGTTCGTAGTTCGCACTAACCGAGGGATTTCGCTATAACGAGGGGTTCAGCAGAAATATAATGGTAATTTTGGGGAATAGTATTTTGGTTCGCTATATCGAGGTGTTCATTATATCCGAGTTCGTAAAAATGAGGGTTTACTGGATTCGGAGTCAGTATTAAATTTATCGAAACAGCTTTAATCACACACATGGTTGCGGTGACTAAGGATAAGCTCGGGGCTATGATCTAAGTGCATTCGATAATACTGATCAATATAAGTTTCATAATGCATCTCGATATAGATAGACAAAAGGGGTTATCTTTTGTTAGCATAGGAACTTACTATACTAAATGTCGCGGGTTCGCCCTAGGCCCTAGGATTTTTAATGGGAGTAAAAAATCCTTGTCTATGCCGTCCCTCGGATAGAACGTAAAATGGAGGTCCCGAGCCTGTACGATGACAGGTATTCTTTAAAGATCCCTATCCTAATTATACCTGGATAGGCAAAATTTAAGACTCCCACTGTAACATCGTCCGATTAGCCTTAGTGGCATAAAGTTACACAAAACAAACAAACCAATATGCAAAGGGTTACAGACTATATAAGACTCGAGGATATGACTTAAAGATTCACATAGGACATGACACATATAGAACATCATAGAAATTGCTATGGAAAGCAACAGAGATGGTATCAACGATCCGAACCTAATGACCGGAATAAAAGCAGTCCGGCAATTGCAGGGTAATAGCCCTGATTTATCACCCGATTATTCACGGGCTACTGTCTCTGACTCGTCTGGGGACAAAACATTGACGGGATGATAAATGATTCGTTGATGGCTAGGCTCTGATTATCCCCTTATAAAGCTCAGGATCATAAAACTTATCGGTTAATGTACTGTTAAAGTGGGCAGTTGATGTTTTTAATTATTTTATCCTGTAACTATATATATATATATATATATATATATATATATATATATATAATAGAATAGAATAGAAAAATTTCTGTATTTATGTACATAAACATTTTACAGGGGTATGGTGGGTATAAACTAAAATAATTTCTCACATTGTTATAAAATCTTAACTATAAAATAAAATTGAGAAACAAAAAAAATGAAATAAATAAACAATAAACAATAATAATCTAAATAACATTCACAAAAAAAAAAAAATAAAATAACTCTATAATTTCATTGACAGAATGATTCATATCTGATTTAATATATGTATATTGTAATTTATGCTAATATTATAACTTAAATATGTACATTATGTAGAATGCTTTTATAGTTGCAATTTATATTTAATTTAGTATCTAGTAGCTAAATATTATATTTAATTGTAATTGCAATATTATATTTAATTTATTATTTAATAGCTAAATATTATATTTGATAACTATGCCCATCTCTAACTAAATTCAAATATTTAATTTCTCAGTAAACAAAGACAGTATATTGTTTAAAATATAGAAAAGAACAAAAAACAATTATTCATTAGTGATGAATGATCTTAAGTTTAATGCAGCCATAGTATAGTTAAACAAATCGTTTATATCTATATTCTCTTTAGGATTCAAAATGGATATCAGGTTATCGGTACTATTGTGAATAGATGTTACATGTTTGTTTATATATTGTTTTCTAAATGTTTCATACATCGGGCATTCTAATATAATGTGTTCAAGGGTTTCCAATTTTTTTAGATTACAGATCGTGCAAGTGGCCTGTGCGTCAATAACATAACTTGTGCCATTGATAAACAGTCGTAATAGATCTTTGCTGCTTAATCGCAATTGAATAATTAGTCGTTGTTTACTTATTGGCACATTCTTCATCAAATAGCTTTCCCCCTCACCCATGCTACTTATTAATCTAAAATTGTTGTTATATTTCGAGTTTAGGGTGTTTTCTATGTCTATGGATCTGATCTGACTCTGATATCTTTCTAAGATCTCGTTGCGATGCAATGTTAAAGCGTTTTCATCAGATAAAACATTTGTATTTACGTATCCTAACGACCTTATTCCATCTATTTCGAACGACAATATTCCATCTATTTGTGTAAACCAATTACTCTTCTTAAAATGAATAGTAATTAGTTTATCAAAACATTTTTTGGGAAAGTCGTCTGGGTTCATAGTCAATAATTTTTGAACCCAATTGAGAGTTCTTTGGAGTATCATTAATCTAATTGGCTTGCACCCAGTTTCCAGCCTGATAAAGTGGTTGGGGGTATTTTTTGGGAGATGGAATATATTTTTAAAGAAACCTATTTGCACTCGTTCAACCTCGTGTAAGTAACCTAATGACCATAATTCTGAGGAGTACAAGGTAGATGCTGCTGATATTGATTCAAAGAGTCTTACCTTAGGTTCCCAAGCTGCGACCTTTCCTTTAACTAATATTTCTTTTATCTTCGCTAACGCCTTTATCCCTTTATTTACGAAATTGATAGACGCAAGACGAAAATTTCCGGTACAAGTAAAGGGAACCCCAAGATAAGTATAACTATTAACGTATTGGACTTCTCTACCATTCAATTGAATAGGTTTAATTTTTTTACAGTTATAGGATGATCTAAGTATCATAACCTTAGTTTTTTCAATATTAATCATTAACTTATTATTTGAAAAGTACTGTGCCAACGAGTTTAATTTAGATTGTGCATCGGTTCTTGAGTCAGCGAACAAGACTACATCGTCAGCCATCAGAAGACTAAGAATATTCATAGAACTGTCTACTCGAACACCAGTATGACCCTCATTGTTCAAGTATTCCACCAAGTCAGAGATAAACAATGAAAATAAATAAATAAATAAAATAGGAGTATGGTGGGAGGTTATATAGCAGTCAGTGTAACGTAAATGTGCTCTGTATTTTTTCTGCTCGTTTCAAGTGAAATAAAAACATTTATAGTGCAAATTATAGTTCATTTCATCGAATAATACCTCACAAATATCTCAGGAATAAAGAAACTAGTTAAAGTGAAGTTTAAATAGAACTAAAAGCATCTTATCCAAACTGTATTTCTTACCTCATTACTGTTTTATCCTTCAAATATTAATGCTCTCTGAAGTATGCACCTATCCTGTACTAAATATCACAAACGTTTTCTTCCATAGTAAGTGGTGAGTGGTTTTTTTTTTTTTTTTTTTTTTTTTTTTTTCTTTTCTTAAAATTTACTTATTACATATCACAGGACATTGTTCAGTTTCGATTCGTCCTCCATATTGAATATGTACACCTCGATAACAATTACATGAATTTAACTGCATTTCACTACTGATGTTAACTATATATATATATATTCAACCCTCCAAAGGCACACTGATATTTTTTTTCATACATGCCACACTGGGGTCCTACAGACCCCAAAAGTTAATCCTTTATATAAATTATAGTTTTAATATATTTTTGGAAGCTTTTATTTAGACAATTAAAAAAGACGTACAAGATCAAGAAAACAATAAATTTGATTAAAAATATTTATTTTAAAATAATTTATTTTTTGAAGAGAAAAGATTTGGCTCCGCCGGGAGTCGAACCTGGGTTTCCTGCGTTACATGCGAGGATGCTAACCGCTACACCACAGAGCTCGGCTCAAGGCAGAGTAAATCCTTCCTCTTGGAGACCCGGGTTCGACTCCCGGCGGAGCCAAATCTTTTCACTTCAAAAAATAAATTATTTAAAAATAATTTAAAATTGGTGGTGAGCCACAATTTAAGATTGGATTAATTAAAATATTTATTTTAATTTACGTTATATAAAAAAACACATATAAAATACACATTTTTCATGTAGTTTTTACAGTTTTTAAAAAACAGTTTTAGAAATTTCAAATTTAATACAAATCAAGATTTATTATTTTTCTATTGTTACTTAGAATATTCTAAATATAAAAAATATGTTTTACATAATTTATTGCCGACCACTTTTCTTACATGAAGCCCTCATTGACTGCATTCTACTCACAAGTGTGTGACTGTGGCATTCCCTACAAACTAGTTTTGTTTTCCTATCTTTTTGTCTAGAACAATAAGAGCATCTTCCTTTTTAAACTGTCCTAGGGCCTTTGGACCCGTGCTATTGACTCCTAATTCCTTAATTAATATTTTTAAGCCATTCTGGTCAAATATTTAAGCCAAGGCCTAAGCCATTCTGAAAAAATTCACATTTATCAGAAAGTTAAGCAATAAATGAAAAATAAAACATAACCCACAAAAAAAATATAAACCACACAATAAAACATTTTGAAAGAAATATTTGTTACACTTACCTCACTTACAAAGCAAATTGTAATAACAAAAAAAAGAACTTAGATGCCACACTGGGGTCTACAGGACCCCAACACAAGTTTTTAATTTTCTATAAAAACAACAGAATGAACTACAACTTTTCCAACATAGACGCTAAGGCGGTAGGTGTACCAACTTCGAATACACAGAAGTCTCAGCCATTAGAGTAATTTTATCAATTAGATATTCGTACATAATATGTTCTTGGGGTCTGTCAGACCCCAGTGTGCCTTGCGAGGGATAAATCTCGTGTCCCGATGTTTGACGGAGGTAAACTCAGAAACTACTTAACCGATTTTAATGAAATTTAGCTCAATGTGTATAGTTTTGTTTAACTTAAAAGATAGAATAGTTTTTATATTGAAAATTGACCACAATATTGCTTTGATTGCGAATTATTGCAAATACAGTAGGTCGTGTTTCGATTAATTAACATACGTCATATGTCGATTTCATAACCTTTTTGTTGTTTGTCGGAGGTAAAATCAGAAACTACTGAACCGATTTTTATAAATTTTTGCTCATTGTCTGTAGTTTTGTCAAACTTAAAAGAGATAAGGTAGTTATTTATCTCGATTATTAGCTTCAATATGTCTTTTATTGCTAACTAGCTAGGGTGCCCGGCTTCGCTCCGGTAGTTGTGTGGTAGTTTTAGTAACAGAAAAAACTTTAAAATTAAAAGAAATATAGAACAAAATTAACACTTTCTTGAAACTTTTAACATGTTATCAATATTAAGATTCGAGATCTGCAGAGTCCGCCCAAATAAGGATATACCTATATACTTTATAGGGGGTTGAAAATGTGAATGAACAAATAATTTTGCTGCAACTTTGTCGAGTATTGCATCGTTTTTATAATCTTATAAGCCCATTCCAAGCAGTCAGCAGATAATAAGTCATTAGATTATAGTTGACAAATCTATTATTTTAAAAAAACTATATTTCGAGTACAACTTTAGCGCCGACTACTGTGATGGTCCTATTAGATCCAGATGTTTAGAAACTACCGAAGATTCATAGAAACTTTTTTTCTTAAGACCTTTCTTCCAGTTCAACCTCCCTTAAGATGTCCCCCTCCCCCGTAATTTGGACGGACTCTGCACCTACTATTACAAAGTGAAAACCAAAATATCATGAGAGCACAATTTTTTTATCATATTTCTTTTTATCCTGAACTATGAGGGGTGATAAAATCTTATTGAAAAAATGGTGTAATTGGAGTTAGTCATTTTGTCAACTGGAATGCTCAACGTACATAGTAATAAAACCATTTTTCATAATTACATACAATAAGAACACTTCAAGCTTTTTATTTTCGATTTATAATCAGTCAATCCAGCTCTTCTGTTTTGTTTTATGTCTGTTTTTATTCGCTCACTGTACCACTAAAAAATGTTCACTCATATTGCATTAAATTTACTTAAGTATATGTTATATATTGATTACATGTAATGTGTTAATCAATTAACCTTCTAATGAGAAAATTAATTTTGTAAGATATCCAGTCGGTTTTCTAATTGATTGCAGATATATAAAATCATTATTTAATTTTGAAAGAAAAGGTGAAACTAATTATTTTCGCTTGATTTTTTAGTAATTTAAAAAGAACAGCTGAAAAAATATATACCTAACCATTACAAACCGAACGGAATGAATGAACAATAAACATTGAGTGAAACACATGCTAGCGCTTCCTTGTAGTCTGAAGCTCGAACTAAATTCTTCATTCATTAACTCACTTGTCATTCTCAGGTAGGCTAATAACATGCGAGAGGCTCAAAATTCCAGTCCTTTTCCTCTTCAATTTTACACCCTTAAGAGAAAAACGGAAACCTTCTTCTCCGTTAGGGGTTGTGTAGCAACACACTGACATAACTTTATTAAACATACGTTGAGTGGTTTTTGAGCCTTATCGGCACGCACATTGTACACTTTGCTTTATAATATATATTGATTAAATGCTTATTGTACTACGGTTAAGTCTGATTATTTGTAATTTCTATAAATTTCCTACAGATGCCGGTGTAAGTTTACTTATTGACAAAACATTTCGTTTTCTTTCGATATTTAGGATGATTTAGCAGAAATTTATTTTTTCCGGCTTGGACTAGGAAAAAACAATGGTTTTAGCAAAAGACAGGTTAAACAAAATCATTGTGCACCTATTAGCAATATATTAAATAGAAATTGTGAATTCTAATTATAAAAAAAAAAAATCATTGTTGTAAAAAGTTATAAAGTAACGTTATCTATCTCATTTATAAAATTAATTTTTTTTGTTTAGATAAGTAGTTGCATATAAAACATTCAGCATGGTTTGAGGTTGCTCGCTTTTCGTAACCTGTTTCTGCTAGAACCTCAACAGGTAGACAACATCTTATTTCACCATCTGTTATATTCTAAATTTAATTAATATGTATTAGGACAAATGATTAATTTGGTACATTTTAGCTAACTGTCTATTGTCTTTGTACTAAACCCTATTCCAATTATATTCTTTACTAGCTGTATACACCGGTTTCACCCGGAGAATTTCATTTTTAAAATCTATTAAGTGAGACTTTTATCGACTCAAACTGTGGATTTCGTAAAAACCAATGTAAAGCGATATCAAAACGATTATATAACAATAAAGAATATACCCAGAGATCGGCTAAAGTTATGCAATTTTAATATGAACAGGTGTTCGCACCTGGTCTGAAAGAACCACTGAGCGAAATTTGGAGATTTAAGGACAAACGGTAAGAATTTCATCTTTATATACATCTATGTATATAAAGATAAAATTCTTACCGTTTCTTTATATACAGCTATAATCTATAGATTATAGCTGTATATAAAGAAACGGTCGATTTCGTTAAAAAAAAACATTTTAAAGTGAGATCATTATGATTTTTATAACAATAAAGAATATCAGCTGAAGATTGGCTGAAGATATGCAATTTTAATATGAACAGGTGTTCGCACCTGGTCTGAAAGAACGACTGAGCGAAATTTGGAGAATAATCAATATCAGCTGAAGATCGGCTGAAGTTATGCAATTTTAATATGGACAGGTGTTCGCACCTGGTCTGAAAGAACCACTTAGCGAAATTTGGAGAATAAAGAATATCAGCTGAAGATCGGTTGAAGTTATGCAATTTTAATATGGACAGGTGTTCGCACCTGGCATCAAAGAATCACTGAGCGAAATTTGGAGAATTTAGGACAAACGGTATGGATTTCTATAAAGAACAAATAAACAAACAAACAGAATTTCAACTTTATTTATATAGATTAGTTCCTTTCACATGTGTGTTACTTATATTTAATCTTGACTCTGCTGCAATTGTATTAAAAAGAATAGGATATAATTAATTCAACGCATTATACCTACTGATTGGGACTGCTCATATAAATATATGTATGTATAGGTTCTTATATCTTCGGTGAAAATCTATCAATCTCAACTTCAAATAAAACAATTTTTAAAAAAGAAACTAAACGATTTTTGATATTCTTAATTAAAAATAATTTAGAATCTTAAGGCCAAGTCCACATGTTTACTCGGTTACGTTCTTTGATAAACCTTGGAATGAAAATGTAGTTTCCTAATGAACCGGTCGATAACTGAGCTAAAACACGTTGCAGTGAACTTGACTCATTAAACGACATAAGAGAAAAAGCAACATACAGTATAACGACACCATTTTCATCAAGATTGATCATAAAACTTAACAGTGTAATCAGATTCATTCGGTTCATTGTAATTGCCTTTGGCGATCAAAATGCGAAACAATGTTTTTTTTTTAAGATATAAATTTTTTTTTTCGTTTGGCGCATTAGGCCTAATGAGACCTTTGGCCGCGCAGTGTGGTCTTCTTACAGACATTCGTGTTGCTTGCGGGAGAACAGACAGCCTGGAGGGGATAGCCCAAATCTCACTTCAACTGCAAGCCATGGTCACCATGGTCAAGCGGCAGAGTGCCCATAGCTCCATAACCAATCCCATTAGGACCGATTTGGCAGTGTCCTACCCACCGTTGGCGTCAATTACAAGTACTATGGTAGCTCAGTGTCAGTTGAGGACCTACCAGGTGTGTATATATGAAACCTGAATTCGCCAATGATAGGAGTTAGCAGTCAATATAATCTTCTAACTAATCCGTCAGTGGTTTTGCCTACATGTAATAAAGTGATCCAATTGATACCAACATCAGTTTCATTCTATAACCGTGTTTTTAGTGGCGTTGAACATGTCGACTTTTGTGCCAACAAATCAAGATTTGCGGACAGCATTTATTTTCCGTTTCCTTCTGAAAAAAAATTGGAGCATTATCACATAGGATGCTTGTTGAAGCTTACGGGGAGCATGCCCTAGGCAAATCTCAATGTTTCGATTGGTTCAAAAAATTTAAAGATGGATTTCGATAAAAGAAACAAAGACCGTGGAAAACCACAAAAAAAAAAACTTTGAAAACGCTGATTCGAAAGCGTTTGTTGGACAATTATTACATGTGACACCGTCTCCTTTCCTTTGAAAGGCATGGAAAAGATTCAGAAGGTCGGAAAATGTGTACCTCACCAACTGAATGACAGGCAGCAGGAAGCTCGAAAAACCTCATGGCAAATGCTGCTCGCCAGGTACAGAAAAAAAGTCATTTCTTCCTCAAATTGTGACTGGTGATGAAAAGTGAATTTACTTCGAGAATCCTAAGCGTAAAAAATCCTGGGTAACTCCTGGTGAACCATCGGCATCGCTTGGGGAGGAAGAAAATGATCTGTGTCTGATGTGATCAGATGGGTGTTACCTACTATGAGCTGCTGAAACCTGGGGAAACTGTTAATACGGAACGCTACCTACAACAGATGATAAATTTGAATAAAGAATTGCGCCAAAAAGTCCCAAATATCAAGAAAGGACAAACAAAGTGATCTTGCTCCATGACAATGCCCCATCACATTCAGCTAAACGGACCGAGGAAACGATCCAAGTGTTTGGTTTATAGTTCGATTACCACCTATATGCATCGATGGGACACGCACTAGCTGAGCATCGCTTCACTTCTTATGAAAATGTAAGAAATTGGTTAAGTAATTGGTTTGACTCAGAAGAGGAAGCATTATTTTGGCGGGGAATCCACAAATTGACTGAATGATGGGAAAAATGTATAGATAGCGAAGGACAGCAGTTCGAATAAAAAAGTATGTATCATTTTTACACAATCAAATCTTATTTGCTATTTGAAAAATTCCGGTTTCATATTTACTCACCTGGTATATTTCTTTCCCTGAAGCATACCGTCCTTTTACTAAACCTTCGGGCGGTTACAGACATCCTGGAAAACCACGCTTGACGTTGCTTATCTTTGATTACCTTATCAAGCGCCTTTGTCCACCCGGCCATCCCGGCCCCCAAATGTTATGAGATATTTTTTTTTTTTATTTATTTATTTAATAACAAACGTTTAAGAATTATAAATTTGCGATCTGCAAATTACTTGCAATGAGCAAATTTTACTGACTGCTACATGAGCAGAAAAGACTTTATTCTTTGGATGCTGGTCGATTTAGCAGAGCCCCACAACTTTATCCATATAGGAGCCACACAAGTCCATATAGGTTTTAGCAAGTCTTTGAATAACGTGAGTTTATTTGCCTAAGATAATTTTGAACGTCTGTCAAGTAGTCTGGATAAAAGACTGTATCGTTTGAATCGCTTTGGATTTTTATCTAGATTTCTTGACAGACGATCAAAATTAACCCTAGCTAACGAACTAACTTAATATAAAGTTCTTTTAAAATCGATATGGACTTAAGGTATAGAACTGTGGGGTTTCTGCCAATACATTCAGTCCTTTCAGTCGAAAGTGTCAAGAAAAATAGTAAACGCGCCATATTATGTCAGCAACGATATTATACATACGGACTTAAACATTCAAACAGTTTTTGTAACAGCCAAAGACAACCTTGTTAACTTTCACCAAAGACTGGTCTACAACAATAACCCACTGTCAGACAATTTAAAAAACTTAAACAACGCTTACAGCCCACCCCGACGACTTCGAAGGCGGTGGCCAAGAGACCATCTAACTTAATTACTACTCCTGCACAGGAACGCTGTCGAAGCAGCCCAAAAACTTTGCTCATTGCAAATTTAAAATCTTGTTAAATGAATTGTATTTAAATAAATTGAATTGAATTATATACAAAAATATATAAAGCCCTATTCGAGGATTGATTTATGATTTTAATTAGATAACAATAAAAAAATTATAGTTTCTATATTTTGTCCCAACTTTTGCAACTAAGCAACATTTCTTTTTGACAAATCCTATTTAAGCGTTCTACTTTTTGTCATCCTCATTCTTTTATATTTATCAAATGCTGTAAGCTACTCTCTTCTCGTTTTTAATTAGGACGACCTCTTGTGATTTCTGTTTAGTGCCGTCACATCCTCGTGGCAGAAGAGGGATGACAGTTTCCCTGCCGTCGGAGGACAGGTCAGGATGAGCTCTGAAACTTACTGGAAGTTTGTCTAGAGCAGGTCTTAAACCGAAGCCAATTTAAACTTGAGACCACAACTTGAACCAGCCTCGGAGTTAGGCGGCGCATTAACTATTGTCGGGTTTACTTGAATTGTCTTTGCTCGCCTTCTGGAGTCACATCCAGGCTTTCTTGGAGAACTATTAAGCTGGGTTAAAGCTAATACCGATCCAAGCTATATGAGTGCTATATATTGTTTATTTTTTTATTTATTTATTTTATTTTACATAAGCCCACCAACAGGCATATGCTCAATTACAGGTGGTAATGTGTACAACTTGGTGGTTACATCGTAAATCATAAAGAAAAGAGAAAAAAAACAAAAAGACAAAAGAAAAAAATCTGGTGCGTGCGCGCAACACACAACTTTCACTTACCAACTTACTTAGATTAAAAATTAATGCGTTTTGTTAATTGCCACTTCTCAAATGAACAGAACGGCTTTAATTATGATGGGCTCAACGAGTTTTATGAGTTGATTGAATATTTTTCTTTTTTTCACCTCTTTATGTTTTCTTTATTTTTATCATGTCTCATATTTAGCCATTTCTTATTTTTAGGCGTAACGAAAGACAGTTAATTTCTCCATATAAACAAAAACAAAGGTTCTTTATAGGAAACAAACAAAAAAGGCCACAACTCCCCCCCCCCCCCAAAAAAAAGCCCCCTCAGAACATTTTAATAATTATAATATTAAAGAACACCTAATTTTCATTAAACACCACGAATTTGATGAAAATCGTTAAAGCCGTTTTTGAGATAATCGAAAAAAAGGTAAAAATTGGTTAAAAAGTTATGAAATAAAGTGCCCCCTCCGTTAAACCAATTTTGATGAAATGCTGGCTATTACATCTTTGGCATATACATACATCAAATACCTAGTTTGATCAAAATCGTTAAAGCCTTTTTTGAGTAAATAAAAAAAACACGTGAAAATGATACAAAATTTACTAAGTAAAGTCCCCCCTGCGGTTGATCAATTTTGATGAAATGTTGGCTATCGCATCTTTGGCATTCAAATACCCAATTTGATCAAAATCGTTAAAACCGTTTTTGAGTAACTAAAAAAAAAAAACACGTGAAAATTATTCAAAATTTATCAAGTAAAGTCCCCCCTCCGGTTAATCAATCTTGATGAAATTTATACAGTCATATCTCGGGCATATAAATAGATCAAATACTCAGTTTAATCAAAATCGTTAGAGCCGTTTTTGAGAAAATCGAAAAAAACTAAAAAAGTTATTAAATAAAGTACCCCCTCCCTTTGAGCAATTTTGATGAAATTTTTGCCGTCACATCACGGGCATACACATACACTAAATACCCAATTTCAGATTCGCACGGCTTATAGTTTTTGAGCTAGTCTGTTCACACACACACACACACACACACACACACACACACACACACACCATTTCGCGGGACTTAGTCATTTGGACTCAGGGGACCCCAAAACGTGTATTTCCGTTGAAAACCGGAAGTCGAAATTTTTCACGATCGCAATACTTCCACTTACTATATAATTCATATATAGTTAAGTGAAAGTAAAAAAAGAAAACAAGTCAAATTTCTGAACCTATTAATCGAATTCCTTCTAGAAAATATCCCTTATTCATGAAAATATCACACATACACAATAAAAAATATATTATCATGTAGTGCACTTATAAATGAAATGCATTAAGAATACTATAACCTAATAAAACAATATATAAAAAACAAAACAAAAAAAACATAGATATATATACTTACACATATAAACAAAGTAATCTTTAATACTTCTTAATGTCTAGTTAAGGATATGAAGTGCAGTATAAAAAGGCTTAGAAAACATATCAATATACATATAAATATATCCATACATTTATAATTATACACACACATACGCAAATATACATAATATACGCATACAATATATGCATAGATCCAACTGAAATGCATATATTTCAGATATGTGTACATTAGGCCCTAATATGCGAGTAATGCTTCCACAGAATACTTTTGATCTTTACTAATCCAAAACTGAAATCTAGTTCAAGTACCTTACATAGAGAGTTCTAGAGGTTAGTGAGTTTATTTAGTGGAGAATTGTAACAAGGCTTACAGACAGACATATAAAAGTCCTCCTTCACCCTGCTATTAATCCTACCAACTCTAAAGTCTAGTTTTCCGAACATAGTAGGATCATCAAGACCTCCCTGGACTAGCTTAGCTCCAAAGTGAGATATCGACAAAATGGCACATCTTTCTTCCAGTTTGTGGGCTACACCAAATTCATTCATTAAGTAATTATGTGTGCATTAGCATAGTAATTGTGTGCATTAGCTATGAAAACTAAAACATATTATGTAAATAATAAAACATGCTTTGTCTCCAAATCTGGGAACCCGATTGGGCACCCGATCTTAAGGCTGATAAAAGGCTGCAATGTTTGAAAAGTCGAGTGTGAACTAGAGATGCGACATCCAAGGCTAAACGTCGACCATTAAACATCGATGTTTTTTAAATTATAAATTTTTTAAACATTAACATATTAGTGCCCAAACGTATTTAAATCGATGTTTAAGTGTAAAGCATGTTTATTTTTGATAATTAATGTATAAAAACAACGATGTTTTCGACATAGTTGGTTTTTCATATTCATTTATTAAAGATTCAACTGTTAGGACCCAAACATATTCAAAAATTGTTGTCGTTTCCATAGTATATACAGAGAATCGCATTTCGGTGGAATATTTTGAAAAATTTTGCGAGCAGCTGCATTAAATAAGAAATTCAATTACAATACTACGGGTTTTCGTTTTCATACTTTATTAAGTTAAAAAATTTACAGAAACAAGAAAGGGTATGAAAAACGGAGGTAATATATCCAATATAATGTCAAGCATCGATGATAAAACCACTTTTTTATTGTCTATCCGACAAGGCATTGAGACTTCGTCAGTCAGACCAATCTCGGCAGGGGTTCCACAAGGGTCAATACTTGCTCCATTATTATACATTATATACACACATGACATACCGACAAACTCTGAGACTTTAACTGCAACCTACGCCGATGACACTGCAATTTTAACAATACATAATAACCCAAGATTGGCATCACTAAATTTGCAAAATCACTTACTACATTTACAAAATTGGTACTCAATTTGGAAAATGAAATTAAAACATAACAAATCCCAACATATAACATTCACAATGCGACCTTACTCATGCCCACCAGTTTACATAGGAGACAATCAAATACCTCAGACGTACTCAGTACGCTACCTGGGACTTCTGTTCGACAGAAGGATGACTTGGGGCCCACACGTAAAAATGAAAAGACAGACTCTTAACAAACGACTGAAAACACTGTTCTCTCTTTTTTCTAAATCGTCAAAATTAAAAATAGAACATAAAATGAACACATACACTTACTTACTTAAACCCATTTGGACATACGCCTTACAGATTTTCGGCTCAACAAAGAGGACGCACTTACGAAAATTAAAAACTTTTCAATCAAAAATTTTGAGACTAATAACGAACGCTCCCTGGTATGTAAATAATAAAACTTTACATACAGACTTACAACAACCTACTGTCGAACAACACATACGAACTCTTTATTCATGATTTTTTGTTAAATTACACAGACATAACAATGCACTAATTAACGACATGGCTACGGCTGATATACCTGTAGCTTGGCGGCTAAAAAGAAGCTGGATGAGGGACCTGCTCACTCACGTAAGGTATCAAGCCCGGAAAGAGGTGCTGCTGGGCACCTTCCTAGGGCCTAAAATGCCCTAAGTTCATTAATTGTAAACAACACATTCGCTGATTGTCACGCTGGGTGACAGGTGTGAATTAAAGATTGAAGCAAAAAAAAAAAAATATTTCTTTTTGTCCAAAACATAGACGCTAAAAATATTTTTTTTATTTTCAAAAATCGATACTAAAACATATTTGTTTTTGCCCAAAAGATCGATGTTAAAACATATCTGTTTTTGCCCAAAACATCGATGTTCAAAACATATTTGTTTTTTTCCAAAACTTCGGTGTTTAAAACAACTTTGTTATTGTTAAAACATAATTATTTTTGTCAAAAACATCAATGTTAACATCACCCCACAAACAACGATGATTAGAAAACATCGACATGGTAGAGCATATAAATTGCAGTTTTTTGTCCAAAACATCGATGTTAAATCATATTAATTTTTGTCGAAAAAGATAGACGTTAAAACATATTTGTTTTTGTCAAAAACATCGATGTCAGTATCTTTGTTATTGTTAAAACATCGAAGTTAGAGCATACACATTGTTGTTTTTTGTCCAAAACATGGATGTTAAAACATATTTGTTTTTGTCCCAAACATCGATGTTAAAACATATTTGTGTTTGTCCAAAACATCGATGTTAAAAACATCGATAATAATACATATTTGTTTTTTTTTCCAAAACATCGATGTTAATATCTTTGCCATTGTTAAAACATATATGTTAAAAACATATTTGTTATTGTTAAAACATCGATGTTAAGTGCAACTATACTGTTGTTTTTTGTCTAAAACATATTTTTTTTGTTTGTCAAAAACACCGATGTTAAAAAACAACTTGTTATTTTTAAAACATCGATGTCAAAACATATTTGTTTTTGTCCCAAACATCGATGATAATACATTTTTGTTTTTTGTCCAAAACTTCGATGTTTAAATCAACTTTGTTATTGTTAAAACATAATTGTTTTTGTCAAAAAGAACTACTAAAAAAATCAATGTTAACATCAGTCCACAAACATCGATGTTCAGAAAACATCGACATAGTAGAGCATATAAATTGCTGTTTTTTGTCCAAAACATCGATGTTAAGTCATATTTATTTTTGTCCAAAAGATGGATGTTAAAACATATTTGTTTTTGTCAAAAACATCGATGTTAGTATCATAGTTATTGTTAAAACATTGAAGTTAGAGCATATACATTGTTGATTTTTTTCCAAAACATGGATGTTACAACATTTGCTTTTGTCCCAAACATCGATGTTAAAACATATTTGTGTTTGTCCAAAACATCGATGTTAAAAACAAATTTTGTTTTTGTCCAAAACTTTGATGTTGAAAACAACTTAGGTTTTGTTAAAACATATTTGTCTTTGTCCAAAACATCGATGATAAGACATGTTTCTTTTTTTTCCAAAACATCGATGTTAATATCTTTGTCATTGTTAAAACATAGATGTTAAAAACATAATTGTTATAGTTAAAACATCGATGTTAAGTGCAAATATACTGTTGTTTTTTGTCTAAAACATATTTTTTTTGTTTCTCAAAAACACCAATGTTAAAAAAACAACTTGTTATTTTTAAAACATCGATGTCAAAACATATTTGTTTTTGTCCAAAACATCGATGTTATTTATTTATTTGTTTGATTTCAGGCAATCCACAACCAGGGTGATGTTTACCGACTTAATGTTAATTTTTTATATATTACTAATAACAGTTTAGTATTTATGGGGGGATTTATAAGGATGATTTAAAAATGGTACAGTGAAAAAGAAAGGAATATAAAGAAATAATGATCCAGAGAATGAAAAGATAGAAAATAAGATAAAAAAAAAAAAAAAAAAAATAATAAAAAAAAAAAAATCAAAAATAAGTCAATGAGTAAATAAATAAAACATTTATGAAGTGAAGTGTTTTTAGATCTGTTTATATATCTGTATGTGTTTTAAGTAATTTAATATCTCCGAAATATGCGTGCTTTTGTCATTTAGTAGGGTCGCTAAATGGTATGGATGATCCGTACTTAGCAACTGTCTGCAGTCGGTCAGTAAGTGTTTGACTGTCAAGGGTACGTTACACTGTATACAGGTTGGTCTTGGTTTTCCAGTAAGCAAGTTATGATGTGTGAGTAGTGTATGTCCAATTCGTAATCTTGTTAATATAATTTCTTCTCGTCTGTTGTTCCGAATTGATGATGTCCATGGTTGTATTGAGTGTTTTATTTCTCTTAGTTTATTTTCCCTAGTCTTTGTCCAGTTTATTTGCCATCTGTCTGTTATTTTTGACGCTATTATTGGGTATATGTCAGTATGGGGATTCTCAAGACAGTCAGACGGTGGTATTAAACATCGACTGCGTAACATTGATGTTAAAAACATCGATTTTTTTGCCCAAAACATCTATGTTCCAGAAACACCGACATCGATGTCGCATCCCTAGTGTGAACGCCAAGGATCTTCATCGAAGAATATTTGAAAAAGTCAACTTGGTTAGGCAATGTGAACTATTGGTCAGAGGAAACTTTAGGGAAGTTGACCATTAAAATAGACAAGAGAACTTTTGGTGGGGGGGGGGGGTGTATGTGGCAAAGGAGTCCGCAAGATTTCGTTTGGGGCATGCTGTTAAAATTCTTATGCCTGGGGAAGGGACCGAGGTATTCTGGCTATGTAAGGCTCAATTACTTGTTCAAATAAAGCTCAGTGATATTTAAAAATTAAAATATCCCTTTATACAATGCCTAATAAATATAATAAACCATCAGACCCGACCACGCGTGTGCCACAGCAACGTTATGACAGTAGTTATGATTAGTTGAATAAATTTCTATATATAAGAGGCTTTGTCCTGACTGACAGAATCAACGCAGAGCAAAAACTACTAATGATAGAAACTTGAAGTTCGGAATTTAGATTTTAAACGCAATGTAGGTAACCACTAAGAAAGGAATTACAAAAAAGTAATACCTAAGGGGCTTAAAAAGCGAAATTGTCGTTTAATTCTAACGGAAATCTATTTTTGAGATTATAAACCATATGTTTTTTATTTTAATATCGATTTAACGTTACAATATTATTAAAATAGTCATTCACATAAAATATGGCTACTGATTATTTAAATATTAGTGGTAATCAAATTATGCACACTGTGATTCCCATGATTGGGGATGGCGCGTGTTTATTTCGATCTCTTCTCCATATATTTCTCCATATATACATACTTCTCCATATATATATATATATACTACTACATATATATACACTTCTCCATATGTATAAGAGGCTTTGTCCTGACTGACAGAATCAACGCAGAGCAAAAACTACTTATGATTAGAAATTTCGGAATTTAGATTTTAAAAGCGATGTAACCACTAAGAAAGGAATATCCAAAATGTAACCCCTAAGAATATCTAAAATGTAAATGGCGAAATTGTCGTTTAACT
Source organism: Aelia acuminata (assembly GCA_911387785.2). Taxonomy (NCBI): domain Eukaryota; kingdom Metazoa; phylum Arthropoda; class Insecta; order Hemiptera; family Pentatomidae; genus Aelia; species Aelia acuminata. The sequence continues at coordinate 174,181,730 of OU426979.1, forward strand.
CTAACGGACATCTATTTTCGAACTTCGAGAAAATATATCTAATTAGGACTTGCGCGTCCCCCTCTCTTCTACCGAGCCGGCAGCTTCCCCCTCCAACATTCCACCCACCGGAAGCTCAAATTCTACTAAATCTCCTTAACATCAGTTAACATATTATATTAGATCAATACCAAGATAATGGTCACAGAATTGATTTTAAAGGCTCGCGGGCGAAGCCGCGACGAGGAATGCTAGTTTCTATATATATAAGAGGCTTTGTCCTGACTGACAGAATCAACGCAGAACAAAAACTACTAATGATAGAAACTTGAAGTTCGGAATTTAGATTTTAAACGCGATGTAGGTAACCACTAAGAAAGGAATTTCAAAAATGTAATCCCTAAGGGGCTTAAATGGCGAAATTGTCGTTTAATTCTAACGGAAATCTATATTTGAGATTTTAAACCATGTTTTTTATTTGAATATCGATTTAACGTTAGAATATTATTAAAATAGACATTCACATAAAATATGGCTACTGATTATTTAAATATTAGTGGTAATCAAATTATGCACACTGTGATTCCCATGATTTGGGATCGTGCGTGTTTATTTCGATCTCTTCTCCATATATATAAGAGGCTTTATACTGAATGACGGAATCAACGCAGAGCAAAAACTACTAATGATAGATACTTGAAGTTCGGAATTTAGATATTAAACGTGTTGTAGGTAAACACTAAGAAAGGAATTTCAAAAATGTAACCCCAAGGGTTTTAAATGGCGAAATTGTCGTTTAACTCTAACGGACACCTATTTTAGCACTTCGAGAAAAAATATCTAATTTGGACTCATTTTAAAGATCTTGATACAACGAGTTTAGCTCGAAAGCTCCTATGGGGTATCGAAAACCACGTTTTAAAGCCGAAAAATGAAGCGTTCACGAAGAGTAAGCAATTTTTTGTTTCGGCGGTTTTAGTGAACTCTCTCCATTGCGCGTCTCCCTCTCTTCTACCTAAAGACCACAGAATTGATTTTAAAGGCTCGCGGGCAAAGCCGCGACGTGGAATGCTAGTGCAATAATAAAAGTAAAAAGTTTTAGCTAATCTAAATAAATAGAACTTTATTCCAAATTTAAAATTGTTTAATAAAGAATTTAGAAGAGTTAAATTTTTTATTTTTTACATCTCATATTTGACTATACGGTCATTCCACGTCAATTCAACACAGGCTTGAGCCTCACCATTTCAGATTTTGGATTATTCGTCTCTAAAGCCCTCAAAAATAGGTCCAGAAACATAAAAAAATTATCAAAAATAGCTGTAGATGTTTTCCAAATTTGACTAGGACTATGAGATTGGTGTCGTTTAACAGTGCATTCCATGCCGTTTCATATGATATGCATCAATGTATAGGTTGGTATTAAGGGAATTTTCTTAAAACTCAATGTAAAATTTTAATTTCAATTTTCTCAAAAAGAGCATCTTTTTATAATTTTATATATTTTTTTGAAAAATAGGTAGTAGTATATATATTCATACAACAAAATATAAAACTGGGATCAAAATTTCTTCATTACTAAAAGAATTGAAAACTAGTGTCAAAATTATTGAATTTTATCTAACTTTTTATAATTAAAAGTAGCTCTAGATGTTTTCCAAATTTGACTAGGACTATGAGATTGGTGTCGTTTAACAGCGCATTTCATGCCGTTTCATATGATGTGCAACAATGTATAGGTATAGGCAGTATGACGTATTTTTAAAAAAAATATATAAAAATTAAAAAAAAATGCTCTTTTTGAGAAAATTGAAATTAAAATGTTTACATTTAGTTTTAAGAAAAAGTTTTTAGTACCAACTATACACTGTTGTATATCATATGAAACGGCATGGAATGCGCTGTTAAACGACACCAATCTCATAGTCTTAGTCAAATTTGGAAAACATCTACAGGTATTTTTAATCATGATTTTTTATGTTTCTGGGCCTATTTTTGAGGGCTTTAGAGACCAATAATTCAAAAACGGGTAGACATATCTCATTAATATTTACCAATTGTTCTAGTAGATACAAGTAGTACACATATCTCAAATTTCAAGAAAATCTGAGATGGTGAGGTTCAAAATGATATAGTCTTGTTTTAATTTGAGATGGGATTGCCCTGAATAAAGTATTAATGCAATAAATAAAGTGCAATAAAAAAAAATGCAGTAAATAAAGCATTTACTGAATTATTTTAACAGAGGCGAGATTAAATATAAGTAACATACGTGTAAAAGGAACTAAAAAAGAATATAATTGGAACAGGGTTCTGTACAATCACAATATACAGCAAAAATGTACCAAATTAATCTTTTGCCATTATACATATTAATTAAATTCAGAATATAACACATGGTGATTGAAATCTCTCTATATATAAGAGGCTTTGTCCTGACTGACAGAATCAAAGCAGAGCAAAAACTACTAATGATAGAGACTTGAAGTTCGGAATTTAGACTTTGAACGCGATGTAGGTAACCACTAAGAAAGGAATTTAAAAAATATAACCCTTAAGGGGCTTAAATGGAGAAATTGTCGTTTAACTCTAACGGAAATCTATTGTTGAGATTTTAAACCATATGTTTTTTATTTGAATATCGATTTAACGTTACAATAGTATTAAAATAGACATTCACATAAAATATGGCTACTAATTATTTAAATATTAGCGGTAATCAAATTATGCACACTGTGATTCCCATGATTGGGGATTGTCCGTGTTTATTTCGATCTCTTTTCCATATATATAAGAGGCTTTGTCCTGAATGACAGAATCAACGCAGAGCAAAAACTACTAATGATAGAAACTTGAAGTTCGGAATTTAGATTTTAAACGCGATGTAGGTAACCACTAAGAAAGGAATTTTAAAAAGTAATCCCTAAGGGGCTTAAATGGCGAAATTGTCGTTTAACCCGGCGCTGGTCGCGCCCCCCAATAACGAATAACAATCTAAAAAAGAAATACCCCATTTTACTCAAAAGTATAAAAACTAATCTAAGCTTTTACTAAAAAATCTGGTGCCTGCGCGCAACACACAACTTTCACTTACCAACTTACTTAGATTAGAAATTGACGTGTTTTGCTAATAATCATTTCCCAAAGTCACACATTTTTCTACATTCATATCTTATTTTTGTTAATCGTTAAAGCCGTTTTTGAGTAAATAAAAAAACCTGTGAAAATCATACAAAATTTATTAAGTAAAGTCCCCCCTCCCGTAGATCAATTTTGATGAAATTTTTACAGTCACATCTCGGGCATATAAATACCTCAAATACCAAGTTTGATCAAAATCGTTAAAACCGTTTTTGAGTAAATAAAAAAAAACACGTGAAAATGATACAAAATTTATTAAGTAAAGTCCCCCCTCCGGTTAATCAATTTTGATGAAATTTTTACAGTCAAATTTCGGGCATATAAATCGATCAAATACTCAGTTTAATCAAAATCGTTAGAGCCGTTTTTGAGAAAATCGAAAAAAACGTAAAAAGTTATTGAATAAAGTACCCCCTCCCTTTGAGCAATTTTGATGAAATTTTTGCTGTCACATCGCGGGCATATACCTACACTAAATACCTAATTTCAGGTTCCCACGGTTTATAGTTTTTGAGCTAGTCTGTTCACATACACACACACACACACACACACACACACACACACAGACACACACACAGACCATTTGGCGGGACTTGGTTATTTCGACTCAGGGGGTCCCAAAACGTGTATTTCCGTTGAAAACCGGAAGTCGAAAATTTTCACGATCGCAATACTTCCACTTACTATATATTTCATATATAGGTAAGTGAAAGTAAAAATCGAAGAGAAGAGACGAAAATACTTAGAGTCATTTTTTTCTTCCGGACGATCCTCCAAAAGCCGTAATATCTTTGCAGCACGTCTTGTTCCACTCATTTTCCGAACTAAACTAACAAACAGAACAGTTGCAATATTTTATCAAGGAAATACAAACGTGTACCGGGGTCACCTGTGGTGTTGTGGTTAGCATGGCAACCTACAATACTAAAGATCGCGGATTCAATTCCAGCGGTGGCCCTAGGATTTTTTAATGGGAGTAAAAAATCCTTAGCTATGCCGTCCCTCGGATAGGACGTAAATTGGAGGTCCCGAGCCTGTATGATGTCAGGTACTCGTTAAAGATCCCTATCCTAATTATACCTGGATAGGCAAAATTTAGGACTCCCACTGTAGCATCGTCCGATTAGCCTTAGTAGCATAAAAATGGACGTTAAACAAACAAACACAAACACAAACGTGTACTGACAAGATTTGGGCTCATTACAGCGGAGATGGGCAAGTCCGTGCAGGTCACGGAGCGGCCCGCACGGTGGCTCAGTTCTGTGTCACGGATGGTCGCGCTGTAAGCATTTTGCTCACGCTCCCGTTTTTTCGAACAAAACGCTTTATAGGGGCTTAGCGCGGCAATTTTTTTTTTTTCAAAAACAACTTCCTAAAGTGAGTTAATGTATAAATGACAAATAGAAAAATTATCAGAATTAAAGAAAAAGAAATAAGCGAAATACACAAGATTTTCGGCAAGTGTGAGCAAAATGCTCACGAAGCGACCAACGCCGGGTTAATTCTAACGGAAATCTATTTTTGAGATTTTAAACCATATGTTTTTTATTTGAATATCGATTTAACGTTACAATAATATTAAAATAGACATTCACATAAAATATGGCTACTGATTATTTAAATATTAGTGGTAATCAAATTATGCACACTGTGATTCCCATGATTAAGGATGGTGCGTGTTTATTTCGATCTCTTCTCCATATATGTATAAGAGGGTTTGTCCTGACTGATAGAATCAATGCAGAGTAAAAACTACTCATGATAGAAACTTGAAGTTCGGAATTTAGATTTTAAACGCGATGTAGGTAACCACGAAGAAAGGAATTTCAAAAATGTAACCCCTAAGGGGCTTAAATGGCGAAATTATCGTTTAACTCTAACGGACACCTATTTTTGCACTTCGAGAAAAAATATCTAATTTGGACTCATTTTAAAGATCTTGATACAACGAGTTTAGCTCGAAAGCTCCTATGGGGTATCGAAAACCACGTTTTAAAGCCGAAAAATGAAGCGTTCACGAAGAGTAAGCAATTTTTTGTTTCGGCGGTTTTAGTGAACTCTCTCCATTGCGCGTCTCCCTCTCTTCTACCGAGCCGGCAGCTTCCCCCTCCAACATTCCACCTACCGGAAGCTCCGATTCTACTAAATCTCCTTAACATCAGATACCTTATTATATTAAATCAATACCTAGATAATGACCACAGAATTGATTTTAAAGGCTCGCGGGAAAAGCCGCGACGGGGAATGCTAGTGCAATAATAAAAGTAAAAAGTTTCAGCTAATCTAAATAAATAGAACTTTACTCCAAATTTAAAATTGTTTGATAAAGAATTTAGAAGGGTTAAAGTTTTTATTTTTTACATCTCATATTTGACTAATGTCATTCCACGTCAATTCAACACAGGCTTGAGCCTCACCATTTCAGATTTTGGATTATTCGTCTCTAAAGCCCTCAAAAATAGGTCCAGAAACATAAAAGAATTATTAAAAATAGCTGTAGATGTTTTCCAAATTTGACTAGGACTATGAGATTGGTGTCGTTTAACAGTGCATTCCATGCTGTTTCATATGATATGCATCAATGTATAGGTTGGTACTAAGGGAATTTTCTTAAAACTCAATGTAAAATTTTAATTTCGATTTTCTCAAAAAGAGCATTTTTTTTTAAATTTTATATATTTTTTTGAAAAATAGGTAGTAGTATATATATTCATACAACAAAATATAAAACTGGGATCAAAATTTCTTCATTACTAAAAGAATTGAAAACTAGTGTCAAAATTATTGAATTTTATCTAACTTTTTATAATTAAAAGTAGCTCTAGATGTTTTCCAAATTTGACTAGGACTATGAGATTGGTGTCGTTTAACAGCGCATTTCATGCCGTTTCATATGATGTGCAACAATGTATAGGTATAGGCAGTATGACGTATTTTTTAAAAAAATATATAAAAATAAAAAAAAAATGCTCTTTTTGAGAAAATTGAAATTAAAATGTTTACATTTAGTTTTAAGAAAAAGTTTTTAGTACCAGAGCTATACATTGTTGTATATCATATGAAACGGCATGGAATGCGCTGTTAAACGACACCAATCTCATAGTCCTAGTCAAATTTGGAAAACATCTATAGGTATTTTTAATCATGATTTTTTATGTTTCTGGGCCTATTTTTGAGGGCTTTAGAGACCAATAATTCAAAAACGGGTAGACATATCTCATTAATATTTACCAATTGTTCTAGTAGATACAAGTAGTACACATATCTCAAATTTCAAGAAAATCTGAGATAGTGAGGTTCAAAATGATATAGTCTTGTTTTAATTTGACATGGGATTGCCCTTTATAAAGTATTAATGATCCATTCATTTAGCATTTACTGAATTATTTTAACAGAGGCGAGATTAAATTTAAGTAACATACGTGTCTTAAAATTAATCTTTTGCCATAATACATATTAATTAAATTCAGAATATAACACATGGTGATTGAAATCTCTCTATACGTGGAGGCTTTGTCCTGACTGACAGAATCAACGCTGAGCAAAAACTACTAATGATAAAAACTTGAAGTTCGGAATTTAGATTTTAAACGCGATGTAGGTAACCACTAAGAAAGGAATTTCAAAATTGTAACCCCTAAGGGGCTTAAATGGCGAAATTGTCGTTTAATTCTAACGGAAATCTATTTATGAGATTTTAAACCTTATGTTTTTTATTTGAATATCGATTTAACGTTACAGTATTATTAAAATAGACATTCACATAAAATATGGCTACTGATTATTTAAATATTAGTGGTAAATTATGCACACTGCGATTCCCATGATTGGGGATGGTGCATGTTTATTTCGATCTCTTCTCCATATATATAAGAGGCTTTGTCCTGACTGATAGAATCAATGCAGAGCAAAAACTAATAATGATAGAAACTTGAAGTTCAGAATTTAGATTTTAGGTAACCGCTAAGAAAGGAATTTCACAAATGTGACCTTAAATGGCGAAATTGTCGTTTAACTCTAACAGACACCTATTTTTGCACTTCGAGAAAAAAATATCTAATTTAGACATTTTAAAGATCTTGATACGACAAGTTTAACTCGAAAGCTCGTACGGGGCGTCGAAAACCATGTTTTAAAGCCGAAAAATGAAGTTTTCACGAGGAGTAAGCAAATTTTTGTTTCGGCAGTTTTACTGAATTCTCCATTGCGCGCCTCTCTTCTACCGAGACGGCAGCTTCCCCCTCCAACATTCCACCTACTTGGAAGCTCCGATTCTACTAAATCTCCTTAACATCAGTTAACATATTATATTAAATCAATACCAAGAATGATCACAGAATTGATTTTAAAGGTTCGCGGGCGAAGCCGCGACGGGGAATGCTAGTATTGTATAAGCAGGTTCTACCTGAAACAGGTTATCATGGTATAATAAGCCCTTAATTTGCAAGAAAAGAAATGTTGAGGCCAATAATCGAGACAAAAACCGAAATAAATGAAGTATTTTAAAACATCGATGTTTTGCAACATACAATAAACCGTTCAGTAATAGATAAATAGATGGTCTCTCATGGTTACATAATATTGTTTCCTCTAAAATATGATGTTAAAAATAATTTTTACCTAATATAGCTTATGTCTTGTGTATTTTAGGAATAAAAATAAGTGTACCTCTTAGGTGTACCTACCATAGCTGTTTGAATTATATTTATAAATTTACGAGGAGTCCCGGCCACGCGTTTCTGTGGCTCAGTAGCTATAGTGCATGGAATTAATTATATCATATTCTTCTCTACAGTTATTCTATTAATCCTAGAGTCAAATCAAAATTCACTGATAAAGATAAAAACGTTTCAGCTAATCTAAAAAACAACGGAATTTAATATAGACTTTAGGCCAAATTTAAAATTGTTTGGTAAAGGATTTAGGTAGATTAACTCGTTTTATCCCACTTGTAGTCCCGTTTTATCCCATAGTGATTTAATCATGCTTTAAGTTTAATGTAAGCGATTTTTTGCATTCAAAACACTATATCGGAACCACAGAGTATCGATTGTTGTGAAAGCCACAATATAAATAAATCACATATAAAGCCACAATAAATCACATTCCTTATGTGATTTATAGTTTTCCAATAAACAAAGGATTATTAGCATGGAGTGCAATAAAAAATAATTAATTTTTTTCAAGAGCAGTGATTATTTTGTTTTAGTTTTCTGACTATAATATTACTTTACAATGTATGTAATTATGATTATTAATACCCAGTACATAAACATTTGTAATTTAGGGGATTTATCACAGGTTGTATTGGGTGCCCATATTTTGGGGCAGTGGGATCGGCTGGGTCCGTTTATCTGAACATTATTTTTTTACTTTATTTTTGAGAATATTCACAGTTGAAGGAGCTGTTTCGCTAATAACTTACATTAGTGATGAAGTATTTAGAGCAACAGTGTATATAGAGGGGCCAGATATTCAATCTAAATCTTAACTGTCTGAACTTTTATAAATATGTCTGATTTGGCCATCGATGAGGCAATGATGCCTTATTTCGGTCGGCATGGGGCAAAGCAACACATCTATGGAAAACCCATTAGATTTGGGTACAAGGTGTAGTGCAGTTCAGTGCGAACCATACCAGGAAGTTCAGTGTGAACCATAATTGGAGGGCCTGTAATTCTTGACATAGTGTCAGAAATACCAGTAAACGACAACAATGTGGTGACTATATCTTCCTCTCAGCATGGCATCAAACCCATCCAGCTGGCCAATAGGTGAATTGCTGCGAAAAAAAAGAAGATACTTATTGACCAACCTTTTTTTGTGGCCCAGTAATTAAGCTGGATGAAAATATTTCAAAATTCCGAGTCAACAACCAATCAAAAAAATGTAATGCAGAAAACCAGAACCAAACAGACGACCGAGGCTTCACACCAGCGGTTCGAAGAGTGTTCCTAATGAAGTTAGTCTCGAGGGACATGGTCATGTATTAATTTCAAGTCGAACCCAATTCAGGTGTACAACAAATCAGTTGTAAAAAATGTACATTAAAATAATGTAATGTTGGTTGTCATGCAAATTGCTTTGAAATTTTTCATTCCTAATTTTATCTCTTAGATATTACTTCATGTGATGCAAATGTGTTTTATTATGTAAATTATAAAGTTCTTTTGGTAGTTTGTGAATAAAAGTAATTTTAAAAAATGATTATTAACTTATAATGGACATATACCCTTTCGTTCCCACTACCCCAATTTTGGGGCGGGGGGTAAATCCCCCCCAGGCGATGTTTTTGGGTTGATACTTAGCACATTCACTACTAATGGGCTAATTTCATTGCGTACTGAGTTTAAACTTGAAATATTAATTTTTGAAAAGTTGGGATGAAATTTTATGAAATTTTATTGTTTACATCTTATACTTGACCATAATGTGTCCAACGAATGATACATGTAAAAGGAAATAATAAAGAATATAATTGAAACAGGGTTTAGTACAATAAAAAAAAAAAAAATACAAACCTATTAATTAAATTCTGAATGTAATACACGATGATATGAGATATAGTATTAGGTGGTTACACCTTTTGGTTAACCTGTCTTTGGTTATTTATGATTATTCAGATTTACGTTTTTTTCGGAGTCACATCTTAAACCCAATTTTTCTAAACAAATGATTCTTTGATGCGCGGTCATTAGGGCTTAAGTCACTATTTGAGCATTTGGAGACTATGTCATAATATTATAGCACGAAATCAGAGCTAGGGGTTGGTATTAAGATCCTTAGTCAAACTATATTGTTTTATGAAAATTGAAATCACAAATAATATCAACAATTAGATTTTACATAATTTTTTGAACTTGGATGTTGCTTTCCTGAAAAATTCAAAATTTTGATTGAAGCCCTTATGACCGCTCATCAAAGAATTAATGTTATTGGTTGATTAGTGTTATTATATTTAATGTTTAGCTAATAATTAATGTTATTGGCTTTCATAGGAAAAAATAAATATTATTTATACATGAGTATTATTGAAACTTTAGTAGAACTCACATCAATACGAGGACATCAGCCAAAAATGTTCCGTGTATTAATGAAGGTCCGCACGAGTTTTAAAGTTATTTATCTGTAGGGGAAACCACGGCCCCTAGAATCGATTTCCCCTCCCGAAGTAATTTGTTCGTGGTTGTAATATCGATTTGTCTTACCTAATGTAGAACTTTAAACTCGAGGAAACGGTGCAGTCATATATTTCTGCATATAACTAATTCGTTGGTCTGCTCAAGAATGACCCTCTCCATTTCCTCAAAATCAAGAATCTATGATCAGGATCTACATCGTCCAGTCCAGGGTTTGCTTCCTATCAAACCATACGGACGTTCTTCCATAATCTGCTTTGTTGATTGCTTGTTTAATTTCACTTTGTGCTCCTAAGGTTATTCGTACGATGCCACAGAGGGAGTCTTAAATTTTGCCTGTCCGGCTATAATTACAATAGGGACCTTTAACAAGTACCTGAGATCGTACTGACTCGGGACCACCATTTTACACGCGACCTTTAGTATTGTAGTGTGCTATGCTAACCACTACACTACAGGTATAGTAGTCTATGTAATATACCCCCTATATTCTGCTTTGGGAATCTTCTTGGATTCAAGTACCTGACCAAACCATCTCATTCTTTCTTTTTCGAAACAAGAAATTAATTCTAGTTCTCCATACAGGTCCATAATTCCTGTATTGTCTTTATGCGAAAATAGTTACCTTCTTCGGTTGGGCTATATTCCAATTAACTAAATGTATTCCTAAATCTCAATTAATTCTCTAGAATCTTTCTCTCCCAAGCAATAATGTTCTTGATATTTAGATTCACCATAGAAACATTATTCATGTACCATTCATTACACCATAGATACATTATAGATTCATTCCATGTCACATCAACACACTTTTTCCCTCACCATCTCAGATTTTAATTATGGACAAAAAAAAATACCAAATTTCAGCTCAATATCTCAAACGGTTTTCAAAATATAGCTATGTAAACTCATTGAAAACACACGATTTTGACCTGAAATTAAAATTGCAGCTTTTCTAGGCAAGATAGAGAGTTGAAATTGATGTCATTTTAAAGCTGAATCTATGACCTTCCTTATAACATGCAACCCATTAGGGGTTAAGGGGAAATTCGTTTTTCAAAATTTGAATCAAAATTTCAAATTTGAATTTCTCAAAAAGCCCATTTTTTAAAAATCTCAAACGAGTTGATAAGGTTATCATTAATAAGTGCTAGTAAAATTATGCTTAAAATAATTAATGAAAAATGTGAGTTTTGCTTGTGGATTGAAAAAAGCATTAGCTATTAAGCTTCTCAAACTTTAGCCTATTGTATCAAGCTAATTTTTTTCCTGCGCTTGTCACAGATCTTTGAAACAACGTCTAGTTCTGGATATTGTGATTCGACACATACATTTTGTGTATGATGAGTTGAATGTTATAAGGTCAAAATTGTGTTTTTTTCAATGAGTTTACATTAAAAACTCTTTGAGATATTGAGCTGAAATTTTATTTTAGCTGAAAGTATTTTTTTACTTTAACTTACCTATATATGAAATATATAGTCTCTCATTACGCCTAAAAATGAGAAATGGCTAAATATGAGATAAGATAAAAATAAAGAAAACACAAAGAGGAGAAAAAAAGAAAAATATTCAGTCAACTCATAAAAATCGTTGAGCCCATGCATGCGGAGTACGCCTTTAATGACAGACCATTGTTCATAATTAAAGCCGTTCTGTTCATTTGAGAAGTGGGAATTAACAAAACGGATTAATGTCTAACCTAAGTAAGTTGGTAAGTGAAAGTTGTGTGTTGCGAGCATGCACCAGATTTTTTAGTCTTTAGAAAGGTACCCTATGTACCAAATTTCATTAAAATCTGAGATTGTGAGGGGAAAAGGGTGTTAATGTGACATGGAATGACTCTATGGTTGAATAAAGGACTGTCTAATGAACACTTATTTTGAGGTTTAAGTGTTGGGAACATTGGTTTTGAAAAGTTATTAGAATTTAACACAATTTTGTTTTAATTAATCCAATCTTAAATTGTGGATAACCACCAATTTTAAATTATTTTTAAATAATTTATTTTTGGAAGAGAAAAGATTTGGCTCCGCCGGGAGTCGAACCCGGGTCTCCTGCGTTACATGCGAGGATGCTAACCGCTACACCACAGAGCTCGGCTCAAGGCAGAGCAAATCCTTCCTCTTCACTGATACCTACTCCCCCTATCTCACAAGTTTTGCGAGTAGTAGCGGGAGGTTGACAAATTTTGTCCAATTTATGATACTTATTGACATAAGTCAATTTTTTAAATTATTTTAATTAATCCAATCTTAAATTGTGGATAACCACCAATTTTAAATTATTTTTAAATAATTTATTTTTGGAAGAGAAAAGATTTGGCTCCGCCGGGAGTCGAACCCGGGTCTCCTGCGTTACATGCGAGGATGCTAACCGCTACACCACAGAGCTCGGCTCAAGGCAGAGCAAATCCTTCCTCTTCACTGATACCTACTCCCCCTATCTCACAAGTTTTGCGAGTAGTAGCGGGAGGTGGACAAATTTTGTCCAATTTATGATACTTATTGACATAAGTCAATTTTTTAAATTATTTTAATTAATCCAATCTTAAATTGTGGATAACCACCAATTTTAAATTATTTTTAAATAATTTATTTTTGGAAGAGAACCGAGTTTTAGCCGAGCTCATGTAACGCAGGAGACCCGGGTTCGACTCCCGGCGGAGCCAAATCTTTTCTCTTCCAAAAATAAATTATTATCATCCGAATTATCCAAAGTAAAAACTTTTAACTTTCACTTACCTATATATGATAGGTATACATATAGTAAGGGAAAGTATTGCGATCGTGAAAATTTTCGACTTCCGGTTTCCAACAGAAATACACCTTTTGGGATCCCCTTAGTCAAAATAACCAAGTCCCGCGAAATGGTCCGTGTGTGTGTGTCTGTGTGTGTGTGTGTGTGTGTGTGTGTGTGTGTGTGAACAGACTAGCTCAAAAACTATAAACCGTGCGAACCTGAAATTAGGTATTTAGAGTATCTACAAGCCCGCGATGTGACAGCAAAAATTTCATCAAATTTGCTCAAAGGGAGGGGGTACTTTAATTAATAACTTTTTAAGTTTTTTTCGATTTTCTCAAAAACAGCTCTAACGATTTTGATTAAAATGAGTGTTTGATCTATTTATATGCCTGAAATATGACTGTAAAAGTTTCATCAAAATTGATCAACCGGAGGGGGGACTTTACTTAATAAATTTTTTATCATTTTAACATGTTTTTTTTTATTTACTCAAAAACGGTTTTAACGATTTTGATCAAACTTGGTATTTGATGTATTTATATGCCAAAGATGTGACAACCAACATTTCATCACAATTAATCAACCGGAGGGGGGACTTTACTTAATAAATTTTGTATCATTTTCACGTGTTTTTTTACATCATTTTGTATCATTTTCACGTTTTTATTTACTCAAAAACGGTTTTAACGATTTTGATAAAACTTGGTATTTGATGTATTTATATGCCCGAGATATGACTGTAAAAATTTCATCAAAATTGATCTACGGGAGGGGGGGCTTTACTTAATAAATTTTGTATCATTTTCACGGGGTTTTTTTATTTACTCAAAAACGGCTTTAACGATTAACAAAAATAAGATATGAATGTAGAAAAATGTGTGACTTTGGGAAATGATATTTAGCAAAACACGTCAATTTCTAATCTAAGTAAGTTGGTAAGTGAAAGTTGTGTGTTGCACGCACGCACCAGATTTTTTTTTTTCAGTTATAATTTTTCAACACTTTGAAGTCTATAACCTTCAAAACAACATTAACAAGCCTTCCAATGAGACCATGTATTGACTTAGTTTGTCTTAGCTTTATTTGTTACAAACCTGTTAGTTTAGAATTATATTTAAAATTGTTGTTTGTTTGTTTAACGCCCATTTATATGCTACTACGGCTAATCGGACGATACTACAGTGGAAGTCCTAAATTTTGCCTATCCAGGTTTTATTAGGATAGGAGTCTTTAACGAGTACATGACATCGCAGAGGCTCGGGACCTCCATTCGACATCCTATCCGAGGGACGGCATAGGTAAGGATTTTTTACATCCTTTTAATAATCATAGGGCCACCATGGGGCGTGAACCCGCGACCTTTAGTATTGTAGATTGCCATGCTAACCACTACACCACCCATATTTAAAGTTGTTTATAAATTATAAACAGCCCACGCACGCACGTAGATTTATAAATATCATTCATGTTTGGGCAAAAGGGCTGAAGTCATAATTTTTTATTTTTGTCTCGGCTTCTTAAAATTAATATTTTTATATACTATAATTTATTCGTTATTCATAATTTATTACAGTCTCCGTAGAAAGAATATAGTTTCATCTATTATTCTGGTACAAAGAAATACAATCAGGAAGAATTTATAATTATTTTCAATAGCTTGGTTAATGGTTTTTTAAGCTTCGCATTTGATGACTTAACCCCTTTTGACCAAAGACCGGTGATATTATGGAGATAATATAAGGGTTATTATCTGAAGATGCGTAGATTTCACTTGCTAAAATTTCATTATTTAAAATTAAGTTATTATTTCGGGCCGAAAAAATTCATACGTACTCATTGGCATATTACCTTCACTTTTTAAATAGTAGCCAGACAGGAGAACCTTTAATTGTTCTTTTAAAAAATTATGAAAACAATTTCAAAGTGAGGGAGTGAAGGGTAGTGAAAAATGTGTTGAGGTAGTAGTAAACTTTGAAAAGTGAAAGCAAAAACGCGTATATTTTAAAGAAATACAATCTTAAAAAACAATAGAAAAACAATTTCAAATTCAAAAATATAAAATTCCAAACGCGTATAGCCAAAAGTAAGCTTGATATTAGAGTTAGGTTAGGTTACAGTTACATACATACTTTTGGTCATAATTTAGAAATCGTCACCTTTATATTCAAAAGCATTCTCAAAATCTTTTGAGAATTCAAAGAATGGAGGCATTCGCTCCCTCATTTAAGAAATTTTTGGAAAAAGTGAGGGAGTGAAGTTTTCAAAGTCTTTATTATTTTTTAATCACTGTAAGAAGGTCAAAGTTAAAAAATATTGCAGAAACCATGATGATGACCATTTTCCATCGAAAAACAATAGTTGAGTGAAAAAATTACTTGGAAATTCAACATTTTTTTTTTAAGTGAGGGAGTGAAGTAGCTATTGACCACAGCGTAGATTTCCCCTGGTCGGCAGTCAAAACGATCCTAGGGTCTTCCTTCCCTCAACCGATTCTTTCCACCCCGGGCTTTGAGCTATGTTCCTCTCAACGCTCAGACCATCCAACACTTGATGTGAGGCAGTGAAGTAAAAACGTCTGGACATACCTTTTTTATTTTATTTACTGTTACTGGTAACAATAAATGACACCGCTTATTTTTTCGTGGAATCTTGAAGTAATTACTGACTTAACCGATTAATCAATTTAATCAAACACTCAATCGTTGAAAGAATACGAGTTTTTAAAGTAGATTGCCTGGAAGTCGGACAAGGTGAGGGAGTGAAAAAACAATTACTCTTAATTTTTTTTTTACCAATTATAAATTTAGTTGGAGCTATAACATAGCCTCCATAGAACAACAAAAGAAGTGAAATAGTTCCTATTACTTTCACTTACCTATATATGAAATATAGTATTGCGATCGTGAAAAATTCCGACTTCCGGTTTTCAACGGAAATACACGTTTTGGGGTCCCCTGTGTTCAAAGAACTCCTCTGACTATAGTTCACTACTATGATTATCACAAATTACATATTGTCACGTGGAAGATCTCCATTGAGCCTAGGAGACCCTGAGAGAGAGGGGGAACTCCTAGAAGAGGCTGGCCCAGGAGAGGGTGGGGCAGTCTGAGGGAGTCTGGGAGAGTCTGGGAGAGCCTGAGAGGAGAGCCAGTCTGAGAGGAGCGGTCAGAGGGAGTCAGGCAGTCTGTGAGGGCAGTCTAAGTCTGGGACAGGCAGAGTGAGCCTGGGGCATAGTGGGACCCGAAGTAGTCAAGTACCCCCCAGTGATTTATGAGTTATGGTACCCCCCCCCTTGTGAAGTTGGGACGTGTAGAAACTATTGTAAATAAACAATGTAAATTGTACATAGTTTGATTAATTACCACACAACCCTTGCCCAAAGATCCCAGTGTCACATTGGACTGGGTGGATTTTAAGAATAGGGGTGACACAAATTTGGAGGAGGCGCCGGGCAAGGGTTGTGTTGTGTGTAAAATGGAGCTGCGAGGCGTGCGGGACATGAGTTGTGGCGAAAAGGGAGCTGCGAGAGTTGCCGAGCTGGAGCTGTGTGGAAAATGGAGGAGCTGCCGGAGAATTTCGGATGGGCGAAAACTGCTGCGTTCCTGGAGGAGAGCCGGGAGGGACAAGAAGAAGACAGAATCAGCGCTGCGGATCAGCTGGACCAACTCGGAGAGCTACGGAGTAGAAAAGAGAGATGGGAGCCACCCGAAGTATTCTTAGCTCGCCAAGTTGGCATCTTAGGTAAAGATTTTTAAGTTATTTTTTGTTTTGTAAAAATAAAATAAAATTTAGACATAAGAGGAAACACTTGTAGAAAGAATCCCAGCTATAGTGTAAGATAGAAATAAGAGAGAATCTAGAAAAATAGAAAGTAAGTATAGAATGAAAAATAGAAACTAGAAAAATAAGAGAGAAGTTAGAGGTTTTGTAATTTTAAGATACGGGGTATCTAAGTATTTTGAGCTTGACGGTCAATGGTTGACGATTTAGGAGGAAGATTAAATGAGGTATAGTTTTTAGTTAAGTTCCAAGAGGAACTGATGGGAAAAATTATGGAGTTCTTTCTACAATGTTTCAACTAGATAATTTAATAATTAGTGATCATTTTATTAATGTGTATAGTCTTTGTTTATAGAGTATTGTAGGTTTAGATTTTTTAGAAAAATATAAGTCAAAAAGTAATTTTAAGCAGAATTTTTTGGTCAATGAAAATTTTCAGGTCGGAAGAAAATTGTTATCTTGACCCTTTGATCGTAATCTCGGGATTAAATGGGATAAGGACAGACGAAGACGGGTAGAAAATTTAAAGTCGAGACGATACAGGGCGAATAAAACGGTTTTTTGATCGTTGAACAAGAAAAAAGGGATTATAAGATTTCATATTTCATTAAATTGTTGAATATTTTCTCTGCTTTGGGGAAAAGTGCAGAATCTAAAGGTTGAAGAATAGGAGGAAATGCTAAATTTGCGTCTGCCAGGAAACAATGGAGACTGAGCAAGCGGTACCCGGGAACAACGAACACAAAATTGGGCATAGATAATTGTTAGCAAAATGCTAACAATTAACAATTGTCATAACTAACGAACAATTGAGGATCCTGTAACGTTCAGGAAATATCCAATTCAATTGCAAGATAAGGAGTCTAGATAACAATGCGCACCTCCCCATTGTAATTGGGATTGTAAGATAATCGTCAGCAAGACACAATTGAAAAGCCTGCAACGTTGAGAAAACACGAGAGTAAATTGAGAATCATGGTTTTGGGTTGCGGTCTTTGTGTTTTCCCATCTTTGCTTTTTAAAGAACTTAAGCAAAAATTTTTCGGAGCCAAAGATTTCGATCATTATCGCGGTTTCCTACTAAAGAAATGGGTAAAAAGAATTTCATTGAGAAGGCCTATTGTCGCGGATAGGTAAACAGCGCCAACAGCTTCCCAGTCTAAGTCGGCGTCCAATTCCAAGAAGGGAGGCTAGAGTAAGAGAGCAACCATAGTCAGCGATAAAAGTAGGTCAGTCGGTGAGGTGTTATGCAGGATAGGCAAAACAAACGATCTTTTAAATCCCTTTATCGAGATTTTTTATTGTTTATAGTTTTATGACTTATATTTTTCTAGTTCTTTAGTAGTTGGTAGAAATTGGAAATGTGTTGGAAAAAATGGAATTTGTAAGAAAAAGTATAATTTTTAAGTAAAATTCTTAGAAGGTATTATTGACTAAATTTGTATATTTTATGGTTAAAGATTAAATTCGGAGTAGCAGAAAAATGGAATTTATTTTTGTTTTGTTTTTTATTAAGTCAAGAAATAATTGTAAAGGAATTTCACTGCATCTTGTAGATGTTATCATGGTTCTTAAGGGGAAAATTAAATGAATGAGACAGCCGGCATCCCACACCCCTTTGAGGTTCAAATAGAGTAAAGTACTTGAAGAGGGTAGTAAAGTACTTAAAGGGTATAGTAGAGTGCTTGAAGAGAGTAGTAAAGCACTTAGAGAGTAAAGTTTTTGAATTTGTTGTGGAATCCTACGAGTCAAACGTAGAAGGCTTAAGTATGCAACAAGTTTCTCAGAGTCAAACTGAGGTAAGATTTGAGGAAGGTGCTAGTCAAAAGCACTGTATATCGGAGAATGAACGATAAAGGGGTGAGCCGATGACTGTCGGATTCAAAGAGAAAATGATGCAGTGAGGTTCCTCGATTTTGAGATTTTATTTGGTTTATCACTTTTTTGTTGTTTCGAATTTTGGTTTTGTTTCAACTTCAGTACTTGGTTCTTTTCTTTGTAAACTCTACAGTTAAGTAAATATGTAAAAAAAAAACATTTTTCTGCCGCTTTGTTTATTTTTTGTTACAGGTCCCAACTTACCAACGAGGACGTTGGTATTCAGGGGAGGGGGGAGTTGTCACGTGGAAGATCTCCATTGAGCCTAGGAGACCCTGAGAGAGAGGGGGAACTCCTAGAAGAGGCTGGCCCAGGAGAGGGTGGGGCAGTCTGAGGGAGTCTGGGAGAGTCTGGGAGAGCCTGAGAGGAGAGCCAGTCTGAGAGGAGCGCACAGTGGGACGAATCGCCAATCTAGGGGGAAATAATTCTGCAAGCGTCTTATTTTATGTTAATGTTTGTAGAAAATTGCATTTAAGCATGAATTAATAAATAAAAGTCAAAATAGTGGTTTTTGGCAATGGTCATTAAAAAAAAAAAAAATAAATAAAAAAAAATAAAAACCAATATTAAATTATTTAGATAAATTGTAAATAATGGAGTAATTCTATTTATATTTCTTTATTCAATTTTCAATTATTAAAAAAGAAAAAAAAACATATTAAATATAAAATAACGTCAAATACATTTTTAAAAAATTATATATTAAATTCTAATATCGAAATGTAAAAAAAAAAATGTTTTTCATTCCGAATCATCTGAATCTGATGGATCAGAATCCATCCATCTGAATGCATACATCCGGCGACTTCAATACAAATATTCTATCCAATTCTCCTTACTGATATCGATCATATTTTCGAGGACTTTTGTCAACAACTAGTATCATACTCATAAAGTCTGTGAGGACGACTTAGCTACGACTTAATACGTATTTCCAATGATCTTTCGAATCCTACTTTATTTCTAAAATATATATCTTGGAAAAACCTAGATTACCTGACAGCAGATGAAATAAATCTATCCCTTAATCTACTATCCCGTTGTATAGGACCCATCTATTCCTATGAATCAATTGACGACATGGTAGAATGCCTTACATCTAATCTCGTTGCCATCCTAAATCAAATTGAACCCCTTAAAACTTGTACCTTCAGATGCTCCCTAGTCCTTGGAATTAACCCAGATATTCGGGAAATAGTGAAGAAAAGGATGCTTCCAGACGTACCGGAATAATCTTCCGGTATTTTACGGTATTCATATACGGTATCTTACGGTATTCATATATGGTATCTTACGGTATTCATATTCATATACGGTTTTAAAACTGGTATGTTCCCTGAACCTTTTTATTGTTCGTTTCGAGTCGAGTAATTGTACCCAATCTTTCCTTACTGATATCGTTCCCCCACCACTACACCACAAAATAAAGACTTTTTGAATATTTACCTATGCGAGAGGTAATTAGCTAGGAGAGAAAGTAAAAAACCTGAAATATACATTTCATCTATACCACCGTGCTGTTCCCACATATTAAAAATATCGGATCTCAATAATGACACGTTTACACCTGGAAAAAAAAAACACCGTACCAAACATTAGCAGGAATAAGAAATGCGTAATGAAAAATTTGTTATTATATAATGTTGATTGTATTCTGTGAAAATATATGTCTATTTATCTATGTCGTTATAGATTTTTAGTTATCGCATTTTTACTAACAATAATTAAATAAGTAGTAGTTTAAATTAAGTAGCTTACTAAGTTGACTACTGGAAAAAAAGAAGGGTGCATCACACTTAAAAAGCCAAATACAGATAAACTTACTTGCCGACTCGTCTTCCATACCGTGGTATAAATTTTTTTCTCCAAAACAATATGAAATTCGCTGATCTATGTTGCCGCTTTATCATTAAGATGTTCAATTTAACTGACTTATTGCGACGAATGTGGCGTGTTTATTCTTTTTTTATTCCGTTGGTATTTGTTTTAAGAGATTATGTGTTTTTAGATACCTAAGGTATACTGTTTTCATGCTTTATTTCTTTCTTATTCCTAGAAAGGAAAAAATCTTGCTATTTGCTTTTAATTGTTGTACTTATGGTCATCGAATCTCGTTTTTTCATAGCTTCGGAGATTGCCGTAGTATATTTCAATGAAACTGGTTTACTATATATCTATAAATTTCATTAGCACCTCCGTATTGCCTCAAAATATTAAAAATACAGGCTCTCAACAATGAGAGATTTATACCTTTAAAAAAAGCGCACACCTTTATTAGCAGGTATTAGCAGTCCATAATGAATACTTTATTTCTATATAGTGTGGACTATATTCTGTATAAATATCTCGGTGTAGATCGGTGTAGATTTTTAGTAACCCCTTTGTTTATAAGAAAAAAATATAGCTTATCGACTATTGAAAAGAAAGGAGGGTACTCTATACTATATCCACATTTAAAGAACCAAGAACTTATATAAACTTAATTTCTGAATCGTCTTCTATTGCCTAGCATAATTTTTTTTCAAAAAAACACGATCCATTCTATGATTCTATCGATTTTAAAATATAATTTGGAAATAAGCTGACTAAGCATTATGAGGGAACTACCGTATTCAAACCCCCATTATTCTGTTAATACTTGCTTAAAGTGATTAATAATTTGTAAATGCCTTAGCTAGACTATTGTTTTCAAGAGACCGACAAGATTTTTTCATTTCGTTGATGTAAACTATTTCCCCCTAGATTGGCGATTCGTCCCACTGTGGAGCGGTCAGAGGGAGTCAGGCAGTCTGTGAGGGCAGTCTAAGTCTGGGACAGGCAGAGTGAGCCTGGGGCATAGTGGGACCCGAAGTAGTCAAGTACCCCCCAGTGATTTATGAGTTATGGTACCCCCCCCCCCCTTGTGAAGTTGGGACGTGTAGAAACTATTGTAAATAAACAATGTAAATTGTACATAGTTTGATTAATTACCACACAACCCTTGCCCAAAGATTCCAGTGTCACATTAGATTTGTAGATTTGAGAATAGGGGTGACAATATATTTATTAATGCTGTATCTATTTAATTATCTATTATTTTTTTTATCTATCTATGTATGTATATTTAAATTTATTCTAGCTATTTAACACATTTAAATCAATTCTTTAATTGAGGAATCACCAGGCATTGAATCAGAACAGGTTTTGTTTAATCATTAACATTTATTCACTTATTTAACGTTGTAAATCATTAGTATTTATATAAATCACTAGTATTTTCTTCATTAAACCATGTTTAACACAATGATTCATTAAATTGTGCTATTTATTTGGTTTTAACAACAAAATTAACCTATCATTTGAATCCACTTAGGCCATGTGCACAATCAGCTGATTGAACATTGTAGCGATCATGAACGATCGTTTACTACCAAAGAGGTCGTACCACATTCACCTCTTAGTATGTTAGCTAACTTTTGTAAAACATAGCACATAATTTTGCAACATTGTTTTTTGTTTAATTTTCCCACAGTTTTAAAACAAATAAAATTTTATTCACCTCAAAGCGTGAATTTAGTTAATAAAAGCACATATCAATCTTTAATGCCTTCAATGTGGTAATTAAGTTATTGTTGTTAATAATTAAATCATTTAGCCAATAGCACATAGTATTATTTTGGAATCTTGTACTTTCCACCTTTGCTCTAGGAAAGCATTTTCATCAACTTTATCAATGCCTGTGATTCTGATTTTATATAGGTCTCCTCATCTCCATTATTTCTCTCTTGTTTGGTCCTCTCTTCTTTCATTTCTTGTCTTCATTGGTTCTCCTTTGTCTCAATCATCGTTGGTTGTTAGTCGGTTCCTTCCTCTTCTCGTTTACCCCAGGGGTCAGTGTAGCCCTGCATTCAAATTGTAAAGGTCACAATGCCTCAATCTATCCCTGATTTTTCTCCACAAATCAATACGTTGGAGCGAAAACTGCGTACCTTGAAACGCAACATTATAGGAACTGCTGCTAACGGTGAAGAAGCAATAAGCGATCCAAATCAAGTCTCCTTGTTTGAGGCTGAGTTAGATGCGGCCATTGGTGAATGGGAGCATTTTCAGCGCGCTTGGGACGAGCTGGAGAACGTCTATGATCAAGCGAGCATGGATTTTCCTTCGAGAAATTTGCAGGAAATGTATGACGCCGTGAGAAAAGAAATAATCAAGGCGAAATCTCACCGCATAACAATCGAACGTTCCAGATCCCAATTAGCAGCGCAACCTGCCCAAGCATTCGGCCATCAGTCCTTTAACACGAGCTTCGTCGCTTCTGCCAGGGCACATTTACCAAAGATCCCTCTACCGCAATTTTCTGGTGATTTGTTAAAGTGGATGCACTTCAAAGATACATTCATCTCAATGGTGCATGATGAACCAACGTTATCAAACGTTCATCTTCTCGGAGCCTGACGTGGTGAAGCTGCAACGCTCATTTCAAAATTTCCGGTAGAAGATAAAAGCTACCACCATGCGTCGAGGAAACTGTTGGAGAATTACGACAACCCACGAGTGCTGGCGTCTCTCTTCATCCAAAAAATTATCGACTGCGATCTGAAAGGAACAAAGAATGAAATGCAACGATACGACAGGTTCTTGGTTGAAGTAGCCGATAGCATTGAAGGGTTCAAGTCGTTAGCCTTGCAAGATGCAGAGGAATTCATCCTCGCCTCCCTCGCTCTGAGAGCGCTTGACGCAAGCACCCGAAGAAATTTCGAGATAAGCCGAACGTCCAGCAGCATCTTTCCAACTGCGGATGAGGTAATCACTTTCTTTAGGCAGCGTAAGACGGCTATAACCATGTCCAGGGACTTACTCTCGTCTAAGAATTCTACTGAAGAATTACCAAAAGGAAGCCAACAACACCGATTTCCAGCCAGAACCGCTCGCAAATACAATGCAGTTGCCCTCCATTCATCAAGCAGTGCAGCAAAGAAATTTAATGGCCGACGATCTCCGCCACTACGGACTAACATTTCCACTCGTTTACAGGCAAATGGGGACCGTCAGGCGGCTGAAAATCGCAAACCACCAGCATGCCCGTTCTGCCAGGATCTTCATCTCTTACCACATTGCTTCAAGTTCAGCAGCTTACCCTTGAACGAAAGACAAGCATTCGTCCAAAGTCTTAAATGTTGCCGCAACTGTTTATATGATAGTCATTTAACAAGAGGTTGTAGGTCGAAATGGAGATGCAGATTCTGCAAGGGAAAGCACCACAGTCTCATTCACGACGAACCACCTTCCGAACAAGGCTGCACACGTACCAGCATCAATTCTTCTCAGAAAGACGATGCAGATACCTTTATTGGATTTGGATGCACAACTTTTGCATCTCCCAGCACAATACTTTTGGGAACCGTTCAATGTCATATCGTTGGCGATCAAGGTCGCCTTATACCATTCAGAGCAGTTTTAGATTCCGGCAGTCAACACACTTTTGTGACTTCCTCATTAGCAGTTAAATCTGGTGCCAAACTTCATAGGTTCAATGGGCGTATTAAAGGATTAGGAGCCTCACCAGTATCGAGTCCATCGGGCTACATACAATGTACCATCAAGCCTATCTACAGTCAAGACGAGCTATCAACCGAAGCCCTCGTGGTGGAAAAAATAGCTCCCGCCATACCCATCGTTGCACTGCCTGGAAACCTATGCAGCAAGCTTTCTCAACATCGCCTTGCAGACAATCATTTCCATACACCTGGAAATATCTACATGTTGATCGGGATGGACTTGTATCCTTTAATAATCACCGGAGCTCCTTACAAATCTGGAATTAATGAGCTATTCATCCAACCCACAGTGTTTGGATCAGCCATAATAGGTCGAGTGGAAGACCATCCAAATGCCAATAGGATGGAACACTGCACCGAGTCCCAATGCTTCATAGTGAGCAGTGATCTGCCCGCTAACCCCGTGACTCGAAAGTCAGACCTAAAAAAATTTCCTCCGTATTCAAATCCCAAAGTCAAAAAATCGCGAAATGCTTTTGTTAATCACCGTTCAGGCACTCAGTTAGTTACTACTATCATCACCCAGTCTTATCCTCCTGAGAGTAGTGTAATGCCAGTAGAAACATCCAATACCCCGTTAAACAGTGGAGCTACAACCCAACCAAAACCTCCTATTCTATCACCCAAGATGAATACGGACACTTTCAGGCAACTAAAAACATTGCCAGCAAAACACCATCATGAGAAATATTCTCACCAATTATTACAAAATAGGGAATTTTCCAGGTGGGCGGCAGATGGGACCAAAACAATGCTCTCCTTGAAGCAGTTTCATCAAAATCGACCACTGCCTTTTTGCAACGAAGATGGCTGTGTACCCTATTGGAAAAAGAGACGCAAGATCTCGAATGCCCCATCAAGGAAGCTGTCATTCGCATGCTTCTAATAGATCGTTACTTTGATTCCAGGGTGCAATCCTTGAATCTTATCATTTTCATCCTTTCGTTGTTTTTTCTTTTTTTTTTGCATGTTCGTTTTGTATATATTGTATATATCTTGATAGATTTAATCTATAATATTTATCTATCATACTTAATCTATATAATATTTAATATTTAATATTTACTTAATATTTAACTTAAATAATGTTTAATCCATATAATTAATCATAACATAACTTGATGAAATCAATCTTAATATCGCCATGTTAAAATCGTTGATGTTTTCTTTTTTTGTTTTTCATATAAGTAGTTTCCATTACACCTAATAATGGAGTAATCACCTAAGGGATTGCTGGCCACCGGGGGAGGACAGGAGGAGGACCACCAGCGATGGGAGAACAAATATAGCCCCAGGAAATATTACCATGAAACAAATTGAAAGGAGAACCAAGTCTACAGGTACCATCCACACCATCAAAACCAAATCATAATATTATTGTAAACTTACCAAATTATAATTAACCCACTAATAATATTGTATCCCTTTTGGCAAACAAACCAGATTTATAATAACCATATTAAATACAGTCCATTTCACTACAATTCATTTATATTAATCACCAGCCCTAAATTAAAATATCCACCATGACCCACGTTCTTTGCATCCCAAACCGTGGGTCATAAAACACCCTGAGTCCAATTAACCAAGTCCCACGAAATGGTCTGTGTGTGTGTGTGTGTGTGTGTGTGTGTGTGTGTGTGTGTCTGTGTGTGTGTGTGTGCCTGTGTGTGTGTGTGTATGTGAACAGACTAGCTCAAAAACTATAAGCCGCACACACCTGAAATTGGGTATTTAGTGTATGTATATGCCCGCGATGTGACAGCAAAAATTTCATCAAAATTGGTCAAACGGAGGGGGTACTTTATTTAAAGAATTTTGTCTAATTTTTAGGTGTTTTTCGATTTTCTCAAAAACGGCTCAAACGATTTTAATTAAACTCGGTATTTGGTGTATCTATATGCCCGCGATGCGACAGTAAAAAATTCATCAAAATTGATTAATTGGAGGGGGCACATTACTTACGGTGTGTAGTAAGAATCGAGATCAACAGAGTCCGCTCAAATCAAAACAGCTTTTATTTTTATTATTTTCTAATATTTATTAATTAATTCTTTTTACGTATTAGTGACAAGAATATAAAAAAGGGTAACATTCTAAATATATAAATATTCTTTTGAAAGGCTTTTCCCCCTCTGAAAAAGACACAGCTTTATTCACTTACATAAACATGAATTAAAAATCACCAAGCATGATGGTTGGGCCTGATATTTAGCTTGACTTAAATTTAATAAACTTGAAAAAAAAAATGTTATCAAGTATACTTTATTTTTTGTTTAATTTTTTTTTTTTTTTTTTTTGTAATCTAAAATGACATGGAATTTCCATACCTGATGAAGTTATCGGTTAATCAAATCTAGTAATGGCAAAAAAAAGTAAGCGTGCGTTGAGTATTCCCTCATGAATAGTCAAGTGGGGATTCCATCAATGCAGCGCTCTCTCCCCTCCAATACCACGATATATATTCAATACAGTTTCCAGGATGCTATAAAATTAGTATCCCACATATATTATTTCACAAAGCGTAAAAATCGGTTTTTCATGAATTATAAGGTCCTGTCGTGCCCAAATGCCACGAATGTGGTATCGTTGGATTCAGCATTTCACGGAGCTTTTGCGAATTGCATTCTCAGTGTTCATTTTTTGGTCCAAAATAAAATATCGACCTAAACGTACTGATTCAACGGATCGAAACGAATCAAATTGGGTTTTATAAATTGCGATACGAACATTAAGACTAAGTCACACACACACACACACACACACACACACACACACACACACACACACACACACACACACCATTTCGCGGGACTTGGTTATTTTGACTCAGGGGACCCCAAAACGTGTATTTCCGTTGAAAACCGGAAGTCGAACATTTGCACGATCGCAATACTTAGGTAAGTGAAAGTAATAAATAAAATCTATTAATGGTGATTCATTAGATCACGGTGGAACAACTTTGGGTTTATCAATTTATCTTTTTTATAGCGGGAATTTCAGAAAACTAAATTATCGAAATAAGAAAAATGCATTTCAATGGTTTCTATGCGGGCTTTATGACCCATACAGGTTCCACGTATATGGGCCAGGCGTTTTAAATCTCTAAAACTTATTGTTTTTATGAAAAGGCATGGATTAGGCCCCTCAGCTTCACGGGGCTACATATTGTTTTGTTGCCTCTCCGTGGTTAGAAACCTATTTGATGTCGTTCTTATCACTTAAAAGACTACCTCTCCTCTCCATTGTCAGAAAGATAACCGTAAAAAACATCTTATGAACTGAATTTAAAAAAAACAAAATAAGAAGGGTAGTTAAAATCAGAATGTAGAAAGATTAATTTCCAAGACTATGCCAGATTCTTAGTGATTTCATATATTCCAGGAAGATTACAGGAAACTGTTTTGTAGAGAAAAACTTCAGAAAATGAAGTTCTTCCTTAACTATTAAAAGAAAAATAATTTCTTAAAAATAATTTATTCTTCCTTGCTGTAGAAAAATAATTTCACCTTAAGCCCCGAGGGGTTAGGGAGGGGGAGGAACAGACAAAAAAAAAAAGTTCATTTCATAGTTATGTTAAACTAGAAGTAATATCTGATACAAATCTTCGTGCGAAGTGCTTCGCACGGGTCCACCTAGTTTTTATATAATACATAAAGAATGCATTACGGTACCATAGCAGACCTGGGTATTATTTTAAATAAAAGTATTTAAAAAACAAATGAAAATACTTCTTAAATAATTTATTTTTTGAAGAGAAAAGATTGGGCTCCGCCGGGAGTCGAACCCGGGTCTTCCGCGTGACATGTATGCTAACCACTGCACCACAGAGCTCGCTTCCAAGCGGAGCCAATCCTTCCTCCTCACTGATACCTCTCCCTCGATCTCGCAGGTTTTGCGACTATTTACGGTAGGTGGACAATTTAATTTTGGGCATCTCATGACGATCGCCAATTTTTTAAATTATTTTATATTGACTTAATCTATTTTTGTGGGTAACCACCTTGTTTTAATTATTTTAAATAATTTATTTTATGAAGAGGAAAGATTGGGCACCGCCCGGAGTCGAACCTGGGTCTTTCTTGTGACATGCGTGGTATGCTAACCACTGCACCACAGAGCTCGCTTCAATCTTTTCTCTTCAAAAAATAAATTATAGAAAATAATTTAAACAAGGTGGTTAGCCACAAAAATACATTAAGTTAATATAAAATAAATGAAAAAATTGAAGAACGTCAACAGATGCCAAAATTGGACAAAAATTGTCCACCTCCCGTAAATACTCGCAAAACTTGCGAGATCGAGGGAGAGGTATCAGTGAAGAGGAAGGATTGGCTCCGTTTGGAAGCAAGCTCTGTTGTGCAGTGGTTAGCATATCGCGCATGTCACGCGGAAGACCCGGGTTCGACTCCCGGCAGAGCCCATTCTTTTCTCTTCAAAAATAAATTATTTAAAATAATTTAAACAAGGTGGTTACCCACAAAAATAGATTAAGTTAATAGAAAATACTTTTTTTTTTTTTTATTTTGGTATTTTAGAATTGAAATAAAATAAATCGCGTGTTTATTTTCATTTTAATTCTAAAATACCAAAATAAAAAAAAAGTACCTATTTTCATTTGTATTTTCAATAATCAAATAAATTAAATCTTAAGTAAGTTGTTTTCAACATAATGTTTTCAACATAATGTTTTCAACATAATTTCAACAAAATGAAAGCGAAGATGATCTGAGATTCAGTTACATTACACTATGCAAAGACAACCAAAAAAAAACAAAAATAAAAACTGTCGATTTATTAATCAATTGCTATGCACTGGCTAATAGGTTTTAAAAGTATTTTTGTATTTTCATTTTAATTTTTTTACTTTCACTTACCTATATATGAAATATATAGTAAGTGGAAGTATTGCGATCGTGCAAAATTTCGACTTCCGGTTTTCAACGGAAATACACGTTTTGGGGTCCCCTGAGTCCAATTAACCAAGTCCCGCAAAATGGTCTGTGTGTGTGTGAACAGACTAGCTCAAAAACCATAAACCGTGCGAACCTGAAATTGAATATTTAGTGTATGTATATGCCCGCAATGTGACAGCGAAAATTTCATCAAAATTGGTCAAAGGGAGGGGGTACTTTATTTAATAACTATTTACGTTTTTTTCGATTTTCTCAAAAACGGCTCTTACGATTTTGATTAATCTTAGTATTTGATCTATTAATATGCCCGAGATATGACTGTAAAAAATTCATCAAAATTGATCAACCGCAGGGGGCACTTTACTTAATAAATTTTGTATCCTTTTCACGTATTTTTTTATTTACTCAAAAACGGCTTTAATGATTGTGATCAAACTGGGTATTTGATGTATATATATATATATATATATATATATATATATATATATATATATATATATATATATATATATATATATATATATGCCAAAGATGTGACAGCCAACATTTCATCAAAATCGGTCAAACGGAGGGGGCACTTTATTTCATAACTTTTTTTCCAATTTATACATTTCTTTCGATTATCTCAAAAACGACTTTAATGAATTAGATCAAATTAGCCATGTTTAATGAAAATAAGGTGTTCTTTAATAGCTGGTAAGCTTTATCGTTATTAAAATGTTCTGAGGGGTTAAAAGGGGAAGGGGTCTTCATTGTTATCCTGTAAAGTACCCTTGTGTTTGTTTATATGGAAAAATTAACTGTATCTCATTGCACCTAAAAATAAGAATGGCTAAATATGAAATATAAAAAAAATCTAGTAAACATATAGAGGAGAAAAAAAGAAAAATATTCCGTCAACTCATAAAATACGTTGAGCGGAGTACGCCTTTAATGACAGACCATTGTTCATAATTAAAGCCGTTCAGTTCATTTAATGGAAATTATTTGTTTCATGGTAAATGAAGTTTTCAACAACTACATAGAGAATTATAAAATTAGAAGACTTGGAGTATTATGCTTGAATTGCCGAATTTGTGGTAATTTAATATTAAAAAAATGGTGTTTTTTATAGAGCAAATAAAAACAAAAAAAAGAAATAAATGTGGAAAAATGTGTCTTTGAGAAGTGGCAATAAACAAAACACATCAATTTCTAATTTAAGTAAGTTGGTAAGTGAAAGTTGTGTGTTGCGCGCACGCACCAGATTTTTTTTAATTTAAAATACAACATACTTTTTTTATTTTGTATTTTTTTTTTTTTTTTTTTTTTTTTATCTTCTTTTTAGCCTCTACCCTTTAGGGTCATTGGCGTTGTGTTCAGTTACACTATACTGTATTTTTTGTATTTAAAATACTTTTATCGAAAAGTATTCTAAATCATTTTAGGTTAAAATGCATTTTATTTTAAAAAAATAAAAAATACTTGCTATTTAAAATAAATTATTTTAAAATAAAAATCAAATTTTGCCCTAGTGTGTACCATAGTCGAGGTAAATTATAAAAAAAATAATAATAAATAAATAAAATGAAGCGTGGAAATGCCTAAGGGTCTAAGTGCCAAAAAAAATAAAACAAAGTTTTTTTTTTGCCAAATTGTTATATTTGCCAAAGCCATTCTTCAGAAATTGGTATAACTAATGTTTTTTGTTAGAAAAGACTTCATTGAACGTATGAAATATTGCATGGGTGTAAGCACTGAACATAGTTCAACCTAGAGGGTACACGTCACTTCATTTCTGTAAAAATTTCTTAACGCACTTATACCCCAATGCATTTCCACGCTTCAAAATATATTAAATTATTCATAAAAGGTATTGATAGTTAGAAGCAGAAAAATTCTTATACTTAGGGGGACGCATCCCCTAAGTTTCCACTCCTTATATTTTTAGTTATTTTTCTTCTTTTCCCCTTTTTAGACATAACGGTTCATATTTGTTATAAAGATATTCCTAGTGAAATACTGCCCAAAAATTATCCCGTGCGTGTTTTAGTTAAGACAACCCGTTCTCGAAATAATACTGTTGGAGGAAAAATCTGAAAGATAAAACCCCGCAAATTACTCACGAAATTGAAATTGAAAAATACTGGTTTCTTATCGCTCACTACTCTTCCATGTCAGTCAGTCTTATCCTGCCTGTAAAAATGGTGGAGTAATCACATATTTAGACATTCGAATGATGAAACCAGTCTGATCATAAAAGAGAAAATGAAGCGTTAAGGTTAATAAATTAAAAAATATTTTAATTCAAATAATTATATACTCTTGGTTTTACAAAAATGTATAATTAAGGTTCTAATTATGACGTGAAATTCTTGAACGTGTGACTAATTGATTAGTCAAAGTATTAGGTCAAAAGTGTCAGAACGCAAACATTTTTGAAAACATTTCTGATGTCAAGGATTGATAAATCCTTTTCAAATGTTTCATCAGACCTTTGTTCCGGATTTTTATCTTACATTCTTTCTAATGATTAAATTTCTAAAGATAAGAAAACTATAAACTATTACAACTCCATTTAATTTAGACAGAAATAGTTTAAGCAGAGGATAATCAAAACTTACACCCTAAACAGAACATGGATCTCTAGCTGAAAAAAAAAATTGTTAGTTTAATATCTACATATTGCGGTAATGTTGGATGGGGCAGGACACCATAATATTACAACAATAAAAAAAATCTGGTGCGATGCGCGCAACACACAACTTTCACTTACCAACTTACTTAGATTAGAAATTGACGAATTTTGTTAAATTCCATTTCTCAAACCCACACATTTACTTATATTCGTTTTTGTTTGTATTTGCTCTCTAAAGTACTCTAAATACATGTAATACTCTAAATAAATGCATAATACTCCAAGTCGTCTGATTTTATGATTCTATATGTAGTTGTTGAAAACATCATAAAGTTACCATGAAACAAACAATTCTCATTGAATGAACAGAACATCTTTAATTATAAAAACAAACACAACAAACCATGAAACAAACGATTCCCAATTTTTTTCATATTTCATATTTAGCCATTTCTTATTTTCAGACGAAACGAGAAACAGATATTTTCTCCATACAAACAAAAACAAAGGTACTTTATAGGAAAACAAATAAGGCGCCTTCCCCATTTAAGCCCCCTCAGAACACTTTTATAATGGTAAAGCTTACCTGCTATTAAAGAAAACATAACTTTTATTAAACATGAAGAATTTGATCGAAATCATTAAAGCCGTTTTTGAGAAATTCGGAAAAAAAAAACGTAAAAATTGGAAAAAAGGTATGAAATAAAGCGCCCAATTTTGATGAAATTTTTTCTGTCATATCGTAGGCATATACCTACATCAAATACCCAGTTTTATCAAAATTGTTCCAGCCGTTTTTGAGAAAATCGAAAAAACCCTAAAACGTTATGAAATTACTAGATTTTTTCATATTTCATATTTAGCCATTTCTCATTTTTAGGCGAAAGGAGAGAATGTTAATTTCTCTAAATGAACAAAAACAAAGGTACTTTATAGGAAAACAAAAAATGGCCCTTCCCCATTTAAGACCCCTCAGAACATTTTAATAATGATTAAAGAACACCTAATTTTCATTAAAAATGACGAAATTGATCAAAATTATTAAAGCCATTTTTGAGATAATCGAAAAAACGATAAAAATTGGAAAAAGTCATATCTCGGGCATATTAATAGATCAAATACTCAGTTTAATCAAAATCATTATAGCCGTTTTTGAGAGAATCGATAAAAACTTAAAAAGTTATTAAATAAAGTACCCCCTCCGTTTGACCAATTTCGATGAAATTTTTGCTGTCACATCGCGGTTATAAATATACACTAAATACACAATTTCAGGTTCGTACGGTTTATAGTTTTTGAGCTAGTCTGTATACACACACAAACATAGACCATTTCGCGGGACTTGGTTATTTGAACTCAGGGGACCCCAAATCGTGTATTTCCTTTAAAAACTGGAAAACTGGAAGTCGTAATTTTTTACGGTCGCAATACTTTCCCTTACTATACATGTACATATATAGGTAAGTGGAAGTAAACAATTCATAGCTTTATCCGTACATTCTGCTAACAAATGGAAAAAAGCTAATCTACTGATACATCCAGTTGAGTTTACAGATAGTTCATGGTTTGTTTTAGGTCCCTATAAAAAATATAATTACATAAACAAATAAAAAAATAAAATAAAATAATAAATAAAAAAATTACAACATATTAATGACACAGAACACCTGAATAGCTTATATTTTTTCATCCTTGACAGTGTTTTTAAAGGTCCTAGGAAAAACTGAACAAAAACAGTTAAGGGCATATCCTGTGTTATATCAATATATATTTATACCTTCTGTTTTCAATTACTGTATTAATGTTTACAGATATAATATATATTATACTAGCAGACCCGGCCACGCTTTGCTGTGGCTCAGTAGTTATATCCTAATATTTTTAAACAAATACAGTAACAACGATATTCATTGATAAAGATGAAAACCTTTCAGCTAATCAAAATCCAACGTGATTGAGAATAAAGCATTACACCATTTAAAAGTATTTGGTAAAGAATATAGGTAAGTTAAAGTTTTTATTTTTTACATCTCATACTTCAATGTAGTTTGATAAAAAGGAGCTGGTTGTGTTTACGACTCACAGAGCTGCCAACACTCTCGCCCTTTTTTAAGCCCTTTTTTAAACAGAACATGGATCTCTAGCTGAAAAAAAAAATTGTTAGTTTAATATCTACATATTGCGGTAATGTTGGATGGGGCAGGACACCATAATATTACAACAATAAAAAAAATCTGGTGCGATGCGCGCAACACACAACTTTCACTTACCAACTTACTTAGATTAGAAATTGACGAATTTTGTTAAATTCCATTTCTCAAACCCACACATTTACTTATATTCGTTTTTGTTTGTATTTGCTCTCTAAAGTACTCTAAATACATGTAATACTCTAAATAAATGCATAATACTCCAAGTCGTCTGATTTTATGATTCTATATGTAGTTGTTGAAAACATCATAAAGTTACCATGAAACAAACAATTCTCATTGAATGAACAGAACATCTTTAATTATAAAAACAAACACAACAAACCATGAAACAAACGATTCCCAATTTTTTTCATATTTCATATTTAGCCATTTCTTATTTTCAGACGAAACGAGAAACAGATATTTTCTCCATACAAACAAAAACAAAGGTACTTTATAGGAAAACAAATAAGGCGCCTTCCCCATTTAAGCCCCCTCAGAACACTTTTATAATGGTAAAGCTTACCTGCTATTAAAGAAAACATAACTTTTATTAAACATGAAGAATTTGATCGAAATCATTAAAGCCGTTTTTGAGAAATTCGGAAAAAAAAAAACGTAAAAATTGGAAAAAAGGTATGAAATAAAGCGCCCAATTTTGATGAAATTTTTTCTGTCATATCGTAGGCATATACCTACATCAAATACCCAGTTTTATCAAAATTGTTCCAGCCGTTTTTGAGAAAATCGAAAAAACCCTAAAACGTTATGAAATTACTAGATTTTTTCATATTTCATATTTAGCCATTTCTCATTTTTAGGCGAAAGGAGAGAATGTTAATTTCTCTAAATGAACAAAAACAAAGGTACTTTATAGGAAAACAAAAAATGGCCCTTCCCCATTTAAGACCCCTCAGAACATTTTAATAATGATTAAAGAACACCTAATTTTCATTAAAAATGACGAAATTGATCAAAATTATTAAAGCCATTTTTGAGATAATCGAAAAAACGATAAAAATTGGAAAAAGTCATATCTCGGGCATATTAATAGATCAAATACTCAGTTTAATCAAAATCATTATAGCCGTTTTTGAGAGAATCGATAAAAACTTAAAAAGTTATTAAATAAAGTACCCCCTCCGTTTGACCAATTTCGATGAAATTTTTGCTGTCACATCGCGGTTATAAATATACACTAAATACACAATTTCAGGTTCGTACGGTTTATAGTTTTTGAGCTAGTCTGTATACACACACAAACATAGACCATTTCGCGGGACTTGGTTATTTGAACTCAGGGGACCCCAAATCGTGTATTTCCTTTAAAAACTGGAAAACTGGAAGTCGTAATTTTTTACGGTCGCAATACTTTCCCTTACTATACATGTACATATATAGGTAAGTGGAAGTAAACAATTCATAGCTTTATCCGTACATTCTGCTAACAAATGGAAAAAAGCTAATCTACTGATACATCCAGTTGAGTTTACAGATAGTTCATGGTTTGTTTTAGGTCCCTATAAAAAATATAATTACATAAACAAATAAAAAAATAAAATAAAATAATAAATAAAAAAATTACAACATATTAATGACACAGAACACCTGAATAGCTTATATTTTTTCATCCTTGACAGTGTTTTTAAAGGTCCTAGGAAAAACTGAACAAAAACAGTTAAGGGCATATCCTGTGTTATATCAATATATATTTATACCTTCTGTTTTCAATTACTGTATTAATGTTTACAGATATAATATATATTATACTAGCAGACCCGGCCACGCTTTGCTGTGGCTCAGTAGTTATATCCTAATATTTTTAAACAAATACAGTAACAACGATATTCATTGATAAAGATGAAAACCTTTCAGCTAATCAAAATCCAACGTGATTGAGAATAAAGCATTACACCATTTAAAAGTATTTGGTAAAGAATATAGGTAAGTTAAAGTTTTTATTTTTTACATCTCATACTTCAATGTAGTTTGATAAAAAGGAGCTGGTTGTGTTTACGACTCACAGAGCTGCCAACACTCTCGCCCTTTTTTGATGGATCGGTATAAACTAACTCGAAATGGCTATATTTTTCCACTAATTTTAAAAAGGATGACTGAAGTAAGGTTTGGTAACCTCAGCCATTGATCTATTGATTATTGGCCTAACACTACTTCAACAATGTATTGCTAGTTTAACAACGGGTTTAATTTTGCTCAGGGTCATGCCAATCTTGGTTAACGCGTCATATATGTCCTTTTGATAGGCGTTTTTCTCAATTTCTTTGAGACCTCGATTTCCCGACCCTTCGACTAATAAGTGTTCTACTAAGGGTGGTGTTTTGAAGCTTTTAATTTAGCAATACATTTGAGTGATAATAAATCTCTTCTTAAAGAGGTTTTTACATAATACAATTAAGAATTTTTATTTATTCAAGTACTAATTTGTTCAAAATGTTTTGGGTTAACCTGTTTTTTGTTTTGTTTTTTTAACACAAACCAAAGATTTGATGGTTTCCACACACGTGAGCAGGCGATACCCATTTCCCACGTGAGTTATGCCATTGCCCAAGGGAAAAACACGGATTTTCAAAGTCCAAGTGGACATTGTTTGCCCTTGGGATTTGTTTATGGTCATGGCAAAAGCCAAACGAATTGGATATTGAAGCCTTTTAAATTTTATTGAAAATTCTGTCGGTTAAATTTTATTGAAAAGGGCGATATCTCCTGTAAACCTTCCAGGCAACATTTTTGCTTCAATAACATTTCCTGTGATCCTTTTAATGACCAAACGTGTACCGTTGCACAATTGAGGTGGATTTAAGTTACGAAGAAGAATGATCGGTGAGCCAATCTTCAACTGGAGATGGTTTGGGTGTATATCCAGGGAATTAAAAAATTCAGATGGGAAATTTACGGCTTCGTTTACATCTAGAACATTGTCAATTGATTTTGGAAGTTTATTTAATCGAAATCAACATTTTTTGCTGCCAAAATAGCACGACTACCCAGCCACTTATAGTCCAAATAATTGTTCAAAATATCAGGAAAGACACTTTATATTTCGTAGACAGTTCATTTTTCGTCTCTACAACAGTGGAGAAATTTTCTGGTAATTTGATAAATTTTGAATTTCGATGCAGCTCTATTTCACCGTTTCCAATATAGAGCAATTGTTTAAAAAATATATCTGCCGATGGATTATTTTGCAGTAGTACTCTCATATTTATGGGGGATAAATCTGAAACTTGAGGTTACCCAAATAACAATTATTCCTGTTCAGTAGAGCTGTAATAATCATTAAATGTAAATTTTAAAAAATGCCGCGATTTGTAATCCTTTCTTAATCAACAATCATTTAAAGATAAGTAAAAATTTGTATTCTGGTGAAATTAACAACGAAATATCTTCCCAATAATAGCCTTCTTTAAATTAAAGAAAGGATTAAAATCTTCGCTAACATTTCTTAAATTTTACATTTAAAGATAATTACAACTCTGCTGAACAGGAAGTAACAGCCTCTATTCGATTGGGATTAAATTTTCTCAACTTTAAATTATTGTTGATAAAGGAGGAATTACAAATCTTCACTGACATTTTTTAAATTTTACATTTTAGATCTCGGGATAAAAAGGTTTGGTAAAATAAAAAAACACTGTATTTAAATAGTAATAATAAAACGAATAATGAAAATAAAGAAACTTCTGTTAAATAAATCAACTGAAAATATAATATTAAAGTCTTAATTATGCAGTTCTTTAGCAAATCACAAAGTATCCCACAACACCTAATCAAAACACACTCTTTTTGTGAGGGAGTTTTTACTGGTTTATCCGCAGTGTAGCCAGCCAGCTTACTAATTTTCACTAATTTTTGGCAACACTGAATCCCCAAGTCAGGTTTCTATTAGGTTACACCTATGACAGTAGGTGCTGTTAGAACATTTATAGAGTATTATTTCAAATAATAGCCTAATTTAAATTATTAAAATGTATTTACTTTACTAAAAGTTGATATCAGGGTGGGCCACAGCAAAGCGTTTCAGCGCTTAGCTAGTAATTTAATTTAAATACAAATAAAAAAGGAAAAGGAAGAAAAAGTACCTACACACTTGAGAATTTATTGTAACCTTTTCTTGATTTATTTATTCTTTAATGAAAATTAACATACAATACAAATACAAATACAAATTTGTATTACTATTTGTCTGTGGAAAATAATAATCTAGGAACATATAACTGCACTCACATAACGCAATACAAAATTATAATAATGATAACCTGTATTACAATAGCATGCTTATAAACAAAAACGTTATGAAATCGACATATGACGCCATGTTAATAAATCGAAACACGACCTACTGTATTTGCAATAATTCGCTATATAAGAATTATTTTGATCACTAATCAAGTTAAAAACTATCCGGTCCGTTAAGTTGGCCAAAACTATATACATTGAGCCAAATTTCATTAAAATCGGTTGAGTAGTTTCTGAGAAATAGAGAGACAAACATCGGGACACGAGATTTTTATATATATAAGGATATTATTGTTTATATCTATAAATTATTATTTACTTATATATAAATTATTGTTTACTTCTCCTACTATAAATTTAGTTTATTTTTTTATTCAGGATTATGTTTAATTTTGCCTTCTCGAACTACCTTATTTATGCATTGAAATGTTTATAATTATTTTATCCGTTCATTTATTTATTATTTCATGTGTATATAAGATCTCGAGCAAGACCTCATGTAAGTGTAAATTTTACAAAGTAAAGAGTTAAAAAATAAAAAATAAAGCTTCATGCATTAACTTTCTCATGTTTTTTTTTTGTTTTTGTTTTTCCCGTTCGCTACATGTTTGTAACACATTCCATCAAAGCTATGAGTGGATCTGAATATTATCTCCTCCATCGGTATCGAGCGGTATAGAAAAGGCCAGGAAAAAGTCATAAAAAAAACCCCAAAAAAACCCTTTGTGCATTATTAAAAAAAAATGTTACTTAACAAACTTATGAGGGATTTTGTACCTGAGTTGATTATGTTACTGGATGTTGGGAAGATACGCACTGATACACATCGCAAGCCTTGCTTCCCTCTATTACTGCCAGTAATATAATAAAAAAAAAATATGTTGAAAATCATACTGAACTCATGCACAGATGGAAAATATAATTTTCTTCCAACTATCTTACCTCGAGAACTGGTTTTCTATCTTAAAACAAGCCAACAGATGTAGTCAATATATAAACTATTTTTTCCTCAAAATAAAAATACGGCGGGTAAAAAGATAAAAAATCTAATGCGAATAGCGCAACACACAACTTTCACTTACCAACTTACTTCGATTAGAAATCGACTTATTTCAACAATATGTAAACGCCATTCCTCAACTTCACACATTTTTCCACATTTATATGCCTGTATTTGTATTCCTCCATAAGTTATAGAGTATCTGTATTGCAAAACTTGGAAGTGCTCAGTACTTTATTATTGCTTATTTCTTTTATTAAGAGACCTCATTTCATTAACAGTCGAGTTTTTTTTTTTTTGGTTCCTTGTTATAACAAAAATTATTAAGTAAAGCTACCCCTCCGTTAGACCAATTTTGGTGAAATTTTAGTTATCACATCGCGGGCATATTAACAGATCAAATGCCCAGTTTGATCAAAATCATTACAACCGTTTTTGAAAAAATAAAAAAAAACACCTGAAAATAAAACAAAATTTACTAAATGAAGTGCTCCCTCCGTTTGATCAATTTTGATGAAATTTCGGCAGTCGCATTGCGGGCGTATACATACATCAAATACCCAGTTTGATGAAAAACGCTAAAGCCGTAGTATTTGGGTAAACAAAAAAAAAACACGTGAAAATGAGACGAAATTTATTAAGTAAAGTGCACCCTCCAATTGATCAGTTTTTATTGTCTCATCGCGGGCATATACATACGTCAAATACCGAGTATAATCAAAATCGTTAGAGCCGTTTTTGAGAAAATCGAAAAAAACGTTAAAAGTTATGAAATAAGGGACCCCCTCCGGTTGACCAATTTTGATCAAATTTTTGCTGCCACATCGCTGTCATACATATACCAAATACCCGATTTCAGGATTGTACGGTTTATAGTTTTTGAGCTAGACTGTTCACACAAACACACACGGGGGGACCCCAAAACGCGTATTTCCGTTGAAAATTAAAATTAGAAATTTTTCACGATCGCAATACTTTCCCTTACTATATGTATACCTATCATATATAGGTAAGTGAAAGTTAAAAGTTTTTACTTTGGATAATTCGGCAATGCAAGCATAATACTCAAAGTCGTCTGATTTTATAATTCTCTAAGTAGTTGTTAAAAACATCATCAATAAACAAAACATCTTTAATTATAAACAATTGTCTGTCATTGAAGGCGTAAACGCATGCGCAATGCGTGGGCTCAACGTGTTTTATGAGTTGACGGAACATTTTTCTTTTTTTCTCCTCTATATATGTTTACTTGATTTTTTCATATTTCATATTCAGCCATTTCCTATTTTTAGGCGAAACGATAGACAGATAATTTCTCCATTTAAACAAAAACAAAGTTACTTTATACAAACAAATAAGGTCCCTTCCCCATTTAAGCCCCATTAGACCATTTTAATAATGATAAAGCTAACCTGATATTAAAGAAGACTTGATTTTAATTAAACATGACGAATTTTATCAAAATCATTAAAGCCGTTTTTGAGAAATTCAAAAAAACGTAAAAAAAAAAATATAATAAAGTACACCCTCCGTTTGACCAATTTCGATGAAATTTTCGCTGTCACATTGCAGGTATATACATACACATAATACCCACTTTCAGGTTTGTACGGTTTATAGTTTTTGATCTAGTATGTTCACACACACACACACACACACACACACACACACACACACACACACACACACACACACACACACACACACCCACACACACACAGACCATTTCACGGGACATGGTTATTTAGACTCAGGGGACCCCAAAACGTGTATATTTGTTGAAAACCGGAAGTCGAAATTTTTCACGATCGCAATACTTTCCCTTATTATATATTTCATATGTAGGTAAGTGAAAGTAAAAAGTGGAGCAGTGCTTCTAAGGGGCAATCGAAGAGAAGAAGTCATGATAACAGGAATTAGAATAGGCCAATCGAACGCGACTTATGCGCACCTTATTACAAAAGAATCGCGACCTAAATGTGAACACTATCAAATCCTTCTGACAATACAGCACATGGTAGAAGAAAGCCCTTCTACCTCTCATCAATTAAATAAACTCATAATTCCTCGTAATGCAGCCGGAGCGTTAATATCGGAGGCAGAAGATGCCTTGTTAGAACTGACAAAATGTATAGGCGTTTACAATAAGCTGTAGAAAAAAAGAAATAGTTATTAAAAAAAATTAAAAAAGAAAAAGAAAAGAATAATAACAAAAAGAAAGAAAAATAATAATAATAGTTACAAAAGAAAGAAAAAAAAACGAGAAAAATTCATACATTTTACATTTAAATTACCACTTCATGTAAAACATTCATATATTTCACTCAATAGCAATAGGAAAAACTATAAAAAGAAAAAAGGAAGCCAAAGAGTGACAATTATAAAAACACAAACATTAACCCTTTGCACTCGAGGTCTCCGGAGCGGAGCCATTAAAAATTTGTCTTCAAACTCGAGGGCTCCGCTACGGAGACAATGCAAATAATTTTCAGTTTTTAACATATAAGGACATAAACAAATCGTAAAAACTATTTATGGGATATTTCGCTTTTGGTGATAAATGACGGTCGCGGCTCGCGGTGTTTTTCATTACTTTTATATTACGTTAATCTTTTAAAATCGGCTATGTTTTGTGGTTTTAATTCATATTTTATTTCCTCAATTGTACAATAATTTATTTCGGGGCACCAAATAATCCCTTTACTTTGATTTAGTTTCCCATGTGCTTCTACTTTAACCGGAAAGTTATTAAATAGATGTTTACATTTTAGGAGCTTTTCTGATTGGATATCTGAGAAAATTTCAACTAAAAGGGTTCCATCTCGTAATTTTTTACTTCTCCAATTAGATTTTTTATGCTTTTATATATAAGGAACGGCGAAACCTTTGTGAAATCTAAGGGATTTCTATCGTTATCCACTCCGGTCCTCTTAATCATCAAAAATTTTACACAATTTTTAGGTCTATTTTCGGTATTTTTATAAAATTATAAAAAAATAATCTTTTTTTTTAAATTAATATAAAATTATAAAAATTTTAATTTTTTTTTTTTTTTTTTTGTAACTGTGTTCTTGAAGCTTCACAAATACATATAACCTAAATTTCATTATAAATCTTTACTTGATTCTAAAATTTTACTGTATAATATTACGTTTCCAGGGTTTTCGTTTTCGCGAATAAGTTGCGTCGATTTGCCTGTAGGTAACGTCCGAAACGGTGCCGAATGCAAAGGGATAGAAATAGTTTAAATTTTAAAAATCAAAAGGACGTAATAACCGAGCAGTTGACCGTCGAAATAAAATCTAAATCTAATCTAATCTTAGACGAAGTTTTTATGCCAGGTATACTTCGTACTTAGTTCTGTCGGTTAGAAGAATCTTTAGAGTGCCTTAGAATCGAAGTTGTCTAGTGGACTTCGAGAGTAATGTTTTCCCACTTCAAAATTTGTACTCTTAGCAACTTAAGTAGAGTTCAATATTTTATTTTTATTTTTTTCTTCTTTAGTTGCTCAGAAAACTTCTAAATTATGAGCTCATAATACTTTTTCTTCTTTTTCTCTAGCATTTATTAAAGGAATTCCTATTAAAATTATCGAGTCAATAGGATTAGGATTTATTATGGAATTCATATTAAAATTATCGTGTCAATGGACGCATAAGATATTTCATTATTTTTTTTTTTATTTAATAGTGCTTTATTTACATATACAATGTTATATTTACAGAATCAGAATTATCATACAACTATACATAACACATGCACATTAAAGCACAAACAGCAATGGTCGGTAGACCGTCAGCTGGAGTTGGTCCCCGCTTATAGTATCATATAAAAAATAAGATGTAAACAATAATAACTAATAACAATAGTAAAACAGGTAAACAATATTATAAGAAAGAAGACAAAAAAAAATAAAAATATGACTTTGACATCCCTTCCGATAGATCAAGTTAATTAATTAATAACCAAAAATCGATTTTTTGAAGAAAAAAAAATATTCATTTACTTTGAATATTCATTAATTTGAATAGCAACAATGGACCAAAAGTTATCTACACACTAACCTGTATATCTCAGAGAGGGCTACCAATTAAATTCAGTAATAAGCATTTTTCTGTAGCTCAAAGCATCTCTAATAAAATAATATAGTTGGTCCCAATTATATCCATCCAAATATTGAACAAGTTCTACTTCATTGATTATTTCTTTATGAAAATATTTTACTCTAAATTCTGTCAAAATCGGACACCTGGCCAAGAAATGTTCTATATCTTCGGCCTCTTTCATATTGCACAAGGAGCATAAGGGAAATTTATCAAGTTGAAAAGGATTGCAATTTAAAGAAAATAGTTAACCTCTT
Source organism: Aelia acuminata (assembly GCA_911387785.2). NCBI lineage: Eukaryota > Metazoa > Arthropoda > Insecta > Hemiptera > Pentatomidae > Aelia > Aelia acuminata. The sequence continues at coordinate 174,225,274 of OU426979.1, forward strand.
GCTTTCATGATCAGTCTGGACTGCTTTAGGGTTAAAGTGTGGATGTAACCTATGTTATAAGATAATTTTGGGTAAATATTTCTATGGCTGGCTTGTCTAGCTAATATTTCCATTTCTTCACTATGGCTTTCATTTATTTGCTTAAGCAGGTGGTTAGTAGTTACTTGCCAATTATGTATAAAATTAGAACTGTTTGCTATTGAAATGTTATGGTAAAAAAAAAAAATAAAACTTTTTCTTCTTTTTCTCTAGCATTTATTAAAGAAATTCCTATTAAAATTATCGAGTCAATAGGATTAGGATTTATTATGGAATTCATATTAAAATTATCGTGTCAGATATTTCATTATTTCGAAAGCAAGTTAAGTTCGTTGAAGTTTGAATATTTTTATTATATATCTTCTTATTAATCTTTTAGTACCACGAGCTCCTGGATCCACAGCGTGGGCACGGAGACAATGACATTAATAATCCTTGCCAGTATAATCTAAACAACATTCCTAAAACTTTAAAGTTTGAATGGGTTTAAGGCGCGAATCCCGAAGTCCCGCAAAATGGCCAATGTGTGTCTCATAACCAGAGCCCGGATTTTCATGCAGTAAAAAGCTTCAAAATATGCCATGTAATATACAGTAAAAAACTATAAATTATGCAGCAAAATATGCAGTATAAAAACTAAAAATATGATATCAAACAACTGTAATATTCAAAGATACTGTTTGTATAAAATATTTCATAGGAAATAGAGTGGAGGAGACTATTTAGTAGTCATATAAATAGTCCTGTAAGTAATACTTATATGTTTGACTAGCATTCCCCGTCGCGGTTTCGCCCGCGAGCCTTTAAAATCAATTCTGTGACCATTGTCTTGGTATTGATCTAATATAACATGTTTACTGATGTTAAGGAGATTTAGTAGAATTTGAGCTTCCAGTAGGTGGAATGTTGGAGGGGGAAGCTGCCGGCTCGGTAGAAGAGAGGGAGACGCGCAACGGAGAGAGTTCACTAAAACCCACGAAACAAAAAATGACTTACTCGTCGTGAACGCTTCATTTTTCGGCTGTAAAACATGGTTTTCGACGCCCAATAGGGCCTTTCAAGTTAAACTCGTCGTATCAAATTCTTTAAAATGAGTCCTAATTAGATATATTTTCTCGAAGTTCGAAAATAGATGTCCATTAGAGTTAAACAATTTCGCCATTTACATTTTAGATATTTTTAGGGGTTACATTTTTGATATTCCTTTCTTAGTGGTTAGCTACATCGCTTTTAAAATCTAAATTCCGAAGTTTCTAATCATAAGTAGTTTTTGCTCTGCGTTGATTCTGTCAGTCAGGACAAAGCCTCTTATATATATGGAGTAGCATATATATATATATATATATATATATATATATATATATATATATATATATATATATGGAGAAGTATATATATTAATTACCACTAATATTTAAATAATCAGTAGCCATATTTTATGTGAATGTCTATTTTACAGAGTTGGGCAAAATTACAATTAATTACATTGCCAATTACAATTACATTGTAATTGTAATTATATGAATTAAAATTAAATTATAATTCGTAATTAAACTGTTAATTATCATTATAATTTGTAATTTGTAATTTAATTGTAATTCGTAATTACGAATTATATTGTAATCTAATTTTAATTCGTAATTGGAAATTACATTGAAATTGATTTGTAATTGAACTGTAATCTAAGTTTTCAATTTGAATGTAGCTTATAATTAAGTTGTATTGGTAATGTAATTGTACTTTTTAATTAGTAATTATGTTCAAATTACAAGGCAATTGACGAATGTCAGTAGTCCTACTTTTGAGACTGGTGGAATTTGGCTTGTCAGTTTTTTGCTCAAATGGGGGCAATTTCAACGCAAAAATATCTAAAACTAATGATAGTTGTGGGCCAACCTTGAGACTAAAACAAATACAATTAAAATCAATAAGCTTATTAAGAATTAACTGTAAAAAAATCTGGTATTAATATATTTAAACAAAAATTTTTGATTATGAACAAGATAAATTCAAATGTATTTGAAAGAAGTGTGTAAAATTAAAAATTTAGAACTTTCTAAATTTAAATTAAATTATCACTTTTAAACAAAATTTTATAACATATATAGTCTTCTCACTTTAACTTCTGATTTTTCTATATGATATTAATATTTGATTTTAAAATCACTCGTTTTTCAAAAGTTTTGTCCGCCAGTATATTGCATTTTGGGAGGTTCGTCATTGTTGCGTAAGAAAATAGTCTTTCTACAGGAGCTGATGACGGAAATGTTTTTTATTTCAGAATATTTCTCAAGTAGTTGTAAACTCTGGTCTTCTTTGAAAAACTATAGGGCCATGAGCTCGGCATCAATGTAAGCAGAATCAACGCTTTTAATATTTTGTGGTGTACCAAAATCAAAGAACGAACTATTTGGGAGTTCACATGGTTGCTTTACCGATGATTTTATTTCTTTAATATCCGAAGCGACAACTCTTCTAAATTCCATGAGAAGATGGTTGAAGTTTGCATCTTCTACACATACCATCCATCTGTTTTTAAAGAAACGGATGTGAGAATGCAGAGATAGCTGCATTTTCAGATACACGGGTAGAAAAAGAAAAATATGGCTCAAATCTTTTGGTAACTGGTACCAAAAAGCATTCTGCAAGAGGTAAATATCCAAAAAATCAAAAATATTTTAAACTTTTCAAAAAACGATTGGGCATGGATTGGACAAGCTTTTTTGTGTAAGGTGGGCTTATCTTGTCCCATTCTTCTTGAAGCGCCTTTTTGAGATCTTCTCTGTTTGATATCTCATGTTTCCTCACTTCGGATTCTAATTTACTTCATGAATTCTCTATGAAGTTTAGGTCTGGTGATCTGGGCGTTGTTTATATAGTTGGGCAATTATATGAACACGTTTATTTTGGGGCAATTATATGAACACCATTCCCTTGCAAGATAAGAAGAATGCTTGGTATCGCTACCACTATAAATAGCAACATTATTTATTACCCCAAGCTCGGTTACACTTGGTTTAAATTTTTTTTTCAGGGTGTGACAATTTAAATGTTTATCAATTGTTCCCCCAATAAAATGAAGATTTCCTAACCCCAAGTCAGTAGTACACCCCCAAACCATGACATGCCACCTCCAAGTTTGATGGTCGGGCGAAGATTTTTTTCATGGCTCTTCATATGCCTTTCTCCAGATGAAACCTCTAACATCAGAGCCAAACAAATTAAATTTTGACCCAATCGAATACAGAACACTTTTCCAGAAGTCCATGTATTTTTTTATATAATCCTTAGCAAAATTGATTCGAAGCTTTTTATTTTTGTCACTGATATAAATTTTTTGCCTTGCAACTTCACTGTTGTATTGATATTTTCTCAAGACCCTTCGAATGTTTTCAGCAAATACCATTGTATTTAAATGTTTTTTAACTAATGTGGCCAACTTTGGTGAACTCAATTTTGGATTATTTCCAATTATTATTTCGTTCATCATTACCAGTAAAAAAATTTATTGCACTCACTCTAGCTTTTCTTATTATTCTATTTTCGTTTTTAAAACTTTCAATAATATTTTGAATGGTGGCATAACTCCTATTGATAATGGAGGCGATTTTTTGTTGTGTTTTGCCCATTTTAAAATTGTTGTTGGGGGGGGCGCCCCTCCCCCTCCCCTGAGAGGTGAGGTCACTCATAAAATGTTACTATTTCTATATGAAATATTTAGTCATTTTTCAAGTCCACTAATTGAAAATGAATTGTATTTAAACATTTACAGTAATTTATAACGTCATTATGTACTAATACGTATTTTAAATTAGGGCCTTCATTACTCATGAAATGTAAAAAAAAAGTGCGTCCTCCCCCCTCAGAAAATTTTTGTATCCGCCATTGCAAAGGGGAAGTAATTAGCATTTGAAATATAAATATCCGTTTGCATCATTTTGACTGTGAGCCACTGTATATAGGAAGAAAATAATCTAATTGTAATTATTATAATTTAATTAATTACATTGTAATGAATTACATTATAGTGAATTACATTGTAATGAATTATATTGTAATGAATTAAAATTAGAGAAGTAATTGTGAAATTACATTGTAATTAATTACAATGTAATGAATTACATTGTAATTAATTACGCAATTCAATTACAAAGTAATTAATTACGCCCAACTCTGCTATTTTAATACTATTGTAACGTTAAATTGATATTCAAATAAAAAAACATATGGTTTAAAATCTCAACAACAGATTTCAGTTAAACGACAATTTCGCCATTTAAGCCCCTAAGGGGTTACATTTTTGAAATTCCTTTCTTAGTGGTTACCTACGTCGCGTTTAAAGTCTAAATTCCGAACTTCAAGTTTCTATTATTAGTAGTTTTTGCTCTGCGTTGATTCTGTCAGTCAGGACAAAGCCTCTTATATATATTTAGAGATTAAGATTAAAAAAAAATTAAAATCAAACGTATAAGTATTTCCGATAATAAAATTAAACACATTTAAAACTTAGATGTAAAAATAATTCAAACTTATTAGTTAACAAGAATAATGCACGAATAACATGAATGAAGATAAATAAATAAACAGTCAATTAAAAAAATATTATAAAACAAGTAAAATAATCAATAAAATAAATTATTAAATACTTATATAAATTGGGGCACTTTTATACTAAATTTGGCTATTCTTTTACTAAACTAATAAAAGCATTTCTAATATTGGACATTCTACTCTGTATTTCTAAATGTATTCTTAATTGAAAAATGAAGGGGAAAAAAAGCAACGGTTGAACGTGATCACGGTCTAATCACCTCCTTGCAAGACGTTGTCCAAGGTAAAGAAGAAATTTCATGAATATTAGAGGAGCATGGTAAGCAGACAAAATAGTCATCATTTTCTTATTCATATTTAGGACGAGTGCAGCACATGTGAAAATTATTTTTACATAATTGGCGTTTACATTTCTCCAACCCTGTTTTCAGCCCGTCTGGTATTTCTCAGGTTTATGGTTTCCTAAAAAATTTCCGATGGTTGTAAACTAATTGGCATGGGGTTCCTTTAGGGTTTTTCCAAATTAATTTTACCTGCACCTTCCTTATTCCTTAGTCAATTAGGGCGAAAAATGTGAATAAGGACATAAAGAAGAGTAAATGTGGCAAAAAGTATTGAGGCCACCGGGCACGGCAGCCGGTCTAAGGTCTCAGGCAACAGGGCCCGCAATACACTCGCACTTCTCATATGCTAAAGGGTTAAAGATAACCCCTTAACTACCCCGTAAAAAGCGAAGTTCCACTTCTTTTATCGATTTTAATATTGATTTTAGTAAACAATTAAATAAATTATAACTTGTACCACTGCAACACTTGTAGCCCTCTTTGTAAGACAATAAAGATTCTTAGATAATAATTTTTACTTTCACTTACCTATATATGAAATATATAGTAAGTGGAAGTATTGCGATCGTGAAAATTTTCGACTTCCGGTATTCAACGGCAATACACGTTTTGGGGTCCCCTGAGTCAAAATAACCAAGTCCCGCGAAATGGTCTGTGTGTGTGTGTCTGTGTGTGTGTGTGTGTGTGTGTGTGTGTGTGTGTGTGTGTGTGTGTGTGTGTGTGTGAACAGACTAGCTCAAAAACTATAAACCGTGCGAACCTGAAATTGGGTATTTAGAGTATGTATATGCCCGCGATGTGACAGCAAAAATTTCATCAAATTTGCTCAAAGGAAGGGGGTACTTTATTTAATAACTTTTTAAGTTTTTTTTCGATTTTCTCGAAAACGGCTCTAACGATTTTGATTAAACTGATTATTTGATCTATTGATTTGCCCGCGATATGACTGTAAAAATTTCATCAAAATTGATCAACCGGAGGGGGGACTTTACTTAATAAATTTTGTCTCATTATCACGTGTTTTTTTTATTTACTCAAAAACGGCTTTAACGATTTTGACAAAACTCAGTATTTGGTGTTGGTATATGCCCGCGATGTGACAGCACATATTTCATCAAAATTGGTCAAAGAGAGGGGGCACTTTATTTCATAACTTTTTTTCCGATTTTTACCTTTTTTCGATTATCTCAAAACCGGCTTTAAAGATTTTCATCAAATTCGCCATGTTTAATGAAAATTAGGTTTTCTTTAATATCAGGTAAGCTTTATCATTATTAAAATGTTCTGAGGGGGCTTTTTTTTTTGGGGGGGGGGCTTTTTTGTTTGTTTGTTTCTTATAAAGTACCTTTGTTTTTGTTTACATGGAGAAATTAACTGTCTCTCGTTATGCCTAAAAATAAGATATGGCTAAATATGAGATATGATAAAAATAAAGAAAACATAAAGAGGAGAAAAAAAGAAAAGTATTCAGTCAACTCATAAAACTCGTTGAGCCCACGCATACGGAGTACGCCTTTAATGACAGACCATTGTTCATATTTAAAGCCATTCTTCATTTGAGAAGTGGCAATTAACAAAACGCATTTATTTCTAATCTAAGTAAGTTGGTAAGTGAAAGTTGTGTGTTGCGAACACGCACCAGATTTTTTTATTTACTCAATAAAGGTTTTAACGATTTTGATCAAACTTGGTACTTGATGTATTTATATGCCCGAGATATGACTGTTAAAATGTCATCAAAATTGATTAACTGGAGGGGGGACTTTACTTAATAAATTTTGTATCATTTTCACATGTTTTTTTCATTTACTCAAAAACGGCTTTAAAGATTTTGATCAAACTGGGTATTTGATGTATTTATATGCCCGAGATATGATTGTTAAAATTTCATCAAAATTCATTAACCGGAGGGGGCACTTTACTTAATAAATTTTGTATCATTTTCACGTTTTTTTTTTTATTTACTCAAAAACGGCTTTAACGATTAACAAAAATAAGATATGAATGTAGAAAAATGTGTGAATTTGGGAAATGATATTTAGCAAAACACGTCAATTTCTAATCTAAGTAAGTTGGTAAGTGAAAGTTGTGTGTTGCGAGCATGCACCAGATTTTTTTGTGGCTAAATATGGCTAAATATGAAATATGAAAAAAATTGGGAATCGTTTGTTTCATGGTTTGTTGTGTTTGTTTTTATAATTAAAGATGTTCTGTTCATTCAATGAGAATTGTTTGTTTCATGGTAACTTTATGATGTTTTCAACAACTACATATAGAATCATAAAATCAGACGACTTGGAGTATTATGCATTTATTTAGAGTATTACATGTATTTAGAGTACTTTAGAGAGCAAATACAAACAAAAACGAATATAAGTAAATGTGTGGGTTTGAGAAATGGAATTTAACAAAATTCGTCAATTTCTAATCTAAGTAAGTTGGTAAGTGAAAGTTGTGTGTTGCGAGCATGCACCAGATTTTTTTTTTTAATGCCATTTATACTTAGAATATAGAAGAACAGATATTTGATGTGAGTGCTCTTCAAGTGGTACGTCACTAACGATTTTATTATAGGCTAAATGCATTTATCTTGCAAGCCTTCTTTTCTCGTGATGGGGAAAAAACACGAGAAAACGGAATAGTTTGGTGAGTAAATTTCAGCGCTTAAATATATGCACTTTCCACAACAGCTCGTAAAGATGAAGACTTGAAACTTAGGCAACTCCTCGGAGGTTCTCTTCTGTTTAACGTGAATATTTTACGAGCACTTAACCACTTTACCCTCAGTGCCATAGTACGTTCGGCAAAGTACGGTTCTCTGTCATGCGTTCACATTCGTCCTCGATAATGTCCTGGTTCTTTGAATGTCCAAGGTAAGGTAGATTATATGCAACATGATGGTTTAGTTCTAGAAAGCGTAATCAATATATATTATAAAGCAAAGTGTACAATGTGCGTGCCGAAAAGGCTCAAAAACGACTCAACGTGGGTTTAAGGAAGTTATGTCAGCGTGTTGCTATATAACCCCTAACGGAGAAGAAGGTTTCTGTTTTTCTCTTAAGGGTGTAAAATTGAAGAGAAAAGGACTGGAATTTTAAGCCTCTCGCACCACGTAATTAGCCCACCTGAGAAAGACATATGAGTTTATGAATGAAAAATTTAGTTCGAGCTGCAGACTACCTGGAAGCGCTAGGATGTTTCACTCAATGTTTATTGTTCGTTCATTCCGTTCAGATGGTAAAGGTTATATATTTTTTCAGCTGTTCTTTTTAAGTTACTAAAAAATCAAGCTGAAATAATTAGTTTCACCTTTTCTTTCAAAATAAAATAATGATTTTATATATCTGCAATCAATTAGAAAACCGACTGGATATCTTACAAAATTAATTTTCTCATTAGAAGGTTAATTGATTAACACATTACATGTAATCAATATATGACATATACTTAAGTAAATTTAATGCAATATGAGTGAACATTTTTTAGTAGTACATTGAGCGAATAAAAACAGACATAAAACAAAAAAGAAGAGCTGAATTGACTGATTATAAATCGAAAATAAAAAGTTTGAAGTGTTCTTATTGTATGTAATTATGAAAAATGGTTTTATTACTATGAGCATTCCAGTTGACAAAATGACTAACTCCAATTACATCATTTTTTCAATAAGATTTTATCACCCCTCAGAGTTCAGGATAAAAAGAAATATGATGAAAAAATTGTGCTCTCATAATATTTTGGTTTTCACTTTGTAATATTAGGTGGAGAGTCCGTCCAAATTACGGGGGGGGGGGGATATCTTAGGGGAGGTTGAACTGGAAGAAAGGTCTTGAAAAAAAAGTTTCTATGAATCTTCAGTAGCTTCTAAACTTCTGGATCTAATAGGACCATCACAGTAGTCGGCGCTTAAGTTGTACTCGAAATATAGTTTTTTTTTTAACTAATAGATTTTTCAACTATAATCTAATAACTTATTATCGGCTGACTGCTTGGAATGGGCTTATAGGATTCAGAATCACAGAAACCATCAAAAACGATGCATGACTAGACAAAGTTGCAGCAAAATTAATAGTTCATTCACCATTTTCAACCCCCTTTAAAGTATATAGGGTTCCATATTTGGGCGGACTCTGCAGATCTCGGATCTTAATGTTGATACCATGTTAAAAGTTTCAGGAAAGTGCTAATTTTGTTCTATATTTCCTTTAATTTTAAAGTTTTTCTGTTATTAATACTACCACACAACTACCGGAGCGAAGCCGGGCACCCTGGCTAGTAAATAGAATAAATTAAATAAAGTTGAATATCTCCACAATGCGAAAGGCACATCATGTATCATATCGTCACACATACAGTACCGGTCAAAAGTTCAAACTCACTTGTATTTAATTCACAATCTTCAAGTTTAAAAAAATAATTGTAACTCAAGAGACAACATTTCAAAAATTTTATGATTGTTTCGAATACAATCTATATAAATAAAGATGAAATTCTGTTAGTTTTATTTTTATTTTTTTTTTTCTTCTTCGGTATAGAAATACATACCGTTTGTCCTAAATCTCCGAATTTCGCTTAGTGTGTCTTTCATACCAGGAGCGAACACCTGTCCATATCAAACTTGCATAACTTCAGCCGATCTTCAGCTGATATTCTTTATTCTCCAAATTTCGCTAAGTGGTCCTTTGATACCAGGTGCGAACACCTGTCCTTATTAAAATTGCATAACTTCAGCCGATCTTCAGCTGATATTCTTTATTGTTATAATTATTGTTATAAAAATCGTTATGATCTCGTTTTACATTAGATTTTTACGTAATCAACCGTTGGAGTAAAAAAAAAAAAATCTCATTTCTGTCCTAACGAACTTTTCTGGACCCACGGCTTTTCTCATTGTTTTCAAAATTCCGTGGGTGAAACTGGGATATTAAAGCTAGTTTTAAATAAATTAAAAATTATAGTTGTCAAGTTGTCAAATAAATAAAGTGTTGTTACTTATTTATTTTACAAAATCTACGGGTATGACTAAACTTTTGACCGGTACTGTAAAACATAATGGTGCTTGTATTATGGCATCATTTTTGCTCACTGAAGATAGTACCGTAATTTATACAGAACCAGTTATTTAGTTCCAATGGTAACATTGAACTATAAAATTGCAGATAATATAAAATTGCAATTTTCTGCAAAATTTATTTTTAACACATATCGAGGGCTATAACGCAGGACCTCGTATCTCAAAAATCGTAAATTATTCAGGGGACGGAAAAGCTGTTTAACGATGATGAATAAGATGTGATGATATAAATGCTTCACTTAGGACTTTCAAAAATTACTGTTGCTTACGAGTTACTGTTTCTATGAAGTACTAGCATTTCCCGTCACGGCTTTGCCCGCGAGCCATTAAAATTAATTCTTTAATCATTATCTAGGTATTGATTTAATATAATATGTTAACTGATGTTAAGGCGATTTAGTAGAATCGGAGCTTCCAGTAGGTGGAATGTTAAAGGGGGAAGCTGCCGGCTCGGTGGAAGAGAGGGAGACGCGTATTGGAGAGAGTTCACTAAAACCGCCGAAACAAAAAATTGCTTACTGGTCGTGAACGCTTTAAAACATAGTTTTCGACGCCCATTGGGGGCTTTCGAGTTAAACTCGTCGTAAAATGATCTTTAAAATGAGTCCAAATTAGATATTTTTTCTCGAAGTGCAAATTTCGCCATTTAAACCGCTTAGGGGTTACCTACATCGCGTTTAAAATCTAAATTCCGAACTTCAAGTTTCTATCATTAGTAGTTTTTGCTCTGCGTTGAATCTTTCAGTCAGGACAAAGCCTCTTATATATATAAAGATGTATGAAGTATTCGCGAGTATGACGAGTTACTGTTTTCTTTAATTTTGACAAGTAAATAATTTTTGTAGAATTTTTTCCTCTCGTAAATAGATGGCGCTCATAAAAATAATGAGAACTGCATCAAAACACTAGAATGACGCCTCTACCAAATAATTAGGTCTTTAACACTTTGACTGCCAAAAAAGAATACCTGAAAGTCATGCTCTCGTTTCTACACAATTTTAATATTTAATTCTCTGACAAAAGAACAGTTACTCGATTTCAGGTGACATGGCAGCCAAAAAAGTAGAAATAATTTCTACATAGCTGAAATATTTATATTCATATACTTATGAACTTATAAACATTTTTTTTTAATAACAATTATAATTAATATCGTATTAATAAACACAACTAGTAGGATAGTATTTCTTATTGTTTATTTTATTATTGTTGGATTGCCAATACTGCATAATGCCATGGAATAGCTCCCGCCGGATAGAGCGAACAGCATTAAACAGTCCCGGCGTGAACGTGTTGAACACTTTTTGTTCATGGGTCAAACTTTAATTATTATTGTTAGGGTGATAAAAAAAAAAAAATCTGGTGCGTGCGCGCAACACACAACTTTCACTTACCAACTTACTTAGATTAGAAATTAATGTGTTTTGTTAATTGCCACTTCTCAAATGAACAGAACAGTTTAATTATAACGCATTGGTTTGTCATTAAAGGCGTACGGCGCATGCGTGAGCTCAAGGTGTTTTATGAGTTGACGGAATATTTTTCTTTTTTTCTCCTGTATATGTTTACTTGATTTACTTCATATATCATATTTAGCCATTTCTTATTTTTAAGCGTGATGAGAGACAGTTAATTTCTCAATATAAACTAAAACAAAGGTACTTTATAGAAAAACAAAAAAAGCCCCTTCCCCATTTAAGCCCCCTCAGAACATTTTAATAATGATAAAGCTTACCTGATATTAAAAAACAACTAATTTTAATTGAACATAACGAATTTGATAAAAATCGTTAAAGCCGTTTTTGAGATAATCGATCAAAAAAGTAAAAAATGGACAAAATTTATTAAGTAAAGTCAGCCCTCCTGTTGATCAATTTTGATGAAATTTATACAGTCGTATCTCGGGCATATAAATACATCAAATACCCAGTTTGATCAAAATCGTTAAAACCGTTATTGAGTAAATAAAAAAAACACGTAAAAATGATACAAAATTTATTAAGAAAAGTACCCCCTCCGGTTGATCAATTTTGATGAAATGTTGGCTATCATATCTTTGGTATATACATACATCAAATACCCAGCTTGATCAAAATCGTTAAAACCGTGTTTGAGTAAATAAAAAAAACACATGAAAATTATACAAAATTTAATAAATAAAGTCCCTCCTCCGGTTGATCAATTTTGATGAAATTTTTACAGTCATATCTCGGGCATATCAATAGATCAAATACTCAGTTTAATCAAAATCGTTAGAGCCGTTTTTGAGAAAATCGAAAAAAACTTAAAAAGCTGTTAAATAAAGTACCCCCTCCCTTTGAGCAAATTTGATGCAATTTTTGCTGTCACATCGCGGGCAAATACATACTCTAAATACCCAATTTCAGGTTCGCACGGTTTATAGTTTTTGAGCTAATCTGTTCACACACACACACACACACACACACACACACACACACACACACACACACACACACACACACACACACACACACTTACAGACACACAGACCATTTCGCGGGACTTGGTTATTTTGACTCAGGGGACCCCAAAACGTGTATTTCCGTTAAAAACCGGAAGTCGAAAATTTTGTGCGCGGTGTGTGTGCGCTACACACAACTTTCCCTTACCAACTTACTTAAATTAGAATTCAACGAGTAGTATGAGTTGACGGAATATTTTTCTTTTTTTCTTCTCTATATGTTTACATGATGTTTTCACATTTTATATTTAGCTATTTCTTATTTTTAGGCGAACAAGAGACAGGAAGGTTCACAAATTGCAAGCTATTCGGGTCTCGAAAATTTTTTTCTTTATTGACCTTTATACAGTCATAGTCACAGTTCTAAAAGCTGACGTTTCGTTCCTGTTTGAGCATTTTCAAAGCTAAAAAATCAAAAGGGAAATCACAGCTTTGTGGTTAAAATTATTTTTAACAATTAAAAACATTATGACTATTATGGTCTGTGCGGTTTATAGTTTTTGAGCTAGTCTGTTCAATTACACACACACAGACCATTTCGCGGGACTTGGTTAATTGGACTCAGGGGACCCCAAAACGTGTATTTCCGTTGAAAACCGAAAGTCGAAAATTTTCACGATCGCAATACTTCCACTTACTATATATTTCATATATAGGTAAGTGAAAGTAAAAATAGATCGATTTTAATATCACCAACTTTGATGTTCAGCGTCCCGTTACAGGTGATTTTTTTTTTCATCGAAAGTTCTTCCATCTTGGATTTATCTCTATTAACCCTTCTTTTCCTCGGCATTTAGACCTTCTTGGAAGGGGAGGTCAAATATTTTCTCAAAGACCTTTTTGGCAATCCCCCCCCCCTCGAAGAAAACCTCCTTATTTTATCAATAATAAGCCGAGAAAGAGTGCGCGGAGTTCGTTCCAAGCCCAAGGGAACTGTTTGCCTTCTACCTTTTTTCCCTGAGAACCGAGCCTTCTTACTTTATTTTTAGAAATATATTCCTTCATTTTTTTTTTTTTTTTTTTTTTAATTTACTTTTACAAAATGAAATGTTGGATAAAATGATTTATTTGTATATTCTAAATTAACTCTTAATCGTTAATAAGGAATCACAAAAGCTTTAATAGTCAATTATTTACTTCACTAATTTTATCACCAATAAAATAATTAAAATCTGGTGCGTGCGCGGAACACACAACTTTCACTTACCAACATAGTTAAACTAGAAATTGATGTGTTTTGTTAATTGCCACGTCTCAAAGTCACAAATTTTTTCTACATTCATTACTTATTTTTGTTTTTGTTTGCTATATAAAAAACACTATTCTTTTTATTATTAAAAAGTTTTTACTTGTGATAATTCGGATATGCAAGCATAATACTCCAAGTCGTCTGATTTTATTATTCTCTATGTAGTTGTTGAAAACTTCATTTAGTTACCATTAAACAAATAATTTCCATTAAATGAACAGAACAGGTTTAATTATGAACAATGGTTTGTCATTAAAAACGTATTTTGTGGGTTGACGGAATATTTTCTCCTCTATATGTTTACTTGATTTTTTTCATATTTCATATTTAGCCATTTCTTATTTTTAGGCGTAATGAGAGACAGTTAATTTCTCCGTATAAACAAAAACAAGGGTATTTGTAGGAAAACAAAAAAGGCTCCTTCCACATTTAAGCCCCCCTTAGAAGATTTTAGTAATGATCATTGGCGGATCCAGGGGGGAGCTGTGGGGGCTGCAGCCCCCCCCCTTTGGAAAAATTTTCGTCATTAAAAGGTAGAATTTGACTTTCCTTAAAGTCTTTTAGCAAGCTCGAGCCGAACGGTGACGGTTCGAATCCGCCCTGGGATGGTTGACTTTTATTTCGTGGAGACCCCACGGAATAAATCTCGACCTACCCACCATGGTTAGAATAGGTTGGTTACACCTCTAGAGTAACCCCCCGTATGCCACACATGGCCAGGTAGGGGTACCGAAAAAAAAAAAAAAAAAAAAAAAAAGTTAAACAACAAATAATATGCAGAACAAGTAGAATTTTAGTTGTGGGAAAGAAACATAAAGGTAAAAAAGCCGATTAGCAGATCCAAATGAAGGGCTGTGGGGCAGCAGCCCCCCCCCCTATAGGACTGCAGCCCCCCCTTTACAGTCGGCTGGATCCGCCCAAGGTAATGATAAAGCTTACCTGATATTAAAGAAGACTTGATTTTCATTAAATATGACGAGTTTAATCAAAATCGTTAAAGGTATTTTGAGAAAATCGAAAAAAATGTAAAAATGGGAAAAAAAAGTTATGAAATAACTTGATAATTTTTGCCAACAGTCAGTTCGTTCAGCCTGGGCTTCTTCTAAAAAATTCCTGTTATTTCAATGTTATTTTGCACTTCAAACATACTACTTATATTAGATTGAAGCACAGGATAGCTACAAGTAACCTCCTTCAATCTTATGTTTATTAATATATATTAGCAGCAGGTAAGGTTAGCGCACCAAAAAGATTTTTCAGGCCTAGTCCCGAAAAGTACTACATCACGGATTCAAAGCGAGTATTAAAACACATGTTTTAGATGCCGTATGATGAAAAATATATAAAGTGACGACGATATTATGTTTATTACCAGTTATAACTATTGGGTAATTAAGGAGTACCTGGCATCGCACAGGCTCTTGACCTCCAGTTTACGTAAGCATAGCCAAGTTTTGCGCGGGGTTCGTTCCAATCCCGAGGGAACTGTTTGCCTTCTACCTTTTTTCCCTGAGAACCAAGCATTCTTACTTTATTTTTAGAAATATATTCCCTCATTTTTTTTTTTTTTATTAATGTAATATTTTACAAAATGATTTATTTGTATACTAAATTAACTCTTAATCGTTAATAATGAATGACAAAATCTTTAATAATCAATTATTTACTTCATTAGATTTTATCACCAATAGAATTGAAAAAAATCTGGTGCGTGCTCGCAACACACAACTTTCACTTACCAACTTACTTAGATTAGAAATTAATGCGTTTTGTTAATTGCCACTTTCCAAATGAACGTACTCCGCATGCGTGGGCTCAACGAGTTTTATGAGTTGAGTGAATATTTTTCTTTTTTTTCTCCTCTTTATGTTTTCTTTATTTTTATCCTATCTCATATTTAGCCATTTCTTATTTTTTATTTTAGCCATTTCTTATTTTAGGCGAAACGAGAGACAGTTAATTTCTCCATGTAAACAAAAACAAAGGTACTTTATAAGAAAGAAACAAACAAACAAAAAAGCCCCCCCCCCCAAAAAAAAAGAAGCCCACTCAGAAATTTTAATAATGATAAAGCTTACCTGATATTAAAGAAAACCTAATTTTCATTAAACTTGACGAATTTGATAAAAATCGTTAAAGCCGTTTTTGAGATAATCGAAAAAAAGGTAAAAATTGGAAAAAGTCATGAAATAAAGTGCCCCCTCAGTTGGACCAATTTTGATAAAATGTTGGCTTTTACATATTTGGTATATACATACATCAAATACCCAGTTTCTTCGAAATCGTTAAAGCCGTTTTTGAGTAAATAAAAAAAAACACTTGAAAATGATACAAAATTTATTAAAGTCCCCCCTCCGGTTAATCAATTTTGATGAAATTTTTACAGTCATATCTCGGGCATATAGATAGATCAAATACTCAGCTTAATCAAAATCGTTAGAGCCGTTTTTGAGAAAATCGAAAAAAACCTAAAAAGTTATTAAATAAAGTACCCCCTCCCTTTGAGCAATTTTGATGAAATTTTTTCTGTCACATCGCGGGCATATACCTACACTAAATACCCAATTTCAGGTTCCCACGGTTTTTAGTTTTTGAGCTAGTCTGTTCACACACACACACACAGACACACACACACACACACACACACAGACCATTTCGCGGGACTTGGTTATTTCGACTCAGGGGGTCCCAAAACGTGTATTTCCGTTGAAAACCGGAAGTCGAAATTTTTCACGATCGCAATACTTCCACTTACTATATATTTCATATATAGGTAAGTGAAAGTAAAAATAGTAGTCTCAATCTTCATCTCTTGGATTTCAATGGAAAACTTATTACTAGTGGCTTAAAATTATTCTTGTTGTTTTCTTTTTTTTTTTTTTTGTAAAACTGACTACATATTAAGTTAAATTTCCTTTAAAAATTCCCGGAGCTCCCTGGCGAGATTCGAAACGGCGCAAGTGCCTCGAGTATATTGAGTTTTTGGACAAAAATCTTTTGACCATGGCATGTTATAGGCATGGTTTATCATGGCATGATTATGAATATACCTCATACGCGAGGTCGGAAATAATATTTGACCAAGTTAGAGCCAAAAAAAAAAAAAAAAAAAAGGCAAATCATGATTTTGGCAAAGTAACTTAAATTTAAGGGAAATTAGAGAATCATTATCGGTTATTTGATCAAAATTTATCTTTAATATGATGATTAACCAAAAACAAAAGAGACTTTCGTGATTGTAAAAATAATACTACTTATACAAATAATATTTTACATAATAGAATAATTTTTGAAAGTATGTTGGGTAACTGTACCAATAGTTGACAGTGCTCCAATAGTTGACATTTTGCACAAAAAGTGTGAATTATAAGATTCAGGGTTGATTATTTTGGTTCAAAATTTGGCGGTAATTTGCTAAGTTATACTAGTTAGATGTGCTGCCATCGACATTAGTGCGATGAAAACTCAAGATTATTTGTGAGAGGTTGTAATTGCAAATATTCTAGTGGCCTGAAAACGTGGTTCCTGCTACCCTGTTTCATTAAGGTGGAAGTCAAGTTAAATAGGCTTTTTGGTTGGTTTATTTGTGTTTAATTATTTTTTAACTACTTTCATGATATCCATTAAGTTCATGGGGATCATTTAATATCCTTTTCGATTAATATATACAATGTTTTAGGGCTTAAATGTGGGTGTCAACTATTAGAACAAAAATTAATGCTTAATTTCAATAGTTGACATCGATGTCAACTATTGGTGTTTTTTACTCAGATGAAACTGATAGTTTAAAATAATTTGCTTGATTTGAAAAATATCTGGGTTTAATATCGGTGGTGGAATCACTGATCTAGCTCCACCCTAACCAATGTTCGACAGGGGTGTCAACTATCCGTTCAAACGTATCAACTTGTGGAATATTCTGTTTGTAAAGTTGACATCGTGTGTGTTTATAGTTTACATCCATGCATAGCCTCAGCCTTATTTGACATAATCTTGTTTTGTTTATTTTTTTAAATTAAGTAACAATTGTAACAGTTGGAAATTATAACAATTTTATTTTATTAGGGAATAAAATATGTCGTAAAGTTAAATAGTTGAATGGATTGAATAATGCAACTTTTTATAAACTTATAATAATTATAGATGTTGTAAATAGTTGTTGTAAATAAATGTTGTAAATAGAATTCAAAAAGAAACCTAAGAAAAATTCAGTTAATCAGGAGATACCTGAAAATGCTGCCTGCAGCACTGGAAGTAGACGAAACCATACTATCCCAACCAGAAATTTGGGACGAGAAAGAAAATCAGAAAAGCTTAGATTCCCAAGAGCAGGATCAGAGAATTAATGTTGATCAAGGAATATTTCTTCAAGAGAAGGAGCAAGGTAGTTTAAGTGTTGATGAAGGAAAATTTATAATAGTTGGGCTCTCAAATAAGATATTTAAGCGTAAAAAATGGCTCAAGTTACTAAAGTTGTCAGTAAATTAGAGATTCTGGTTTTACTTTTACAACCATGCATCGGATGAAAACAACTTTTATTAACACCGATACATGTTGCAAAGTCCCATCATGTGATATTATATCCGCGATACATATGCCCAAAGTTTTCACCTTTAATGGACAGCAAAGGTACCATTTTAGTTTCCCAGTTGAGGTAGATTAATTTAAAATTATTGTTGTTATGTGGTATCTGTATTATTCTTAATTGGATGATCTCATTTTTCAGTTTAATATTTTTTCTTTTGTCTATTAAGTTTTTGTGTATAAAGTAATTAAATTGTGGAAATTTTATGTGTTTCTTTTCAATTTTGAATAGTTTATAAATACAAAAGGATTAACTTTTATTGCAGTCCTTATTACCTAATATTTTCCTTGGGAAATTCAAAAATAATGTAAGTGTCAACTATTGGCGCAATAAATGTCAACATTCCAAACATTTCCATTTTGATGTGTCAACTATTGGCACAATTTAGAAGGTTCAAAGAAATCATTTTTTATAAAAACCGTAAATGTAAACGATAGGATATTGTATTCCCAGTTTTCAAGAGGGATTGGCCTAACTAAATTCATAACAAAGATGAACCTAACATCAATATTTTAGTAAACAGTGTCAATAATCTAATATTTTTTTCTTAACCTGTCAACCATTGGTACAGTTACCCTACCTATGAGAAATATAAATAAAAAGATAAAGTAAAAAGCTGAATTTTCTAGTTAAATGGGGAAAACTTCCATTATAAGTTTATTTATATAAGTTTAGTTAATTTTGAATTATGTTATAATGAATCCAAATTAATTGAAACATAAATTAAATTTTAATAAGAAAATTATAACTATAAGAATTAATCAGATTCTCTGGAATATTCGCTCATTAGGTTATCTTCTAAGTTCATATCGGTGAACAAATCTAAACTTGTTTCTGTCAGCTTATTGATAGTTCGTTCACATATTAAATATTGTTCACTTAGAACATCATTGTGTTTTGAATTTCTCTCCAATACATTTCTTTTAGAGGATATAAGCGGGCCAGATGTTAGTAAAAGATGGGTCATTAAGTGGCGATTAGTGTTGGTTCTTGACGATTTTCTTGTATGATCTAACCTTGCTTTTCCTTTTAATTTATGGCATGATTCTAGGGCCTCTTCCGAAAGTATACCTATTGGTAAGTTGAAAGAATCCATTACATCACAGCTGTGAATTAATATTATATACATACATAGAGTTATATGCCCGTTAGGTCAGGCTCAACCATATATTTCTTGGCATGTCTATATATTAAAACTGAGATTGGTAAGTCAGCTAAGAGTCAGTAATGTGAATATACACCGTTTTAGAGTTAATAGAAAAATGCATACAATAGACAGTAGAGAAGTTTGCCCCATCTGCAACAGAAATGAGTTGGAAACAATAGAACATCTTTTCATCACCTGCCCCGTGTACAATAGCTTCAGAAACAAATATCTTTCCAAATACCTACCTGTAAAAAACTCAATTTATGAGCTGCTGGAAATAGAATCAACTGCAAAAATTAATGATATATCTAACTTCCTTCTATATTCGCTTACCGAAAGGAATTTTATTTTGAATTGCTTTTAAATAACCGATAATAATCTATACCTACTGTTCTCTCGTACATATGACTGTCATAATTTTGCTATCCAATTATTTATTAACTAGCTGTATATCCCGGTTTCACCCGGGGAATTTCATTTTTCTAATAAACGTGAACAAATTTAAAGTGAAATCATAACGATTTTTATAACAATAAAGAATATACCCAGAGACTGGCTGAAATTATGAAATTTTAATATGGACAGGTGTTCGCACCTAGTAAGAAAGATCCACTGAGCGAAATTTGGGGAATTTAGGACAAACGGTATGGAGTTTTATTAAGAAAAAACAAACTAACAGAAATTCATCTTTGAGCTGTATAACCCGGTTTGATCGGGGAATTTCATTTTTCTAATGAAACGGTTGATTTCGTAAAAAACCATTGTAAAGTGAGTTCATTACGATTTATATAACAATAAAGACTATCAGCTGAAGATCGGCTGAAGTTATGCAATTTTAATATGGACAGGTGTTCGCACCTGGTATGAAAGAACTACTGGCGAAATTTGGAGAATTTAGGATAAACGGTATGGATTTCTATAAATAACAAACAAAAAAACAGAAATATTGGCCTGCAGTTTCAGCTTCTCGCAAATCGGCTTGCCTAAGCCTTTGTGGCGCAAAGCGGGCCTCGTATTCCTGGGCAGACTCAGTTTCCCGCGATTCTGCCTGTCTAAGCCTCTGTTGTTCAATCCTAATTTGATGTTCGTCGAGAGTTTCAGCTGCTCGTATTTGACGTTGTTTTTAGCTTTTGAGCTCACTACTCCTATTGAAGCTCGCTTCTTAGGAGGCATTTATAAAAAATAAATTCACCATACATGTAAATAAACGTATTGTAATTTAAAAAAAAACAAAAAACATATGGTTTAAAAATCCCAGAACTCGACGCCTACCAAGGGACGGTCTTACCGGGCCTTGTTGGCCTCTTCAAAATGTATAAAATGATATTTTAGGCTGTTTTTCGACTCAAACGGTCGATTTCGTAAAAAAAAACCATTGTAAAGCGATCTCATGACGATTTTTTTTAACAATAAAGAATATACCATGAGATTGGCTGAAGTTATGCAATTTTAATATGGACAGGTGTTCGCACCTGGTATCAAAGAACCACTAAGCGAAATTTGGAGAATTTAGGACAAACGGTATGGATTTCTATAAAGAACAAACAAACAGAATTTCAACTTTATTTATAAGATAAGATTTAAAGATTATTGATTATAATCCGATAATTATCGGAAAATGTAAATATATTGTAAATATATTGGATTTTCTTTATATTATGTTGTATTTTGATTTGAACTGTGGTTGGACTATATTTACATATGTTCATATTCAAAATGTCATGTAAAAATATGTTTCAGCCAAACTCTATTTGGACGGAGCAGTGTCCCCAAATACAAATAAAGATTTCATTTCATTTCTTTTCATTTTATTTCATGAATTAATATTTTATTTACCGAACTCCGCATGTAATACCAGTCATTCAAAGATAAGGAAAGGGATCTGTATTTATTGGCTGCATTTAATCCAAAATTAAATGAGAGTTTTATTTTTTATTGAAAAGCCAAATATTAATTTAAGAGGATAATGCAGTAAACGCAATTTCCAAATACAAATTAAATATATGTAAAGATAAAATAGTAGCTACATTGATTCTATAAATATATTTTTTTAATTAGGGCATACTTTAATATTATTGATATTGGTCAATTTACTGTAGTAAAAACAAATATTTTTTATGGAATTGAGTGTAAAAATGTATCTAATTGGAACGGCTAATCTAATTGTTGTAGATGCGAATTGGTTTTCAAGTAAGCGCTGAGTGCTTGATTTCATTTGAAAAACAAATGTCAAAGTTAGAGTCGCAGGATATCGCAGATTATCTTTATACATTTATATTCTAAATTAGTTAGACTACAAATATTAAAAAAATGAATAAGGTGTTTTTCGGACATTTTGAAATATTTTAGTTTAAAGTTGGTATAACATCAAGAGAGTCAAAAAATTTTCTCACCCTTGGCCATATTTTCCAAAATCATTTCGACTTTCACTTAAAATGAAGTGCACAGTATACCTCTGAAGACTAAATGAAAAGATTACGACAAAGCCAATGTTTACATATAGTATTTACCTTCGATCTAAAATCCCTTCTCGACTAACACGAGTAAGTAAGTGGTCACTAATACTATAGTTTTCGAAACATTTCTTAATTTTAATAGCAATTGAGTTAACAAACATATGTAAATATTATAATTAATGATCATTTACATCTTTAGAAACATTTTAAATGCAAATTCAAGAAAAAAATAAAAACTTGATTTTTCGATTTTTGTCCATTGATCGAAGCACTGTGCGGTGGCGGATCCTATTGTACGCTGCCTTGCTAGCCATTACACCACTGATACATTAATTAAGAGTGTATTTAGTAGACTCATCTCTTCCTAACAATCTACTTTTATTGCAGTATGTGCATAAGTTAGAATCCAACCTTTTAGGAACATTTGATATATTTATTTTTTTTTCGGTAACCTCAAAGACTGAGCTCTGCTTTGAAGACTTTAGTATACCATGATAAATTAAAGAAAATCCCTTGAGCCCGAAGGTAAAAGAACAGATGATATGATTAATAGAAGGGACAATCTCCACAAAGGACGAATTACAGAAAACGGCTTCCTCTGATGAATTATATAGGAGCAGCCTGAGCAGGAGGGGATTATACGAGACCACCAAAGGCTTTGGCTTTTTTTTTTTTTTTTTTTTTTTTTTTTTTTTTTCTGTTCTGAGGAATATGTGCCTAAATGGAACTACGAAAACAAATTGTTTTACTGAGAAATAAAACTCGATTATTCTGTTTTATGGCTCCTTTGTGTCCACTAGTGATATCAATGATTTTATGCATTTTTTTTTAAATAAGTAAAGCCTCATTCATTCAGCCCTCCTTGATTCAGATGTCTGGGTTATATATTGTTTGATTATATACGATTGCTACTAAGGCTAATCGGACGATGCTACAGGGGGAGTCCTAAAATTTTCCTATGAAGGAATAATTAGGAAAGGGATCTTTAACGAGTAGCTGACATCGTACAAGCTCTGAGGGACGGCATAGTTAAGGATTTTTTACTCATTTTAAAAAATACTAGGGCCACCTCGGGACGCGAGCTCAAATAAAATGCTTATTATACTACGATTGAGTGTGTAAGTTTCCAACAGATGGTGGTTAAAATTGATTTATTGACACACTTCATTTTTTTTTTTTTTTTATGTTGGGTAAGCATCCAGTTGCCACTTGCCAGATTATTTTATTTAGCTTGGATTTGGAAAATCCGTGATTTTCCCATGAGCAATTATGTTTCGCCTTTACACGTGAGGAGAAAACATTGAATTTATTTGTTTTGGTAAAAGACAGGTTAACCAAAATCATAGTTATTAGCACTACAATAATAAATAAAAGTTGTGAATTATAATTCTAATAATAATAGAAAATGTAAATTATTATTATAAAATTTATAATTTATGTTCTTCATAAAATTAAATTTTTTGTTTTGATAAGCAAGAACATATGATTTTTAATATGGTTTGAGAACTTTCCATAACCTGTTTCAGGTAGAACCATTTGCTATATTCTGAATTTAATTAATATGAAGGGTCATGGGGAAACACCACGGTAGTCCAATCTAGTCCAATCTGAGAAAAATGAATTTTAAAGTTTATGTTCCCCTTGATCCATTTTCCAAAAGTTAAAATTAGTTTCACAAAACATATTCCTCTAACCCAGAAAATTATTTACCACTGTACAAAATTTCCAAAACCAAATAGTAGTTTAAATGCCAATGAAATAACAAAACATCACCAATTTATTTGTGACCCGTAAATTATTATTACTTTTTTGGGTAAACAAACAAAACAATAATACTTTTAACAACAAATTTATTTCTATTTGCTAATAGAAATAAATTTGTTTCCCTATTCTGTCTACTTTTGTGAGGTCGATAGTTATGTTACCCGCGTTGATCTTTTGGCCCCATCCCATTATTAATTAAACTTTTATTAATGAACCAGGCTCGAGTTTCATTAATGCCATGAATTGAAAAAAAAGCCTTCATTCATCAAAATTGAATATCACTGTATTGATAATTATTGCTCTCATCTTTCACTGTAACTTTATAAACATAAGAAGATTTATTTGGTATAGATACCGCAGAATTTGTTCTGGGAGGACCACTTTGGATTGGTATAATAGTTATGAGACCGCTAAGAAAGGCGTTTTGCTCATCTCTTGACGACATATTATTAAAATTAGGTAATATTTTGTTTCTTGCAGATAAAGTAACGTTTTCACCTGACTCGTGAGCTGAGTTTTTCATGACATCAGACATTCGTCTGGTTTTTTTTTTTTTTTTTTTTTTTTTTTTTGTTAATTGTGTTAACTTTCATTCATCTTCACTTGAACTAAAGGCACTGTTCATTTACACTTCAACCACAAACAAACACCAAAGACCATGTTAGTCTTTCCCCGACACTCTGGACTTCAGCTGTTTCCCCCTTGTATCGATTTTAAACTATAAAGTTTATGTGGACTATCGTTTTTTTTTCTCGACTGTAACAAGTATGAAAAGAAAGTGCACTTCCTATACTATCAGATGGCACCAATTATTTCAAATCAACAAAAAGTGGACTACCGCGGTTTTTCCCCCTGACCCTTCATATGTACCTAATATGACAAAAGATTAATTTGGTACATTTTCGGTTTCAATTGTGATTGTACAAAGCATTATTCCAATTATATTCTTTATTAATTCCTGTTCTATTTTACTATAAAAACTTAAGTCCTTCTAAATTCTTTATCAAACAATTTTAAATTTGGACTAAAGTTCTATTTTAAATCCCATTGGTTTTTAGATTAGCTGAAACGTTTTTTATCTTTATCAGTGAATTTTAATTTGACTGCATTAAAAAGAATAGGATATAATTAATTCAACGCATTATAGCTATTGAGCCATAGCTACGCGTGGACGGGTCTGCTCGTAAACATATAGGCGGGCGCAAGCGACGGTGCTGCTTCTGCGACGGTGCTACAGGAACTAGAGAAACGGTGATAAATCCGGGCCATTACCTGGGATTCATAGGGTTTTTTGGCGTTTTTAATTTATTTTTCCATAATTAAAACCCGATTGAGCAAAAAATCATTTGAAAAATATCTAATAGGTATTGCTCGGTCCCTCAGTGTTCAATTAGAAAGCCAAAAGACGTGTCATTCCCTTTTATTTCCAAAAAATAAAAAGCTTCTTAAAGAGTGGATTGTAAAATTAAGAATAGATAAGCCTGTTTCGAAACATGTGACGATATGTAGTCTTTATTTTAAAGAGAGAGACTATATTTATCCTAGTAAATATTAGTATTTGACATTTTATTATTCCAAAATGCTAGTTTTATGCAAATAACATTGAGACCATAGTGTCATAGATTTGTTTTTCTTTTTTAATTTTCCCCATTTTTCTATTACATCCGCTGTGCTTAATTGTTCCATGTTTTCAATGCGAAGCCTGAAAGTTTTGACAAATAAATAAATAATATGACAAAGAATCTAAGCTGTCATAACAATGATTGTGTAAATAGGTAATTAATGTTATTACTAACCGAAAAACGTCGAGTAAAGTTACAATGACGTGTTTGCATTTACCAGAACTACCAGCTTTACATGTACAATGAAAAGAAAATTGCTTATTATTATTAATAAATTTGATTTCCACTTTTATTTGATGGGGCAGTCCTTTAAGATTGCTAGTTTAAAGGCACGAGGCTTGTAAAATAACTGTTTTTTTATTTTTAGATATTACTCCACATGTAAATATGTGGTTTGCATCAAGAATAGCCTGCCCATCAATTAATGGTCTTTTAAAATTACCAATTATCTCTATCACATCAACTAGGTCATACACCGTTCTTTCCGACATTTTGCAAAACTACTAGCGCACCCTATATTCGATTGCGCCCGCCTATAAATTGCTTTAAATATTTTTGGAAAAACTTTCTAATGAAAAATGGCTGCTTCGGCCCCAGGTGAGAATAGTTATTTGATATCGGCCAACGTCCATAGGCCAAGAGCTACTTCACGAGGACAAAAGAGTAATTAAAACCGCTCGCTCTGCCGGTGGCTGTTGTAATTAAATGTCAGAAACATCGATTATTGATCGAGTTCACTACCAGGTCAACCCTGGAGTCGCAGTTTAAAAAGTTTTGTTAATAAAATAAAATTATAAAGTAAAATTTTGTTAATAAAAAAAATGTCGTTTCAGGATTGGCCGTAAAGGTTGCTCAAGTTATAATAATATAAGTGATTCGGTTGGATAGACATACATGTACATTGCAATGGAGAAGAGCTGGAAGTGGTCACGGACTTCAACTACTTAGGAACAGTCATAGAAAGATCTGGGAAAGTGGACTCAGAGATATCGAACAGAATAAGTAAAGCTAATGCTGTCTACTACCAGATCTGCAACACTGTTGTAGGAAAGCGAGAGGTGACTAAGGACGTCAAGCTCCATGTATTTAAATCAGCGTACCTTCCAATACTTTTGTACGGCGCAGAAAGCTGGGTATTGACAGACAAGCAGGAGAGCAGAGTCACTGCTGCTGAAATGAAATTTTTACGCAGAATCGCCGGTAGGACTAAAAGGGACCATATTCGAAATGAAAGAATACGACAGGAACTCGAGATCGCCCCATTGAAAGAGGTTCTGCAAACCCGCCAATTGAAATGGTTCGGCCATGTAGTTAGGATGGAGGAACATAGGGACCCACTAAAGACGATGGACTATATTCCGGATGGCAGAAGACCTAGAGGACGCCCAAGAATGTCCTATCTCGAATATATTGATAGACTTTGCAGAGGAAGAGGCAAAGATCTCCGATAGGCCAGGAATCTGGCAAGGAACAGAGATGAGTGGAATTCCTGGCTATGCACTCCCCAACGCTGAAAGGCACGAAGGGGATAAGCAAAAGAAGAAGAAGAAGATTCGGTTGGAAGTCTGACATTTGAAACTCTAAATTGAAACTTTAAACCATATTTCTTAACCATAAAATGTATTTATTTCACTGTTTATTCTTTTGAGACACCTGACGAAGTATAAAGGGACTTTTGGACTCTAAAAGAATTTTTGATACTAGTTTCCATATGTTACTTCTGGCCGAAACCAATATGGAACCATTTAAGGTGCCTTTACACTCTCCGAACCTCACTCGCTAACATGTTCTCCTTCGAACCTTGCCGTACCGGCGTTAAACGAACAGCCATTTATAGACAGACAGACAGACAGACAGACAAATGTGTTTATTTATATACAGAAAACGAAAACAAATTAAAATACAATGAAAATCTCACCAAAACACCACTGTAGTGGGTAACACCCGTTCGCAGGAGTTCTGATTTAAAAGTAACTTAAAGTAAAACATTAATAATCGCCTCTTAGTAAAAACAAATAAAATAAGTAAATAAATATAATGGTGATACAGAAAAAAAAAATAAAAATAATAATAATAATAGCCTCCAATTGCCATAAATAACAAAAAGAACTAGCAATTTCAGAAAGAACTTCATTTTTCAAGACTGCAAATAATAGATACACAATAAGCTATATTTCCTACAGAACATATTTGATTATCTTCATTGTTAACTTTAGTATATGGAGAAGTTACAGAATATATAGAGTTACTGAAAGGGAGATTTAAAGGTAAAAAGTGAATATTATTATTATAGGTAGTCGTGATATGAGGATTCGGTATATAATATTTATTATATTATGTGGCATTTAAGTTAATAATTTACGAAAATCGTTTGCGGTATCTTATGGGAAGTTGAACTGCATTGTTAAAAAATCTGGTGCGTGCGCGCAACACACAACTTTCACTGACCAACTTACTTAGATTAAAAAGATCATCTTTAATTATAACGCATTGGTTTGTCATTAAAGGCGTTGATGCATACCCCCAAGCATGGGTGAGCTCAAGGTGTTTTATGAGTTGACGGAACATTCATCTTTTTTTCTCCTGTATATGTTTACTTGATTTTGTTCATATATCATATTTAGCCATTTCTTATTTTTAGGAGTGATGAGAGAATTTCTCAATATAAACCAAAACAAAGGTACTTTATAGGAAAACAAAAAAGGCCCCTTCCCCATTTAAGCCCCCTCAGATCATTTTAATAATAATAAAGCTTACCTGATATTAAATAACAACTAATTTTCATAAAACATAACGAATTTGACAAAAATCGTTAAAGCCGTTTTTGAGAAAATCGATCAAAAAGGTAAAAATTGGAAAAGAAAGAAAGTGCCCCCTCTGTTTGAACAATTTTAATGGAATGTTGTCTATCACATCTTTGGCATATACATACATCAAATACCAACAAGTTTGATCAAGATCGATAAAACCGTTTTTGAGTAAATAAAAAAAACACGTGAAAATGATACAAAATTTATTAAGTAAAGCCACCCCTCCGGTTGATCAATTTTGATGAAATTTTTACAGTCATATTTCGGGCATATAAATTCATCAAATACCAAGTTTGATCAAAATCGATAAAACCGTTTTTGAGTAAATAAAAAAAACATGTGAAAATGATACAAAATTTATTAAGTAAAGTCCCCCCTCCGGTTGATCAATTTTGACGAAATTTTTACAGTCATATCTGGGGCATATATATAGATCAAATACTCAGTTTAATCAAAATCGTTAGAGCCGTTTTTGAGAAAATCGAAAAAAACCTAAAAAGTTATTAAATAAAGTACCCCCTCCCTTTGAGCAAATTTGATGAAATTTTTGCTGTCACATCGCGGGCATATACATACTTTAAATACTCGATTTCAGGTTCGCACGGGTTATAGTTTTTGAGCTAGTCTGTTCACATACAAACACACACACACACACAGACCATTTCGCGGGACTTGGTTATTTTGACTCAGGGGACCCCAAAACGTGTATTTCCGTTGTAAACCGGAAGTCGAAAATTTTCACAATCGCAATACTTCCACTTACTATATATTTCATATATAGGTAAGTGAAAGTAAAAAAGCCGATAGTAAAATGCCTCTCTAAGATATCCGCTGAGCAAAGCCCAATCTTTACCATTCAAATACGAGATTACCTCCTTGTCAGTTTGAGTAAAAGCATTAAACCACTTAGCCCTATAGTCCCTTAAGATAGTGCAACTCCCAATAAAATGGCTTATTGTTTCTAACTGGTTGGCATTGCATAGGCTGCAGTTATGATTACGCTTGCTGTCCCATGGCCCACAGTTAAGCTTCAGAAACTCCCCACTGGCTTTGATTATATTGATAATGAAGGAAAGTTTGTACTCATATAAGGGTTGTTCAGTAAATCTATGTCTAGCTCTTTGTAAAAAAGATGAAATTTAGAGTTACAGCGGGCTTCCAGAAATTGACCTCTAAACAGCTCTTTTTCTTTTTCAACGAACACTTTCAAATTAGTTGATAAGTAGTCAACTGTGAAATCTCTTTAGCCCAAATTAAATCTACTTCTGATATATCTGACACAAAATACATTTCTTTTTATTAAAATATTTGCTAGCTGGGAGGGTAATCTGTGGTGCGGGTATTGCATGGTTTTAATAATATATTTTAAATGCAGTTGAAGTGTGTGAATATAAATCTAGTGGATGCCTGTCTCCAAGTATAAGATGTAATTTGGGGTGTTCCTGGGCAACCGAAAGAGTTTTTTCAGAAAAAAGATCAGCCATTTATACTTGACGTGACTTTAAGCGAACCAATATGGCTGACGCACCCAACGCTAGCTTATGATGAAGAAAAAATCTCCATTATTAATATATTTTATATTATCTGAAAAATTAAAAAATAGGAGACGAATTAGAACGGCGCAATAATATCCCAAACAACTCCTGTCACTTGGGAAAAACCCAAAACAAAAGTGCCACTAGCGCTACCCCCGAACACAAGCGAACAGATGAAGTACCTAGAACACCCGAACAGTCGACGTGAAAGCAGTTCGAGGGTGGTGTTCGAAGATTAAGTTCGTAGAGTGTAAAGGCACCTTAAGAGTAACCCCGATCTCAATTGAAAAGGACCCGTTAGATGTTTCTTATCGCCTCAAGAGCAAGCGTAGCGAGCGGATGTCGATAAAACAGGAATTATATAAAGCTGATCATAGCCCTTGTTAACTGAAATGAACGCGATGGGGTTTCGCTAATAGTAAGGCCACGTAACCTCTAGAAATAGACCTCGCCTAGAACTGTAACTTAAGGGAAACTTTAGTTATTTTTAGATTTTTTTTTTTTTAATAAAAAATGCATGAGTCATTGTCATTGTAATTATATTGAGTTTCTTTATATGTAATTGAGTCATTAGTTAGATATAAAAAAAAAATATCACCGTTAACGTGAAGGGCTTATTCGAAAAAAGACTCAAATTGAAAATCAATCATGGATTTATATTAAGTTTGTAAGGCGCATATCGTAAACAGGGAACAATACTGGTGTAAGTCTGAAACAGATTCGTTGTAGAATACTTTATATTTTTACTTTCACTTACCTATATATGAAATATACAGTAAGTGGAAGTATTGCGATCGTGAAAATTTTCGACTTCCGGTTTTCAACGGAAATACACGTTTTGGGATCCCCTGAGTCAAAATAACCAAGTCCCGCGAAATGGTCTGTGTGTGTGTGTGTCTGTCTGTGTGTCTGTGTGTGTTTGTGTGAACAGACTAGCTCAAAAACTATAACCCGTGCGAACCTGAAATTGGGTATTTAGAGTATGTATAAGCCCGCGATGTGACAGCGAAAATTTCATCAAATTTGCTCAAAGGGAGGGGGTACTTTATTTAATAACTTTTTAAGTTTTTTTTCGATTTTCTCAAAAACGGCTCTAACGATTTTGATTAAACTGAGTATTTGATCTATTTATATGCCTGAAATATGACTGTAAAAATTTCATCAAAATTGATCAACCGGAGGGGGGACTTTACTTAATAAATTTTGTATCATTTTCACATGTTTTTTTTATTTACTCAAAAACGGTTTTGCCGATTTTGATCAAACTTGGTATTTGATGTATTTATATGCCAGAGATGTGATAACCAACATTTCATCACAATTGATCAACCGAAGGGGGGACTTTACTTAATAAATTTTGTATCATTTTCACGTTTTTTTTTTATTTACTCAAAAACGGTTTTAACGATTTTGATCAAACTTGGTATTTGATGTATATATATGCCCGAGATATGACTGTAAAAATTTCATCAAAATTGATCTACGGGAGGGGGGACTTTACTTAATAAATTTTGTATCATTTTCTCGGGGTTTTTTTATTTACTCAAAAACGGCTTTAACGATTAACAAAAATAAGATATGAATGTAGAAAAATGTGTGACTTTGGGAAATGATATTTAGCAAAACACGTCAATTTCTAATCTAAGTAAGTTGGTAAGTGAAAGTTGTGTGTTGCGCGCACGCACCAGATTTTTATATTTTAATGTTGAGATATTGAGTAAAGCTCAAATGTCTTTAGCTCGGATACAACTCGATTTTAGAAACGTTTTATTTTTGGAGATATGACCATAAAAAAAAAAAAAATATTTCCAGCAATTTAACATCAAATTTCTAACTAAAAAGTTCATATAAAGTCACGGTCAATATCCCTCCTAATTCGGTATCTACTATTCCAATCAGGATTGTTTTATCTCTGCAAAACGCTTTATGTAGCACAGATTAAATGTGATAGAAAATTTCGATTTTTCAAAAAGATTATATTAAGTGCCTAGTTTGGGTTTTTTTTTTACTTTCACGTACCTATATATAAAATATATAGTAAGGATAAGTATTGCGATCGTGAAAAATATCGACTTCCGGTTTTCAACGGAAATACAAGTTTTGGGGTCCCCTGAGTCTAACTAACCAAGTCCCGCGAAATGGTGTGTGTTTGTGAACAGACTAGCTCAAAAACTATTAGCCGTAAGAACCTGAAATTGGGTATTTGGTATAAACGGAGGGTGTCAAGTCTGGGGATTTCAGAATTATGAAGAAGTGGAAAAATTAAATAAGTTTTTTATTAAGAAGTTGTTTTCCCTTCCAGAAAATTATCCAAGGTATATTTTGTATCTTGAATCGAATATTCACCCAATCTTCTTTCATACTCTCAATTTACACCTGAAATATTTACAAAAAGTGTTTTCTTTCCCAGAATCAAGATATCCAAAAATTTTGGCATTAGAAATAGTTAGAAGGAAAATATTTTGGCACGGGGAAAACTTAAAATTATTTGAAAAGGTAGGTGTTCCGTTGGATTACGCAGATAGCCATTTGATTTCTCGGATTTTGACCGAATTAAAGGACCATTACAAGACTAAAATGATGGAGAGGGCAGAGCGTTCTAATTTCCATGGGTTATACAAGAAATTGAACCTGGACTTGGGGGAGAAGCACTATATAAGTGATTCTAATAAAATGAATTTTATGAAGGTTATATTCAAATAGCAGGGACAGTTAGTTTATCTTAATAATAACGTAGGGAGGAGCGAAGAGCAAAGATTGTGTACCTCTGTAATTTGAAAGTAATTGAAGACGTTTATCATTATGTTGGTGTCTGTCCTGTTCTCCAGGAGTTTAGGTTTAAGTATTTTAAGAAAGATGTGTTGAGGCAAGACGAACTGGTAGGGCTGCTGAATGGTGGTGATTGCAACGCTTTGTTTTTCTATCATTGTAATGCGTATTGCGTACAGAACATTTTTAGTTGAGCAATACAATTCATAATATAGGAAATTACCTAAATTACTATTATGTATTGCTCTGTTATTATTATTATTATTTAATGTTTTTGACGCTAAATTAATTGAGCTTAATTAGGATTAGATTATTAATCAAATTAAGTTAATAATTTTTAACTAGTTTTATTTTTTAATGGTGCTCATATTGGAACGTTGATGTTGATTTTTGTATAATTTTATGTATCTAAATAACTTTTTCTCCTATTTTGTTTATTTATTTTATCTATTATGTAGGTATTTTATAGTTTTATTTTCATTATTATTCTCATACGCATATAATTGTATGAATCGATACATGTTAATAAGGATGTTTATTTATTATTTTTTTTTTTTTATTCATTATAAACATTGAAAAAGACTTTTTATTTTATCGAGACAGCTCTTGGCAGACGGTGTTTTATCCACGCCAATGCAGGCTTATATATTTCTTTATAATGTTGTAAATGTATATTAATTGAAAATAAAGCGTTTTATCTACCTATCTATCTATCTATAAACGGAGGGGGCACTTTATTACACAACTTTTTGCCCATTTTTACGTGTTTTTTTTTCGATTTTCTCAAAAAGGGTTCTAATGATTTTGATAACACTGGGTATTTGGAGTATGTATATGCCCGCGATAAGAAAGAAAAAAATTCATCAAAATTTATCAAACAAAGGGGGCACTTTATTTCATAACTTTTTACCTGTTTTAACGTTTTTTTTTCTATATTCTCAAAAATAGCTTTAACGATTTTGATTTAACTCGTCAGGTTTAATGTGAATCAAGTATTCTTTAATATCAGGTAAGCTTTATTATTATTGAAATGTTCTGAAGGGGCATAAATGGGGAAGGGGCATTTTTTGTTTTCCTATAAAGTACCTTGGTTTTTGTTTATATGGAGAAATTATATATCTCTCGTTTCGCCTAAAAATAAGAATTGGCTAAATATGAAAAAAAAAATCAAGTAAACATAGACAGGAGAAAGAAAGAAAAATGTTCCGTAAACTTATAAAACACGTTGAGCCCACGCATGCGCAGTACTCCTTTAATGAAAGACCATTGTTTATAATCAAAGATGTTCTGTTCACTTAATGAAACTTATTTGTTTCGTGGTAACTACTACTATAATCCCACTTAATTAAAATACATCAGTATATTTTGTAACGAATAGTACGTCATGGTCAAAGATGAGATTTGAAGTAAAGAATAGATGTGTTTAAATTGAAGATTATTCATATAGATGTGCGCAAATTGTAGTTTTTACTTGTAACTCGCATACAACAACAAGAATCGGAAATGGGACGTTCTTTTACAAACCGAACACCTTTCTGACCGACACATTTTAGATTTAACTGAAACTTTTTTTACGGGTTCTATATCGAAAAAAAAGAGATACGTGTAAGAGGATTTTTTTTAATTTTCGATATTTTGAAAAATAAACAAGATCGAAAATTCGTGAATTTGATGATTTATCGGTAATAGCCTTTTTTTCTCATTTGTATTCTTATGCTAAATCAATTAATTTTATACCGGAGTTATGAATTTTTGAAAAATAGGCTATTACCGATAAATCATCAAATTGTCTGAACGTTTCCAAAAAGCTTTAACAATAAAAGAAACTTTAAAATATCATTGTATTAATCCGATTTCTTTACAGCAATTGGAAGCAAAACGGTTTTCATCTTGTGAAAAAAAAAGGATATTGTAAAAAATTTTAAACAGAAAATGTAAACATTGTCTTATTTTTAAATATAGTATTTATTTTTATATTCCAAATATTGTTGTTATTAACTAATGCATTATCGAAATCTTAATAAAAAAATTTCATTTTCAACAATGTTTTTTATTTATTTTTATTTATGTATTTTTCTATTTTTTCCCATCTTCTTGGCTACTAAAATATGTTTTTTTAATTAAAACAATGAAACAATTATTTGTATTTAAGGGATAAACGGTGTAAAACAAGAATATGAGCCGTAAAATGTGACCCACTTGTCGATGTGACGTACCGCGCTAAATTAATTAATTTTTTTCTTACAGTAAAAATAACTTCTCCATCGTTTTTAAAAGCGTTTTCGATAGAAAATTTGACGCAGAATACGATAAAAATAGTAAAAAGTTGATTCATGGGTGGGGCCACTGTTAAAAACCGATTTAAACATTGAAATTGTTAATAACAATTTGAATTTTTCGACAATCTCTTTTGAAAGTATTTTTTTCTTAAAGCTTGTCTTTTTACCTTCAAAATAAAAAACAATTAGATTTTTTAGCTTAAACAGAATCGGAGTTATGAATTTTTGAAAAATAGGCTATTACCGATAAATCATCAAATTCACGAATTTTCGATCTTGTTTATTTTTCAAAATATCGAAAATAAAAAAAAATCCTCTTACACGTATCTCTTTTTTTTCGATATAGAACCCGTAAAAAAAGTTTCAGTTAAATCTAAAATGTGTCGGTCAATTTTTGTCCAAATCTGTTCGGTTTGTAAAAGAATGTCCCAAATTTGATGAAGTATCATGGAAGTTATGGCGATATGACAATATGATATGATGATTGACTGATGATATGATGATTGGAAAAATGTATATGACCGAAAATGTTCTCATTGAAAACCTGAAAAGATTGACACCATTTAGAAACCTCTAGGACTATTTTGATTTTTTCGAACCGCGGTTTTGCGCTCATAACTCACAATCGAAGGCGTAATGAGAGAATTATATATTTTTCTGGTGAAGGAGGGGTCATGGAAATCTTTAAAATGATGCCTCATTCATGATATTTTATGAAGTATCAAGGAAGTTATAGTGTACCGACAAAAAAATGCTCTTAGAAATAATTATATGATGATTTATGAATATCATTTGTTTATTTGAAATCATAAAATGAATAACATCAATAACATTATTGAGGATGGAAATACTATATTGAAATTATGACCACTGTTTTATTTTATTAGATGGATTCCGTTCTTGTTGAAAGTTTCCACCTTTTTTCGACAACTTCTTCCTTGGGATTTAAACTCTGAAAGAGTTTAAATCGCTTTTTCTGGATTCTGGTTAAAGCCATGTTAAAGCAGCTGCTTATAGAAAGCCACATTCGATGATTTTTTTGATCTTTTGGGGAATAAGTGAATTCCCACTTTTGCACTTACATAATCGAAGAAAAATCGATAGTTTTTTAGTTATGCGCCGATAGAGTATTCCATTATTCATAGCTCTTCCCATGGCGTGTTGTGGGGGATCTACTTTTCCCACCTGGGGGGGGTAAGGAAATCATTACATTGATACCTCAATCTACGAATATGTTAATCAAATTTATGACGTATTGACAAAAAGCACTTTTAGAAATAATATAAAGATCGATTTTGGTCGATCATAATAGTTTATTAACATAAATATAAATTGATTCTGAGTAAAAATTTAATAAGCTGTAACTTATTAAATTGCCGATCAGATTTCCACTTTCTTTTTTTTCATTTGGGTATTTTTTTTTATTTACACATAATAACTTGTGACATTTTTATTAAATTGGCTATCTACTACAGTAATAAGCAAATATGCTGACATGACTTATGATATGAAAGAATGAAAAACACACACTAAACACAAAAACACAAACACAAAACACAAAACAAATTACAAAATACAAGAACAAAGCAAAAACGAATAAGTTGGTAAATGCAAGAGAAATCTGTAAGATAACCTCAACAATCTTCTTGGCGGATTTTAAGGGTTTGTGGAAGTGAGTAGAGCTTGAGTTAGTGGGTTGGAATTTAGAGTAAGTCTGTCATTAAAGTTACGGTAGCGCTCTATGGCTGTTACTCCGACGTAAGGAGTGTCGAGGTCAGTGTGTAAGGTCTCATTGGTGACATAAAAGGGGGCATCTACGATCTTCCTTAATATTTTAGATTGAAATGACTGTATGAGTCGTATATTAGATTTTTTGGCTGTTCCTCATAGCTCAATACCGTAAGTCCAAAGTGGTTTAAGAAGTACTTTCTAAACGGTTAATTTGTTTGTCACAGATAATTTTGAACGTCTGTCAAGTAGCCTTGAAAGAAGTCCATATCGCTGGTTCTGTTCTTTTCTTTTGCGTTTAACATGGTCTTTCCAAGTCAGCCGTTTGTCCTTGTTGAGTCCCAGATAGCGTATTGAATCAGAGGTGGGTATCGGAATGTCGTTAAAAAATACCTGAGGGCAAGAGCCATGCTTAAGTATAAATGAGACATATTGGCTCTTGGCTTCATTAATTTTTAGCCTCCATCTTCGAGCCCAACATGGTACCTCGTCTAGGTGTTCTTGGAGCACTTATAAGGATTTAGTGGCATCATTTGGGAATAAAGAAATTTTTCACCTACATTTTTTATGAACTTAAGTTCAAATAAATTTCTTTTCACATTAACTTTTTCCCGACCTTTTTCGGTATCCGAGGAGAATTTAATATTCAAGCTTCAATAATTTAATGTGACGAAGTATTACTGACGGTTCAGAAAAAAATAAACTCTTGTAATACATTTCGCTAAATTTTATTTATGTTATAACAATAACATTATATTACTAACAATAGATGAGACCATTGGAAAGTTTTAAAGTGGCATTTCCAACGAGGTAGAATTGCAACGAAGGTATTGGCGGTTTAAATGGAAAAGAAAAAAACAATCTAAATTACAGATTTGGTGGCTTCACCAGAAACAAATCCGGTTAGGGCAAACAGAAATCTTTCTTTCTATGAATAATGTATTAATCAGGCTGAATTTCAAAACTCTAACCCTCGTACCATTCATCATTTTAATCAATTATTCATAAGAGCACCTTAAACAAAAAAAAAACTTTTTAGTATCGTTACATTTTTATCTTTATTCAAATGAGAGGTACTTTTCATTTAGGATTCGGTTATGTGTTAGGTACATTAGACAGAATGCCGGTGAGCAATAAACTGGATATAAAAGATATAGATAATAAAAATTTGCATGTTTAACTTCATGATACCGGAGCCAGGCAAGTTAGAAAGTAAAGGTTTACAGTGCTACTATACTTCAGGTCCATCCTTGAAGAACTAATAAGCGGATGTTACTCTTAATTTTATAATTAAATGAGGGTAGAAATCTAGCGGTTGAACATGATCAGGGTAAGACCCTGCACAACTGTTAACCCAAATACTGGACTCTAGTACGAAGTATAAAATTTAGTGTAATTTATAGTAACAGTAAAAAAAAATCTGGTGCGTGCGCGCAACACACAACTTTCACTTACTAACTTACTTAGATTAGAAATTAATGCGTTTTGTTAATTGCCACTTCTCAAATTAACAGAACGCCTTTAATTATGAACAATGGTCTGTCATTAAAGGCGTACTCCGCATACTCACGCAACACGTGAAAATGATACAAAATTTATTAAGTAAAGTTCCCCCTCCGGTTGATCAATTTTGATGTAATGTTGGCTATCACTTCTTTGGCATATACATACATCAAATACCCAGTTTGATCAAAATCGTGAAAGCCGTTTTTGAGTAAATAAAAAAAACACGTGAAAATGATACAAAATTTATTAAGTAAAGTCCGCCCTCCGGTTGATCAATTTTAATGAAATTTTTACAGTCATATCTCGGGCATATAAATAGATCAAATACTCAGTTTAATCAAAATCGTTAGAGCCGTTTTTGAGAAAATCGAAA
Source organism: Aelia acuminata (assembly GCA_911387785.2). Lineage (NCBI taxonomy): Eukaryota > Metazoa > Arthropoda > Insecta > Hemiptera > Pentatomidae > Aelia > Aelia acuminata. The sequence goes on from OU426979.1 coordinate 174,263,587, forward strand.
AAAACCTAAAAAGTTAATAAGTAAAGTACCCCCTCCCTTTAAGTAATTTAAATGAAATTTATCCTGTCATATCTCGGGCATATACACACATCAAATACCCAGTTAGATCAAAATCTTTAAAGCCGTTTTTGAGTAAATAAAAAAAACACGTGAACATGATACAAAATTTATTGAGTAAAGTCCCCCCTCCGGTTAATCAATTTTGATGAAATTTTAACAGTCATATCTCGGGCATATACACACATCAAATACCCAGTTAGATCAAAATCTTTAAAGCCGTTTTTGAGTAAATAAAAAAAACACGTGAACATGATACAAAATTTATTAAGTAAAGTCCCCCCTCCAGTTAATCAATTTTGATGAAATTTTAACAGTCATATCTCGGGCATATACACACGTCAAATACCCAGTGTGATCAAAATCGTTAAAGCCAATTTAGAGTAAATAAAAAAACACGTGAAAATGATACAAAATTTATTAAGTAAAGTCCCCCCTCCGGTTAATCAATTTTGATGAAATTTTTACAGTCATATCTCGGGCATATAAACAGATGAAATACTCAGTTTAATCAAAATCGTTAGAGCCGTTTTTGAGAAAATCGAAAAAAACCTAAAAAGTTAATAAGTAAAGTACCCCCTCCCTTTAAGTAATTTAAATGAAATTTATCCTGTCATATCTCGGGCATATACACACATCAAATACCCAGTTAGATCAAAATCTTTAAAGCCGTTTTTGAGTAAATAAAAAAAACACGTGAACATGATACAAAATTTATTGAGTAAAGTCCCCCCTCCGGTTAATCAATTTTGATGAAATTTTAACAGTCATATCTCGGGCATATACACACATCAAATACCCAGTTAGATCAAAATCTTTAAAGCCGTTTTTGAGTAAATAAAAAAAACACGTGAACACGATACAAAATTTATTAAGTAAAGTCCCCCCTCCAGTTAATCAATTTTGATGAAATTTTAACAGTCATATCTCGGGCATATACACACGTCAAATACCCAGTTTGATCAAAATCGTTAAAGCCAATTTAGAGTAAATAAAAAAACACGTGAAAATGATACAAAATTTATTAAGTAAAGTCCCCCCTCCGGTTAATCAATTTTGATGAAATTTTTACAGTCATATCTCGGGCATATAAACAGATGAAATACTCAGTTTAATCAAAATCGTTAGAGCCGTTTTTGAGAAAATCGAAAAAAAACTAAAAAGTTATTAAGTAAAGTACCCCCTCCCTGTAAGTAATTTTGATGAAATTTATGCTGTCACATCGCGGGCATATACCTACACTAAATACCCAATTTCAGGATCGCACGGTTTATAGTTTTTGAGCTAGTCTGTTCACATACACACACACACACACACACACACACACACAGACACACACACACACAGACCATTTCGCGGGACTTGGTCATTTCGACTCAGGGGACCCCAAAACGTGTATTTCCGTTGAAAACCGGAAGTCGAATTTTTTCACGATCGCAATACTTCCACTTACTATATATTTCATATATAGGTAAGTGAAAGTAAAAAAAAAAAAAAAATACAGTACATTAGGGTAACTGTACCGTAAGTTGGCAGTGCTCCAATAGTTGACATTTTGCCCAAAAAGTGTGAATAATAAGATTCAAGGTTGATTATTTTGGTTCAAAATTTGGCGGTGATTTGCCAAGTTATACTAGTTAGCTGTGGTGCCATCGACATTAGTTTGATGAAAACTCAAGCTTATTTGTGAAAGGTTGTAATGGCGAATTTTCTAGTGGCCTAAAAACTTGGTTTTTGCTACCCTGTTTCATTAAGGTGGAAGTCAAGTTAAATAACCTTCTTAGTTGGTTTATTTGAGTTCAATTATGTTTTAGTAGTTTTTATGGTATTCATTATGTTCATGAGAATCATTCGATATCCTTTTTAATATATTTATACAATGTTTTAGGGGTTAAATGTAGGTGTCAACTATTAGAACAGATATTAATCCATAATTTCAATAGTTGACATCGATGTCAACTACCGCCAGAAGTAGCTAATAGTGTTCCATCTGGGGGTGGTCGCACTCTATCAGAATGCTACACATTTCATCCACCCAATGAATGTGGCCATCTTTAATTGTCTAAAAGGGCACAGTAAGAGTGAAGTTCATTATTGGAGAGTCGAAAATTGTGCAAACCCAACATTAAAAAAACGAAACGTTGGCCATTACTATAACCTATTTATCACACTTACTTAACTGGATGATCTAATTTTTCGTTTAAATATATTGTTTTTTACTTTCACTTACCTCTATATGAAATATATAGTAAGTGGGAGTGTTGCGATCGTGAAAAATTTCGACATCCGGTTTTCAACGGAAATACACGTTTTGGGGTCCCCTGAGTCCAATTAACGAAGTCTCGCGAAATGGTCTGTGTGTGTGCGTGTGTGTGTGTGTGTGAACAGACTAGCTCAAAAACTATAAACCGTGCGAACCTGAAATTGGGTATTTAGTGTAGGTATATGCCCGCGATGTGACAGCAAAAATTTCATCGAAATTGCTTAAAGAGAGAGGTACTTTATTTAATAACTTTTTTTCGATTTTCTCAAAAACGGCTCTAACGATTTTGATTAAACTGAGCATTTAGTCTATATATATGCCCGAGATATGACTGTAAAAATTTCATCAAAATTGATCAACCGGAGGGGGGACTTTACTTAATAAATTTTGTATCATTTTCACGTGTTTTTTTTTATTTACTCAAAAAAGGCTTTAACGATTTTGATCAAACTGGGTATTTGATGTATGTATATGCCAAAGATGTGATAGCCAACATTTCATCAAAATTGGTCAAACGGAGCGGGCACTTTATTTCATAATTTTTTTTCCAATTTTTACCTTTTTTTCGATGATCTCAAAAACGGCCTTAACGATTTTTATCAAATTCGTTATGTTTAATGAAAATTAGGTGTTCTTTAATATCAGGTAAGCTTTATCATTATTAAAATGTTCTGAGGGATTTTTTTGGGGGGAGTGGCTTTTTTGTTTGTTAGTTTGTTTCCTATAAAGTACCTTTGTTTTTGTTTAAATGGAGAAATTAGGCTATAAAATAAGAAAATAGGCTATAATATCGTTAGGCCTAAAAATAAGAAATGGCTAAATATGAGATATGATAAAAATAAAGAAAACATAAAGAGGAGATAAAAAAGAAAAATATTCAGTCAACTCATAAAACTCGTTGAGCCCACGCATGCGCAGTACGCCTTTAATGACAGACCATTGTTCATAATTAAAGCTAGTTCATTTGAGTGTATTGTTAGTAGTTCATTTGAGAAGTGGCAATTAACAAAACGCATTAATTTCTAATCTAAGTAAGTTGGTAAGTGAAAGTTGTGTGTTGCGCGCACGCACCAGATTTTTTTTTTGTCTCATTTAAGCTTTTTGTGTATAAAATAATTAAATTGTGGAAATTTTATTTTGTTTCCATTATGAATTTACTAGTTAATAAATAAAAAAAATATTAACTTTTATTGTAGTCCTTATTACCAATTAAAAATCACAAGAAATCAAAAATTAATGCCATAGTGTCAACTTTAAAACTATAAATGTCAACTTTGCAAACTTTTACATTTTGATGGGTCAACTATTGGTTCATTTTAGAAGTTTCCAAGAAATCATTTTTTATAACGACCGTAAATGTAGACCATAGGATATTGTATTCCTAGTTTTCTAGAGGGATTTTAACTTAAACTGTCAACTATTAGTACAGTTATCCTAAATATATTACATTGCAAATTATATTTATGTTTACTATTCAAAAATTAAGTGGTCAAGTGTATGTATGAGACTGTTGGGTTTTTGGATAAGAAGAACCAGAGATAAAAGAAAAAGAAAACAACTGATTTTATTACAAAAAAAAGAGACAGTCCAAAACAAAATAAAAATAAAGCTCCTCTTCTCCTCCTCCAGTGATCCCAATTTTCTGCAATTAAGACAGCGGCGAGCTGATCAAATCTGAAGGGGAACCCAACACTGTTGCGAACTGTAACGAAATGAATTGTGAGAGAGAAGCCTGGGGAGGTGGACCTTAACCTAGGGTTACAGAAACTGGCACTCACCTGATATTTAGCCGGAAGCTGGTTACCGCACACCTGAAGACCGCCTGGAAACAGCCGAAGAACCGCTCTCTGCCCTTTACTGCACCCTTGAAGTTGTCTTTTAAACAGCTGAAGATGCTGGGTCCTTCGCTGAGAGGTGCAAGTTGATGCGGGTGATCCGGCTAACAGTATTCTGCGTTCGGCTAACTGCCAGCTCTGCAGGGTTCCCCAACTCAGCTCACAATTTAGCATGTAAATTACAGAGACAATTAATAATTTGTAATGGAATAAGTCTTTAGCTGAGGTACAATCCAAGACTGCTAAATAAAAATAAAAGATTGCTAGACTATAACTAATTATAGCTAAGTTACAAAGAGTAGCTGGCCAGCTAATTAAAAACATGTATACAAAATTATCAAAAGAAACATTTTTAAGTAATATAGTTACGATACAAAGCTTCAGTAGTGAAGACTGGTGTAACAGAATCGCTGGGCTGCGAGGAGGAGTCACCTGCAGGCTGACAGCTGATGCAAAGTGAAGACAGTTGAAAGAAGTTCTCAGCGAAGGAACCACAGCGAGTTGGTCAGTTTTGGTCTTGGTTGCCCCAAAGAAGTTCTCCCCTCGGAAGATGGCGGTGAAGTTAGCCAAGATGGCGGCGGGTCGAGACAGTGACCGTAAGACTTAAGATCTGGCTTCATCAAAGGGCAAACGCAAAAAGACAAAAAGGAAGGGCTGCCCGGGGTTTTATAGGGCCATGAGATTAGGCGCTGCAGTCGCGTGACCGACTGCAAAAGCTTCAAGAAACTTACAATATATAATCTTTAAAATGACGGAAAAAGACTATTATAAGCATGTTAAAAATAAGAGCTGGTAATTAGAAGTGCTTTTAGATTTTATTGAACATAATTAGACAGCTAAAAGTGCTCAAAGCGAGAAAAACGAAAATTAGAGAAAAAACTCAGCGAGTGCTTTGAGCTTTTGAACGTGAATACGTAACCTGTCGCAAGGATAACCATCAATGGTGATAAATGCTTAAATTCTCACAAATAAGCCGGGTTTCAGTGAAAAACCTATTGAAACATAATCTAGCCAGTGTAAAAAGATGACACAAGTGTTTTTATAAGAAAAACATCGCGGGAACATAAAATTGGCAAACCACGTTGTAAGTACATGTTTTAATTTAGTAAATTAGAACGCTCTGGGAGTTTTACCATTTGGAATTGCTGAATTAAGGAAAGTTAACGTGTTTAAATATAGAAAGCAAAGCCAAAATCATCTAGAAAGGCAAAAAACATAAACTCAAAAGTTCACTTAGAATGTTTAAAAGGTTTAATCGTTTTGAAATGAACGATTAGCTGAAAATTAGTATGTTTAAATAAGTCATAGATGTTAAACATAAAATCATATTCTTCTATAAACATAAAACCAAATTTTTTAGGAACAAAAAAATTCTTAAGTTTGATAAAAACTTAACACTCCCAACCCCCAGGGGGGTAGAATACCGAGTTGGAGAGGTGAGTGCCAAGGAACGGAAAACGGAGGGCACACACTCCCCAGCTCCTCTCCCACAATCAACCCAAACACAGATCAGCTTTTCTCTTCATGCCATGGCAGGAAGGAGTAGAATGAGTGGTTTTAATAACTCTGGCAGAAAGCTCCCACTCCTAAGAGGAGCATGATCGGGTATTGTCCCAGGCTACTTTAGCCTCTCCTCTGGTAGAAACAATGTTGGGGGTCTCGCTGTTACTAAGTCTCAATCAACCGCCAAAACAAATGATTTACTTTGTATCCAGTCGTACATATCTTAAAAAACATGTAACTATCAAAATGATGAAATATGAACGAAACTATCGATGACAAAAAGCCGTAAAGGAGACTTAGGCTCTTAATTAGGATTACAAAAACTGGCACTCAGCTGACAGAGTTTAACCTTCAAACCAGGAAGAGACATTAGATACCTAAAAGAAGTCTTGACAACGATAGGAGCCAAAGCAAAAGAGAGTTATTATGAAAAGTGAAACAGTAGACATTTAATCGTTAAATATGATAGAAAGCGATAAGAAAGCAAAGGAAAGTAAGACGCTTGTAAGAAAGAGAAAAGAGTGAAAACGATCTACTTCGTAGAAGCAGTTAATAAAAGGAATATAGCCTTGAATAAATGTCGACGCAAAACGATGGAAAAAAAATCCGTCGAAAATCCCTTTGTGGTTTTTCCACCAATGAGTCTGAAGTGAAGAAACGTGATCGAGAATCCTTACCGTAATACATTGCATCATGCCGTCTCCTTTTCCAATCCCGGGACAAGCAGAAGAAGTGCGAATACAAAAAACAATCCGAAAAAGAAACTTACTTACGTAGAAGTAACTGGAAAATGGAAAACGATCCAAAGAAGACTACTTAGGAAAAGTAGTGAGAAAGCAACGCAAAACAAAAGGAAGCAAATCCAATGAAAGGAGAACGTGTGGTTGCAAAAACGATCCAAAAAAGGACTACTTAGCAAAAGTAGTTAGGAAAAAAACTGGCGTAAGGTTGAAAAAGTTATAAAACAATAAACGCAAAACAATAAGAAGCAAATCCAATGAAAGAAAAACGTGTGGTTGCAAAAACGATCCAAAAGACTACTTAGCAAAAGTAGTGAGAAAGCAACGCAAAACAATTGGAAGCAAATCCAATGAAAGAAAAACGTGTGGTTGCAAAAACGATCCAAAAGACTACTTAGCAAAAGTAGTGAGAAAGCAACGCAAAACAATTGGAAGCAAATCCAATGAAAGAAAACGTGTGGTTGCAAAAACGATCCAAAAGACTACTTAGCAAAAGTAGTGAGAAAGCAACGCAAAAAAAATTGGAAGCAAGTCCAATGAAAGAAAAACGTGTGGATGCAGCAACGATCCAGAGCAGACTACTTCGCAGAAGTAGTTGAAGAGCGGCTCACCAGCGGGCGGAATTGCCAGATCCGACATATCCCTTAGGATATGGGTTGCCCGGAAGACAGGACGTAAAAGTTTAAACTTACCCGTAGGCGGGTCCCAATAACACGTTCCTTGGGGAATGCACAACCCCTGTGCTATTTTGGAGCGGTTCCCAATTTGGTGAAAGATATAGTTACGAAAACAAAAAAAGTAACTATACCGAAAAGAAAATTTAAACGACTATTGCAAATTCGATTGTATGGGATGCCTCGTAATTTGGAAAAAACTGGCGTAAGGTTAAAAAGTTATAAACATGTGTTCCGTGCATTAGTTGTAACACATAAATTTAGTACAGCCCATAATTTGGAAGGAGTTGCCAAATAGCCACGATGTAGAGGGCCACAGAGAATTACTTGTTTTTCTACATCGTTTTCCGAAACTGAGGCAAAACTCACCCAGGAGGGTCCCTGAAGGGATACGGGCCATATGGAAAACCTTCTTTCATTCCCGAACGTGGTAAATTAAAGGAAGATGATTTATCATGGTCCATTGAAAGATAAGCAGGAGCAAGAATTGATTGAGCAAAAGGAAATTGCTTCCCACTTTCAGCTGCTGGATGAACGCTAACATTTGTTGGATAAGAGGTCAGCTGAATAGGAGACCGTGATGAAAGCGACACAGAATTCAATGGATTTTCATTAGTTGTAGTAGATGAGGAATTGGAAGAAACGAAACTGACACTACTTTGGGTAACTGTTGTTGTAGTACCTGTAGTTGGAGGTTCTCCTTTTGGCACAATAGTTTTCATAGAAATAGCGTGAGGTACTCTCGGAACGCGGTTTTGAGCTGCTGGATATGTCAAACAAGGAGACTGATTTTGAGACATATTATGGCTGCTAATAGGTTGGTTACTACCAAAATGAGACTCAGAAGGATTTGAAAAAAGAACATTAGAAATGTCTGGTTGTTGGTTCTGAGTGACTTGCGAAATGGACAATGGAGAATTTCTTTGAACTACCTGCTGATAAGAATCTTGATACAAGACGGAAAATTGAGGAGGATTAACATGAGAAACTCTGTGCTGAATATCTATCTGTTGAGGTAAAAGGGTAACCATAGGAGAGGCCACAGCAGCCTGAGACATAGGTTCAGAATGATCCTTAAGAGCGGGAGCCCTTCCCATGAGTACATATCCAAAAAAGGAAGAAGCGTATGACGGCAATCCTGAGCCGAGTGCCACAGGGGATCCAGTAAAGATTTGAGCAGCAAGATCTGCACCAAGTATGCAATCCAGTGGTGCAGGAGAATCAAACCAGGGATCCGCTAAACTCATACCACGCAATTGATCCTTAACTGTAGAGGTCACCTTGTTGACTGGGGTATTAAATGCGATATGGTCGAGAACATAAAAGGAGTGGCGATTGACCAGAGTACGCTGATCCAAATTCTTTATATTTAAGCTGACAGTACCATTAGCGTTGCATACCTGCCTACCCAATCCTCCTACTGGGGTAATAGCCTTGTTAACAGAAACGTCTAAGCTATCCACAATCGCCTGAGAAACAAAGGATGCTGCCGCGGCTGTATCAATCACTGCTCTTACCACTGTATTACAATGTGCATTAGGGACCTCTAACTTAACCAGAGCCGTGGCCAACAAAATGCAGACTTCACTACTATTTGATGCAGCACACATCGCAGAGGCGGATGGTGACGAATGAGAAGGGCCTTCCGACTTAGAATCTGGTGAACCCCGAACTGGGGCAGTCTCCTTATGCAACATAGTGTGATGTTTCTTAGAGCAGACCCTACACCTTCTCTTACTCTTACATAGTGAGGCAAAATGAGAACCCAAGCAATTGTAGCAGCGTTTCTGATCTGATATCCATTTGTTACGAGATGGGACAGCCATGGAAATGAAAGCCTTACAAGCATACAATAAATGAGAACCCTGATGACAACACGGACAAGCAGATTGAGACCGTGATAAAGCATTATCGGTTGAAGAGGCTATTAATGCTGTCGTCCTACCCCTTTGTCTTGACCTGGGCCTGGAAGAAGCCGCCGGTTCCTTAGATTGGTACAACTCAGTGTTTTCCCAGTGCAATCGTTTTTGATTAAGGAATTTACAGACAGCATCCAGGGTAGGAAACGGTCTGGAGGAGTGCTTACTATTTTCAAAACTGGCCAACAACTTTTTGTCAAACTTGGAAAGTATGTACGCAACAAAAAAAATCTCAAAAGCATTGACATTTTCCATGACTTGGATAGCCCTAAAATGGACATTTAGGCAGTCAAGGAAGGCAGAAATTGAGGCAGGATTGCTCTCCGCAACACTGGGAAGATTCAGGAGTTGTGTAGCATGATGCGTTATAACTCTCAATGGATTGTCATACTTTTCTCTGAGAATATCGTAGGCTAGGTTATAATTGACCTCTGAAAGAGACAAATGTGAAATCAGCCTTTTAGAGGTGTCATCTAGAGCATCTAAAAGATATTGAAACTTTTGTACTGCATTTAAGGTAACGTTTGAACCAATTAATGATTCAAACCTACTATGAAATTGTTCCCAGTCATGGGGAATACCAGTGAATCTGGGGACGCTCAACCGAGGCATATGAACAAGAGAGTTGTCTGGCGCACTTGTACTAGTCTCATTAACGGAGAAACCATAAAAGGGTCTGAAACTTGATTGATCACCAGCAGTTGGGGCACTAATCAAGGTTAAAGGGTGAAGGTGCTCAAATGTCTGAGCGTACAAAGCATCCAACTCCTGGATAGCGGTTTGGTACTCTTTCTCAGTCAGATCAGGAGTTGGGGCATCAGAAAACATACACCCCTCTATAGAAGCCACAGCAGACGGAAATGTGTTATCCAACAAGGCCAACAAGGTGAGGGCCTTTTCCCTTGCCCCATCGGTCTGGTGAGTCACAGCCTGAGCCCTTTGGAGAATTGATGACAATTTGTGCTGAGCAGAGCTTACTTTGGTTCGAAACTGAGCTAAAGTCCTGGCCATATTGAACAAGAACTAGGAAGTATTTACGAAGAAACGACAAAACCAACAAAACAATGGAGGACCAATGAAAACGAAACAAACTTAAAAAACCTCTGGTAGAAACAGTGTTGGGTTTTTGGATAAGAAGAACCAGAGATAAAAGAAAAAGAAAACAACTGATTTTATTACAAAAAAAAAGAGACAGTCCAAAACAAAATAAAAATAAAGCTCCTCTTCTCCTCCTCCAGTGATCCCAATTTTCCGCAATTAAGACAGCGGCGAGCTGATCAAATCTGAATGGGAACCCAACACTGTTGCGAACTGTAACGAAATGAATTGTGAGAGAGAAGCCTGGGAAGGTGGACCTTAACCTAGGGTTACAGAAACTGGCACTCACCTGATATTTAGCCGGAAGCTGGTTACCGCACCCCTGAAGACCGCCTGGAAACAGCCGAAGAACCGCTCTCTGCCCTTTACTGCACCCTTGAAGTTGTCTTTTAAACAGCTGAAGATGCTGGGTCCTTCGCTGAGAGGTGCAAGTTGATGCGGGTGATCCGGCTAACAGTATTCTGCGTTCGGCTAACTGCCAGCTCTGCAGGGTTCCCCAACTCAGCTCACAATTTAGCATGTAAATTACAGAGACAATTAATAATTTGTAATGGAATAAGTCTTTAGCTGAGGTACAATCCAAGACTAAATACTTTATGCTAAATAAAAATAAAAGATTGCTAGACTATAAATAATTATAGCTAAGTTACAAAGAGTAGCTGGCCAGCTAATTAAAAACATGTATACAAAATTATCAAAAGAAACATTTTTAAGTAATATAGTTACGATACAAAGCTTCAGTAGTGAAGACTGGTGTAACAGAATCGCTGGGCTGCGAGGAGGAGTCACCTGCAGGCTGACAGCTGATGCAAAGTGAAGACAGTTGAAAGAAGTTCTCCTCAGCGAAGGAACCACAGCGAGTTGGTCAGTTTTGGTCTTGGTTGCCCCAAAGAAGTTCTCCCCTCGGAAGTTGGCGGTGAAGTTAGCCAAGATGGCGGCGGGTCGAGACAGTGACCGTAAGACTTAAGATCTGGCTTCATCAAAGGGCAAACGCAAAAAGACAAAAAGGAAGGGCTGCCCGGGGTTTTATAGGGCCATGAGATTAGGCGCTGCAGTCGCGTGACCGACTGCAAAAGCTTCAAGAAACTTACAATATATAATCTTTAAAATGACGGAAAAAGACTATTATAAGCATGTTAAAAATAAGAGCTGGTAATTAGAAGTGCTTTTAGATTTTATTGAACATAATTAGACAGCTAAAAGTGCTCAAAGCGAGAAAAACGAAAATTAGAGAAAAAACTCAGCGAGTGCTTTGAGCTTTTGAACGTGAATACGTAACCTGTCGCAAGGATAACCATCAATGGTGATAAATGCTTAAATTCTCACAAATAAGCCGGGTTTCAGTGAAAAACCTATTGAAACATAATCTAGCCAGTGTAAAAAGATGACACAAGTGTTTTTATAAGAAAAACATCGCGGGAACATAAAATTGGCAAACCATGTTGTAAGTACATGTTTTAATTTAGTAAATTAGAACGCTCTGGGAGTTTTACCATTTGGAATTGCTGAATTAAGGAAAGTTAACGTGTTTAAATATAGAAAGCAAAGCCAAAATCATCTAGAAAGGCAAAAAACATAAACTCAAAAGTTCACTTAGAATGTTTAAAAGGTTTAATCGTTTTGAAATGAACGATTAGCTGAAAATTAGTATGTTTAAATAAGTCATAGATGTTAAACATAAAATCATATTCTTCTATAAACATAAAACCAAATTTTTTAGGAACAAAAAAATTCTTAAGTTTGATAAAAACTTAAGGATTTTTCCATACCGAAGGATTCGGGCTCTTCCCGTCTTTCAGCCTTCTGCGGGTGTTACCTGGCATGAGTTTTGTGGCCATGTTATTAATGAGTGAGTTAGGGTGTCCTTGTAGTTTTTCGTGGAATCTTTTGTAGTGCGTTCGTATGTGTTCGTTGACAGTCGGCATGTGAAGATCATTGTGTAATGTTATGTTGCTGACATACCAGGGTGCTTTTGTAATTGTTCTAAAAGTTTTTGCCTGAAAAATTGGAAGTTTGTTAATGTGAATCTTTTTGGCGATGCCGTATATCTGTGATCCATAGGTCCAAATTGGTTTCAGTAAGTAGGTGTAGATGTTCAATTTCTGTCTAAGTTTTAGTTTCGACTGTTTTGAGAGGAGTGAATATAGAAGTTTTAGCCTTTGGGTCAAGGTTTTACTTTTTTTTTTTTTTAATATGTGGACCCCATGTCATTGTTTGGTCAAATGTTAGTCCTTAGGTAGTTGTATCTGTCTATGGAATTTGTATATTGTCGAGAAAGACTGGAGGACATGTTTCACGTCGAAGAGTAAAAGTTATGTGTAATGATTTGCCGTGATTTAAACCGGATTTTCCAAAGTTTAAACCAGTAGTGTAATTTTGTTAAAAAATGTTGAAGAGTCTGTGATGCGTGTGATTAATTTACGTATCTTGTTCGGATTGCTGTGTCGTCCGCATATGTTGCTCTTAATATATTTGAGCTGCATGGAATGTCGTGTGTGTAAGTAATGTAGAGTAGTGGTGCGATTACTGAGCCTTGGGGTACTCCTGCCAGGAAAGGCTTAATAGAAGATAACTCTGACCCGCAACGGACGGAGAAATATCTGTCAGAAAGAAAGGATTTTAGAATAAGGTAGTACGTAGGTGGAAGTATCGTAGTTAATTTAAAAGAATCATTTTCAGGACGAATTTCAAGAAGAAATATTTTGAATGAGATATTTACCCCCTTATACAACAATTGCTTATGAATAGAACTGAGCTGAAACTCTGAGACTCTGGAAGCCTAAGGATTCGAGAGGTGAGGTTAGGAAGGCTTGGCGATAACTGGCTCCTGCTTTCGTATTCCTATGTCGGAACCCTTTGCCTTTCCATTCGAGCTTTATTGCTTTTTCGTTTTTATTGTTGTGGTTCGTATGGCATTGTTATGGGTAGGCCAAGTTACCGCTCTATATCGAAACCGCATTCGATATAGCTGCCCCCTGTATATATTTCCGCTTCTTATTTGGATATATTTAAAATAGGGCGGTTATTGCATTTAAAAAATATCTGGAGAGAATATGGAGCTCTGGCAGGTTAAAAAGGTGCCTATTTCTGTTCACATATCACGGCACAGCATATCACATATCATTCATTTTGGATGCATCGATTCATGTATCGAACAAATACAAAATTGCGGAATCTTCCTTCCGATTTCAACAGTAACGTTTTAATATCTGTTCAGGCAAGTTAGGTTTTAATAATAAAAACATTTTGCTTACCTGATGATGGAAGTATGGCCGGTGCTCAATGCTCCTAGTTTTGTTGGTTAATGTAATAAACAGGTATAAATAATAAAAGAATAATATAACACTTATTTGTATATGTGAATGAAAGGAAATAAAGAAAATTCTTTGATATTTAAAGCTTAAACAATAATTTATTAATTTAAATAATTTATTTTTGAAGAGAAAAGATTTGGCTCCGCCGGGAATCGAACCCGGATCTTCCGTGTGACTTGCGCGGTATGCTAACCATTACACCATGGAGTCCCTTCCAAACGGTGCCAAATCCTTCCACTTCACTGACACCTCTCCCACGATCTCGCAAGTTTTGCGAGTATTTACGGGAGATGGACAAATTAAAAATTGACGAACGTCAAGAGATGCCCAAAAATTGTCTATCTCCCGTAAATACTCGCAAAACTTGCGAGATCGTGGGAGAGGTGTCAGCAAAGGGGAAGGATTTGGCACCGTTTGGAAGCGACTCCGTGGTGTAATGGTTAGCATACCGCGCACGTCACGCGGAAGACCCGGGTTCGATTCCCGGCGGTGCCAAATCTTTTCTCTTCAAAAATAAATTATTTAAAATAATTTAAAAAAATAGGTGGTTACCCACAATGATGGTTAAATTAATTATTTATTAAATACAAATAATTTATTAAATACGAATGAGACTTAAATGATTAAAGGAAAATGTAATTACTCTATTATATAAACTATTATATACAAAAAATATGCTTCAATTAAATGGCCATTGTTAAATTATAGAATAAAATGGTAAAATAACGGTTTATAACTTTAATACATAGATAGATAACTAAAGTCAGCAATTTAATTTTAATGTTAGAAGGTAAAGTCCAATTTTTAGAAAATGTTATTTAAATTTGAAGATCAAGCAAAATTTAATGATCATACATTATTAAAAAATAATATGGCAATTATTTTACTTTAAATGTCAACCCAACTGGGAACTTAATTTTCCTCTTCAATCCGTCTTCTAATATAATGTCTGCAAATGTGATCACAATACACAAATGAACACCCTGGATGAACGAGAATGTCATAAATGTTTTTTAAAAAATGTTGAAGCGTGAGAGAGTGATGTGTACTCGGCTGGGGAGGTTTAACAGCTGACTGCTCCATGAAGCGTCTTATGTTTTTCTCAGAGCTTTGGCTCCAAGCGTCTTCGACCAATCACAAACGCCCACGCACATAACACTAAAAAAATGTTAATTGGCTAAATAATATCGATTTGTATGACATGTTTAATTAATTGAATTATACATTAATGAAAATAAAAAAATAAAATGATGAAATGACCATTGTTTTGAAAATGATGACCTAAATGTTAAACTAAACAATTATATTTATTTATTTATAACAAAATGGGCTCTTCAACCACTTAGGTCATTTTAGCCCCCATACAACATTTGCAAAAGAAAAGAAAAGAGTACAATTATAAATACAATAGTAACATAAAAATTATGGGTGACGATAAGGAATGAAAACAATAAAGAAGGTAGTAACGCTACAAGAATTTAAGTGTTGTTTGGGAAGAGAGTAAAGGATAATATTATAAATGAACTAGCAGACCCGGCCACGCGTTGCTGTGGCTCAGTAGTTATATCTTAATATTTTTAAACAAATACAGTAATACCAATATTCATTGATAAAGATGAAAACCTTTCAGCTAATCAAAATCCAACGTGATTGAGAATAGAGCATTACACCATTTAAAAGTATTTGGTAAAGAATATAGGAAAGTTAAAGTTTTTATTTTTTACATCTCATTCTTCAATGAAGTTTGATTAAAAAGGAGCTGATTGTGTTTACGACTCACAGAGCTGCCAACACTATCGCCCTTTTTTTATGGATCGGTATAAACTAACTCGAAATGGCTATATTTTTCCACTAATTTTAAAAATGATGACTGAAGTAAGTTTTGATAACCTCAGCCATTGATCTATTGATTATTGGCCTAACAGTACTTCAACTTGGTATTGTTAGTTTAACAACGGGTTTAATTTTGCTCAGGGTCATGCCAATCTTGGTTAACGCGTCATATATGTCCTTTTGATAGGCGTTTTTCTCAATTTCTTTGAGACCTCGATTTCCCGACCTTTCGGCTAATAAGTGCTCGGTAGGAGGGTGGTGTGTTGAAGCTTTTAATTTAGCAATATATTTGAGTGATAAGAAATCTCTTCTTAAAGAGGTTTTTACATAATACAATTAAGAATTTTTATTTATTCAAGTACTAATTTGTTTAAAATGTTTTGGGTTAACCTGTTTTTTTTTTTTAACACAAACCAAAGATTTGATGGTTTCCATACACGCGAGCAGGGTATGCCCACGTGAGGTATGCCATTTCCCATGGGAGAAACACGGATTTTCAAAGTCCAAGTGGACATTGTTTGCCCTTGGGATTTGTTTATGGTCATGGCAAAAGCCAAACGAATAGAATATTGAAGCCTTTTAAATTTTATTGAAAATTCTGACGGTTCCATGGGAATAGATGGCAACAGGGCGATATCTCCTGTAAACCTTCCAGGCAACATTTTTGCTTCAATAACATTTCCTGTGATCCTTTTAATGACCAAATGTACCGTTGCACAATTGAGGTGGATTTAAGTTACGAAGAAGAATGATCGGTGAGCCAATCTTCAACTGGAGATTGTTTGGGTGTATATCCAGGGAATTACAAAAATTCAGATGGGAAATTTACGGCTAGAACATTCTCAATTGATTTTGGAAGTTTATTTAATCGAAATCAACATTTATTGCTGCCAAAATAGCACGATTACCCAGCCAATTATAGTCCAAATAATTGTTCAAAATATCAGGAAAGACACTTTATATTTCGTAGACAGTTCATTTTTCGTCTCTAAAACAGTTCAGAAATTTTCTGGTAATTTGATAAATTTTGAATTTCGTAGTACTCTCATATTTATGGCGGATAAATCTGAAACTTGAGGTTACCCAAATAACAATTATTCCTGTTCAGTAGAGGTGTAATAATCATTAAATGTAAAATTTAAAAAATGCCGCGATTTGTAATCCTTTCTTAATCAACAATCATTTAAAGACAAGTAAAAAATTTTATTCTGGTGAAATTAACAACGAAATATCATTCCCAATAATAGCCTACTTTAAATTAAAGAAAGGATTAAAATCTTCGCTAACATTTTTTAAATTTTACATTTAAAGATAAGTTGGAAAGAGAATAAAGGATAATATTATACATGAATTATAGTGAAAAACAAAAGGACAATGAAAGATAATAAAGAAAAAAAAATACATTAAAGTTTGACATAGAGATTAATTTTTCTTAAGAACATGAACAATTTTTCGGCCACCTTCAAGGTGTTACTTAGTATCTGGACTAAGTCGGTTCCAAGTCCCACTTCTCTCCGCTCTATTTCGTAGGCATAACACTCTGTGAGGATATGCGACACCGTCAGAGGAACACCGCAGGTGATGCATTGAGGCGGGGATTTCCTTGCCATGTAGGTACTCGTGGGTGATCCTGGTGTGCCCTATCCTTAGGCGGCTGAGAAGTACTTCCTCTCTTCTGTTTAGCTGCAGTTCTTTTCGATTTGGAACTACGCTGGGTTCTACCACTCTTAATTTGTTGTCTCTCAGTCTGAACCAATTGCCTTGCCATTTCTCTCGCGCCTTTTGCTTTACTAAGGCAATAACTTCTGTGGCGAGTGCATGACATGCACAGTAACACATTGTGTTACTGGCTCTCCTTCTTTAATCCCTTTTTTCGCCATAGTGTCAGCAAGCTCATTGCCTCTGATACCGTACGATCACCCTGGGACCGCCATGAGTGGATTAACGAGATTCCCTCTGCCTCTGATACCACAGTGACCTGGTAACCACAAAAATTGTACCTTATACCCAACAGTTTCCAATGATTTCAAGTGTATTAAGATATCAGTTACTAATGTGTTCTTCGAAAATGGATTTTTATTGCCTTAAGAACCGATTCTGAATCTGAACATATGTATACCTTTTTGTTTACTGTATTTAATTTGTTTATTGCACCATTAATTGTTAAAAGTTCCGCGTGGTATGATGAGCAAACAATTATATAAAATGACAAATGGGTTCCCTAAACAATATCTGTTAGGAATGTCTTAGAAATTGTAGTAATATTTATTTCTTAATCTTATTTCTTTTCTCAAGCAAGGTGGCTTCAGATTAGGAATCGGTCTGACATTATTTAAATTAACGTTCAATTTGATGTGCTATATTCCGTTCCCGTGATATACTGATTCCTCGGCAAATCATATCGGAGTTACGAGGATAGTCAATTATCTATATAAATAAAGATGAAATTCTGTTTGTTTGTTTGTTTATTTGTTCTTTATAGAAATCCATACCGTTTGTCCTAAATTCTCCAAATTTCGCTCAGTGGTTCTTTCAGACCAGGTGCGAACACCTATCCATTTTAAAATTGCATAACTTCAGCCGATCTTCAGCTGATATTCTTTTTTTTTTTTTTAAATCATAATGATCTCAATTTACAACGTTTTTTTTACGAAATCGACCGTTTCTTTAGAAAAATGAAATTCCCCGTGTGAAACCGGGATATGCAGCTATAATCTATGTATATAGAGATGAAATTCTGTTTGTTTTTTTTATAGAAATCCATACCGTCTGTCCTATATTCTCCAAATTTCGCTCAGTGGTTCTTTCAGACCAGGTGCGAACACCTGTCCATATTAAAATTGCATAACTTCAGCCAATCTCTGGGTACATTCTTTATTGTTATAAAAATCGTTTTGATCTCGCTTTACATTGGTTTATACGAAATCGACCCTTTGAGTCCATAAAATTCTCACTTATAGACACTCATAGATTTTATAGATTTACAAAATGAAATTCCTCGGGTGAAACCGGTATATACAGCTATTATAAAATAAGGTATGCTCCAACAAACTATTAAAATACGTTAATATTAAACAAACTGCTCATGTACTTTCACCATTTTTTTTTAATTCTAAATTTGATTGGTTGACTTGATTAGAATGCTCAATACTCTTTTACTGCTAGATTAATCGGTTGGCACAACCAACCAATTAAATTCAGTATAAAAAGAGTGGGACAGAACTTGAGCCCTGAGAGTCTGATAGTTATTGACGTGTTTCAAGTGCTTGTTGGAACAAACCTTAAATAAATGTTCAACAATAGATTTAAATAAAGATATGTAATATTAGTGGAATATAATATCGCTGTCGTTTCTGAAAAATGAAACACTTTTTAATGGTTCCGGCAAAGTTACTTTAGTGAAAAACTTTGCCAAGAAATAAAACTCAAGAACATTTTTTTTTGGTTATTTAAAAGATTATTTTTATGGATTTAATGAGATTGAGCTACTATTAAATACCGTAAACATTCAAAAATCCTTTATGTAGGTCTAAATGACGGATTGCAACCATAATCATAATAACCCAAAATTCATGGAATTTCAAGAGCATTTTTCATGCAAAAACAGATTTTTTAAGACTTCTTGAAGTTCCGGAAGTTGAAACGACTTCGAAAACCAGAAACCAGTGCTAAATGCAGTTAAAATCTGTACAAAAAAAAAACACTTAAATTGTTTTTTAGAAAACAGCATATGGCTTTCTAAAAATTATCTCCCGCGACTAAACAGTATGAAATAAAAAACGTTTTTTAAAAACAAAACTAAACCAACTTCGAAAATCAGGAACCAGTAAAAATAAATGCACTAAAAAGAATGAAATCATTACCTTCTGATGATTTTATGAATTCACGACAAAATTCAAAAATGGTATAAAAAGCGGAAAATGCAATAAAACGAATAATTTTAATTTGATTTGTACAAATACTCACTGTTAATAAAAATTATTAAATTAAAATATTGAATACCATGTGCAATACAACACAAAAGCTTTTTTTTTACACATAGCACCCCACCTGAGACTTTATTTTCAATTTTTATTTTTTCATGTTACCTTAGGATCTTATCGATGTAAGAAATGCGTTAAACATTATTTTATGCATGACGTGTGACCACAAGCAGCTAATAACGAAAAAATAAATTTTCCTTCATTGTTTTCTCGATATTTACAACTCTTGAGAAGCAGACTACCATTTCACAGTGGAATAAAAAAAACACGACTTGAGGAAGTAGTTTTCTTTTTTGCGAGCACGACTGATGGCATGATCAACTCACTTAGCAAGGCCGAGATCCCTCAGGTAGCAAAGAGGTTCGAGACAAGACACGTTCAAAGCGATACGTGCGCGTCGGATGGCGTTGCGTAACTTGATATACGAGTGCTCAACGTCTTCCGTTGCGTCGAAGATCGGTCCAAGAGGTCACGGGTCAGAGGCCAAGGTACGATCTCCAAGGTCCTCTGGAGTCCGTGTCTTAACCTTATCGTTACATCTATTCCCATGTCCGGTCAGGCACAGTCCTGTTAATTCCTGCATGTTATCTCGGTATCAAAGTCTCAATATTGTATTTTTTCTTAGGGAGATTGTTGAGTACTTCACTAATTCATTTAATTTCACTTAAGGGCGATTCCACGTCAAATCAACACAAAAATACAGCAAAATTTGTCTAAAACGGAATGCCAAGGGTCAGTCCTTATTTTTCCGTTTTGACAGGTTTCCGTTTTAGACAGGTTATGCTGGAAAGTATGAAAAATAAGCATCTGCAACTATTTTTTTCTTTAAGCAATTTAATAAAACTCCAGTAGCAAGATAAGGATTTTTTAAAATAGAAAATACATAAATACATTTAAAACAAAAAATAACGTTTTTAAGGTAAGCGTTTATTAAAAATAGAAAATACGTAATTACGTTGTGATTTTTTACTTTCACTTACCTATATATGAAATATATAGTAAGTGGAAGTATTGCGATCGTGAAAACTTTCGACTTCCGGTTTTCAACGGAAATACACGTTTTGGGGTCCCCTGAGTCGAAATGACCAAGTCCCGCGAAATGGTCTGTGTGTGTGTGTGTGTGTGTGAACAGACTAGCTCAAAAACTATAACCCGTGCGATAATGAAATTGGGTATTTAGTGTAGGTATATGCCCGCGATGTGACAGCATAAATTTCATCAAAATTACTTAAAGAGAGGGGGTACTTTACTTAATAACTTTTTAGGTTTTTTTCGATTTTCTCAAAAACGGCTTTAACGATTTTGATTAAACTGAGTATTTGATGTACTAATATGCCCGAGATATGACTGTAAAAATTTCATCAAAATTGATTAACCGGAGGGGGGACTTTACTTAATAAATTTTGTATCATTTTCACGTGTTTTTTTTATTTACTCAAAAACGGCTTTAAAGATTTTGATTAAACTGGGTATTTGATGTATGTATGTGCCCGAGATATGACTGTTAAAATTTCATCAAAATTGATTAACCGGAGGGGGGACTTTACTTAATAAATTTTGTAACATTTTCACGTGTTTTTTTTATTTACTCAAAAACGGCTTTAAAGATTTTGATCGAACTGGGTATTTGATTTATTTATATGCCCGAGATATGATTGTTAAAATTTCATCAAAATTCATTAACCGGAGGGGGCACTTTACTTAATAAATTTTGTATCATTTTCACGTGTTTTTTTTATTTACTCAAAAACGGCTTTAACGATTAACAAAAATAAGATATGAATGTAGAAAAATGTGTGAATTTGGGAAATGATATTTAGCAAAACACGTCAATTTCTTATCTAAGTAAGTTGGTAAGTGAAAGTTGTGTGTTGCGCGCACGCACCACATTTTTTATACATATTAGGATCTTTTGATTCTCCAGAAATTATATTTAACATTATATATTGTGCCTTTTTCTGAAGCTGTCAAGCCATCCAGATGATGCTTTAAAATCCACATTACCTGTTTTTTGGGCTACTTCCAAAGCTTCTGCTTGAATCATGGGTCCAGAAATCGGCATTCCTCACGCTCGGTCACTTACGAACCATTCCCAAACAGCTTCATTAATTTTTTCATTTGAGCCAACTTTTTTGGCCCGTTTTGAATGGCCTGCTGTTCCATTTAACCACTGATCTTTAATTTCATTCTTATTGTTAATAGCTTCATAAACTTGTGTTTACCCGATTTGATATTTTTCAGCTAAAAGTTTAACCGATGTTTTTTTTCATTTCGTGCTCCTCAATCAGTTTCACTTTTTCATTGAGAGATAAAGTTGGGTTTTTACGAACTGACATCTCGAATAAGAAAAATTAATTTTGATAAAGGCACTACTCACAAGTGTATATTTCAAAAGCTTTAAAAGGACTAAATAGAAAAGCAAAGAAATAGCAGGAAGATTACCGGTACAGCCATAGTAAGGAGGATTACAGGACGCGGTTCTTCAAAAATTCGATTTCCTGACTTTCCAGCTAAAGCGCTCATAAGAGCAGAGTATATATTGGATTAAACAGAGAAAGATTCTTTGAAATATGTCTCCTACCTGGATGTGGCATGGGAAAGTGATAAAACGGGTGGATGACAGGAGCCACATTTTATAAATATATAACAAAAATATTTGAACCTTGGCTCCAAGTAAATGAAATCCAAGTATATGAAGTCCAGTGATCTTTTTCTTTGACGGTAATACATCACACCTAACATATCATTTAAGTGATTTTTGTATGAAGAAGAAAATAATCCTCATTACTTTGCCCCCAAACAGCACCCACTTTATGCAACCATTGGACGTCTCTGTTTTTCGGTCCCTAAAAGAAATTTGGAAGACGAAGGTGCACGATTGGCGATTAAAACATATTAACACACCAAATGTGATGCTGAAGAAGAAGGCTTTTTGCCATTTATTGGATGAGGTCATAAAAGGAATCTGTCCATCCATAGTGAAGAATGGCTTCAGGAAATGCGGACTTGTCCCCTGCCCTGGGACATGAGAGCCACCGCGTTGTTTTCTGGTGATGTTTCGAACCCCACTGGCTCACAACCTCTTTCAAAGGGTGCAGTTCTTCAATCTTTAGTGATCCTGGAAAGGTTCATAGGCGAAGAGACTGTGAAAAGGTTCAAAGTGTCACCACGAGGAACTGGGTGTATTAAAGATTCATCTCTTTTCATGGTTTGGAAAAGGATGCGAAGGTGTTGCTTCATGGAGCTTGATACAGGCAAGATTCAGAATACATCTGAAGGCGAAAACAGAAGTGTGGAGCTTACAGATGAAGGGTCTAGCAACCTAACTCTTTCAAACCAGCCTCCATCGGTAGGTGAAGATGCCTCTAAATTCGTCTCACCTGAGACTCCCAATTTAACAAATCCAGTTAAACTAACCAGTTTAATTATTCGTAATGAGTTCAATACATCTGTTGAATCTAATAAATTAATCAAACCTGTCAACCACGGTGTCAAAGCTGCTGTCCACATTCAGCCTATCACGCCTATAAAACCTATTAGATTACCAGTACCAAGTCCATTCAAACGTGCCCTCAGTTGGCCAGAGCCACGAAAAAACATCGTGAAATCTCGCAAAAGGGAGGTAATGCCAAGTGTTGTCTCTTCTGTTAAATATAAAAAATATTTGAAAAAGAAAATTGATAAGAAAGCAGAAGATGAACAGAAAAACAAAGAACGGATGTCAGAAAGAGCTAGAAAAAAAGCAGAAAAGGAGATTAGATTAGAGAAGGCAGCTGAGAGAGAAAAGAAGAAAGCAGTATCACAAAAAAAGAAGAAAATTGCTGTAACAAAAAAATTAAAGAAAGCAGTCCAGACTTCGAGCGAAGAAGAAGACAACCATGTGATGTGGGACCCACAAGATGAGTCAAATGGGACCACCGAGAAAGAGAATGACCAAGAACATGAGCCATTTAATGATGAGCAAGTGCAATTGGATGACTCATTCAATTTCATTCTTCCTAATCACGAAATTTATGCGATAAAAGATCCAAATGTTTCTGTTCCATTTGCTGATACCACATTAGGTGGTTCTGATGTTGAAGAAACACGACTGGATATTGTCCGAACCATTGAAGATGTTATTGGGATAACATCGCCTTCCATAATGGACGACGATGGAGTTATAATAGAAATATCTACTATAGAAAATAAAAATCCAACTAAGAAGGACGACAAACCCTTACAAGAGCTAGTAGCAGTTGAAGATAAAGAAAAAGCAGTGAGAGATTTGGATCAGATTTCATCGAGATTCAACAAACACTTTATGGAATGCCCAAAAGTAAGAGAGGGTGACTACATTACAGCTTATATATCTACCAAGAAAAAGAATATCCGCCTTGCGTGTTGTATATAGAGTATTGTAGATGGGATTATGATTGCTAAATGTATGAAAGCTTGTAATCGTATGAAAAATGTCTTTAAATTCAAAGAAGAGGTGATAACAATAGAACCCAATAATGTTATCGCACGGTTAACAAATCCGTCAATTCTTTCGAACGAGCAATTCTTGTTCGAACTTCCATTACAAATTGATTAATCTGAATTGAAGCTAGAAGAAAGCTTTTATTTCCAAACGCACAAAGCAAATGATAGTTTGTAAATTTTGAGATGGACAATCACATCTCTGTCTTTGTTACCAATAGTGTATCCCTTCTTATTTATCAATTATTTTGTATATCTATATAAATAAAGTTGAAATTCTGTTTGTTTGTTTGTTTATTTGTTTTTTATAGAAATCCATACCGTTTGTCCTAAATTCTCCAAATTTCGCTCAATGGTTCTTTGATACCAGGTGCGAACACCTGTTCATTTTAAAATCGCATAACTTCAGCCAATCTCAGGGTATATTCTTTATTGTTAAAAAATTCGTCATGATCTCGCTTTACAATGTTTTTTTTATTAAATCGACCGTTTGAGTCGAAAAAAAGGCCTAAAAAATCATTTTATAGATTTTGAAGAGACCGGTAAGACCGTCCTTTGGTAGGCGTCGAGTTCTAGGATTTTTAAACCATATGTTTTTTTTGTTTTTTTTTTAACATTACAATACAATATTTACATGTATGGTGAATTTATTTTTTATAAATGCCTCCAAAGAAGCGAGCTTCAATAGGAGTAGTGAGCTCAAAAGCTAATAAACAACGTCAAATACGAGCAGCTGAAACTCTCGACGAACATCAAAATAGGATTGAACAACAGGTGCTTAGACAGGCCGAATCGCGGGAATCTGAGTCTGCCCAGGAATACGAGGCCCACTTAGCGCCACAGAGGCTTAGGCAAGCCGATTTGCGAGAAGCTGAAACTGCAGGGCAATATTTCTGTTTGTTTGTTTGTTTCTTAATAGAAGTCCATATCGTTTATCCTAAATTCTCCAAATTTCGCTCAGTGGTTCTTTTATACCAAGGTGCACCATATTTCATACCAGAACACCTGTCCATATTAAAATTGCATAACTTCAGCCGATCTTCAGCTGCTATTCTTTGTCCTAATAAAAATCGTAATGATCTCGCCGAATTCGATTTTTCCGAAATCGACCGTTTCATTAGAAAAATGAAATCCCCCGGGTGAAACCGGGACATACAGCTAGTCTATATAAATAAAGTTGAAATTCTGTTTGTTTGTTTGTTTATTTGTTCTTTATAGAAATCCATACCGTTTGTCCTAAATTCTCCAAATTTCGCTCATTGGTCCTTTGATACCAGGTGCGAACACCTGTCTATATTAAAATTGCATAACTTCAGCCGATCTTCAGCTGATATTCTTTATTGTTAGAGAAATCATAATGATCTCACTTTACAATGTTTTTTTTTACGAAATCGACCGTTTCTTTAGAAAAATACAGCTATAATCTATGCAAATAAAGGTGAAATTCTGTTTGTTCTTTGTAGAAATCCATACCGTTTGTCCTAAATTCTCCCAATTTCGCTCAGTGGTTCTTTCAGACTAGGTTCGAACACATGTCCACATTAAAATTGCATAACTTCAGCCGATCTCTGGGTATATTCTTATTGTTATAATAATCGTTTTGATCTTGCTTTACATTGGTTTTTACAAAATCGACAGTTTGAATCGATAAAAGTCTCAGTTTATAGATTTTATAGATTTAAAAATTGATATTCTCCGGGTGAAACCGGGATATACAGCTAGTTTTAAATATATGTACTTGAATTACTTTTACCTTGCTGTTTATTTATATTTTAAAGCTTTAAATAAAATTATTTTAAGTTGTAACAGGGTGTCAGTAATTGGTTGCTTATAGTGTCAGTAATTGGTGATTGAGTGTCAGTAATAGGAGAAAAAACATGCGTCCAAATTTTTAATAAAAAAGGTAATTAATTCATTATTAAAAAACCTTTAACTAGCAGGAATGAAAGAATAGATATTGGCCTAACAGAAAAGCTTTGAGTTGTTAGGGTGCACCAATAAATAAGAGAGATATTGATGAAAAACCAAAAAATGGTTCTTATAGTGTCAGTAATTGGTGCCTTCACCCTATTTCATTAATTCGACTAACAACTATTATCCGTTTTATGAAAATTTTCGTACCGAAAAAAGCCTTCCGTTTCCGGGTAAGACAGATTTCCGGCTTATGCAAGGTGGTTTCAGGTATAAATTCGTTCCGTTCCTAGATAATTTTTCCGATTTGACTGAATTCCGTTTTATACAGGTTCCGTTTCAGACAGATTTCACTATATATCATTTTGAACCTCACCATTTCAGATTTTCTTGAAATTTGGTATAAGTGTACTACTTGTATCTACTAGAACAATTGTGATAAATTACTGAGATAAGTCAACCCGTTTTTGAATTATTGGTCTCTAAAGCCCTCAAAAATAGTTCCAGAAACAGAAAAAACATGATTAAATATAGCTGTAGATGTTTTCCAAATTTGACTAGGACTATGAGATTGGTGTCGTTTAACAGCGCATTCCATGCCATTTCATATGATATGCAACAATGCATAGGTTGGTCCTAAAGAAATTTTCTTAAAACTAAATGTAAAATTTTAATTTCAATTTTCTCAAAAAGGGCATTTTTTAAAAAATTTATATTTTTTTCAATAATAGGTAAGAAAAGTAGTGATAAAATTTCATAAATCTAGTATTTTATGATTATAAATAGTTGCAGATTTTTTCCAAATTTGATGAGATTGGTGTCTTTTAACAGCGTATTCCATGCCATTTCGTATGATACACAGCAATGTGTAGGTTGGTACTAAAGAAATTTTCTTAAAGCCAAGTTCAAAATTTTGTAAAATGAAATAAATGTAAGAAAAGTATGGAATGTAAGAAATAATAATATTTAGTTTATAAAGGATTAGAAGATGAAATATTGACGTCACAAGAAACTTTTTACTTTGGAAACTGTCTTATAACTAACTCAAAATTTTAAGAATTGCAAACAATATTTTTAATTTCGTTTTACAATAATGGAATAAATGGAAAACTGTTTAGAGAAAAGCTGAGCCCGTGACGTTACAGCAAAGTTTGTCAATTTTATCACATTTAACGGCTCTGAGGATTTAGGTTAAATTTATATATTTCATTTAATAGTTAGTAGTTAGTTAATATGCTTAATAACTCACAAGCATGAAGGACCAAGTATTCTTTAATATTGTCACCCCTATTCTTAAGTCTACCAAGTCCAAAGTGACACAGGGATCTTTTGGCAAGGGTTGTGTGGTAATTAATCAACTATGTACAATTTACATCGTTTATTTACAATAGTTTCTACACGTCCCAACTACACAAAGGGGGGGTACCTTGTCTCATAAATTACTTGGGGGGTACTTGATTACTTCGGATCCCACTATGCCCCAGGCTCACTCTGCCTGTCCCAGACTTCGACAGCCCATCTCAGACCCAGCCTCCGCTCCAGACTGCTGACTGTCTCTGACTGCCCCTCTCAGCTGACTGCCTCAGACTCTCCCAGACTGCCCCACTCCTTCCTGGGCCAGCCTCTTCTAGGAGTTCCCCCTCTCTCTCAGGGTCTCCTAGGTTCAATGGACATCTTCCATGTGACAACTCCCCCCTCCCCTGAATACCAACGTCCTCGTTGGTAAGTTGGGACCTGTAACAAAAAATAAACAAAGCGGCAGAAAAATGGTTTTTTACATATTTACTTAACTGTAGAGTTTACAAACAAAAGAACCAAGTACTGAGTGTTAAAAACAAAACCAAAATTCGAAATAACAAAAAAGTGATAAACCAAATAAAATCTCAAAATCGAGGAACCTCACTGCATCATTTTCTCTTTGAATCCGACAGTCATCGGCTCACCCCTTTATCGTTCATTCTCCGATATACCGAGCTTTTGACTAGCACCTGCCTCAAATCTTACCTCAGTTTGACTCTGAGAATCTTGTTGCATACATTAACCCTCTACGTTTGACTCGTAGGATTCCACAACAAATTCAAAAACTTTACTCTTTAAGTGCTTTACTACTCTCTTCAGCACTCTACTATACCCTTTAAGTACTCTACTATTCTCTTCAAGTACTTTACTCTCTTTGAACCTGAAAGGGGTGTGGGATGCCGGCCGTCTCATTTAATTTTAACTTTCCCCTTAAGAACCATAACAACCTCTACAATATGCAGTGAAATTCCTTTACAATTATTTCTTGACTTAATAAAAACCAAAACAAAAATAAATTCCATTATTCTGCTACTTTAAATTTATTCTTTAACCATTAAAGATACAAATTTAGTCAATAATACCCTCTAAGAATTTTACTTAAAAATTATACTTTTTCTTACAAATTCCATTTTTTTTTTTCAACACATTTCCAATTTCTACCTACTACTAAAGAACTAGAAAAATATAAGTCATAAAACTAAAAAAGAATAAACAATAAAAAATCTCGATAAAGGGATTTAAAAGATCGTTTGTTTTGCCTATCCTGCATAACACCTCACCGACTGACCTACTTTATAATGCTGACTAATCGAGGATGGCCGTTCTTCTTACCCTTTTGTGTCTCCCTTCTTGGAACTGGTCGACGACTTAGACTGGGAGGCTGTCGGCGCTGCTTCCGTATCCGCGACCGTAGGCCTTCTCAATAAAATTCGTTTTACCCATTTCTTTATTAGATGAAAAATCATGCTGGCGAACGCCGTCATCAACACGATCCACATAACCGAGACGGAGTGATGAATTATTTCCCCCGGAATGAATCCATTCACCGGTCTTACATTCGTCAGGCCTATCAACACCGGATTCCGAAATAAAATTAGAGAGACCAACAGGAAGGAGGCGATACTAAACACTTGTGCTATATTATTGACTAAAATTAGCGGGTATTCCCTTTCGTGGGTTGTCAAATAATCGGTTCCCTTTTCAATTACCGGGCTCAAACTGATATGCGGTATTGTCAGATTCCATTTTTCGTTCAAGCAATGTGAGAGATCGGAAAATGACGATTTTAAGTGCGTAGTCATTGGAGGAATTTGTAATGAGACTAATTTGGTAAATATCGCCGGGAGTATGTGAGTTATTTCGTAAGTCCCTACAGACCTTTGGTCGCACGGATAAACTGTTGAAATTAATTCTTTGTCGCCCTCCCACAGGGAACAGTCACATGGTAGTCTTAGGTCGAATCCCCCGGGGTTTCGTAGACTTTCAAATTTGAATTTTACAGATTTTCCGTTCTTACACGATATTTGTAGATCCTCACGTGGGTGTACAATTAAGAAGTGTTCCGGGGCTAGTTGTAATACTAGTTGATGGGTATTGAATGAACAAGTTGTGATACAGAGTGCAATGAGGTCATTAACCGACGTGCCTTCTGCCAGGCTCTGATAGCAAGAAGGGTTAAAATTAGGTGAGGTTGAACTTCGCGGTACCATACACAATTTGTCGTTATCGTTTTTTGGATTACACTGATTTAAATTTGACCCGGCGATTACTATCGACTTATTTCCAGCCTTTGCGACCTTGATCGGCTCATAGCACAAAGTACACGTTTTATCGTGCCAAGCAAAAGGTATGCAGTTAATCTCGAACAGTCTCCAGTCATTTGATATTCTCCGTATCGGAATTTTGATCTCTACTATAACTTTTTCAGGTGATATTACGCACGTAACGATGGACAATTTCAAGTAATTTGTTATTTCGTTCGGCCCGATTACTAATGAGTAACCCTCATTTTTAATTGCAGTTTCCAATTTTTTTAAATCGTTTTCTAGAATTTTAATGGATACCAAGTGGGTGGGTATTTTATGATTGCGGCATTGATTTATAGTGTCTAATTTGCTTACCATCCTTAGTAATCCCAGAGAGTTGAAGGACTGTTCGACCGCTGTGCCCCAAAGCTGTGTGATTTCTTGCTTCTCTTCGACACCGAAGTTGACTAGGTCTTCTCGCATCATATGGAAAGTCTTCCTTATCTCCTCCAACCGTTCATGGTCTTTCATCATATTCTCGTTTAATCGAGTCGCATATCCTTTTATTTCCTCGGTCACGTTCCTCAATTCTTCATGGTCTATGTTCAACAGGCGCCTATGAGAATCTAAAATTTGTTTCATGCGATCCTGCTCCACAAAAAGGGGCTTGACCGTCTCATGGGTGGCAGTGTTGCAACACCACTCTAAAGCACTGCCGATGAAGTCTAGTGCCCTAGGAGTACGACTCGTGGAGCCCTTAGGGGCCTGCGTCTGCCCATTATTTGTGTTAATAACTCTAAAGTAGCGGGAAAAATCACTGTTTATCAGATTAATCCACTGTTTCATTTGACATAGCGGTTCGGTTGTATTTAGATTCCGGCAGTCAAGATTAATCGACGAAAAGGCTTCTTGAAGATTATAGGACCAGGGTATACTGTACATAAGTGGTATACTCGATTCATACACGTAGACGTCTTTAATTTCATTCCAAAACACCGCGGTGGTTATTGAAACCTTAGGCTCAGGATCCTTACGGCTAAGTCCAATGGTCCCCAAAGTTAGGATAAGCGTAATGACCGCAACCGACCCCATGATTCTCAACTGACTCTCGTGTTTCCTCAACGTTGCAGGCTTTTCAATTGCGTCTTGCTGACGATTATCTTACAATCTCAATTACAATGGGGAGGTGCGCATTGTTATCTAGACTCCTTATCTTGCAATCGAATTGGATATTTCCTGGACGTTACAGGATCCTCAATTGTTCGTTAGTTATGACAATTGTTAATTGTTAGCATTTTGCTAACAATTGGCTATGCCCAATTTTGTGTTCGTTGTTCCCGGGTACCGCTTGCTCAGTCTCTATTGTTTACTAGCAGACGCAAATTTAGCATTTCCTCCTATTCTTTAACCTTTAGATTTTGCACTTTTCCCCAAAGCAAAGAAAATATTCAACAATTTAATGAAATATGAAATCTTATAATCCATTTTTTTTTTCTTCTTTTTTTTTCGATTAACGATCAAAAAATCGTTTTATACGCCCTACGTGTATCGTCTCGACTTTGGATTTTCTACCCTTCTTTATTCGGATTTCATAATTTAATGGTCCTATTTGTCTAATAATTTCGGACGGTCCTATCCATCGATGTAGAAATTTACTGCTAAGACCCTTCTTTCTAAGCGGAGTGAAAACAAGTACTTTATCCCCTGGTTGGAATTTAACGTTTTTTCTTTTTCGATCGTGAATCCGTTTTTGTTTAACTTGAGCCTTTTCAATTCTTTTTCGGGCGTTTTCTCGCGTTTCCGATAGCATTTCCAAAAAATTTCTAGATGTTTCTTCCATACCATCGAAAGGTTTCAATGATGTGTCAGCTGGTAAAATCGGGTCTCGTCCATAAATTATTTTAAAGGGCGTTTCTTTTATTGTGTCTTGTACTGAAGAGTTGTAGGCAAATGTACATAGGGGTAGATAGTCGTCCCAGTCCGTTTGATTTTTATTAACGTAATGGCTCAACATTCCCGCTAGCGTTGCATTTTGTCTTTCTGTGAGGCCGTTACATCGAGGGTTGTAACTAGTCGTATGTGAAGGGAAACTACCTAATCCGATTATTAGTTCCTGTACCATTTTTGACATGAAGCATTTCCCTCTATCGCTTAAAATTTGATTAGGGCATCCGTGACGACATACTATCTGTGTTAATAAAAAATCCGCAACTGTTTTGGCAGACACGTCAGGGGTTGCTCTAGTTTCAACCCATTTACTTAAATACTCTGTTGCAACCAAAATGTGACGATTACCCGATCTAGTTTTTGGAAAAGGACCCATAAAATCTATGCCTATTCTTTCGAATAAATGTTTCACGGGGATGGGTTGAAGTATACCCGCCTTTTTTCCCACTGGGTTCTTTTTTGTTTGACAATCGAGACACCCTTTCACATATCTTTCTATGTCTTTTGTCATCGATTCCCACCAGTAACGCGTCCTAATTTTCTCTAAGGTTTTCGACAGTCCAACGTGGCCTGAGAGGGGGTCGTCGTGATAATGTCGCAATATTTCATCAACTAAAATTTTGGGTAAAGCCAAAATTGGGGTAGAGGTTCCCTTTGAAAAATATTTTTTATAAAGGCGTCCGTCCTTCATTATAAAACTTCTTGTCTTTTTACTATATTTTCGGTCGGCCCTTGAAGGGTTCTCTATAGCCGAAATTATTTTGCCTAACTCTTCGTCTTCCCTTTGCAACTTTGCAATGTCCACTTCGGCCTCGCTTACGGTCATAACCAGCCCATCGAGGTTGTCTACCTCTACTGGTGCCTCTCCTACGGGGTAACGCGATAAGCAATCGGCGTCACAATTGTTCTTTCCCTTCTTATGACATATTTGAAATGAATATTCCGCCATGGCTATTGACCATCTGGCCAAACGGCTATTCAAATCTTTGTTTTTATGTAACCAACATAGCGCGTGGTGGTCCGACGTTACTTGAAACTGCTTTCCCCACAAAAAAGGTCTAAAATTAGTAAGAGCCCATTTAATGCACAGACACTCTTTTTCGGTGGTAGTGTAACGGGTTTCTGCGTCGTTGAGCCGCCTCGAAATAAAGGAAACTGGTCTTGAGAGCCCGTCCGCGCCCTTTTGCAATAAAATCGCCCCCAGGCCTACCTGGCTCGCGTCGCACCTAACTTCTGTGGGTAGTGTTTCATCGAAATGACGCAGAACCGGATAATTAGTCAGGGCTTTTATCAATTGATCAAACCCATTTTGTTCATTCTGGCCCCATTCGAACCGAGAGCTTTTCCTCGTCAATAAAGTCAACGGCCTGGCTATTTGAGCAAAGTTTTCAACGAATCTCCTATAATAATTTGCAAGCCCCAAAAAGGATTGAACACCTTTTACATTTTTCGGTCTTTCGAATTCTTTCACGGCAGCTATCTTTTCTGGATCTGGACTCAGCCCTTCACTGCTGACTACATGACCTAAAACCTTGATTTCCGGATAACCAAATTTACATTTTGGGGGGTTCAATTTGAAATTCTTTTCCTTTAAGCGTTCTAAAACTTCTTCCAAATTTCGTAGGTGGTTTCCAAAATCATTTTTTGACATTACTAAAATGTCGTCGATGTAGACTACACACGATTTGAATTTAAGCCCGGCCAAAACGGAGTCGATAGTCCTCTGAAAACAACTTGGGGCTGTTGCGATACCGAACGGGAGCCTATTCCATTCAAACAGACCGTGACAGGTTGTGAAAGCTGTTTTACGCCGATCCTCCTCTGCGATCGGAATTTGCCAAAACCCACTTCGTAAGTCTAGACTAGAGAACATGTTGCACCCTTCTAAACACCCCAACAGGTCATCGATTCTCGGAAGAGGATAGCGGTCTAAAACTACTTTCGAATTTAATTTTCGATAATCTACACAGAACCTATAAGAGCCATCCCTTTTCTTAATTAAAACCACCGGACTCGCATAATTTGACCGACTTGGCCTAATTACCTTTGCAGCCAACATTTCTTCTAACTGTCCCTTTATTATGTCCCTTTCCTTTGGTGACACTCTATATGGCGGTTGGTGAACCGGGATTTCGTCTGTCGTCTCGATTTTCATTTCCCCTTCCGAACACATGCCTAAATTTCTTATGTCATCGACGAAAAGGTCTTGATATTTCGTTAACAGATCAATAAGACATTTCTTTTGAACGTGAGGAAGGTCCGGATTGACGTTAAAAGGCAGGTGGTCAGTGGGAGGACAATGGTCTTGTAAACTGAGTAGTTTAACCGGTAACAAGAGCCCGTCGTGGCTATTTCCGTCCCCTACCTCGTCTGTCTCTACTCCATTCAATCCCGCGATTACGATTAAAGGGTCAAAATAAAATTTTTCTTCCGACCTGGGAGTTTTTCATGGACTAATAACTCCCTTCTAAGCTACTTTTTGACTTATATTTTTCTAAAAAAAAAAAAAAAAATCTTAACCTACAATACTCTACAAACAAGGAATATTCACATTAATAAAATGATCACTAATTATTAAATTATCTAGTTGAAACATTGTAGAAAGAACTCCATAATTTTTCCATCAGTTCCTCTTGGAACTTAACTAAAAACTCAACCTCATTTAATCTTCCTCCTAAATCGTCAACCATTGACGAGGTCAAAATACATAGATACCCCGTATCTTAAAATTACAAAACCTCTAGTTCCTCTCTTACTTTTCTAGTTTCTATTTCTATACTTACTTTCTATTTTTCTAGTTTCTCTCTTATTTACTCTATAGCTAGGGTTCTTTCTACAAGTTTTTTACTCTTATGGCTAAAACTTATTTTTACAAAACAAAAAATAAATTTAATTTCTTTACCTAAGATGCCAACTTGGTGAGCTAAGAATACTTCGGGTGGCACCCGTCTCTCTTTTAAGCTCCGTAGCTCTCCGAGTTGGTCCAGCTGATCCGCAGCGCTGATTCTGTATTCTTCTTGTCCCCGCTCTCCTCCAGGAACGCAGCGGTTTTCGCCCATCCGAAATTCTTCCGTAGCTGCTCCATCTTCCACATATGCCTCTCGGCGTCTCTCGAAGCTCCCTCTTCCACACGACACAACCCTTACTCGGCGCGTCTAGCAGTTCCATTCTACACACAACACAACCCTTGCTCCAAGCGTCTATCAGCTCTCTTCTACCCCAGCACAACCCTTGCCCGGCGCCTCCACCAAATTTGTGTCACCCCTATTCTTAAGTCTACCAAGTCCAAAGTGACACAGGGATCTTTTGGCAAGGGTTGTGTGGTAATTAATCAACTATGTACAATTTACATCGTTTATTTACAATAGTTTCTACACGTCCCAACTACACAAAGGGGGGGTACCTTGTCTCATAAATTACTTGGGGGGTACTTGATTACTTCGGATCCCACTATGCCCCAGGCTCACTCTGCCTGTCCCAGACTTCGACAGCCCATCTCAGACCCAGCCTCCGCTCCAGACTGCTGACTGTCTCTGACTGCCCCTCTCAGCTGACTGCCTCAGACTCTCCCAGACTGCCCCACTCCTTCCTGGGCCAGCCTCTTCTAGGAGTTCCCCCTCTCTCTCAGGGTCTCCTAGGTTCAATGGACATCTTCCATGTGACAATATCATTTAGGTTTAATGTTCTGATAAGGGCTTCAATGTCGAAGGAAAAATTTCCTACTATAAAATACTATTTATTTTATTTGTGTTTGATATATATCGTTGGTGAACTGAAAATTTTATAAAAGAATGATATTTATTTTATAAAGAGGAAGTGAAATTTAAATGTAGTTTGAGAGAGAGAGATTGGTCGAATAATCCACAATACTCCTTTTTTTCTAATTAATATAATGAAAAAACAATTTACTCAATTCAGACAGCAAACAAAAATAAACTGCTTTTAACTGGAATGAATTTTTTTAATGGTTTCTATTTCATTATGAAACATATTTCCCCGTTCTCTTCAATATAAAATATCTATAATTGAAGTTTTTTTGCTTCAATTTTATTGGTTTTACAGACCTTTTAACAAAATTAACTTCTAACATGATGTAATTTATTTATATTCAATGTCCAATGTGTGGCCAATGATAAAGTTCTATGATTTGCCGAAACAAATCCCATTTCGCCAATACTAGGTTTCTTATAGGCGGGCGCAAGCGACGGTGCTGCTTCTGCGACGGCACTGCAGGAACTAGAGAAACGGGGATAAAAGCGGGGCCATTACCTGGGATTCATAGGGTTTTTTGGCGTTTTTAATTTATTTTTCCATAATTAAAACCCGATTGAGCAAAAAATCATTTGAAAAATATCTAATAGGTATTGCTCGGTCCCTCAGTGTTCAATTAGAAAATCATAAGACGTGTCATTCCCTTTCATTTCCAAAAAATAAAAAGCTTCTTGGATTGTAAAATTAAGAATAGATAAGACTGTTTCGAAACATATGACGATATGTAGTCTTTACTTTAAAGAAAGAGACTATATTTATCCAGGTAGTATATTTATCTAGTTTTATGCAAATAACATTGAGACCATAGTGTCATAGATTTGTTTTTCTTTTTTAATTTTCCCCATTTTTCTATTACATCCGTTGTGCTTAATTGTTCCATGTTTTCAATGCGAAACCTGAAAGTTTTGAGAAATAATATGACAAAGAATCTAAGCTGTCATAACAATGATTGTGTGAATAGGTAATTAATGTTATTACTAACCGAAAAACGTCGAGTAAAGTTATAATGATGTGTTTGCATTTAACTTAACTACCAGCTTTACATGTACAATGACAAGAAAATTGCTTATTATTATTAATAAATTTGATTTCCACTTTTATTTGATTGGGCAGTCCTTTAAGATTGCTAGTTTAAAGGCACGAGGCTTGTAAAATAACTGTTTTTTTTATTTTTAGATATTATTCCACATGTAAATATGTGGTTTGCATCAAGAATAGCCTGCCCATCAATTAATGGTCTTTTAAAATTACCAATTATCTCTATCACATCAACTAGGTCTAACACCGTTCTTTCCGACATTTTGTAAAACTACTAGCGCACCCTATATTCGATTGCGCCCGCCTATAGGTTTGTTCCAACTTGTAGTGTAGTTAGGAGGGGGTATCGCCCTGTGACTGGAAAATGGAAATAAAAACTGCGCTTTCGGATAGTAGTTTGGACTAGTACGCTAATTTTACTTTTTGGAACTAAATCGTGTACTGCGCATATAGTTCTGAAACTGTTGGGACAGAACTTACCATTACAAGTAAGTTAAAGTTGTTACTGATTTTTAATAAAAATAAACTTAATATTATACATAATATCCTCATTAAAATGAGGCAAAATGAGTGGGGATGTTTCAGGAGATAATATTCATACTAAATGCTCATTACTCCCCTTTGATATTACCTGAGGTAAAGGGGTAGAAAACGCAATGAATAGGTCTTTCATCTTTTCACATCTTCTTTAATCTTCATGGCCTTGGAAAAGGTGCATTTTAATACACCTTTACGAAATATTTTAATATTTAAGAACTTTTCATAACAACTAAATAGAGACTTATAAAATCAGACGCTTAAGGTATTACTTTTGCATTGCCATGCTGTCACAGATACAAATAAAAACTATTAGATGATTATTCAGAGAGCATATGCGTAGAAAAACACGTTTTTAATTTCTGGAAATAAATGGAATTATTCTTCGTCTTTTGATTTTCTAATAGTCAAAGTTTTCAATGCTCGGTTTGATTCCATAAAGTAATACTTTTCGGGCCTAAGCCTGACAAAAATTTTTCGGTGCGCTAACCTTACCTGCTACTAATATATATTAATAAACATGTGTTTGAAGAAGGTTACTTGTAGCTATAGGCGGGCGCAATCGACTATAGGGTGCGCTAGTAGTTTTACAAAATGTCGGAAGGAACGGGGAGAGATGTATTTGATGTGATAGAGATAATTGGTGATTTTAAGATACCATTAATTAAAGGGCAGGCTATCCTTGATGCAAACCACATAATTACATGTGGAATAATATCTAGAAGTAAAAATACAGTTATTTTACAAGCCTTGTGCCTTCAAACATGCAATCTTAAAGGACTGCCACATTGAATAAAAGTGGAAATCAAATTTATTAATAATAATAAGCAACTTTCGTGTAAAGCTGGTACTTCTGGTAAATACAAACACATCATTGTAACTCTACTCTCTGTTTTTCGGTTAGTAATAACATTAATTACCTATTCATACAATCATTGTTATGGCAGCTGTCATTTTCATGACAGCTTAGTTTCTTTGTCATACTATTTATTTATACGTCAAAACTTTCAGGCATCGCATTGAAAACTTGTAACAATTAAGCACAACGGATGTAATACAAAAATGGGGAAAATTAAAAAAGAAAAACAAATCTATGACACTATGGTCCCAATGTTATTTGCATAAAACTAGCATTTTGGAATAATAAAATGTCAAATACTAATATTTACCTGAATAAATATAGTCACTTTCTTTAAAATGAAGACTACATATCGTCAAATGTTTCGAAACAGGTTTATCTATTCTTAATTTTACAATCCACCCTTTAAGAAGCTTTTTAATTTCTGGGAATAAATGGAATTACGCGTCTTTTGATTTTCTAATTGAACACTGAGTGACCGAGCAATACCTATTAGACATTTTTCAAATAATTTTTTGCTCAATCGGGTTTTAATTATGGAAAAATAAAATAAAAACGCCAAAAAACCCTATGAATCCCAGGTAATGGCTCGGCTTCTATCCCCGTTTCTCTAGTTCCTGAAAGAAGCAGCACCGTCGCTTGCGCTCGCCTATACTCTGCTTCATTCTAATATAAGTAGTACGTTTGAAGTGCAAAAAACCATAGATATACCAAGGCAAAGGCTAAGCAAAGGTTTTAATATAATGAATAATCATAATTGTACTATAAATATTAATGTAAATATATAAGTACTTTTCTTCTCTTATAGGTTAATAAACAGATGTTTTAAAAAACAAAGGTGTCAATTTAATTTCTTATATTGTATCTGCAAGTTATTAATGAAATATAAAAGTGTTTTAATGTACTCAAGTATGAGCAGTATGATGAAAAGTATTGTTCATAACATGTACCAAAAGTGTGTTTTCGGTGCTTGGTCTAATTTCCGTGCTCGGCTATGCATCGCGCGTTAAACTCGACCGGGCACCGAAAACAACCACTTTTGGTACCAGTGATGAAAATAACTGTTTTGGGGTTGAAAACGATATGTTACGGTATAATAATTAATAATTACGTTTTAGTTTACAAGCTTTAGTTTTATAATAGATTTCTGATGAAATATAAAATGGTTTTAATGGAAACGTAATCGCTGTCAGTTTCTGGAAAGGCATTAGAGACAAAAATGCGAATATTAATTTTCAAAACACATTAATTCAAAAATTTCAATATCCATTGATAACACAACTATCAATTAAACATTTACAACAAACGGTAAAAAAAAAATAAATTAGAATTTATATTAAAAAGAACTATATTAACTATATTATATTAAGAAGAAGAAAGAAAGAAGAAGAAGAAGAAGGAAAAGAACTACAAAATCATTTGGATGATATTGCAGATTGGGCCATTAGATGGAAAATAAAAATGAATGAAAAAAAGAGTGTTCATGTCATTTTCACACTTAATCGTGGCCCCTGCCCAGGAATTTATTTTAATAATATCTGCATACCACCATCTGATGAGGTTAGATATTTAGGTTTTTATCTGGACAAAAGACTGACTTGGAAATCTCACATTAGACAAAAACGTAAAGAACTGAACCAACGGTACGGTCTTTTATCCAGACTACTTGATAGACGTTCAGAATTATCTTTGACAAATAAACTCACATTATACAAAGTCCTCCTAAAACCTATATGGGCGTACGGGATAGAGTTGTGGGGCTCTGCGAAATCGTCCAGCATCCAAAGAATACAGTCTTTTCAGTCAAAAGTGTTGCGAAGAATAGTTGATGCACCATTTTTTGTTAGCAACGATATAATACACAAAGACTTAGACATGCGAACTATTTCGGAAACAGCCAAAGAAAATTATAATTGCTTTCACCTAAGACTGACCTACAATACAAACCCTCTTACGGAAGCCTTAAGATGCTCGCACAACCCTTTCAGCCCTCCAGGTCGACTACGCAGGCGGTGGCCAAGAGACTTGCTGAGCTAATTTGTCATTTCCAGAAGGAACGCTCATGTAGCAGCCAGCAAAATTTGCTCATTGCAAGTAATTTGCAGATCGCAAATTTATAATTGTTAAACGTTTGTAATTAAACAAATAAAAAAAAAAAAAAAAAAAAAAAAAAAAAAAAAAAAAAAAAAAAAAAAAGAACTCGGATATAGTTAAATCCGAGTTATTTGTATGTATATTCCTATGGGTGTGGGTATTTTTTTCATGAACTTAGGCATTCGATATGGATTAGTTTACAATGAACTCCGCACCTAATTATATATAAGTATATCTTTTCATGTGTTTGGATCACCCGAACCACCCCTGGCGAATTTATTTTGGATGACTGATATTTTACTGTTATTATTTTTCAGAAGTTTCGGTAAACATATCTTTATTTAGACTTATATGTACTTTAATATTTTCCTTGTCCCCCAGTGGCGAAAAAAAGTTTATATACGGACTCTGTACTCTGACATCCCTGTCGTGATATGAATCCAAGTATATATAGCGATGGTCAGGGAAATAGGAAAAAATGTCCAGTTTATATGGATGCCTGGGCATACAGGGATCATCGGGAACGAGCTTGAGGACAAGGCAGCAAAGGAAGCTAAGAGCCTACCTGACCGAGGATGTGCCTACCTGCCCCTCAGATCTGGCGCGTCCCCTTTAAGATAAAATAATACGAGGATGGCAGATGATGTGGGAAGAAAGTCCAAAAAAGTAAATTGAAAGTAATTAAAAACAGCGTGAAAGCATGGGGTAGCTCTTGCCGCAGCAGCCGTCGCAAGGAGCAGCCGTCCGGTCTGACGGATCGGACACATAAATTTCACCCACGAGAACCACATCAAAAGTGAACCACCACCAAGATGCTCTACAATGTAGAGCAAATGATCGAGGACTGCCCTGCATACAGAGGAGTGCTGTCTCGAAACGGTGTGCCAACAGATGTGAAGGCAGCACTGGCGGACGAGGAAAATACTGTCAAAAAGCTTTTGAAAAGTCTAATAGAACTATAGTTAATATCAAAA
Organism: Aelia acuminata; assembly: GCA_911387785.2. Classification (NCBI taxonomy): domain Eukaryota; kingdom Metazoa; phylum Arthropoda; class Insecta; order Hemiptera; family Pentatomidae; genus Aelia; species Aelia acuminata. Next base: position 174,303,943 of record OU426979.1, read on the forward strand.
TTTCGACCTGCCTGAGAATTATTATATTCTGTTTTAACGAACTGCTAGAATTTTTATTAATTTTTTTTTTTTTTTACTGTATTGCGTAGAATAAGCGCGGAAAGACAAAGTAGCACCAGTTTAGAGAATTGAATTGTTTTTTTTTGCTCTTAACTAATCCGATTTCCTTTACCTCTCTCTCTCTGATTCCAATGACTTTTTTCTCAAAACTAGCTTAGTTCTGTTTCGAGTTCTGTATTATTCGAATCATTGTTCTGTAGTCGTTTATACTGTTTTTACTTTCACTTACCTATATATGAAATATATAGTAAGTGGAAGTATTGCGATCGTGAAAATTTTCGACTTCCGGTTTTCAACGGAAATACACGTTTTGGGGTCCCCTGAGTCAAAATAACCAAGTCCCGCGAAATGGTCTGTGTGTGTGTGTGTCTGTGTGTGTGTGTGTGTGTGAACAGACTAGCTCAAAAACTATAAACCGTGCGACCCTGAAATTGGGTATTTAGAGTATGTATAAGCCCGCGATGTGACAGCGAAAATTTCATCAAATTTGCTCAAAGGGAGGGGGTACTTTATTTAATAACTTTTTAAGTTTTTTTCGATTTTCTCAAAAACGGCTCTAACGATTTTGATTAAACTGAGTATTTGATTTATTTATATGCCTGAAATATGACTATAAAAATTTCATCAAAATTGATCAACCGGAGGGGGGACTTTACTTAATAAATTTTGTATCATTTTTACGTGTTTTTTTTATTTACTCAAAAAAGGCTTTAACGATTTTGATCAAACTGGGTATTTGATGTATTTATATGCCCGAGATATGACTTTAAAAATTTCATCAAAATTGATCTACGGGAGGGGGGACTTTACTTAATAAATTTTGTATCATTTTCACGGGGTTTTTTTATTTACTCAAAAACGGCTTTAACGATTAACAAAAATAAGATATGAATGTAGAAAAATGTGTGACATTGGGAAATGATATTTAGCAAAACACGTCAATTTCTAATCTAAGTAAGTTGGTAAGTGAAAGTTGTGTGTTGCGCGCACGCACCAGATTTTTTTTTAATACACAATGAGTTCGTTGGTAAACGTGTGTCACAAACGTGAATCCTTATCAATCCAGGAAAAATTAAAAATTCTCCAGGATATTGAATTGGGAATTCTAAGTAAGAAAACCATTGCAGAAAAATATGGAATTCACAAATCAACATTGTCAACCATTTTAAAAACAAAGATAAAATAGATTCAACAGCAGCCCAAGGAATAAATTCAGCAACAAATCAACGACTGCGCTCTGCGGCTCATGAATATTTGGGGAAAAAATTGATAAATTGCTTTAAACAAATGAGATCTCAAATACCAATCTCAGACACTCTTATTAAAGCTAAGGCTAAAGAACTCTCAATTGAATTTGGCAGGTAAATTAATGAATCTCATTGTTTAATTAATATCTAGTTTAACTAAAAATAAATTACATACATGCGTTTTAATTTAACTAGTTCTAATGAATGAATTTCCTTCTAAATATGATCAAATTAGTGCGGCCATTGGCTAAATAAAAGAAAAAAATCTGGTGCGTGCGCGCAACACACAACTTTCACTTACCAACTTACTTAGATCAGAAATTGACGTGTTTTGTTAAATATCATTTCCCAAAGTCACACATTTTTCTACATTCATATCTTATTTTTATTAATAGTTAAAGCCGTTTTTTAGTAAATAAAAAAACCCGTGAAAATGATACAAAATTTATTAAGTAAAGTCCCCCCTTCGGTTGATCAATTTTGATGAAATGTTGGCTATCACATATTTGGCATATACATAGATCAAATACCCAGTTTGGTCACAATCGTGAATTCCGTTTTTGAGTAAATAAAAAAAGCACGTAAAAATGATACAAAATTTATTAAGTAAAGTGCCCCCTGCGGTTTATCAATTTTGATGAAATTTTTACAGTCATATCTCGGGCATGTAAATACATCAAATACCCAGTTTGATCAAAATCGTTAAAGCCGATTTAGAGTAAATAAAAAAAACACGTGAAAATGTTACAAAATTTATTAAGTAAAGTCCCCCCTCCGGTTAATCAATTTTGATGAAATTTTTACAGTCATATCTCGGACATATAAATACATCAAATACCCAGTTTGATCAAAATCGTTAAAGCCGATTTAGAGTAAATAAAAAAAACACGTGAAAATGTTACAAAATTTATTAAGTAAAGTCCCCCCTCCGGTTAATCAATTTTGATGAAATTTTTACAGTCATATCTCGGGCCTATATATAGATGAAATACTCAGTTTAATCAAAATCGTTAGAGCCGTTTTTGAGAAAATCGAAAAAAACCTAAAAAGTTATTAAGTAAAGTACCCCCTCCCTTTAAGTAATTTTGATGAAATTTATGCTGTCACATCGCGGGTATATACCTACACTAAATACCCAATTTCAGGATCGCACGGTTTATAGTTTTTGAGCTAGTCTGTTCACACACACACACACACACACACAGACACACACACACACAGACCATTTCGCGGGACTTGGTTATTTTGACTCTGGGGACCCCAAAACGTGTATTTCCGTTGAAAACCGGAAGTCGAATTTTTTCACGATCGCAATACTTCCACTTACTATATATTTCATATATAGGTAAGTGAAAGTAAAAAGGATCCTCGGTTATAACGAATCTCGTTATAGCGAACTATGAATATCAAACCCCCTTCCAGTTCGCTATATCGAGGGTTTACTGTATCTGATTAAATTATAAAACCTTCCTTTTTGTAATGTCTTTTTTTTAAGTGAATGTTAACAATTAGTCTCTGACATTAATTTTGAAAATAAAAATTACTGAAGCACCGCAGTTTCTAATTTATGATTTTGGATACAATTAGCTGATTTATATTTCACCTTAGTAAGGGAGAGTTTCTTTTGCATAAGGATTTACTTTAATGAAGGAATCTCTTCTTCTTTGGCAACATATTTAAAAATATTTTCCTAAAAAAAATAACACGTACCATGCGGCGGCGTATTTTAAGGGTATCCTGAATCTGTCCCAGGGGTCTGACTGCTGGGATGTCCCACAGACGATATCGGGCGTCAGGGTCCGATGGGAATGCTCTGACGAAAGTGTTGTCTTTTGACTGAAAAGTGAATCAAATGAGCGTCTCAAGGGCATTATCTATTGGTAAGAATTGGAACTAGACATAATAGGCGGAGGACAGGCCCTCGGAGTCCGATTCAGGATTTACGCCATACTTTATCGAAAATAGCATTTAACTGCTGGAATTTCTAATTATCATCCATACTGATAATTTTTGCAATGTTAAAACGATTTTTTAGAGTATTTTACTTCTTTACAACCACTCACTCTATTGTAAAAAAAATTTTGTTTTAAAGAAATGAATTTATATAAAATAAATATCACTAAGTTTTATTTATAACTAGCTGTGGGGCCCGGCTTCGCTCAGGGAGTTGTGGAATAAGTGGAATGAAAGAATAACTTTATAATGTAATAGTACAGAAAGATAGACCAAAATTAATCGTGATTAAAAAACAACATTTGTACCATCCTGAAACTTCAGTTCAGTATTAGTGGTAAGTTTCGAAACCTCAGAGTCCGCCCATATATGGGTATAAGAGACCCTATTAAAGCGGTTCTCTCAATGCGTTTTCTTCCCTTTTCTTGATTAAGAAAAATTATTTTGGCAGCAAAAATATGTCCTGGCATTTACCATTTTTTATAGTTTCTATGTTCTGATTCCATTGAGACCATTCTCATGACGATACCGCATCCTTTCAAATTGATTAACTTCTCCTTTTTCGAATTCGGTTGAAACTTTACGAACAGAACAGAACTTTCAAACAGAAATATTATATGAACACTTTATTTTCGATATTTATTCCATTAGGTTATATATTTTTTTTACATAATCTATTTTATTCAGTGTTAGTTTTTATTCGCTCAATACACTAATAAGCAATTTTCCTTTTGATGTAAATTTACTCTTATATTGTATATTGATTAAAGGCAATGTTTCGACCAATTCTTTCCTCTTCTGTAAAGCTTAAGTCGCTTAGGTATCCAGTTGGTTTTGGATACCGTAATTTTCATGACAGACTTACTCTAAATTCCAACCCACTAACACAAGCTCTACACACTCCCACAAACCCTTATAATCCGCCAAGAAGATTGTTGAGGCGTTGGCCAAGAGATTTTCTGCATTAAACAGATATCTTACAGTTTTCTCTTACACTTGTCAACTTATTCGATTTTGATTCATTCTTGTATTTCATTTGTTTTGTATTTCATTTAAAAAAACATAATTACAGACTTAGTAAGAAGTATTAAAAAAAAAATATTGTTTTCTTTTTCACATTTATGCAATAATTAAAGAATGTCAAAGAAATTAAATAGAACTACATTTTATAAAATCAAACATATAAAATTAAAGATAACCATAAAGGTAGTCGTTGCAACATATCGGACGCGGAAGTGTGATGCCGTCCAGTAGTCTTGTTTTATTACTCTGGGCCGCTATCGGAACTCGGATTCCGATTCTAAAAAACAACAGAATTTCGGCTGTTAGCAACATTTTCTGCTCTAGAATGCAAAAATCGAGTAAATTGAGTGTTTGAAGTTTTCGGACTTTCGGACATTTTCATGTGAAAATCGGCTGTTATGGGAATGTAAGACATCGGACCCCGGGAACCGATGCCGCACCTAACGTGTAATTAATATAATTAATATATTAGTATTTAAATAATTAGTATTTAAAGCTGTAATTGGTTCGTCTAGATTATCTTTGTAATCTTATGTAGAGAATAGATGGTTGAGGCACTCTTTGATTGGCAGGAGTTGCTTCTAGCAGACAATCAAGAAGATAGGACGTAAAAAGAAGCGCTGGGAATGTTTGTTGGGAGGGATTGCCTTACCCCTCTGCCCCAGTCCGGACTAAGACCCCATGTGTTCTCTGGTCACGTGTAGGTTCGTGTCCCTCTCTGATTGGTTCTTCTTCCTTGTCTTGTCACCAAGCGACAGATCCTGTCTACCAATCCGAATCCACGATCGTCTGCCCTTTACTTTACGGATTTTTAATAAATGTTTGGATTGGATATGTTTTAAAAGTTTTTTTTTTTCATTCAATTAATAAATGTCGGTCTAAACGAATACTCCTTTTATATTTAACTTGTTTTTACATCTATTTTAATTAAAATTTAGGCGTTCCTCGGTTAACGCCTATTAAATCAAAATATATATTCACTTTACCAGCACTACCTCACATTTACCCAATTTTTTTAGTCTCCTTAAACAAAGTAGGTTAGAAATTAAATAATCCTATTTCCTTAACACGTTCACGCCGGCGTGTACCACCGCTGCAGCGCGCTGGCTCACAGTTGATTGCCTCATCGGGCAGCGTGTACCACCGGTGGCTCAAGCTAGAATGCCGCTTCTGCCAAATAATTAGACCTTTAACACTTTGACTGCCTAAAAAGAATACCTGAGATCCATACTCTCGTTTCTACACAATTTTAATATGTAATTCTCTGACAAGAGAACAGTTACTCGATTTCATGTGACATGGCAGCCAAAGTGTTAAGAAAGGAAAAATGATTTCTATATAGCTGAAAATTAAAATAATGAAAATTTATCAGATAATAAAAAAAAATTATATTTATTTGTATTTATTTATTATATATATATATATATATATATATATATATAGGGGAGAGCGGGATGGTTGGCATAGGGGGTAGGTTGGCCATTGGCTTATAGTTTCCGTCACACCTGTTGTGAAGGCCCCACCTTGTACCATTAGACCCGCTCGACCTCGGGAGTCTTGTCCTGACTTATCAATCCGATGCTAACAGTGTAGAGAAGAGTGTGCTTCAATGATTGATTTTACAACATTTAAGTAATTTTTTATATTATCAGTAAATTTGGTTTAAAGGCATGGTAAAACACTTGACTCCAAACTCAAGTCACCAAGCCCCAAACTCCTTTGAAAAACCTAACCTTTCGACTAACCAGTTTCTTGTTTGATTGTTCTCCGCTGTCCAGGCAGCCATCTTTCATATGACCTCTCCTGTGGGGTTAGTAGGCTCTCTTCAACGGTGGAATGTTGGCGCAGTAGCAATTCACAAAAGCAAGGTAAACATAAACAAAGGTGAAACTACCAATTGTCTTTAGTTACAGCAAGGAGGATGAGAGCAATTTTTCTTATGCAGAAAGGGACGACAGTCTAAACTTCTATCTTCTTCTATTGCCATTCTATTTTCCCTTAAAACCTGCTAAAAACCGATTCCAAATTATTATACCATTATAGTGCAGCTTTTAATAACAATAATATGTGTCAGGCAGTACTTGAACGAGATGACTAAACAACCCCACCTTCTAGGCCAACCTGCCCCACATAGGGGGTTTTGGCATAGTCTGGATTGATGAATTCTTCAATTTTTTTATAATCTTAGTATTTAATATTATGTGGTGAAAAATACTTGAAGTAAATACTTGGAGTTTACAGTGGTATCAGGAACGACTCAACAATCAAAAAAGTGAAAACTGTTGCCAACCAACCCTGCTCTCCCCTATTTATATACTTATAAACATATAAACATTTATTTCTTAATAACAATTATAATTAATATTGCATTATAAACATAACTAGTAGGATAGTATTTTTTATTGTTTATTTTATAATTGTTGGATTGTCAATACTGCATGCATGCCTGGAATAGCTCCCGCCCGATAGAGCGAACAGCATTAAACAGTGCCGGGGTGAACTAATTAATCAACTTTCCTTAATTTAAGAAGGGAACGAGCAAACCCGTACGCGTTTTGTATAAGTACTCTTATATGTTTTCATTAGTCTTGAGACGGCCATGTATTTTTACTGAGATTCATTCGCTTTAATTAAACAATATACCCAAGTAAAACACTTTTCCTTTTCTTTTGCGATCTCTGCCTTAAAATGTTCGATTCGTGAGTAATTTATAAAGTTCTTTATATATCTATAGAGAACTGCAGTTTTCGCATGTCATCAATGTTTCATTCGTTCAAAGAAGATATTTATTTGCTCGAATATTTCCCGCTCAAGAGATAAGCTTGCAGCCCTATATTTATATTTTAAATATTTTATTTTTTAAGAGAAAATATTGGTTTTGGTCAGGATTTGTATTAACGTCGTCCTTTAATAGATTTTTGCCATCCTTCGTTCCAATTAAATGGTTACGCTTAAGACATTATCTATATAAATAAAGTTGAAATTCTGTTTGTTTGTTTGTTTATTTGTTCTTTATAGAAATCCATACCGTTTGTCCTAACTTCTCCAAATTTCGCTCAGTGGTTCTTTCATACCAGGTGCGAACACCTGTCGATATTAAAATGGCATTACTTCAGCCGATCTTCAGCTGATATTCTTTATTGTTATAGAAATCGTAATGAACTCACTTTATAATGTTTTTTTACGAAATCAACCGTTTCATTAGAAAAATGAAATTCCCCGATCAAACTGGGTTATACAGCTTAAAGATGAATTTCTGTTAGTTTGTTTTTTTTTAATAAAAATCCATACCGTTAGTCCTAAATTCCCTCGTAAATTTCGCTCAGTGGATCTTTCTTACTAGGTGCGAACACCTGTCCATATTAAAATTACATAACTTCAGCCAGTCTCTGGGTATATTCTTTACGTTATGATCTCACTTTAAATTTGTTCACGTTTGATAGAAAAATGAAATTCCCCGGGTGAAACCGGGATATACAGCTAGTTAAATATATATTTTCTTTTGGTAAAATTAATTATATCGTAATTAATGTGAAATTTAATTTTTTTTTTCTGCCGGGTCTTTTGTCTTCTCTGGGGTCAATTCTGAAGATGAATTAATTTTGAAATTTTTATTAGTTTCAGTTCATATTTTTCAAATAATTTGTTTTCAGGAGTAGGCCATGTGTCCCCTTCATCAGGATTGTTTTTATTAAATGTCCTCTGTTGTGTTCGTGCAAGATATGTTTAATAGTTTGTGGAGTTTGTCCGTCACAGTCACAAGTGTTTGTATTACAAAGGTGGAACCGGTTCAAATAATGTTTTGTTTGTCCGTGTTCTGTCAGTAATTGTGTTAGTTTGTAATGTGTGCTTTTTGGTTTTTCATGATTTTTTCGTGTGATTTTCGGGATATATTTGTGTAAAGGTCGTCCTTTAATAGATTTTTGCCATCCTTCGTTCCAATTAAGTTGTTTCCCTTAAGAAATTTTTAAAAATATATTTTCTTTTGGTAAAATTAATTGTCGTAATTAATGTACCGTAAAACGAGGTTACATTGTGACTAATGGGGTCACTTTGTGACAAGCCTATTTTTCTACAGAAAAAAGTTATAGAGGTCCATACCTGACCAGTAGGTTGCAGCACATTACTGACCAACTGACAAGTAAACTGAATTGTCCAATCTGATTCTTTTTAAGGAGGGAAATTCAAAAACTGTAGCAAAATAAGCTTGTCACAAAGTCACCCCATTAGTCACAATGTCACCTCGTTTTACGGTAATTTTTTTTTAACGACTGACCTTTTTTCTGTATGACATTTTTATGAATGACCTATAGACTCCATATCTTATGTACTATTTACATTTTAAACTCCTTAGACATTTTTTGGATTGGATAGTTAACCTTTGCAGATTATGGTAGGTGTGACTAAGGACCCAAAAGGGCGAGGTAAAAGGTCTCTCGGAATGGCAATCGTAAAAGTAGATTCGAATATTATTGCACCTCCACCGACATTTCCTTTTAAGGTAGGTCAATTCTAGTTTACTCCTATCCCTATTCCTAGTCTATCTTATCTATTCCACATATATTACTACAACAAAAAAATTTCAATATAAATTTAGATAAAGTTATAGAAAGCTATAAAGTTATTGAAGCTAAATAAATACGTGTATGATTGCCGCACAGTGCTTGGAATAATATTCGGAGCACTGTGCGGCAATCATATTATATAGATAGGCAATGATACTATATATTATATAGATTCATGGACAATCATATTATATCTCATGTGAATAATATTTAACCAAGTGAGAGCTATCGAACTTGGATAATTACGGCTTTGGCAGAATATGTCAGATTTTTAGGCAAGATGGAGAAACACCTTAGGTTAGTTGATAAAAAACTTATTTTTCAGTTACTAATGAAAGTGTTTATTTATTTATACTTTTGTGGTGTTCTATTTAAAAATTAAAGTATTAAATACTTAACTAACCTTCATCAAAATTATTTAATGAAGATTAACCTAAGAAAACAAAAAATGAATAGCTGAATCTTCTCTCTCTACATTATTATAATAATTATTTCACTGCTTTACGTATGGTCAAATTAAAAGACTGAGCAGAATATTCACAATATGAGTTGACTGAATAATTTAACGAGTTGCCATTTCGCTTATTTTCTTTCTCTTGGTCAAGATCTCTATTTTATTTAAGAATATATTTTGCATTATGTCCTTAGTATATTTTTTATTTTCTTAATTGCTCCTATCTACAGCATATTAAAATAGCTATACAATGAATCATGTAGTCATTAAAACATAACAATAACAACACTTCCTCACAATTGTTTTTCCGTCACGAGTGTTACGTAACACTCGTGACATTTTCGCATAAAATCTCCATCCTTAGCTAAACCAAGTGTCGGACATATATGAGAGGGTGATCTCGAATAAATGTCCATAACCAACATCTTTTGCACGAATAATCTACAATTGTAAATGAACGCTGATACATACAATTAACGTAACACTCTTACTAATCGTACGTAACGTAACACGACTAATTTTTGTGACATGCATGATTTTGAATAGGATATCAAATAACTGCCTATTAATCTCCAAGTTTACACATGAACTGATGGCCGGTATCACAATCAAAGGTATTCATGGCTCTTCCAAACACTTTCAAAGAACAGTGTTGCCCAGAACAGCCGACAACACTCGCCATGAATTTTTCTACTGACCTCGGGGACAGATTAATTTTCCTGATTTACATTAGAAGTATTAGAGGTAACTAAAAAAATCATTCACACCTTGAAACACCGCCATATTACAATGAAATACCTCATTGTTGAAATTTAATCAATTATCAGGGGTTCATTGGTGTAATCATCATGGTTATGGGTATAACCAGCTTGGGGACTGTAACACTCGTGACATTTTCAAACTTCGCATTGAGATATTTTGTTTTTTAAGATGCATAGGTTCATTTAAATGTTACCATCGTATTTCTATAACAGAAGACTGTAAAACCAATATCCAAAAAAAATGTTTGGATATAAAAAACTATTTGAAAAACTAATGTTATGTTCAGGGACACTAAATGGTCAATTCATATGAGAACTAGCCATATAAAATTACATTACACTTAAAAACAATACAAAACTAAATAATAAAATATAAAAACTTTTCCATTTCAAATTAATCCTCAAAGTTTTTTTAATGTTAAAAAAACAGCCAATATAAGAAAAAAAAATCAAATCTGGATATACCTTTAGTTTTTATTGAAAATTTCTTTAAAAATGTTACTACATTGCTTATTAAACTTTTTCCATGACTCAACTGCTCATCTCTTTCTTGTGGACTGGTCCTTATTTCTTTTTAAATTTTTTCATGTATCAACAATATAATATTTATCTTCGTAGTCCTTACATTTTATTTTATAAACTATATTGAGGTTGTCAAAATTTTTCATTTTCTTTTTTGTATTGGAGAAATATTTTTTCTATTTTGATGTTGTCAAAAATATCATTGATTGATGGTAAATCTGGAAGTTGATAGTCAACAAGTTGTTCAGAAAATTAAAAAAAAAAAAAACATTGTATTTATTCATTAAGCAACCAAGTCTGGTTTCAATCAAAGTATTCATCAGTCAAAAAAAAAAAAAAAAAAAATTGGGGCCCGGTGTGGCTGTGCGGTAAAGCGCCGTACTCCCATGGCGGAGCTGCGGGTTCGAGTCCCGCCCTGGGTGGTGCTTTTCTTTCGTAGGAGAAGTATCACCCAGTGCCATGGGTGTTAGTATGGCAGTATAGGGCTTCAGTGGAAGCCTTAAAGTCCAAAAAAAAAAAAAAAAAAAAAAAAAAAAAAAAAAAAAAAAAAAAAAAAAACAGACTTCCTTCAGAGGATGAAAAATGTCATAAGATTACTAACATAAAAATAGAACATCCAAAGGAATTTGAAAGAAAAGAAAGAACAAGAAGAAAACCAAATATTTTACTTTCACTTACCTATATGTGTAATATATAGTAAGTGGAAGTATTGCGATCGTGAAAAATTTCGACTTCCGGTTTTCAACGGAAATTCACGTTTTGGGGTCCCCTGAGTCCAAATGACCAAGTCCCACGAAATGGTCTGTGTGTGTGTGTGTGTGTGTGTGTCTGTGTGTCTGTGTGTGTGTGTGTGTGTGTGTGTGTGTGAACAGACTAGCTCAAAAACTATAAACCGTGGGAACCTGAAATTGGGTATTTAGTGTAGGTATATGCCCGCGATGTGACAGCAAAAATTTCATCAAAATTGCTCAAAGGGAGGGGGTACTTTATTTAATAACTTTTTAAGTTTTTTTCGATTTTCTCAAAAACGGCTCTAACGATTTTGATTAAACTGAGTATTTGATCTATTTATATTTCAGAGATATGACTATAAAAATTTCATCAAAATTGATCAACCGGAGGGGGGACTTTACTTATTAAATTTCGTATAATTTTCACGTATTTTTTTTTATTTACTCAGAAACGGTTTTAACGATTTTAATCAAACTGGGTATTTGATCTATTTATATGCCCGAGATATGACTGTAAAAATTTCATCAAAATTGATCAACCGGAGGGGGGACTTTACTTAAAGAATTTTGTATCATTTTCACGAGTTTTTTTTTATTTTCTCAAAAACGGCTTTCACGATTTTGATCAAACTGGGTATTTGATGTATGTATATGCCAAAGATGTGATAGCCAACATTTCATCAAAATTGATCAACCGGAGGGGGGACTTTACTTAATAAAATTTGTATAATTTTCACGTGTTTTTTTTATTTACTCAAAAACAGCTTTCACGATATTGTTCAAAGTGTATTTGATGTATGTATATGCCAAAGATGTGATAACCAACATTTAATCAAAATTGATCAAGCAGTGGGGGCACTTTATTTCATAACTTTTTTTCCATTTTTTCTATTATCTCAAAAACGCCTTTAACGATTTTCACCATATTCGCCATGTTTAATTAAAATTAGGTGTTCTTTAATATCAGGTAAGCGCTATCATCATCATCTATATCAAATGATCTGAGCAAATGAAAACAAAAATAAGAAATGAATGTGGAAAAATGAGTAACTTTGAGAAGTGGCTTTAACAAAACGCATTAATTTCTTATCTTAGTAAGTCGGTAAGTGAAAGTTGTGTGTTGCGCGCTCGCACCAGATTTTTTATTAATAGATTGGAACTATTCCCTATTTACTTCTGAACAACGAAAATCAATTTTTCTTCATTTGATTATTTCATCAAATGAAAAAACAAATTTACATGATAAATTGATTTAAATAAAGAGAAGAACAATAGAATAGATTGGTGACACCTGTAGAGTAACCTTACAAGTATCGATACTTTTCTTTCGATAATAAGGAGTCTCGATACTTTACTCGATAAGATAGAAGATAGAGAAGTATCGATACTTGAGTATTTTTTCTGAAGAAGCTTCAAATGCTTTGTGGGCCCACTTTTTACTTTCACTTACCTATATATGAAATATATAGTAAGTGGAAGTATTGCGATCGTGGAAATTTTCGACTTCCGGTTTTCAACGGAAATACACGTTTTGGGATCCCCTGAGTCAAAATAACCAAGTCCCGCGAAATGGTCTGTGTGTGTGTGTCTGTGTGTCTGTCTGTGTGTCTGTGTGTCTGTGTGTGAACAGACTAGCTCAAAAACTATAAACCGTGCGAACCTGAAATTGGGTATTTAGAGTATGTATAAGCCCGCGATGTGACAGCAAAAATTTCATCAAATTTGCTCAAAGGGAGGGGGTACTTTATTTAATAACTTTTTAAGTTTTTTTCGATTTTCTCAAAAACGGCTCTAACGATTTTGATTAAACTGAGTATTTGATCTATTTATATGCCTGAAATATGACTGTAAAAATTTCATCAAAATTGATCAACCGGAGGGGGGACTTTACTTAATAAATTTTGTATCATTTTCACATGTTTTTTTTATTTACTCAAAAACGGCTCTAACGATTTTGATTAAACTGAGCATTTGATCTATTTATATGCCTGAAATATGACTGTAAAAATTTCATCAAAATTGATCAACCGGAGGGGGGACTTTACTTAATAAATTTTGTATCATTTTCACGTGTTTTTTTTATTTACTCAAAAACGGTTTTAACGATTTTGATCAAACTTGGTATTTGATGTATTTATATGCTAGAGATGTGATAACCAACATTTCATCACAATTGATCAACCGGAGGGGGGACTTTACTTAATAAATTTTGTATCATTTTCACGTGTTTTTTTTATTTACTCAAAAACGGTTTTAACGATTTTGATCAAACTTGGTATTTGATGTATTTATATGCCCGAGATATGACTGTAAAAATTTCATCAAAATTGATCTACTGGAGGGGGACTTTACTTAATAAATTTTGTATCATTTTCACGTGTTTTATTTATTTACTCAAAAACGGTTTTAACGATTTTGATCAAACTTGGTATTTGATGTACTTATATGCCCGAGATATGACTATAAAAATTTCATCAAAATTGATCTACGGGAGGGGGGACTTTACTTAATAAATTTTGTATCATTTTCACGGGGTTTTTTTATTTACTCAAAAACGGCTTTAACAAAATAAGATATGAATGTAGAAAAATGTGTGACTTTGGGAAATGATATTTAGCAAAACACGTCAATTACTAATCTAAGTAAGTTGGTAAGTGAAAGTTGTGTGTTGCGCGCACGCACCAGATTTTTTCATAATGCGGTGTTCATTAATTTTTACACAAGGCGGTAGTAAACTTCAAGGCAAGTGCAGCTAATAAAAAGAGCTAGTTATGTTACACAATAAATAAACTAAATAATAAAAACGGTTAAAAACGAAATAAAATAAAAAGATAATTTTTTCTTCGGTTACGTAATAACAGTAGGAAGTAATTTGCTCGGCCATGAATCACAGGTTGATGGCTTTTAGGGTCGAATAGTTCAAGGTCTTTAGTCCTAGAGATGAGCTATTTTTATTTTTTTTTTTCCAAAATTATATATACTCGGTAATTTAAAATAATTAGACAACTCAGACGAAAATTACGACGGAAAATTTTTTAATTACTTACGTTTACGAATTACTAAATTTCGTACTTCTCCTTAGAGAAGCAGTGGTTTAATAAAAAAAAATACATATATTTTTTCAATGATAGAATTAAATAAAATTAATAATACTATAAAGCCTCTTAACCAGGACTAAATCTAAGCCAAATTTCAATTTTTTATTTTCATGCCCAACAAAAATATTTTTGTTGTTAATTGATTCGCACCTGTCAGGAAGGTGCTGACAATCAGCGAATGAGATGACGGAATCTAATGACATGTGAGGCATGAGGAGGGAAAGCACCTAACAGCACCCCCTTCCTGGCTTGATTCAATTACCTTGGCTGTCTAAGAGAGCAGATCTCTCATCCAGCGCCTTTTAAGTCTTCTCACATCCATGCGTACTTCAGCCATATTACTGATTAAACTATTAGGGTGTCCGTTTAAATTAGTAAAAAATCGTTGGTTTGACGTCGTTATGTGCTGGTCGACTGTTGGTATATGGAGGTCTGTATATAAAGTTTTGTTGGTCACTTGTGTATTTTGTGTTAAGTCGTAACAATTTTGATTGAAAAGTTTGAAGTTTTTTAAGTGAGTCGTTTTAGCAATGCCGAAAATCTGTGAAGAATATGTCCATATGGGCTTGAGTAAGTAAGTGTACGTATTTAGTTTTTGTTTCAGTTTCAGTTTTGATGATTTAGAAAGTAGCGGGTAGAGAAGTTTGATTCTTTTGTCAAGAGTCCTTTTTTTTTCATTTTAACATGTGGGCCCCATGTCATCCTTCTGTTGAAAAGGAGTCCTTGATAGTGTACTGTGTCCGTCTGTAAAATTTGGTTTTTGTGATGTTGTAATGTCAATGAAGCCTGTGTTGCATCCTGATTTTTCGTTATAATATCTGTATCATCAGAGTAAGTTGCAGTCAATGTATCGTTGTTCATAGGTATGTCATCCAAGTAAATGATGTAGAGTAAAGGTGCTAGTATTGAGCCTTGGGGAACTCCGAACCCTGTCGAAAAATCTATCAAAGAGGAAAGATTGAAGGATCAGATAATAAGTGAAAGGCAATATGGTGTTGAGTTTAAAGAGAAGACCCTGGTGCCAGACTTTGTCAAACGCTTGGGCAACGTCAAGAAATACTCCAGTCGCTTATAGTTTTTGTTCTAGAGCTCCTGCAATCTAGTAAGTCACTCTATGTAATTGATGCGTCGTCGAATGGTAAGTACGGAACCCGAATTGGTGGTCAGGTAACACTTTTTGGTATGTTAGTATGTCAACTAATCTTTTGTGTATTAATTTTTCAAATAATTTGGAGCATATTGGGAGGAGGCTGATTGGTCTGTAGGATGACTGGCTGTATATGTCTTTACCTGGATTTGGATATTGGAACAAACATATTAAGCTTTTTACTTTCAACGTTTTGGAAATTTCAAGATTTTAAAAATTTATATAAAAAATTTCCCAAGTCCATGGCTTGAAACTTTTTGAAATTGGAGCACCTACCTTATAAATATAAAAATAACAACCATATAGTCATTTCTCTTCTTCTATAAAAAGTTTTTTGAAAACCAATTTTAATAAAATAACCACTTATAACTTCTCTACCACTTATGAAGACCGTTATACTTAGTTGTAAGTGTATAAGTGTTACAACTTTTATTGAAGATTTTTTCATTTTGAAGAGAGAACTAAAATAGCCGATATTGGCTTTCGACCGAATACCAAATGGCCATTTTATATAAGAATAAAACAAAATAATCTAATTGCATTTTTGTACTTATAATGAATTTTACTTTCTATGATTAAAAAAAATAAAGAAAAATGTTGAAGCAACTACGTTTGGAGTTTATATGGATTGTACCGTGTGTGTTGTGTCAGTTTATATAGCTATAATGACGTCAACTGTGGTGTAGTGGTTAGCATGGCCACCTACAATACTAAAGGTCGCGGGTTCGCGCGCCGTGGTGGCCCTAGGATTTTAAAGGGAGTAAAAAATCCTTGGCTATACCGTTATAAGACGTAAAATGGAGGTCCCGAGCCTGTAGCCCGCTAAAGCGGCTAAATTGACCATCGGTTTTGGCGAAAAGACTTAACCGATTTTAACTGTAAAGACCTCAGTCGACGCGAAATTCAATGCTTTTTTATTTTGGAAAGAACCCAATTTCTTCTGCGGTAAATCGTTTTCGAGTTATTAGCGAAAAATTGAAAAAAGTTCGAAAATGTCGATTTTGTTTGCCTATAAAATTTGATGGCAACAGGTCTGAGGTGACAGACGTTCACATTTGTTGTCTATGAAATGAGTACTTTCAACCTATATGTTCAAAAAATTTCTTCAAATCATCCACCTTTTTGGCCCTCAACTCCCGGACTATAAGTTGAACGTTAAATGTTTGTCTTTTTTATTATTTTAATTTTCAGCTATATAGAAATTATTTTTACTTTGTTAACACTTTGGCTGCCATGTCACCTGATATCGAGTAACTGTTCTCTAGTCAGAGAATTAAATATTAAAATTGTATAGAAACGAGAGGATGACTCTCAGGTATTCTTTTTCGGCAGTCAAAGTGTTAAAGAAATAATTATTTGGTAGAGACGACATTCTAGCATGAGCTACCGGTGTTACACGCCGCCCGATGAAGCAGTCAAGTGTGAGCCAACGGTGGTACACGCTGGCGTGAACGTGTTAAGCTTCTATTGGCACTTTTTTTTACTTTCACTTACCTATATATGAAATATATAGTAAGTGGAAGTATTGCGATCGTGAAAATTTTCGACTTCCGGTTTTCAACGGAAATACACGTTTTGGGGTTCCCTGAGTCAAAATAACCAAGTCCCGCGAAATGGTCTGTGTGTGTGTGTGTGTGTGTGTGTGTGTGTCTGTGTGTGTGTGTGTGAACAGACTAGCTCAAAAACTATAAACCGTGCGAACCTGAAATTGGGTATTTAGTGTATGTATAAGCCCGCGATGTGACAGCAAAAATTTCATCAAATTTGCTCAAAGGGAGGGGGTACTTTATTGAATAACTTTTTACGTTTTTTTCGATTTTCTCAAAAACGGCTCTAACGATTTTGATTAAACTGAGTATTTGATGTATTAATATGCCTTAGATATGGCTGTAAAAATTTCATCAAAATTGATTAACCGGAGGGGGGACTTAACTTAATAAATTTTGTATCATTTTCATGTGTTTTTTTTTATTTACTCAAAAACGGTTTTAACGATTTTGATTAAACTGAGTATTTGATCTATTTATATGCCTGAAATATGACTGTAAAAATTTCATCAAAATTGATCAACCGGAGGGGGGACTTTACTTAATAAATTTTGTATCATTTTCACGTGTTTTTTTTCTTTTTCTCAAAAACGGTTTTAACGATTTTGATCAAACTTGGTATTTGATGTATTTATATGCCAAAGATGTGATAACCAACATTTCATCACAATTGATCAACCGGAAGGGGGACTTTACTTAATAAATTTTGTATCATTTTCACGTGTTTTTTTTATTTACTCAAAAACGGTTTTAACGATTTTGATCAAACTTGGTATTTGATGTATATATATGCCTGAAATATGACTGTAAAAATTTCATCAAAATTGATCAACCGGAGGGGGGACTTTACTTAATAAATTTTGTATCATTTTCACGTGTTTTTTTTCTTTTTCTCAAAAACGGTTTTAACGATTTTGATCAAACTTGGTATTTGATGTATTTATATGCCAAAGATGTGATAACCAACATTTCATCACAATTGATCAACCGGAAGGGGGACTTTACTTAATAAATTTTGTATCATTTTCACGTGTTTTTTTTATTTACTCAAAAACGGTTTTAACGATTTTGATCAAACTTGGTATTTGATGTATATATATGCCCGAGATATGACTGTAAAAATTTCATCAAAATTGATCTACGGGAGGGGGACTTTACTTAATAAATTTTATATCATTTTCACAGTTTTTTTTTATTTACTCAAAAACGGCTTTAACGATTAACAAAAATAAGATATGAATGCAGAAAAATGTGTGACTTTGGGAAATGATATTTAGCATAGCACGTCAATTTCTAATCTAAGTAAGTTGGTAAGTGAAAGTTGTGTGTTGCGCGCACGCACCAGATTTTTTTTTTTTTTTAATCATCTTCATTATTCTGGAAGCTTTCTAAGATTAAATTTGTCCAATTAAAAATGTTGGATAGCATGGAACGTCAAATTGGTTTATTTTAGGGTTCAACAATATTTGCTATCTAAGTAGTAGGTAGATCGTTAAAATTGTTGTACAAAGTATATCCACCAAGACGATCTCTAATATAGAATTTTTTTATTTTGTATAATACAAGGAGCTATCGGCGTCCTGCGCCATATTCATCTAAAATATAATGAACAAACATTCAAAAACAGTATTAAAAGATTCATAAAATAACATGTTTACATAATATGGTTTTGTCATTCTCCATAATCAATATCAATATATATTATAAAGCAAAGTGTACAATGTGCGTGCCGAAAAGGCTCAGAAACGACTCTACATACGATTAAGTTATTTATGTCAGCATGTAACTGTATGTCCCCTAACGGAGAAGAAGGTTTCCGTTTTTCTCTTAAGGGTGTAAAATTGAAGATAAAAGGACTGGAATTTTTAACCTCTCGCAACATATAATTAGCCTACCTGAGAATGACATACGAGTTTATGAATGAAAAATTTAGTTCGAGCTGCAGACCACCAGGAAGCGCTAGGGTGTGATTCACTCAATGTTTATTGTTCATTCATTCCGTTATATTTGTAAAGGTTATATATTTTGTCAGCTGTTCTTTTTAAATTACTAAAAAATCAAGCGAAAATAATTAGTTTCACCTTTTCTTTTGAAATAAATTAATGATTTTACATATCTGCAATCAATGAGAAAACCGACTGGATACTTTACAAAATTAATTTTCTCATAAGAAGGTTAATTGATTAACACATTACATTTACTCAATATCTAACATATACTTAAGTAAATTTAATGCAATATGAGTGAGCGAATAAAAACAGACATGAAACAAAAAAGAAGAGCTGAATTGACTGATTATAAATCGAAAATAAAATGTTTGAAGTGTTCTTATTGTATGTAATTATGAAAAATGGTTTTATTACTATGTATGATGTGCATTCCTGTTGACAAAATGACTAACTCCAATTACAGCATTTTTTCAATAAGATTTTATCACCCCTCATAGTTCAGGATAAAAAGAAATATGATGAAAAAATTGTGCCCTCATGATATTTTGGTTTTCACTTTGTAATAGTAGGTGCCGTGTCCGGCCAAATTACGGGGGGGGTATCTTAAGGGAGATTGAACTGGAAGAAAGGTTTTAAAAAAAAAGTTTCTATGAATCTTCGGTAGTTTCTAAACTTCTGGATCTAATAGGACCATCACAGTAGTCGGCGCTTAAGTTGTAATCGAAATATAGTTTTTTAACTAATAGATTTTTCAACCATAACCTAATAACTTATTATCTGCTGACTGCTTGGAATGGGCTTATAGAATTCAGAATCACAGAAACCATCAAAAACGATGCATGACTCGACAAAGTTGCAGCAAAATTAATTGTTCATTCACCATTTTCAACCCCCTTTAAAGTATATAGGGTTCCTTATTTGGGCGGACTCTGCAGATATCGAATCTTAATATTGATAACAAGTTAAAAGTTTCAAGAAATTGCTAATTTTGTTCTATATTTCCTTTAATTTTAAAGTTTTTCTGTTATTAAACCTACCACACAACTACCGGAGCGAAGCCGGGCACCCTAGCTAGTATAAAATAAAACAATTGCATGCTTACCCTTTAATTCCCCTGAAATAGGGTCGTCAGTGCATACAGGAATTCAACAATTGTGAACACCATGTCGTCTGGCCCATCATCTATGAAGGGTACTGCGGGCCTACTGGCTTAAGGTCGACGCGAGCGCGTTCTATTGTAATGTATTACGTGCGAATAGTGCTTAGGGATGTGGGCTGCTTCCTGTTTAGTATTTTATTATTCTGTCTTGATTTATTGCAATGTATATGGATTCAATTATTTTTGTTTTGGCCGGGAGGTGGATTTATGTAGAATTTTTACGTTATCAAAATCTATTTCGTGTCTGGTTTGTTTAGCGTGGTTAGATAATGATGTGACTGTTTTTGAATTTGGTTTGAGTGTGCTTTTGTGGTTATAGATTCTAGTTTTGGGGTCGGTTGAAGTTGTGCATATGTATGATATGTCACAGTTTTTGCAAGGAATGTTGTATATTAGGTTTCTTTGGTTTTCTATTGGTGTGGGGTCTTTTGTTTTCGTGAGAAGTTTACGTATTGGGTGAGAGGGTTTGAGTGCGAATTTGAAGTCATCCACATCTAGTTTTTTGAAGGTGTTTACAATGTTATGTGTTAGTTTATCGATGTATGTGATGGATTTGAATTTTTTTGTGTAGTGATGTTGGTGATTGGTGTCGGGGTTAGATATGGTGTCTTTTGTTGTGGTTTCCGGTTCTTTGTCTATTGTAATTTTAGGTGTTTCTGTATTAAAAAATTGGGTTAATGTGGTTTGAGAAGGGGGTTTATGGTTATTCTCTGTTGAACGTGGCAAGTTCTCTATTTTATCGGCTGTGTCACTATCCTGAACCTTATTTATTATTTTTTTATTTATTAACCCTTCTATTTGTGAAGGGGGGATTTTATATTTATTAATTGCCCTATACCATAGTTTTGATATTAGCCTGTTCGGGTAGAAGCTGTTATTTAAAATAGAAAAAATTTCTTTTTTTGTATCTTTTATATATGCATCATCCGTTAGGAGTATGGCTTTTTTTATAAGATTATTACCTACGTTAGTAATTTGAGTTTTTGGATGATTAGAGTAGTAGTTTAGTATACTATTGGTTGTTATGGGTTTTTTGTACCATTTTGAATATATTTTATGTTTTTCACGGATTATTGTCATATCTAAGTAGTTAATACTATTGTTTTCCTCAATTTCATAGGTGAAAACTATTCTGGGATGGATGGCGTTGAGATTGTCTAATAGTAATTGATTATCTGCTGTTTTATGGATAACGAGTATGTGGCTCAATTTTGTCCCAGTTATCAGAAATCAGTTTAAAAGCCAATTTGAGGGGTGTGTTAGTAAATGAGCATTTGACGTCATAACTAATCATCGAGTAGTCATCATTAATATAATCAAATTTTTTAAGTATGTTTTTTAGTTCTAAGGAGTTTTTGAGGTCATATGTGTTATCTTGACAAAAATAATTCAGGCTTGGATTTAGGAATTTTGACAGAAGGTTTGTAGGGCCGTTGGTGGCATCTACGATGGGTCGGCAAGGGGCGCCTGCTTTATGTGTTTTTATAAGGCGATATATTTTTGGTGTATTGTAGTAGTTATTAATAAGTTTAGGCTTAATCTGCTTATTAATAAATTTATATTTTTCTAATTTGTTAGCCAGTAGGGGCCGGGATGGCCGAGTGGACAAGGGCGCTTGCAATAGATAATCAAAGTTAAGCAACGTCCATCGTAGTCAGTACTTGGATGGGTGACCGCTCCATTCGGGTGACCGCCCACCAATAAAAGCCACGCAGTCCAAGTCTACCCCCACCCCCGGGTATGTGAGGACCGTCAGCCTACTGGAGGCGACTCACACCGACCGGGCGTAGGAGTGATGAACCTTCCCCGTGTATCTCATCGAGAATCGTGGTGTGGTTTTCCAGGATGTCAGTAACCGCCCGGAGGTTTGGTTCAGGGACGGTATGCTTCAGGGAAAGAAATATAGGTCCTCGGGGCCTGCTGACTCTGAGCTACCATAATCCTTGGACCTAGACCAGTTTGTCACTGTCCTTGAACCCGAGAGAGCTGACGCCATCGGTGGGAAGGACACTGCCAAATCGGCCCCAATGGGATTGGTTATGGAGATATGGGCAGTCTGTACCATAGTGACCATGGCTTTCAGCAACGTGAGGTTTGGGCTACCCCCTCAAGGCTGTGTGTACTCCCGCAAGCAAAACAAATGTCTGTAAGAAGACCACACTGCGCGGCCAAAGGTCTCATTAGGCCTAATGGGCCAAACAAAAAAAAAAAAAAACAAAAAAAAAAAAAAAAAAAAAAAATTGTTAGCCAGTAGGCCCGCAGTACCCTTCAAAGATGATGGTCCAGACGACATGGTGTTCAAAATTGTTGAATTCCTGTATGCACTGACGACCCTATTTCAGGGGAATTAAAGGGTAAGCATGCTATTGTTTTATTTTATATTATGGAGAATGACAAAACCATATTATGTAAACATGCTATTTTTATAAATCTTTTAATACTGTTTTTGAATGTTTGTTCATTAGATGAATAAATTTTAGATGGCGCAGGACTCTAGGAATCTAGTCCTAGTAAGAATATGAGGATCGTAATTACGGTTATTGAAGTTACGTGAAACAGAAAAAGATGATTATTTCAGGTTAATTTAAAAGAGTACGTAATCACATGTGTTGGAACGATCTAGGCCTCTCAGGGTTTTCAATAAATTAATTAAATTAAAAAGCTACGATATCTGGGGCTTGGTACTGCCTTGAACATCGAAGTATTAGGTTACTTTTGAGCCACTATTGTGTAACTTGTAGTTATTGTTTGTAACGGTGTAAATAATTTGAGTTTTAAATTTTTACTTTCACTTTCACACCTATATATGAAATATTTAGTAATTGCGATAGTGAAAAATTTCGACATCCGGTTTTAAACGGAAATACACGTATGGGGTATAAACCGAACAGACCTGAAATTGGGTATTTGGTGTATGTATATGCCCGCGATATGACAGCAAAAATTTCATCAAAATCGGTCAAACGGAGGGGGTACTTTATTTAATAACCTTTTACGTTTTTAAAAAACGGCGCTAACGATTTTGTTAAAATGAGTATTTGATTTATTAATATACCCGAGATATAACTGCACAGATTTCATCAAAATTAATCAACCGGAGGGGACACTTTACATAATAAATTTTGTATTATTTCACGGGTTTTTTTAATTTTTTTTATTTACTTAAAAACAGCTTTGACGAATTTGATCAAACTGGGTATTTGATGTATGTATAAGCCAAAGATGTGACAGCCAACATTAAATCAAAATTGGTCAAAATTGGAGGGGGCACTTTATTTCATAACTTTTTCCTTTTTTTCGATAATCTCAAAAACGGCTTTTATGATTTTGATCAAATTCGTCATTTTTAATGAAAATTTGGATTTCTTTAATATCAGGTAAGCTTTATCATTATTGAAATGTTCTGAGGGGGCTTAAATGGGGAAAGGGTCTTTTTTGTTTTCCTACAAAGTATCCTTGTTTTTCTTTATATGGAGGAATTAACTGTCTCTCGTTACGTCTAAAAATAAGAAATATGAAAAAAATCAAGTAAACATATACATGAGAAAAAAGAAAAATATTCCGTCAACTCATGAAACACGTTGAGTCCACGCATGCGTAGTATGGCTTTAATGACAGACCATTGTTCATAAATAAAGCCGTTCTGTTTATTTAAAGGAAATTATTTGTTTCTTGGTAAATTAAGTTTTCAACAACTACATAGAGAATTATAAAATCAGACGCGATGGAGTATTATGCTTGCATTGCCGAATCATTGCAAGCAAAAACTTTTATTTCATAATAAAAAAAAAAATAGTTTTTATAGAGCAAATAAATACAAAATTAAGAAATTAACGTGGAAAAATGTGTGACTTTGAAAAGTGGCAATTAACAAAACACATAAATTTCTAATTTGAGTAAGTTGGTAAGTGAATGTTGTGTGTTGCGCGCACGCACTAGATTTTTTTTTACAATTTCCTGAGGTAATTTTACGTAAATAAAATGTTTTAAACTTACATTGGTGTCACAGTATCTTCCATGGAATTCATCAAAATTAATCGCTCCTCGAGAGCTATAAATGTGCTCTATGCTAACCTATCGTATTATATGTAGTGAAGCGAGGAAAAATACGAACAACGAGAAAAAGGAGGAGGATAAGAGCGAGGCTGTAAATAAGGACAAGAATATTAGCATTGCTTCGATAAACAATTTTCCATTCTCTTCGTGGGCAAAACTCTTGTTTACCTTGGCATCGGATCATAAAGTTATATTTTTTATATCTAGTCTAGTTTATATAGGAGAAAATAGTTTCTTCAGCAGAGGATTTTCTTTTACAAATTTTAAGATGTTTGCATTTAATTTCCTTTTATTAAGTAAATCATCTATTCTATTTACGCAACAGCTAAACACAAATTTTCCAACTTACATTTTTCCTATATTTTTTAATTAAGTCTTGCTTTGGTCGAAAGGAATTTTTTCTATTCTATAATTAATTTAGTATATAAGTTAGAATAACTATTTTTAATTGGATTTGAAAAAATATTGGGAGCGGGGTAGCCTACTGGTAAGGCAGTAGACTGCTGTGCTTAAGGTCCCGAGTTCGAATCTGACATGGCTGTCATATCTTTATTATTATTCTTTATTATTATTGGCTGAATATCTTTATTATTCGCCACAGTTCGTCTCGTGGGCCGAGAGACCTCCTGGGGCAAACCCAGCCTCTATAAAGTGGGTACCCTTAATTGAAAAATTAAGGGGGAAAAACCTGGCGGTTGAGCGTGATCACGGTCAAATCACCTCCTTGCACGACCGCTGACCAAGAAACAGTACTCTTCCTTACATAGTACTGCACCCAAGACCCTTTATGGGTTGTAGTGGTACAGGTTTTTTTTTTTTTTTTTTTTGAAAAAATATTGCTTAAAAATTTTTAATTCCAAAATCTCAGACAGATCTTTGACTTTTGATATTATCTCTAACATTATTAATTAGTTTTAGTTATAGACATTTTATAATATGTTTTAAATATTCAGTAGAAGTCCAAATAGTTTTTTTATAAAAAAAGTAACAACAGCAAGTATACATAGGACTAGATTTTAAAATGTAGACTTAGAGAAATGATCGGAACAGGAGAAAATTTTGAGATCTGGTTGTAATCAGAAATCTTTCATAGGTCCATGGCATCTGTGACATGTTTGCCTTTTAACGTTCAAATTATAGTATAAGTCCGCTTTAGTTGTAACAGAATCCACCCGTCCTACCATAGATTGTGTTAACATAATTTTAAAAGGAATCAAACAAAAGATAGCAAATACTAGGTTGTTACAAAAGTCCTTGTGCATATCAAGTTGTTTACATTGAGGTCTCTAATTTAATCCTTATTTAATCTCTGACGAATACAATTCTTATGTCAATGTTTACATTAACTAATCCTCTAATTATCTATGTACGCCAACTGTCCCTGGCTTTCATTCAGTTTATTAAATTTCACTAGAAATGTCGGAAGAAAAATTTGTCATCCGCGGCCTTCTTAGGCATTATTGGAAAAAAGGTTTTAGTGCAAAGGCCTCAGCCGAGGAAATTTGTGCAGTGGAAGGGGAAAGTGTTGTTCATCGAAACACGGCCGCATTTTGGTTCAGGCGGTTTAATTCTGGGAATACAAGCCTTGAAGATGAACCTAGATCAGGTCGTCCTTCAGTCGTCGATGATCCATATACATACAACTTTTGGCTGAAAGATGGGTTAAAGTAGTTGAAAATGATGGCCTGTATTTTGAAGAATAAATTTGATTTGTAAATTTTGTACTCACATTTGAATAAAATTAATTTTGTGAACAAGGACTTTTGTAACAACCTAGTATTGTTGAACCCTAAAATAAACCAATTTGACGTTCCATGCTATCCAACATTTTTAAACACAAATTTAATCTAAGAAAGCTTCCAGAATAAAATTAAGATAAAAAAAAAAAAAAAAAATGCCAATACCTTAACACGTTCATGCCAGCATGTACCACCGGTGGCTCACACTTGACTGCCTCATCGGGCGGCGTGTACCATCGGTGGCTCACGCTAGAATGCCGCCTCTACCAAATAATTAGGTCTTTAACACTTTGACCGCCGAAAAAGAATACCAGAGTGTCATGCTGTCCTTTCGTTTCTATTTTTTATTTTAATTAAAATTTAGGTTTTCCCTTGGTAAACGCCTATAAAATCAAAATATATATTCACTTTCCCAGCACTAACTCCCATTTACCCCATTTTTTTCGTCTCCTTAAACCGAGTAGGTTAGAAATTAAATAATCCTATTTTCTTTACACGTTCACGCCGGCGTGTACCACCGCTGTAACGTGCTGGCTCACAGTTGATTGCCTCATCGGGTGGCTCCCCGGTGGCTCAAGCTAGAATGCCGCCTCTACCAAATAATTAGGTCTTTAACACTTTGACCGCCGAAAAAGAATACCTGAGAGTCATGCTGTCCTGTCGCTTCTATACAATTTTAATATTTAATTCTCTGACGAGAGAACAGTAACTCGATTTCAGGTGACATGGCAGCCAAAGTGTTAAGAAAGTAGAAATAATTTCTATATAGCTGAAAATTAAAATTTTATAAATATTTTATGTTGAAATTGAATAAATCGAGTTAGATGCGGAATATGGCAGTAAAAAAGACATTCTTGAAATAGGCAAAGAGATCGAAATTGACTTATTGACAGTTTAAATCACATAAATGCATAAAAAATTAATTGTTTCATATTTACAACATATTATAAAATGTCTAAAACTAAAACCAATTAAAACTTTATATATCAAACCAAAAGTCTACTAAGACTGAGATTTTGCAATTGAAAATTAAATAATTCAATTATTTTTATATTTATTTGTATTTATATTCATATCCTTATAAACTTATAAACATTTATTTTTTAATAACAATTATAATTAATATCGTATTATAGACATAATTAGTAGGATAGTATTTTTTATTGTTTATTTTATTATTGTTGGATTGCCAATACTGCATAATGCCCTGGAATAGCTCCCGCCCGATAGAGCGAACAGCATTAAACTGTCCCGGTCTGAACGTGTTAAACAATTTTTTATTAATGCCATTAGAAACAGTAGTAAATATCTAATAACCTTAGCGTATTATCCTAAAACGGCAGTGCTATTTATAATGATGTTCTTCAAAGGATCCTGCAATCAAATAATACAGGATAATGCAATTATCCTTGGAATAATAGATGACTAATCTATTATTAAACCTTGACTATTAGTTTCTACAACCTGCCGTATGACCGATTCTAATGACTGCATCGAAAGCCTTACATCATCAGGTCTATTTTATGCACTACCGCCATCTGATGACTTTTTATTCAGGAAATGCACTAAGCGACCTTCGAACATTGAGGACAGAAATAAAATTGTCAAGCTGCTGAGTCATTTATCAGATTTTACTGGCATTGGCGTTTTTTATTGAAGATGTAATGTTTCCGATAATTTCCTGAAGTAGGCAAAGGTTACGTCTTCCGGTGATTGAACTACCAGAAATATCGAAGGCTTAATATTTTACTAATTTTTATAAATAAAATCTGGTGCGATGCGCGCAAAACACAACTTTCGCATACGAACTTACTCAGATTAGAAATCGACGTGTTTCGATAATATATAAACGCCAATCCTCAACTTCACACATTTAAGTATATACTTATATTTGTATATCTCCATAACTTATAGAGTAGATGTATAGCAAAATTTGGTAATTCTCAGCACTTTTCGATTCATTATTGCTAATTTATATATGAAGGGAATAATTTCATCAACAGTCGAGTTTTTTGTATTGCTTGCTTGTTTTTTACTACGAGTTGCTTTTTGCAAATACAACATGAAGGTGAATCGATAGGTGTATTTACGTCTCTTATGCCTTTCTGGAAATCAAGAACGATTACTGTTTCTCTAAAATCACTTTATATTGTGTTCAAAAATTTATTATGGAACAAAAGTTTCTAGACTAAAATATACCAATATTAATTATAGACTATTATCTTATATCATATTTTTCTGATACCATATTTTTACACACCTGCGATGCTTCAAAGATTTGAGCATCACGTATTTACTCTCTTAAATAAAATTAATCTTTTTATTAATAAATAAAAGTTTTTATTTTCATAATACGGTTAATAAAATTTTGGCTGTCACATATACATACATCAAATACCAAGTTTGATCAAAATCGTTAAAGCCGTTTTTGAGCAAATAAAAAAAATAAAAAAGGTGAAATTAGGAAAAAATTTATTAAGTAAAGTGCCCCCTCCAATTAATCAATTTTGTGAAATTTTTACTGTCGCATCGCGGGCATATACATACACCAATGGATAAATGGAGTTAATTCAAAATCGTTTGAGCCGTTTTTGAGAAAATCGAGAAAAACCTAAAAATTAGACAAAATTCTTTAAATAAAGTACCCCCTTCGTTTGACCAATTTTGAAGAAATTTTCGCTGCCACATCGCGGGCATATACATACACCAAAAACCCAATTTCAGGTCTTTGCGGTTACTATGTTTTGAGCTAGTCTGTTCGCACATACACACACACACACAGGCCATTTCGCGGGACTTGGTTAATTGGACTCAGGGGATCCCAAAACGTGTATTTCCGTTGAAAACCGGAAGTCGACATTTTTCACGATCGCAATGACCTTACTATATATTTCATATATAGATAAGTGAAAGTAAAAAAAATAAATACTTCTGCTACAGTGAGTATAATTGTGTGATTTCCTCTCACATTCAATATTTTTATCACTAGATACAATCCCTTTCGAGTTCAGGATATTTTTCAGTCCATCCCGCAATATTCTTCACTTCCTCCAATTTTCGACATTTTTAGTAACAATATACTCGACAGGAGCTAGTTTGATGCTGACAGAAAAATGAGAATCAAGAAACAAAAATGTAAACATCCAGGAATTAATGAACCCTCAGTTCTAGGAAATTGGAGGTTTGTGTTTATTTACATCTCCCAAGTTCCCTTTTTTACTTTCACTTACCTATATATGAAATATATAGTAAGTGGAAGTATTGCGATCGTGAAAAATTTCGACTTCCGGTTTTCAACGGAAATACACGTTTTGGGGTCCCCTGAGTCGAAATGACCAAGTCCCGCGAAATGGTCTGTGTGTGTGTGTGTGTGTGTGTCTGTGTGTGTGTGTGTGAACAGACTAGCTCAAAAACTATAAACCGTGCGATCATGAAATTGGGTATTTAGTGTAGGTATATGCCCGCGATGTGACAGCATAAATTTCATCAAAATTACTTAAAGGGAGGGGGTACTTTACTTAATAACTTTTTAGGTTTTTTTCGATTTTCTCAAAAACGGCTCTAACGATTTTGATTAAACTGAGTATTTGATGTACTAATATGCCCGAGATATGACTGTAAAAATTTCATCAAAATTGATTAACCGGAGAGGGGACTTTACATAATAAATTTTGTAACATTTTCACGTGTTTTTTTTTATTTACTCTTAATCGGCTTTAACGATTTTGATCAAACTGGGTATTTGATGTATGTCCATGCCCGAGATATTACTGTTAAAATTTCATCAAAATTGATTAACCGGAGGGGGGACTTTACTTAATAAATTTTGTATCATTTTCACGTGTTTTTTTATTTACTCAAAAACGGCTTTAAAGATTTTAATCAAACTGGGTATTTGATGTATGTATATGCCCGAGATATGACTGTTAAAATTTCATCAAAATTGATTAACCGGAGGGGGGACTTTACCTAATAAATTTTGTATCATTTTCACGTGTTTTTTTTATTTACTAAAAAACGGCTTTAAAGATTTTGATCAAACTGGGTATTTGATGTATTTATATGCCCGAGATATGATTGTTAAAATTTCATCAAAATTCATTAACCGGAGGGGGCACTTTACTTAATAAATTTTGTATTTTTTTCACGTGTTTTTTTTATTTACTCAAAACGGCTTTAACGATTAACAAAAATAAGATATGAATGTAGAAAAATGTGTGAATTTGGGTAATGATATTTAGCAAAACACGTCAATTTCTAATCTAAGTAAGTTGGTAAGTGAAAGTTGTGTGTTGCGCGCACGCACCAGATTTTTTTTCTATGATATTCACATTTATTACTTTCACTTACCTATATATGAAATATATAGTAAGTGGAAGTATTGCGATCGTGAAAAATTTCGACTTCCGGTTTTCAACGGAAATACACGTTTTGGGGTCCCCTGAGTCCAAATGACCAAGTCCCGCGAAATGGTCTGTGTGTGTGTGTGTGAACAGACTAGCTCAAAAACTATAAACCGTGGAAACATGAAATTGGGTATTTAGTGTAGGTATGTGCCCGCGATGTGACAGCAAAAATTTTATCAAAATTGCTCAAAGGGAGGGGGTACTTTACTTAATAACTTTTTACGTTTCTATCGATTTTCTCATAAACGGCTCTAACGATTTTGATTAAACTGAGTATTTGATCTATTTATATGCCCGAGATATGACTGTAAAAATTTCATCAAAATTGATTAACCGGAGGGGGGACGTTACTTAATAAATTTTGTATCATTTTCACATGTTTTTTTTTATTTACTCAAAAACGGTTTTAACGATTTTGATCAAACTTGGTATTTGATGTATTTATATGCCAAAGATGTGATAACCAACATTTCATCACAATTGATCAACCGGAGGGGGGACTTTACTTAATAAATTTTGTATCATTTTCACGTGTTTTTTTTTTATTTACTCAAAAACGGTTTTAACGATTTTGATCAAACTTGGTATTTGATGTATTTATATGCCAAAGATGTGATAACCAGCATTTCATCACAATTGATCAACCGGAGGGGGGACTTTACTTAATAAATTTTGTATCATTTTCACGGGGTTTTTTAATTTACTCAAAAACGGCTTTAACGATTAACAAAAATAAGATATGAATGTAGAAAAATGTGTGACTTTGGGAAATGATATTTTGCAAAACACGTCAATTTCTAATCTAAGTAAGTTGGTAAGTGAAAGTTGTGTGTTGCGCGCACGCACCAGATTTTTATTTATTCATATCAATCCTTTCTTCACTTTAATTTAAATAAAATAGTTTATTAGCTACAGGGTTATACATGAAGAATGAAATGAGTTCAGTATCTATTGTCAGTTATCTACTGAGCTTTCTCCTTATATATATGTCTTTTTCAGGTACTTGCTCCATTTGAAATATGTTTAATATATATATTAAAAAAGAAATCAGTTAAAATGTTCGTATTTTAACCACGATTAAATATTCTATTAATTCGCCTTAAATAAGTATTCCAGTAATTCAACTTCCGGTATTCAACGGAAATACACGTTTTGAGGTCCCCTGAGTCGAAATAACCAAGTCCCGCGAAATGGTCTGTGTGTGTGTGTGAACAGATTAGCTCAAAAACTATAAGCCGTACAAAACTTAAATTGGGTATTTAGTATATGTGTATCCCCGCGATGTGACAGCAAAACTTTCATCAAAATTGGTCAAACAGAGAGGGTACTTTATTTAATAACTTTTTATGTTTTTTTCGAATTTCTCAAAAACGGCTCCAACGATTTTGATTAAACTGAGTATTTGATGTATTAATATGCCCGAGATATGACTGTAAAAATTTCATCAAAATTGATCAACCGGAGGGGGGACTTTACTTAATAAATTTTATATCATTTTTACGTGTTTTTTTTATTTACTCAAAAACGGCTTTAAAGATTTTGATCAAACTGGGTATTTGATGTATGTACATGCCAAAAATGTGATAGCCAAGATTTTATCAAAATTGGTCAAACGGAGGGGTCACTTTATTTCATAACTTTTTTACCAATTTTTACCTTTTTTTCGATTATCTCAAAAACGGCTGTAACGATTTTCATCAAATACGTCGTGTTTAATGAAAATTAGGTCTTCTTTAATATCAGGTAAGCTTTATTATTATTACAATGTTCTGATGGGGCTTAAATGGGGAAGGGGCCTTTTTTGTTTCCTATAAAGTACCTTTGTATTTGTTTATATGGAGAAATTATCTGTCTCTCGTTTTGAATAAAAATAAGAAATAGCTAAATATGAGATATGATAAAAATCAAGTAAAGATTTAGAGGAGAAAAAAAGAAAAATATTCAGTCAACTCAAAAAACACGTTGAGGCCAGGCATGCGGAGTGCATTGTTCATAATTAAAGCCGATCCGTTCATTTAATGGAAATTATTTGTTTCATAGTAACCAAATGAAATATTCAACAAGTACATAGAGAATTATAAAATAAGACGGCTTGGAGTAGTATTCTTGCAATGCCGAATTATCACAAGTAAATACTTTTATTTAATAATAAAAGAAATTAGTGTTGTTTTTTTTTTGAGCAAATTAAAACAAAAATTAGAAATGAATGAGGAAAAAATGTGTAACTTTGAGTAGCAGCAATTAACAAAACACATTAATTTCTAATCTAAGTAAGTTGGTAAGTGAAAGTTGTGTGTTGCGCGCACGCACCAGATTTTTTTTCCATTATTGTTTGATGTGTATTTAAGAAAATTAAAATTTGTTATATTTTTTTTGCTCAAAATATCAAATGGTGCAATTTCGTCCAGAAAAAAACTTCGAAACGTGCAATTTCGTGCAGAAACCCCTAAAACGTGCAATTTCGTGCAGTAATGAAGTTTTATTCATTAAAACATCCCATTAGGCTTGATTTGGATAAGTAATTTGAGTTTGCTTTGTTCTGACATAACCAAAAAAAGATGCAATTGCACGGGAATCCGAGCTCTAGTTATTATTGTTGTAACTACACTTTTGATGTATATTGTTCTAACATAGAATTATTGTATTATTAATGTAATGTAAGGCACCGCCCTAAAACCCAGACTACTACTACTAATACTACTAAAAACCGTAAAGAGTTCCGGAGCCTGTATGATGCCTGGTATTCGCTAAAGATACCTATCCTAATTATACCTGGATAGGAAGTAGGACTTCCACTCCCCGATTAGCAATAGCAGCATGAAGTGACGTTTAATAAATAAACAAAAAACAAAAAGTTTATTTTTTGAAGAGAAAAGATTTGGCTCCGCCTCTTCACTGATAATAAGAGGAAGGATTTGCTCTGCCTTGAGCCGAGCTCTGTGGTGTAGTGGTTAGCATCCTCGCATGTAACGCAGGAGACCCGAGTTCGACTCCTGGCGGAGCCAAATCTTTTCTCTTCAAAAAATAAATTATTTAAAAATAATTTAAAATGGTGGTCAGCCACGAACTAAGATTAGATTAATTAAAAAAACAAAAAGCTTCACAATTTTGTGAAAATGTAATTCCGTTGAAAACTGGAAGTCGAAATTTTTCACGATCGCAATACTTTCCCTTACTATATATTTCATGTATAGGTAAGCGAAAGTAATAAATTATTTAGTATAGTAGGGGAGAGCGGGGTTGGTTGGCATAGGGGGTAGGTTGGCCATTGGCTTTTAGTTTCCGTCACACCTGTTGTAAAGGCCTCACCATTGTACCATGTGACCCGCTCGACCTCGGGAGTCTTGTCCTGAGTTTTCAATCCGATGCTAAAAATGTAGATAACAGTGTGCTTCATTGATTGATTTTACAACATGTAAGTAAATTTTTGTATTTTCATAGTAAAGTTGGTTTAAAGGCATGGAAAAACATTTGACTCCGATTCTGTTCACATAGCCCCAAATTCCTTTGAAAAACCTAACCTTTCGACTAACCAATTTCTTGTTTGGTTGTTCTCCCCTGTCCTGGCAGTCATCTTTCATATGATCTCTCCTGTGGGGTTAGTTGGCTCTATTCAACTTTTTTTTTTTGGCGCAGTTGCAATTCACAAAAGCAAGATAAACATAATCAAAGGTGAAACTGCCAATTGTCTTTAGTTCCAGCGAGGAAGATGATAGCAATTTTTCTTATGCAAAAAGTGACGACAATCTAAACTTCTACCTTCTTCTATTGCCATTCTATTCACCCCTTAAAAGCTGTTAAAAACCGATTCAAAATTATTATACCATTATAGTGCAGCTTTTAATAACAATAATATGTGTCCGGCAGTACTTGAATGAGATGGCTAAACAACCCCACGTTCTAGGCCAACCTACCCCCACATAGGGGTTAATTGGCATACTCTGGATTGACAAATTCTTCAATTTTCTATGATCTTAGTATTAAATATTATGTTGTGAAAAAAATACTTGAAGTACTCTAATACTTGGAGCTTACAGTGGTATCAACCCAATTGGGATTATATTAACAGGAACGACTCAACAATCAAAAAAGTGAAAACTGTTGCCAACCAACCTCGCTCTCCCCTACTAGATAGTATACTTAGAGTTTTCCAATGACGAGCCTTAAGGAAGTTGGTTTAAAGTTTATAATTCTATAATGGTGTTCCTCCTGGGGTAATTAGTATGATTAAGAGGAAATTGCGAGCGAGTGGTTTGCGTGGGCGGGTGCAATTCTATTCTCGGGCGGTGCTCATCCGGCTTCGGTGTCTCCCTAATTGTTCTGAAGCTTTAATAGCCGTGGTTAAGTGTCCAATTTGTATCGAATTCTATTTCAATTATTAAAGCCTGATATTTTTGATTTTGATTCAATAATATTTAATCCGGTATCATTATGAGAGCGAACCTGGATATTGGAGGGACTATATTCAACAAAAGTTACCAGATACTGGCGAACGCCGAAGACGCTTCGGACTTGAAGGGCATTCGGCCTTCAAGTTAATGTTGAAAAAACAAAAATAATGGTGCTAAGAAGGAAAAACTTGACACACCCTCAAAACCTCTATCCGGTTGGCAACAGCTCATTCCAAAATGTTAATATTTTTAAATATTTAGGGAGTCAAATTAATGTATCCTTAGACGAGATGGAGGAAATCAAAGCACGAATTGTTGCAAGTAACGCATCATACTCCATCGCGCATCTCTTAAAAAGTAGGCTGAACCAAACACTAGTGACCCCGGCCTATCGCCGTGTTCGTTGTTCACTTGTTTTGTATTTACAGCTGATATAAATATTATATGATTCTTGTAACCATATTTAAAAATAAAAATCTGGTGCGTGCGCGCAACACACAACTTTCACTTACCAACTTACTTAGATTAGAAATTGACGTGTTTTGCTAAATATCATTTCCCAAAGTCACACATTTTTCTACATTCATATCTTATTTTTGTTAATCGTTAAAGCCGTTTTTGAGTAAATAAAAAAAAAACCGTGAAAATGATACAAAATTTATTAAGTAAAGTCCCCCCTACCGTAGATCAATTTGGATGAAATATTGGCTATCACATCTTTGGCATATACATACATCAAATACCCAGTTTGATCAAAATCGTGAAATCCGTTTTTGAGTAAATAAAAAAAAACATGTGAAAATTATACAAAATTTATTAAGTAAAGTCCCCCCTCCGGTTGATCAATTTTGATGAAATTTTTACAGTCATATTTCAGGCATATGAATAGATCAAATACTCAGTTTAATCAAAATCGTTAGAGCCGTTCTTGAGAAAATCGAAAAAAACTTAAAAAGTTATTAAATAAAGTACCCCCTCCCTTTGAGCAAATCTGATGAAATTTTTGCTGTCACATCGCGGTCTTATACATACTCTAAATACCCAATTTCAGGTTCGCACGGTTTATAGTTTTTGAGCTAGTCTGTTCACACACACACACACACACAGACACACACACACACACACACACAGACCATTTCGCGGGACTTGGTTATTTTGACTCTGGGGATCCCAAAACGTGTATTTCCGTTGAAAACTGGAAGTCGAAAATTTTCACGATCGCAATACTTCCACTTACTATATATTTCATATATAGGTAAGTGAAAGTAAAAATATGATATTTAGAATTTAATTTACATTATACATAAGTAAAAAAGTCTTAACCTAAAAGAAATACACATAAAGAAGATAATGATAACACAAATTAAAGAAGAAAAAATACAATTAATAACAAATAAAAGGGCCTGGTTTAAACGATGGAAAAATGACATAAGAGAAAAAAATCTGGTGCGTGCGCGCAACACACAACTTTCACTTACCAACTTACTTAGATAAGAAATTAATGCGTTTTGTTAATGCCACTTCTCAAAGTTACACATTTTCCACATTCATTTCTTATTTTTGTTTTCATTTGCTCTATAAACCCCTCAGAACATTTTAATAAACGCTGACCTGATATTAAATAACACTTACTTTTCATTAAACATGACGAATATGAAGAAAATCGTTAAAGCCGTTTTTGAGATAATCTATAAAATTAGAAAAAAAGTTATGAAATAAAGTGTCCGCTTCGGTTGATCAATCTTGATGAAATGTTGGCTATCACATCTTCGGCATATACATACATAAATACCCAGTTTGATCAAATTCGTGAAAGCCGTTTTAGTAAATAAAAAAAACACGTGAAATTGATCCAAGATTTATTAAGTAAAGTCCCCCCTCCGGTTGATCAATTTTGATGAAATGTTGGCTATCACATCTTTGGCATATACATACATCAAATACCCAGTTTGATCAAAATCGTGAAAACTGTTTTTGAGTAAATAAAAAAAACACGTGAGAATGATACAAAATTTATTAAGTAAAGTCCCCCCTCCGGTTGATCAATTTTGATGAAATTTTGACAGTCATATCTCGGGCATATAAATAGATCAAATACTTAGTTTAATCAAAATCGTTAGAGCCGTTTTTGAGAAAATCGTAAAAAATGTAAAAAGTTATTAAATAAAGTACCCCCTCCCTTTGATCAATTTTGATGAAATTTTGACAGTCATATCTCGGGCATATAAATAGATCAAATACTCAGTTTAATCAAAATCGTTAGAGCCGTTTTTGAGAAAATCGTAAAAAATGTAAAAAGTTATTAAATAAAGTACCCCCTCCCTTTGAGCAATTTTGATGAAATTTTCGCTGTCACATCGCGGGCATATACATACACTAAATACCCAATCTTAGGTTCGCACGGTTTATAGTTTTTGAGCTAGTCTGTTCACACACACACACACACACACACACACACACACAGACACACACACACACACAGACCATTTCGCGGGACTTGGTTAATTGGACTTAGGGGACCCCAAAACGTGTATTTTCGTTGAAAACCGGAAATCGAAATTTTTCACGATCGCAATACTTCCACTTACTATATATTTCATATATAGGTAAGTGAAAGTAAAAATAATAATGCACTAGGGCTTTAACAATACCAGATTTATGGAGACCTCAGATTTTCAGACTATATGCGGATGCAACGTCTGAGATGGCTGGGCCATCTGGTCAGGATGGAAAATCACAGAGTGGCAAAGAAGCTGTAAACTTGTCATCCAGAAGGAGTAAGACCACTTGGAAGATGGAAAGAAAGCGTAGCTGCGGATTTGACCGCGAACAGGCTTTCTCTGAGACTTGCTGAAGACCGGGAAGCCTGTGCAAGAGCGTTGGAACTTGCCAAGGACCGCCTAGTGCGTCTGTGGTGCCTCTGTAGAAGAAGAAGAATATTTAATCCGGAAAAGGTAGCGTTCGCCTTAGCGACGAAGAGACCACGCATTTCTGTTAATTACTGATGAACCCCCAATCCTAGCTGGTCCACCTTCCGGGAGTCCTATCTCCACTTGGTACTAGAACAGATCCTGCAGGTAGAAAGTCGGGCGATTTAGGTAAGTCAATCATTTAATATATTACTTTCACTTACCTATATATGAAATATATAGTAAGTGGAAGTAAAAATAATAATACACTAGGGCTTTAACAATACCAGATTTATGGAGACCTCACATTTTCAGACTATATGCGGATGCAACGTCTGAGATGGCTGGGCCATCTGGTCAGGATGGAAAATCACAGAGTGGCAAAGAAGCTGTAAACTTGTCATCCAGAAGGAGTAAGACCACTTGGAAGATGGAAAGAAAGCGTAGCTGCGGATTTGACCGCGAACAGGCTTTCTCTGAGACTTGCTGAAGACCGGGAAGCCTGTGCAAGAGCGTTGGAACTGGCCAAGGACCGCCTAGTGCGTCTGTGGTGCCTCTGTAGAAGAAGAAATTTAATCCGGAAAAGGTAGCGTTCGCCTTAGCGACGAAGAGACCACGCATTTCTGTTAATTACTGATGAACCCCCAATCCTAGCTGGTCCACCTTCCGGGAGTCCTATCTCCACTTGGTACTAGAACGGATCCTGCAGGTAGAAAGTCGGGCGATTTAGGTAAGTCAATCATTTAATATATTACTTTCACTTACCTATATATGAAATATATAGTAAGTGGAAGTATTGCGATCGTGAAAAATTTCGACTTCCGGTTTTCAACGGAAATACACGTTTTGGGACCCCCTGAGTCGAAATAACCAAGTCCCGCGAAATGGTCTGTGTGTGTGTGTGTGTGTGTGTGTGTGTGTGTGTGTGTGTGTGTGTGTGTGTGTGAACAGACTAGCTCAAAAACTATAAACCGTGGGAACCTGAAATTGGGTATTTAGTGTAGGTATATGCCCGCGATGTGACAGCAAAAATTTCATCAAAATTGCTCAAAGGGAGGGGGTACTTTATTTAATAACTTTTTACGTTTTTTTTCGATTTTCTCAAAAACGGCTCTAACGATTTTGATTAAACTGAGTATTTGATCTATTTTTATGCCCGAGATATCACTGTAAAAATTTCATCAAAATTGAATAACCGGAGGGGGGACTTTACATAATAAATTTTGTATCATTTTCACGTGTTTTTTGAATTTACTCAAAAACGGCATTAACGATTTTGATTAAACTGTGTATATGATGTATGTATAGGCCCGAGATACGACTGTAAAAATTTCATCAAAATTGATCAACCGGAGGGGTGACTTTACTTAATAAATTTTGTATCATTTTCACGTGTTTTTTATATTTACTCAAAAACGGCTTTAACGATTTTTATCAAATTCGCCATGTTTAATGAAAATTAGGTTTTCTTTAATATCAGGTAAGCTTTATCATTATTAAAATGTTCTGAGGGGGCTTTTTTTTGGGGGGGGCATTTTTGTTTGTTTCTTTCTTTCTTATAAAGTACTATTGTTTTTGTTTATATGGAGAAATTAACTGTCTCTCACTACGCCTAAAAATAAGAAATGGCTAAAAATGAGATATGATTAAAATAAAGAAAACATAAAGAGGAGAAAAAAAGAAAAATATTCAGTCAACTTATACCACCAATAGATATAATAATAATAGATAGATACACCTATAATAGATAGATTACCTATTAATTATAGACCATTGTTCATAATTAAAGCCGTTCTGTTCATTTGAGAAGTGGCAATTAACAAAACGCATTAATTTTTAATATAAGTAAGTTGGTAAGTGAACGTTGTGTGTTGCGAGCACGCACCAGATTTTTTTTCTGAAGTAACGACGTCGGCAGGACGAAGCCCTACCTCATACGTAACTTTGTGTCATTCTTGGAAAGTAAGTGCTACCTTATGTTCGTCTTGAAAGCTAATTCTATCTGTGGGTGGAATATTTATGGACTATTTTGACGTCGAAAAATGTGATGATTTCGTCCTTGGCAGAAGAGAAGAATGTCAAAATTTTATTGTATTTTTGGAAAGTGCATTTGTGGAGAGCATACGGTCAAGTTATGTCTAGATTGTAAAACCAATAATTAATGAGAAAATTTATTAACTATAAGTCCAATGTAAATTTTTCTATTATTTGTAACTCATTGTTCCTGTTTAGTTGGCAGTGTAGTGTATTCCTGTTGATATGCTTTCGTAGTTTATTTATTCTATTTACTATTTCATTTCTTTGGCAATTTTGCTTTGTGACATTTCCTTTGTAGATTTCTGTATGAAATAATTATTCTTTCCAATAATTCATACATTAAAAATCAAAGTGTTTTGCGTATATTGAACCTTAACTTTTAGTAAGTAAATTACACCATACTTAGTTTCTTATTGACAAAAGGCATAAAAAGTGTAAATGTAAATAAGGTCTGTTTCAACGTATTATAAATATTGCATTTAGATGACGATAAGGCATCCCTGAAACGATAATAAGGTCACTTGGTCTCATCGACGACCGCTACCTAAATCAACCCTTCGATTAGCGCTACCTTTCCCGGGTTAAATGTTGAGGCGACTGAAGTTCGAGACCAGCCTTGACATCAATGGCGTTCTCTTAGTTAAAATAACAGACTAGCTCTAAAACGAAATGTACGAAACTGAAATTAGGTGTTTGTGGGTGATACGTGCCCCCATGTGACAGCAACTTTTTCCTGAAAACACATTATCTTTTCACTTCATTACACAACAGTAAAACGTTAATTACGACATTTCACTTTATTATAATGTCAATTTTACGATTTACTAAAAAACGGATCCAACGATTTGGAAAAAAAAAAGTGTTCTTAAAGGCACTCTTCGCGTCCTGCGGAGGCCCTAGGAGTTTTTACTTCTTTTATGATTTGAAATGATTTTATGGTTTAAAAACCTTTTTATTTAATAATAAAAGAAATTAATGGTTTTCATAGAGCAAATGAAAACAAAAATAAGAAATGAATGTGGAAAAATGTGTAACTTTGAGAAGTGGCAATTAACAAAACGCATTAATTTCTAATTTAAGTAAGTTGGTAAGTGAAATTTGTGTGTTGCGCGCACGCACCAGATTATTCAATCTATAAACATTTTGTGCATCTTGAGTTAGGGATTTATTTTGAGAGTGATTGGATGTTAGGGGTAACATAAGATTGGGCCTTATGCG
This sequence comes from Aelia acuminata, assembly GCA_911387785.2. NCBI lineage: Eukaryota > Metazoa > Arthropoda > Insecta > Hemiptera > Pentatomidae > Aelia > Aelia acuminata. The sequence goes on from OU426979.1 coordinate 174,344,915, forward strand.
GAATCTGGGCGCCAGTGATAACAGTTACTTTACAATCACTAGCAGAGTTGGGCACTATCCGAGTAAAAAAGTACTAGTTTCGGATACTAGATACTTAGTTACAGATACTTTTTTACTCGGATACTGTACTCGAATCCCTCCAAAATTTTCAAATGTATCCGAGTACTTCTCGTATCTGTCAGCTTCGGATACAGTGACTACTCGTATCTGTCCGGACAGATACCCGAGTATCTGTGAGTACTTCGGTATTTAGTTATTTTTTTCCGGATACTATTTCGGATATTTCTACTTCTGGGGCTGGGTTGTTTACAATTTCATTATTATTCTAATATTCTATTAAAATTATAAACAAATTATTAGTATTAAGCCGTCAACATTTTATCGCTTCGAAATAAGGGTGCAATATCCAAAGCGTTAATTTTGACAAAAAGTAATAATTTAAAAAAAATATATAGGAATATTCCATTGTGAAAATTATTTACTTTTTTTATCTTTTCGGATTTTTAAAATTGTAAACTACTGTGATGATAATAGTGGCTTATAATTGGAAAATACTACCGATTTTAAAATTCGATGCTGGTGGGGGGGGGGGACATTTTATTAACTTTCCGTTTTCTTCGAGATGAGTCTTTATGGTAACGTCAGATTTTGAAAATAGTAACATTTTTAAAATTTGGTTGGGGAGGGCGTTACTACGATTTTTTTTTTAACTTCTGATTAATTTGTTATGAGTGTCTGTCTCTATTTTTACGTGTTCGTAGATTTTGAAAAAGTATTAATTTTTAAATTCAATCTTGGTGGTGGTGGCGGTCGGGGGGGGGGGGAGGGGTATTCCTCATTCCACAACTTTAAATTCACGGAATATTTTGAAATGTGGGAATATTCTTCATGTTTACCTAAGCATATTATATCATGACCAGGTAACCATTAACATTAATATTTATTTTAAAGTTCGAGTGGGGAGGGGCCTATAATATTGAAAACGGTAACATTTTCGAATTATTTTTAAACGGGTGTCCATTACTATGTTATGGACGGTATTTTTGAAAAAAATATTCATTTTGTATTTTAATAGGGGTGGAGAGGGGGGGAGGGCGCACTATAAAGAAGTTAGATTTTCGGAGTTCTTTCACACAGAGGTCCAATATTATGTTATCGGGGACGTTGTTTTTGAAAAAAATATTTATTTTGTTTTTTAATAGGGGTCGAGAGGAGGGGGGGGGGGCGCACTATAAAGAAGTTAGATTTTCGGAGTTCTTTCACACAGAGGTCCAATATTATGTTATCGGGGACGTTGTTTTTGAAAAGAATATTTATTTTGTTTTTTAATAGGGGTCGAGAGGGGGGGGGCGCACTATAAAGAAGTTAGATTTTCGGAGTTCTTGAAATGAGTACTTTCAGCCTTTTTGATCAAAAACTTTCCTCAAACCTGACACTTTTTTCGGCCCTCAACTCCCGGACTATGAAGAAGATGATGATTAAATTTTAATAATGTAATTATTAATTTAGATATTAACAACAAGAAGTAACAAAATAATGGATAGCTAATCTAACTGATGGTATGTTGATATGACTAAAATTATACGTGAATATTGGAATAAGTAGCTGGTTAGAATGACAAAATAAAATCTGATATTTACCTTGTTAAGTCCACATAATGCACAAATTGAGGGAAAATTTGTGTGAGAGGAGGGAGGGAGGGTTAGTTTGCCGACTTCAAAAGGTTTATTACGGGGAAACCCAATGCTTTTGAAGAGAAAGGGTACACAACGACAAAGTGTAAAATAGAAATAAATAAGGAATTGTAAAATTAACAATACAGATGATACATTAAAGAAGTTGTTTATATCTGGACCCAATAATACGATAAAAACTGAGAGTACACACAAGGTAACAATGTATATAAAAAATGAAAAAAAGTATGTAAAAAAGAAGTGATATAATAATATAGAGCTACATCGATAGTAGCGGATACCTATGAAATCAAAACTAGGATTTGAGGACGCGGAAGATGTTAGAGTAAGTAGATGAAATTATCCCTTTATCTAGGTCATAGATTACAGTATCATTTTCCCCTGATGGATAAATATGGATTTTGAGAGGAGTCGTTTATCATGATTAGGTACAGTAGCTAATACGGAGGGGTTCTCAAAATGAAAATAATGGTTATAGTACAGGAGCCAGATGCAACAAACCTCACCCATAGAACATACACCTAAAAATTTCAGCATTTTTAGAAACCACAGAGTCAAGTGCGAAACCGACAGTCTGGCAGCGATAAAATTCTTACTAATGCCTTAAAAATTAATTTGAATAATTAATTTTTTTCATAAAAATTCACCCATAAAACATACGGATGAAATATGGCTTAATCGTTAGGTTTTTATTTCTGTAGAAAGGGAAAATCCTCTGGCAGCGATAAAACTCTTACTAGTACCTACCAGACGCGCGCGAGAATCACAAAAACTCACCCATAAAACATACGATTCATTCTTGTGCCAATTTATTCAAAAAGGTTCCTAAACACGAAATTCGGTCGTCTGGCTGGTTAAAAATTCTTACTAATACCCGCCAGACGCGTTATAAGTTAAAAAATATGGTGCGTGCTCGCAACACACATTTTTCACTTACCAACTTACTTAGATTAGAAATTAATGCTTTTTGTTAATTGCCACTTCTCAATGAACAGAACGGCTTTAATTATGAACAATGGTCTGTCATTAAAGGCGTACTCCGCATGCGTAGGCTCAACGAGTTTTATGAGTTGACTGAATATTTTTCTTTTTTTCTCCTGTTTATATTTTCTTTATTTTTATCATATCTCATATTTAGCCATTTCTTATTTTTAGGCGTAACGAGAGACAGTTAATTTCTCCATGTAAACGAGTTTTATGAGTTGACTGAATATTTTTCTTTTTTTCTCCTGTTTATATTTTCTTTATTTTTATCATATCTCATATTTAGCCATTTCTTATTTTTAGGCGTAACGAGAGACAGTTAATTTCTCCATGTAAACAAAAACAAAGGTACTTTATAAGAAAAAAACAAACAAACAAGCCACCCCAAAAAAAGCCCCTCAAAACATTTTAACAATGATAAAGCTTACTTGATATTAAAGAACACCTAATTTTCATTAAACATGGCGAATTTGATAAAAATCGTTAAAGCCGTTTTTGAGATCATCGAAAAAAGGTAAAAAAATTAAGAAATAAAGTGCCCCCTCAGTTGGACCAATTTTGATGAAATGTTGTTTACATATTTGGTATATACATACATCAAATACCCAGTTTCTTCAAAATCGTTAAAGCCGTTTTTGAGTAAATAAAAAATATGTACACGTGAAATTGGTACAAAATTTATTAAGTAAAGTCCCCCCTCCGGTTGATCAATTTTGATGAAATTTTTACAGTCGTATCTCGGGCATATACATACATCATATACCCCGTTTGATCAAAATCGTTACAGCCGTTTTTGAGTAAATAAAAAAAACACGTGAAAATGATACAAAATTTAGTAAGTAAGGTCCCTCCTCCGGTTGATCAATTTTGATGAAATGTTGGCTATCACATCTTTGGCTTATACATACATCAAATACCTTGTTTGATGAAAATCTTTAAAGCCGTTTTTGAGTAAATATAAAAAACACGTGAAAATGATACAAAATTTAGTAAGTAAAGTCCCCCTTCCGGTTAATCAATTTTGATGAACTTTTTACAGTCATATCTCGGGCATATAAATAGATCAAATACTCAGTTTAATCAAAATCGTTAGAGCCGTTTTTGAGAAAATCGAAAAAAACGTAAAAAGTTATTAAATAAAGTACCAATTTCAGGTTAACATAAATACTACACTAAATACCCAATTTCAGGTTCCCACGGTTTATAGTTTTTGAGGTAGTCTGTTCACACACACACACACAGACCATTTCGCAGGACTTGGTTATTTCGACTCAGGGGGTCCCAAAACGTGTATTTCCGTTGAAAACCGGAAGTCGAAATTTTTCACGATCGCAATACTTCCACTTACTATATATTTCATATATAGGTAAGTGAAACTAAAAATCGTTCCGATCCAGGTGAACGGTTGCCTTATTTTTCCATTTAATTTTTATTTATGAGCATTTCTAAATGTTCTAAGAAATCATTTTTAGGGGCTTAACATTCACATTTAGCAAAAATAATTATTACTATCGATGCTAATTATTTATATCGGACTTAAAAAGCATACTACCAAGCATTATTTTTTGGGACGAAGAGGACTTATTGTCCAGTCCATGTATTTTTGTTGCTCCAAAATAACTTCCGGTATGATCATTGATTAGTCAATGTGAATACATAAATGTAATGTTTTAAGCAAATTCTTTGTAGTATTGAAGTCACCTTTTAAAAGTTATTTTTTTATTGATTCGCCAGATTTTTCTAGAATTTACGTTTAAAATGTTTAATTAATTATAAGTACTTCTTTGAGTAGATTTAATGTACAAATTTTCATTCTGTCATAAAAAGAAATATTGTTCTAAAAATATTAAAAAACAAAAACAAACTATTTTATTATGAAATGTGAAAAACCGGAATCATATAAATAATGCCCAGGTCTGCTTGTGTGTACTCTCAGTTTTATCTAATTATTGAGTCCAGATATGAACAATTTGTATACTGTACCATCTATTGTATATTGCTAGTTTTACAATTCCTTATCTTAAGTTTACACCTGATCGTTGTGTACCCTTTCACTTCAAAAGGGTTGGGTTTCCCCGCAGTAAACCCTTTGAAGTCGGCAAATTAACCTGTCCTACCTCTACCCTTATAATTTTGCCCTAGTCTCTGCAACACTCTTTACTCAGAAATGAAAACAGGAGTTTTTTTATCATTGAAATATTCATTTTTAATTTCAATATCTTTTACATGATTATCTTTGTAAAGTACCCATGTCAATGCTAACACACCATCAGTTTGATGAGGTTTCCATTATTTTGTTACTTCTTGTTGTTACCAGCCTATGCGACAATGACAAAGATTCCTTAGTCATTTTTAAGTTAAAAAGATAAAAAGTTGAATAAATTATTAAAATGTAAGATAGTATAAATGTTTTTCCATATAATTTAATTGATTTGTAAAAAAATTGAAAAAGTTTGTGAATTGCATTTTATTATCTCAAATAAACTGTTCCTGATTCTTTTTGATTTATAGCGTCTCCATTTTAGATAGGAATGTTTCAATTCATATCTACTCTTATTGTGTGTTTCTTTATATTTTGATTATAATAAAACGTACTATAATAAAATTTATGTGCAACTAATATAGACCCTCACAACGAAATAATCAGAAGTTAAAAAAAATTGCGTAGTAGCCCCGCACCAAATTTTAAAATTGTAAATATTTTCGAAATCTGCTCCCCCAATATCTTAAACGCTCATCCCGAAGAAATCCTCCCTCGCTGCATCGAATTTTAAAATTGATTCCATTCACCAAATCCATACCCGTATGAGCCCTCATTTAGTGTATATTAACAAAAATATAAATTCTATTCGTATTAATTTTAGAAGTTACAATTTTCTCTTAAAGGTGGACCCCCCACAATATAGTAATTTTAAAATTATTTCTATTTTCAAAAGGTAAGCCAGCCTAAACATAATTATGCTTCTTTATTGTGAAGAAATAGAAAAAAAAAATTTTCCGTTTGAATATTATTAATTTTAAATAATTACAATTTTAAAAGTATGATTATTTTTAAAATTTTCGATAGGATTCTTATTTCGAAAACATAAAATGTTGACAGCCTAATAATAATAAAAAAGTTTAATAACAACATTTTAAATATTCCTAACCTCAGAAGTAGAAGTATCCGTAAAACATTAATACTTTTTCAAAATCTACGAACGCGTAAACATAGATATAGACAGACAATCATAACAAATTAATCAGAAGTTAAAAAAAAAAAAAAAAAAAACGCTCTCCCCAACCAAATTTTAAAAATGTTACTATTTTCAAAATCTGCCGTTACCATAAAGACTCTTCTCGAAGAAAACGGAAAGTTAATAAAATGTCCCCCCCCCCCCACACCAGCATCGAATTTTAAAATCGGTAGTATTTTCCAATTATAAGCCACTATTATCATCACAGTAGTTTACAATTTTAAAAATCTGAAAAAATAAAAAAAGAAAATAATTTTATATTCCTATCGTTTTTTTTTTTAAATTATTACTTTTTGTCAAAATTAACGCTTTGGATATTGCACCCTTATTTCGAAGCGATAAAATGTTGTCGGCTTAATACTAATAATTTGTTTATAATTTTAATAGAATATTAGAATAATAATGGAATTGTAAACAACCTAGCCCCAGAAGTAGAAATATCCGAAATAGTATCCGGAAAAAATAACTAAATACCGAAGTACTCACAGATACTCGGGTATCTGTCCTGACAGATACGAGTAGTCACTGTATCCGAAGCTGACAGATACGAGAAGTACTCGGATCCTTCGGAATCCGTCCGTACGGATACGGATACTATCTGTATCTGCTCTCATGAGTACTTTCCACAGCTACAGTATCCGATATCTGTATCTGCAGATACAATTTGCCCATCTCTGATCACTAGCTGAGGCTAACTACTGTCACAGTTCCATATCACCTGTTATCTTCGGCATTCTGACTATAACCTAAAAAGTAGTAATAACCGATAATGTTCACAGCTATTATTGCTATTATTGTTTCATTTAACCTATATTATTATCAAATTAAGCAATTCTAACAGTAAAAAAATCTGGTGCGTGCGCGCAACACACAACTTTCACTTACCAATATACTTAGATTAGAAATTAATGCGTTTTGTTAATTGCCACTTCTCAAATGAACAGAACAGTTTAATTATAACGCATTGGTTTGTCATTAAAGGCGTACGGCGCATGCGTGAGCTCAAGGTGTTTTATGAGTTGACGGAATATTTTTCTTTTTTTCTCCTGTATATGTTTACTTGATTTTCATCATATATGATATTTAGCCATTTCTTATTTTTAAGCGTGATGAGAGACAGTTAATTTCTCAATATAAACTAAAACAAAGGTACTTTATAGAAAAACAAAAAAAGCCCCTTCCCCATTTAAGCCCCCTCAGAACATTTTAATAATGATAAAGCTTACCTGATATTAAATAAATACTAATTTTCATTAAACATAACGAATTTGATAAAAATCGTTAAAGGCGTTTTTGAGATAATCGATCAAAAAGGTAAAACTTATTAAGTAAAGTCCCCCCTCCTGATCAATTTTGATGAAATTTTTAAAGTCATATCTCGGGCATATAAATACATCAAATACCAAGTTTGATCAAAATCGTTAAAACTGTTATTGAGTAAATAAAAAAAACACGTGAAAACGATACAAAATTTATTAAGTAAAGTCCCCCCTCCGGTTGATCAATTTTGATGAAATTTTTACAGTCATATCTCGGGCATATCAATAGATAAAATACTGAGTTTAATCAAAATCTTTAGAGCCGTTTTTGAGAAAATCGGAAAAAACTTAAAAAGTTATTAAATAAAGTACCCCCTCCCTTTGAGCAAATTTGATGAAATTTTAGCTGTCACATCGCGGGCTTATACATACTCTAAATACCCAATTTCAGGTTAGCACGGTTTATAGTTTTTGAGCTGGTCTGTTCACACACACACACACACACACAGACACACAGACACACACACAGACCATTTCGCGGGACTTGGTCATTTTGACCAAGGGGACCCCAAAACGTGTATTTCCGTTGAAAACCGGAAGTCGAAAATTTTCACGATCGCAATACTTCCACTTACAATATATTTCATATATAGGTAAGTGAAAGTAAAAAATTTAAATTGGTGGCATAAAATCAACAATTCCATTCATATTTTTTCGAAATAGTCTTCCTTCTTATTACGTTGTTTCAAAATAAACTCAAATAAACAGGAGTCGAGGTGACTCCTACTGGTACCACACTGGATTTTATTTCTTCTTTTAGCAACAGCCCACAAACCTTCTATTATATTAGTGTGGACTCCAGTTTCAGGATCACGAAAACTCTTTTTTTGGTTTACAGTATGATGTTTAAAACTGTATCCAGGAACCGTTGGGATGCTGTGGTAACTTTTCCAACAATCCGAAATGATTATTGAGCCAGGCCTGGTACATTCTGTGATCACACTCATTAATGTTTATTTTTTTCTATCAGGGACGGCATAAATAAAACATTCTTTAGTCTCTCGACAGACCCCTCCAAAAATCCACTGTTGAGGGTATATTTTTCCTACATTATATTTTCTCTTAGAGAAAAGACTCTCGTCTATTTCCTCAGTAAGATTATCACCTCGAGAATTCGCGCATATCTCCCGGAGTAGATTTTTCCAATCAGCAATAGCGTGATCTTTTAAACCAAACTCTTCTTTACAAAACTTCACAGTTGTGTAATCCCTGGTCCAGCTATAAATGAAATAAATAATAATTTCGAATGATAAATTGCTATTTTATAGCCACGTACCTTTTTAATAGATATTTTCTCCTGACGGGTTCTCTTGTTACATCGCCATCTATTCTCCTTATCTCCTAGGTATAAAACCATGTCATGTCCCTGCGAACATATTCTACTTTTTTGAAGCACTCCCATATCCTACAGGAATTTCACAGCATGTTCCTTGTCAGGAATAGATAGATAGATAGACAGATAATTTATTTGTCTTTGGGGATATTACCCCATACAAATAGAGTCAGACAGCCTGTACAAAATATAACTAAAAATTATTACAATAAAATTATACTTAATTAAATTAAAAAGTTAATAATACAATTGATACCTTACAGACGATTATATACATATAAAATTGATCAATTAAACATATATGCCTGATATAATAAGATAAACAAATATAACGACCTTGATTAAAACATTAAAATTATAAGATATCAATCTACTAAATGTAATGATAAATTGTTTTTTAAAAGGTACAGCATAAACAAATGTAAATGAACTAAGTTTATACTAATTCACAAACAGACTTGTATTCTATTGTTATTATCCTCTTGTTTAGATAAGTATTTATATAACAGCTAGCTGATTCAGACGTTTACTCATTAATAATAAAAGACCTAATTCTCAGACTATTGATTATATAATAATATGTTGCTTTTATTATTAATGGATCACTAAACTGAAATAAATTTGCGAATTCAGCTTCTGTTGCATTAGTAATAGACGGTATGTAGTGATTGCGGAGAGAGGAGTATATAGGGCAAACCGAAATGAAATGATATAGAGTTTCAGATGTTTTCATATTACATATAGTGCATACTTCCTGTGGATTGATTATATATACATTATTTTTATGGGTAAATTTTATCTGATACTTGCCCGATAGGCGAGCTTGGGTTATTATTTTGACTATATTAAAAGAAAGGTGAGGTAAAGATAAATATTGCTGTAACTGTAGGGTGGGATTGTACATAGATTTGTAATAGGCACTGTAATTACTGTTTATGAAGGAATTTTTATCTATATTTATCAGCATTTGTTTATATAGTTCCAACGTTTCTTTTATTTTTCGTTTAAAAATATTCGGGTTGATTTCAAACAGTATATGACTTTTGTTTATTTTATCTAAAATATTGTAAATTTGTGTAAACCAATTGTATTTAATAGATGGACGGGTTTGATGTTTTTGTTGAAGTTTCACAAAGCAAATTTTTGTTATTCTATTGTTATCCAGAGTGAGTATATTTAATATCCAATTTAGGGTTCGTTTTAAGATTATTATGCTAGAATGTTCTATATTATATTCCGTTCTTATGAGCCATTGAGGGATTTTTTTATTTAAATTAAATAATTTTTTATAAAAGCTTAAATGTGCTATCTCGACGGTTTGTAGGTATCGCAAGCTCCATATTTCAGCACCATAGGATATTGTGCTTGTCAGGAATATCCTTAATAAGTTGTAAAATTCCCCTAATTATAAACACCCCTAATATAACACTTGTTTAATGTGAGAAGAAGGGTATCATTAATCTTATCATACGTATGTTTATTAAGTAAATATTGAAAGCATGAAGAAATTAACTGTTACACCTGTGATTATAACGTAACTGTTATCACTGGCGCCCAGATTGCGTATATGACCCCTAATCCTTTTCGAAAACTTAATGAGTCACTAACTATTGCGATATTGTTTTGTTGTTTTGTCGACATGGTGTAATAGAGTCTTGAGGCTGTAGCATGTATATACTGCTTAATTTGTGAAGTTTTATTTTGTGAGTAGATTTGTTGGTAACGAAGAAAGATGAGATCCATCAGTATAAATGATGAAAGGCTCTGCTCTGCTTTGGAGGCGGGAAAATTAGGATTTGTATTCGGAAGGAGAGGTATTATTTTTGGGAAACGGAACGGAGTATTGTATTGGATTAGAAGTATCCAGGGAGGGTTGTGAACTTTTTCTTTATGTAAGGGTACTTCTTTGAATGATAAATGATACAACTGATTTAAACCTTTCAGATTACTGAAGCGTTTTGATTGGTTTTATTTCGAATATTTTTTAGAAGTATTTATTATAAAAGGGTTCATGGGTTGAGTATGTTTATGAGTATAATAATTTATTGCCAATTTTTGTCTTCTGAACCAAAGAGGGGTAGTCCTGATACTGAATAGAGACTAACAGTCGGATTAGTTCAAAATGATCCTGTTGCAATAAGGTCCCGGCATGGTGGATTGCGTCAGGTTGGTTAACTACCCAGAGACGGTCAGATCCGTTAACAAAACTGCAGTAGTTCAATTTAGAACAGAATAATGTGTGATATAATATTATTAATTTATATCACAAGTATATAAAGAATAGACAAAATTCATTATATAAAGTACCCCCTCCCTTTGAACAATTTTGATGACATTTTTGCTGTCACATCGTGGGAATATACATACACTAAATACCCAATTTCAAGTTCGCACGGTATATAGTTTTTGAGGTAGTCAGTTCACACACACATAGACCATTTCGCGGAACTTGGTTATTTGGACTCATGGGACCCCAAAACGTTTATTTCCGTTGAAAACCGGAAGTCGTAATTTTTCACGATCGCAATACTTTCCCTTACTACATATTTCATATGTAGGTAAGTGAAAGTAAAACTTTTTTATAACTATTTGAAATATCTTAGTAATCACAATAATTATACTTTTGAAATCCTTCCTTCTTATTCTCATTGACAAAAAAAGACTTATGGTTTACTAGCAGACCCGGCCACGCGTTGCTGTGGCTCAGTAGTTATATCCTAATATTTTTAAACAAATACAGTAATACCAATATTCATTGATAAAGATGAAAACCTTTCAGCTAATCAAAATCCAACGTGATTGAGAATAGAGCATTACACCATTTAAAAGTATTTGGTAAAAAATATAGGAAAGTTAAAGTTTTTATTTTTTACACCTCATATTTCAATGTAGTTTGATTAAAAAGGAGCTGATTGTGTTTACGACTCACAGAGCTGCCAACACTATCGCCCTTTTTTTATGGATCGGTATAAACTAACTCGAAATGGCTATATTTTTCCACTATTTTTAAAAAGGATGACTGAAGTAAGTAAGTAAGTTGGTAACCTCAGCCATTGATCTATTGATTATTGGCCTAACACTACTTCAACTTGGTATTGTTAGTTTAACAACGGGTTTAATTTTGCTCAGGGTCATGCCAATCTTGGTTAACGCGTCATATATGTCCTTTTGATAGGCGTTTTTCTCAATTTCTTTGAGACCTCGATTCCCCAACCCTTCGGCAAATAAGTGTTCGGTAGGAGGGTGGTGTGTTGAAGCTTTTAATTTAGCAATATATTTGAGTGATAATAAATATCTTCTTAAAGAGGTTTTTACATAATACAATTAATAATTTTTATTTATTCAAGTACTAATTTGTTCAAATGTTTTGGGTTAACCTGTTTTTTTTTTTTTGTTTTTTTTAACACAAACCAAAGATTTGATGGTTTCCACACACGTGAGCAGGCGATACCCATTTCCCAAGTGAGTTATGCCATTGCCCAAGGGGAAAACACGGATTTTCAAAGTCCAAGTGGACATTGTTTGCCCTTGGGATTTGTTTATGGTCATGGCTAAAGCCAAACGAATAGGATATTGAAGCCTTTTAAATTTTATTGAAAATTCTGTCGGTTCCAGGGGAATAGGTGGCAACAGGACGATATCTCCTGTAAACCTTCCAGGCAACATTTTTCCTTCAATAACATTTCCTGTGATCTTTTTAATGACCAAACGTGTACCGTTGCACAATTGAGGTGGATTAAGTTACAAAGAAGAATGATCGGTGAGCCAATCTTCAACTGGAGATGGTTTGGGTATATATCCAGGGAATTAAAAAATTCAGATGGGAAATTTACGGCTTCGTTTACATCTAGAACATTGTCAATTGATTTTGGAAGTTTATTTAATCGAAATCAACATTTATTGCTGCCAAAATAGCACGACTACCCAGCCAATTAAAGTCCAAATAATTGTTCAAAATATCAGGAAAGACACTTTATATTTCGTAGACAGTTCATTTTTCGTCTCTACAACAGTTCAGAAATTTTTTAGTAATTTGATAAATTTTGAATTTCGATGCAGCTCTATTTCACCGTTTCCAATAGAGAGCAATTGTTTAAAAAATATATCTGCCGATGGATTATTTTGCAGTAGTGCTCTCATATTTATGGCGGATAAATCTGAAATTTGAAGTTACCCAAATAACAATTATTCCTGTTCAGTAGAGGTGTAATAATCATTACCTAAATGTAAAATTTAAAAAATGCCGCAATTTGTAATCCTTTCTTAATCAACAATCATTTAAAGATAAGTAAAAAATTGTATTCTGGTAAAATTAACAACGAAATATCATTCCCAATAATAGCCTACTTTAAATTAAAGAAAGGATTAAAATCTTCGCTAACATTTCTTAAATTTTACATTTAAAGATAATTACAACTCTGCTGAACAGGAAGTAACATCCTCTATTCGATTGGGATTAAATTATCTCAACTTTAAATTATTGTTGATAAAGGAGGAATTACAAATCTTCACTGACATTTTTTAAATTTTACATTTTAGATCTCGGGATAAAAATGATAAAAAGGTTTGGTAAAATAATGACACTGTATTTAAATAATAATAACAAAACGAATAATGAAAATAAAGAAACTTCTGTTAAATAAATCAACTGAAAATATAATATTAAAGTCTTAATTATGCAGTTCTTTAGCAAATCACAAAGTATCCCACAATACCTAATCAAAACACACTCTTTTTGTAAGGGAGTCTTTACGACTGGTTACCCGCAGTGTAGCCAGCTTACTAATTTTCACTAATGTTTGGCAACACTGACTCCCCAAGTGAGGTTTCTATTAGGTTACACCTATGACAGTAGGTGCTGTTACAACATTTATAGAATATTATTTCAAATAATAGCCTAATTTAAATTATTAAAATGTATTTACTTTACTAAAAGTTGATATCAGGGTGGGCCACACCAAAGCGTTTCAGCTCTTAGCTAGTAATTTAATTTAAATACAAATAAAAAAGGAAAAGGAAGAAAAAGTACCTACACATTTGAGAATTTATCGTAACCTTTTCTTAATTTATTTATTCTTTAATGAAAATTAACAATAAATACAAATTTGTATTACTATTTGTGAGTGGAAAATAATAATATAGGAACAAATAACTGCACTCACATAACGCAATACAAAATTATAATAATGATAACCTGTATTACAATAGCATGCTTATAAACAAAAACATTATGAAATCGACATATGACGCCATGTTAATAAATCGAAACACGACCTACTGCATTTGCATACTGTATTTGCAATAATTCGCTATATAAGAATTATTTTGATCACTAATCAAGTTAAAAACTATCCGGTCCGGTAAGTTGGCCAAAACTATATACATTGAGCCAAATTTCATTAAAATCGGTTGAGTAGTTTCTGAGAAATAGAGAGACAAACATCGGGACACGAGATTTTTATATATATAAGGATTTATTCTACGTTTTCATGATAATTGATAAGTATAACACGAATATCAACACGGAAATTAATTATATTAATGTAGATCTGCTTATAAATATTAGCTTTTTAGGACGGAAAATTCTTAAATCACACTGAGTATTAAAAATTCTATTAGAAGCTAAAATTTAAAGATTACAACAACTGTTGCCAACAGTTGGGACAAAATTTAGATTTATTCGATACGTGACTTTGCTGCGGGCAAAATGAATGTGGTTTCACAAATATTTTCCACTTGGTAACAAACAGGAAATCCATCACCTAATAAAGATCATTACATATCCTTAATATATATACACATTATTTCTGTACATGCTCAGATTTCCTACCCCAAAATCATATTTATATTCAATAAAAAAATCTGGTGCGTGCGCGCAACACACAACTTTCACTTACCAACTTACTTAGAATAGAAATTGACGTGTTTTGCTAAAAATCATTTTCCAAAGTCACACATTTTTCTACATTCATATCTTGTTTTTGTTAATCGTTAAAGCCGTTTTTGAGTAAATAAAAAAAAAACCCGTGAAAATGATACAAAATTTATTAAGTAAAGTCCCCCCTCCCGTAGATCAATTTTGATGAAATTTTTACTGTCATATCTCGGGCATATAAATACATCAAATACCAAGTTTGATCAAAATCGTTAAAACCGTTTTTGAGTAAATAAAAAAAACACGTGAAAATGATACAAAATTTATTAGGTAAAGTCCCCCCTCCGTTTGATCAATTGTGATGAAATGTTGGTTATCACATCTTTGGCATATAAATACATTAAATACCAAGTTTGATCAAAATCGTTAAAACCGTTTTTGAGTAAATAAAAAAAACACGTGAAAATGATACAAAATTTATTAGGTAAAGTCCCCCCTCCGGTTGATCAATTTTGATGAAATTTTTACAGTCATATTTCAGGCGTATAAATAGATCAAATACTCAGTTTAATCAAAATCGTTAGAGCCGTTTTTGAGAAAATCGAAAAAAACCTAAAAAGTTATTAAATAAAGTACCCCCTCCCTTTGAGCAATTTTGATGAAATTTTCGCTGTCACATCGCGAGCATATACCTACACTAAATACCCAATTTCAGGTTCCCACGGTTTATAGTTTTTGAGCTAGTCTGTTCACACACACACACACACAGACCATTTCGCGGGACTTGGTTATTTTGACTCAGGGGACCCCAAAACGTGTATTTCCGTTGAAAACCGGAAGTCGAAAATTTTCACGATCGCAATACTTCCACTTACTATATATTTCATATATAAGTAAGTGAAAGTAAAAATTGAATTTATAGGATTTTAAAAGTCATCCTTCCGTCAAATATTAATCCTAGATACTAGATTTTTTTATATTTTTAGATGTTATTGAATAACTAAAAAGAATAATTTCTTGTTAGACAAGGTTTAAGTGTAAAATGTTGAACTGGAAATGGAATTACAGTAGCTACCCGTAGAGGTCGGTTAACCAGCCGGTGCAGAGCCTAAATCAGTATTCCTTTAGCCCATGCGCTCTCATACGTTCCCTTTGCCACGTTCCTCCAGTTCCTTTAAGTGCCTCTTCCGGCCTTTGTGCCTTTCTCGTTCGTTAAGGAGTCAGAAGCAGCTTATCGCTGAGTGTCTCTCCTCATCTCATATCTTACGTATAATATTTATTCATAGTTCAGGTTTATAGAAATGATTTAACTTTAAGACTTCCAGAGTTCTATATAGAGCTATAATTAATTAACTTTGAGGTTAGATAATATATTTTATGGGCACACAACATCCAAGGTCTTTTGTGCCTTTTAGCCATTCAATAATTGATAAACACATACATACACACAAACACATACATGTACATACATAGGCATACACTTATACACACACGTACATATACACTCACTTATTCTAGTACAGGAGCCAGATGCAAAAAATCTCACCCATAGAACATATACCAACGAATTTCAGTATCGTTAGAAACAACAAGGTTATGTGCGAAACCGACCGTCTGGCAGCGATAAAATTCTTACTAATGCCTAACAAATTAATTTGATTAATTAATTTTTTCACAAAAATTCACCCATAAAACATACGGCTGGAATATGGATTAATCGTTAGGTTTTTATTTCTATAGAAAGAGAAAAATCGTTTGGCAGCGATAAAACTCTTACTAGTGCCTGCCAGACGCGCGCGAGCGGTGCGCGAGGATCACAAAAACTCACCCATAAAACATACGATTCATTCTTGTGCCAATTGATTCAAAAAGGTTCCTAAACACGAAATTCAGTCGTCTGGCTGGTTAAAAATTCTTACTAATACCCGCCAGACGCGTTTATAAGTCAAAAAATCGTTCCGATCCAGGTGAACATTTGCTTTATTTTTCCATTTAATTTTAATTATGAGCATTTCTAAATGTTCTTAAAAATTATTTTTAGGGTTCTAACATTTATATTTAGCAAAAGTAATTATTACTATCGATGCTAATTATATATACCGGAGTTTAAAAGCAGCAAATGCATACTACCAAGGATTATTTCTTGGGAAGACGAGGAGTTATTGTCAGGTCGATGTATTTTTTTGCCCCAAAATAACTTCATGTATGATCATTGATTAGTCATTGTGAATATATAAATAAATAATGTTTTAATCAAATTCTTTGTAGTATTTAGGTCACCTTTTGAGAGTTTATTTTTTATTGATTCGCCATATTTTTCTAGTATTTATGTTTAAAGTGTTTAATTATAAGTAGTTCCTTGAGTAGATTTAATGTAAAAATTTTCATTGTACCATAAAAAGAAATATTGTTCTAAAAATTAAAAAAAACATTATTTTATTATGAAATATGAAAAACCGGAATCATTCACCTCATTATTATACAAACCTTATTATAAAGTACCAAGAACCGAAATAAAAAAATGATCGTTATAGGAAAATAAAAACCGTATGCATTATCTATATAAGAACGGACTTTTATTTAACACAAAAATAGAAACATATTAAAAAATTGGATTTAACAAATGGACATAGAAGAAAACCAAATTAAATATTCGCCATCTATCGTAATCAATATAAATGCATTGTGAGAAAAGTTTGGGGGTCAAAATTTCTAAAGCACAGGATGCATTTTACGCTTTCTCTAGTCAATTTTACAGGGCTGAAATTTGTTATTTAAAAATCCAGAGCTCTAAGGAATTTCCTACATAGCGTTCAAGGAGTATTCTAACTTTAATTGATCGAAAAGGTATAGAACAGTTTGTCAGCCCTTTATATGGTGTTCAAAAAGATTACTCTGCATATCACATACGGATAAAGAAATGAAATTAGAAGAAAGTTAAAATGAATATTTGCCAACAATCAGAATCAACACAAATGTGTGAAAAGTGAGGGGTCCGAATTTCAAAAGCGCAGCCTGCATTGCATGCCTTTTCTTCTCAAGATATCCAGGACCTCTTTGCTTATAATACTATTAACTCAAAAGAGAATCAAGGACATGATTACCAAATCGGTAATATGGTGATGAAATTTTCGAATATTCATTTTAACTTTCATCTAATTTCATTTCTTTATCCGTATGTGTTATGCAGTGTAATTTTTTTATTTTCACTTACCTATATATGAAATATATAGTAAGTGGAAGTATTGCGATCGTGAAAAATTTCGACTTCCGGTTTTCAACGGAAATGGGGTCCGGAAACACGTTTTGGGGTCCCCTGAGTCCAAATGACCAAGTCCCGCGAAATGGTCTGTATGTGTGTGTGTCTGTGTGTGTGAACAGACTAGCTCAAAAACTATAAGCCGTGCGAATCTGAAATTGAGTATTTAGTGTATGTATATGCCCGTGATGTGACAGCAAAAATTTCATCAAGATTGCTCAAAGGGAGGGGGTACTTTATTTAATAACTTTTTAAGTTTTTTTCGGTTTTCTCAAAAACGGCTCTAACGATTTTGATTAAACTGAGTATTTGATCTACATATATGCCCGAGATATGACTGTATGAATTTAATCAAAATTGATCAACCGGAGCCAACATTACATCAAAATTGATCAACCGGAGGGGGAACGTTACTTAATAAATTTTGTATCATTTTCACGTGTTTTTTTTATTTACTCAAAAAAGGTTTTAATGATTTTGATCAAACTGGGTATTTGATGTATGTATATGCCAAAGATGTGATAGCCAACATTTTATCAAAATTGGTTTAACGTAGGGGGCACTTTATTTCATAACTTTTTAACCAATTTTTACCTTTTTTTCGATTATCAAATTCATCATGTTTAATGAAAATTTGATGTTCTTTAATATCAGGTAAGCTTTATCATTATTAAAATGTTCTGAGGGGGCTTAAATGGGGAAGGGGCCTTTTTTGTTTTCCTATGAAGTACCGTTGTATTTGTTTATATGGAGAAATTATCCGTCTCTTGTTTTGCCTAAAAATAAGAAATGGCTAAATATTAGATGTGATAAAAATCAAGGAATCATATAGAGGAGAAAAAAAGAAAAATATTCGGTCAACACATAAAACTCGTTGAGCGCAAGCGGAGTACGCCTTTAATGACAGACCATTGTTCATAATTAAAGCCGTTTTGTTCATTTGAGAAGTGGCAATTAACAAAACGTATTAATTTCTAATCTAAACAAGTTGGTAAGTGAAAGTTGTGTGTTGCGCGCACGCACCAGATTTTTATATGCCTAATTCCTCAGTGTTTTGTTTGGGCCTTATCGGCTTATTGGCCTTGCACCAAACTTTTTCAACACACATTTTTCATTTGATTTTGTTAAGAAGAACTGAGTAACATTATGGGTACTCATTATTCAACACCTTTTTGTAACTTTAATGATGAAAACACTCCTTTCAATTCCTATACTCTTTTGTTTAATCAAAAGAGAAGCAGTTAACACCATATAAAGGGCTGACAAACTGTTCTATACCTTTTCGATCAATTAAAGTTAGAATACTCGTTGAACGCTATGTAGGAAATTCCTTAGAGCTCTGGATTTTTAAATAACAAATTTCAGCCCTGTAAAATTGACTAGAGAAGGCGTAAAATGCATCCTGTGCTTTAGAAATTTGGACCCCCACACTTTTCTCACAATGCATTTATATTGATTACGATATATGGCGAATATTTAATTTGGTTTTCTTCTAATTTCATTTCTATGTCCATTTGTTAAATCCAATTTTTTAATATGTTTCTATTTTTGTGTTAAATAAAAGTCCGTTCTTATATAGATAATGTATACGGTTTTTATTTTCCTGTAACGATCATTTTTACTTTCACTTACCTATATATGAAATATATAGTAAGTGGAAGTATTGCGATCGTGAAAATTTTCGACTTCCGGTTTTCAACGGAAATACACGTTTTGGGGTCCCCTGAGTCAAAATAACCAAGTCCCGCGAAATGGTCTGTGTGTGTGTGTGTGTGTGTGTCTGTGTGTGTGTGTGTGTGTGTGAACAGACTAGCTCAAAAACTATAAACCATGCGAACCTGAAATTGGGTATTTAAAGTATGTATATGCCCGCGATGTGACAGCAAAAATTTCATCAAATTTGCTCAAAGGGAGGGGGTACTTTATTTAATAACTTTTTAAGTTTTTTTCGATTTTCTCAAAAACGGCTCTAACGATTTTGATTAAACTGAGTATTTGATCTATTTATATGCCCGAGGTATGACTGTAAAAATTTCATCAAAATTGATTAACCGGAGGGGGGACTTTACTTAATAAATTTTGTATCATTTTCACGCGTTTTTTTTATTTACTCAAAAACTTTTTTATCGATCTTGATCAAACTTGGTATTTGATGTATTTATATGCCCGAGATATGACTGTAAAAATTTCATCAAAATTGATCTACAAGAGGGGGGACTTTACTTGATAAACTTTGTATCATTTTCAGGTGTTTTTTTTATTTACTCAAAAAAGGCTATAACGATTTTGATCAAACTGGGTATTTGATGTATGTATATGCCAAAGATGTGATAGCCAACATTTCATCAAAATTGGTCAAACGGAGCGGGTATATTATTTCATAAATTTTTTTCCAATTTTTACCTTTTTTTCGATTATCTCAAAAACGGCTTTAAAGATTTTTATCAAATTCTTCATGTTTAATGAAAATTAGTTTTTATTTAATATCAGGTAAGCTTTATCATTATTAAAATGTTCTGAGGGGGCTTAAATGGGGAAGGGGCCTTTTTTGTTTTCCTATAAAGTACCTTTGTTTTAGTTTATATTGAGATTTTAACTGTCTCTCATCACGCCTAAAAATAAGAAATGGCTAAATATGATATATGAAGAAAATCAAGTAAACATATACAGGAGAAAAAAAGATGAATATTTTGTCAACTCATAAAACACCTTGAGCTCACGCATGCGCCGAACGCCTTTAATGACAAACCAATGCGTTATAATTAAAGATGTTCTGTTCATTTGAGAAGTGGCAATTAACAAAACGCATTAATTTCTAATCTAAGTATGTTGGTAAGTGAAAGTTGTGTGTTGCGCGCACGCACCAGATTTTTTTATTTCGGTTCTTGGTACTTTATAATAAGGTTTGTATAATAATGAGGTGAATGATTCCGGTTTTTCATATTTCATAATAAAATAGATGTTTTTTTTAATTTTTAGAACAATATTTCTTTTTATGGTACAATGAAAATTTTTACATTAAATCTACTCAAGGAACTACTTATAATTAAACACTTTAAACATAAATACTAGAAAAATATGGCGAATCAATAAAAAATAAACTCTCAAAAGGTGACCTAAATACTACAAAGAATTTGATTAAAACATTATTTATTTATATATTCACAATGACTAATCAATGATCATACATGAAGTTATTTTGGGGCAAAAAAATACATCGACCTGACAATAACTCCTCGTCTTCCCAAGAAATAATCCTTGGTAGTATGCATTTGCTGCTTTTAAACTCCGGTATATATAATTAGCATCGATAGTAATAATTACTTTTGCTAAATATGAATGTTAGAACCCTAAAAATAATTTCTAAGAACATTTAGAAATGCTCATAAATAAAATTAAATGGAAAAATAAAGCAAATGTTCACCTGGATCGGAACGATTTTTACTTTCACTTACCAATATATGAAATATATAGTAAGTGGAAGTATTGCGATCGTGAAAAATTTCGACTTCCGGTTTTCAACGGGAATACACGTTTTGGGGTCCCCTGAGTCGAAATGACCAAGTCCCGCGAAATGGTGTGTGTGTGTGTGTGTGTGTGTGTGTGTGTGTGTGTGTGTGTGTGTGTGTGTGTGTGTGTGTGTGTGTGTGTGTGTGAACAGACTAGCTCAAAAACTATAAACCGTGCGATCCTGAAATTGGGTATTTAGTATACGTATATGCCCGCGATGTGACAGCAAAAATTTCATCAAAATTGCTCAAAGGGAGGGGGTACTTTACTTAATAACTTTTTAGGTTTTTTTCGATTTTCCCGAAAACGGCTCTAACGATTTTGATTAAACTGAGTATTTCATCTATTTATATGCTCGAGATATGACTGGGAGGCAGGAGAGGACCCAATGCAAAAAAAATTTATAAAAACTCGATTTTACGAATTAAACCAATAAAATATAAAAATAAAATGTTTTATTTAATCTTGATCGTTAGTTAAACAATTAAGTTAGAATTTTTAAACTAATTAATTAGAAGATTTTGTTGCTAAAATAAAAGATTCGATTTTGATCAAATTAAAAAATATTCTAAAATCAAAATAATAAAAGAATAATAATAATAATAATAATAAAGAAAATGCTCTGATATTTTAGAGCTTAAGCAATAATTCATTAAATACGAATGAAACTTAAATGATTAAATGAAAATGAAATACAACTTATAAACTATTATACAGAAAAATATGCTTTAATCGAATGGCCATTGTTAAAATATAGAATAAAATAATAAACAAACTGTTAATAAGTATAATAAATAGATAGATAAATAAATTCAGCAATGGAATGAATAATATTTATTTACACATAAATATATAATACTATTAAAAATTGATTAATGACAATGGCAATAGCCGTCTGTCAGAGTTAACTGCCTTTGTTTTACAGAGTAATATTTTACAGACATATGATGTAATATTTTACAATTTAGGGGATTCATATTTTACAGAGATCAGGGAGTAAAGGAAAAAAGGTATTACTTCGGATAAGGAGCTCCAAGATGGCGGCCGGTGTGAGTAAACAACAAGATATTCCGATCACGCCCTACACGATATCCACGATTCAGTTCGGGTTAACCGAGAGTTCCCGAGCAGATGTAGTCCAGATAACCAACTTCCCTGCTTCAAATGAATGTTTAATTCAAATGACTCCGATTACAAATGAATGTTTCTTTAATATAATTAAAGTACAACAACAGATATCAGTAGAAGTACTATTTCAATACATGAAAATTTCCCGTGATGGATGCATAAAATTTTTAATTTTAAACTAAACTGACCATTTAACAAATAAATTCAATAGTTTGTTTTGTACATTTATTTTTTTGTTTTTTAAAAATATGTTATTGTACTGTTTTAATGATTAAATGGGTTCAAGTTAAATGCACGTATAAATGGAAAAAAGTACAAATCAATAGCAAAGTGTACAATGTGCGTGCCGAAAAGGCTCAGAAACGACTCCACATACGATTAAGAAATTTATGTCAGCGTGTAACTGAATGTCCCCTAACAGAGAAGAAGGTTTCCGTTTTTCTCTTAAGGGTGTGAAATTGAAGAGAAAAGGATCGTAATTTTAAGCCTCTCGCAACATATAATTAGCCTACCTGAGAATGACCTACGAGTTTATGAATGAAAAATTTAGTTCGTGCTACAGACCACCAGGAAGCGCTATTGTGTGTTTCACTCAATGTTTATTGTTCATTCATTCCGTTATATTTGTAAAGGTTATATATTTTGTCAGCTGTTCTTTTTAAATTACTAAAAAATCAAGCGAAAATAATTAGTTTCACCTTTTCTTTTAAAATAAATTAATGATTTTACATATCTGCAATCAATGGGAAAACCGTGACTGGATACTTTACAAAATTAATTTTCTCATAAGAAGGTTAATTGATTAACACATTACATTTAATCAATATCTAACATATACTTAAGTAAATTTAATGCAATATGAGTGAGCGAAAAAACAGACATAAAACAAAAAAGAAGAGCTGATTATAAACCGAAAATGACAAGTTTGAAGTGTTCTTATTGTATGTAAGTATGAAAAATGATTTCATTACTATGTTTGATGAGCATTCCAGTTGACGAAATGATGTATTGACTCCAATAATACAATTTTTTCAATAAGATTTTATCACCGCTCATAGTTCAGGATAAAAAGAAATATGATGAAAAAATTGTGCCCTCATGATATTTTGGTTTTCGCTTAGTAACAGTAGTAAGATTGGAGAAGTGCAGAGTTCGGCCAAATTAGGGTGGGGGGGGGGGTATATTAAGGGAGGTTGAACTGGAAGAAAGGTCTTAAAAAAAAGGTTTCTATGAATCTTCGGTATTTTCTAAACTTCTGGATCTAATGGAACCATCACAGTAGTCGGCGCTTAAGTTTTACTCCAAATATAGTTTTTTTAACTAATAATCTAATAACTTATTATCTGCTGACTGCTTGGAATGGGCTTATAGGATTCATAATCACAGAAACCATCAAAAATGATGTATGACTCGACAAAGTTGCAGAAAATGAATTGTTCATTCACCATTTTCAACACCCTATAAAGTATATAGGGTTCCTTATTTGGGCGGACACTGCAGATCTCGAATCTTAATATTGATACAATGTTAAAATTTTCAAGAAGGTGCTAATTTTGTTCTATATTTCCTTTAATTTTAAAGTTTTTCTGTTATTGAAACTGCCACACAACTACCGGAGCGAAGCCGGGCACCCTAGCTAGTAAATTAATATAAAAACCCGAGTATTCCTAACCACCAGATTATTATTTTTTTGTTATTTAAAGAAAAAATGTATTTAAATAACCAAAAAGGAATAATTTAATCTTTTGTTTTGTAAATTTATTTGTTTGTTTTTTTAAAATATGTTATTGTCCTGCTTAAATTATTAAATGGGATCGAGTTAAATGCACAAGGTACCACCACTTAATAATATAAGATGACTACATACATCTGCTCGGGAACTCTCGGTTAACCCGAACTGAATCGTGGATATCGTGTAGGGCGTGATCGGAATACCTTGTTGTTTACTCACGCTGGCCCCCATCTTGGAGCTCCTCATCCGAAGTAATACCGGAAAAAAATACATACATTAAATAAAATAAAAAATAAAAATAAACAACAAGAAAATGAAAACTGTTTATATATCAGACAACCAGGTGTACCTTGATTTCCAAGCATGGCGAGCATAGCGTAATAAAGGGCGGGGTCTTGTTGACCAGTTAGGTACAAAATAATTTCTCCCCTTGAGAGGAAAGGCTTCCCAAAATAAATAAGCCTGAATTCGGATAATATGCTACATCCCCCTAGAAAGTGATAAGTGTCTTCTCGGCAGTTGGAATTACAGAGTGAGCAAGTTTCAGAATCTCGATTTTTTTCTAGCCATGGCCTGAAGTTCAAATATAAAAATTCGCCCCTAAGCTTAACCAACCATCTTGCCTCTAAATAACTCAAATTATCAACGAAGCTTGCTGTTACAAATTCCCTGTAATCATTTACCAACACTCTGTATAGCTGAAACCAATCTGAAGAAATCGCTCGATTAAATGCCTTATCTTGGTAGTGAGCTACTCTTTTTGAAATCAGCTCGGCTAGCTTAGTTAAATTCAGCAATTTAATTTTAATGTTAAAAGGTGAAGTCCAATTTTTACTTTCACTTACCTATATACGAAATATATAGTAAGTGGAAGTATTGCGATCGTGAAAAATTTTGACTTCCGGTTTTCAACGGAAATACACGTTTTGGGGTCCCCTGAGTCCAAATAACCAAGTCCCGCGAAATGGTCTGTGTGTGTATGTGTGTGTGAACTGACTAGCTTAAAAACTATAAACCGTGTGAACCTGAAATTGGGTATTTAGTGTATGTATATGCCCGCGATGTGACAGCATAAATTTCATCAAAATTATTCAAAGGGAGGGGGTACTTTATTTAATAACTTTTTAAGTTTTTTTCGATTTTCTCAAAAACGGCTCTAAAGATTTTGATTAAACTGAGTATGTGATGTATTAATATGCCCGAGATATCGTCGGTTTGGAAGAAGACTATTACATCTCAAAAATGTGATTTTTATGTTTTATCGATAGAATAACTCAAAATCGTGAGAGAAATTATGTGGAACACGGTTCTAACTTGTACTTTTATTCAAACCGCCAGGGCGCTCTGCTTGAAACTATGACATCTCCCCTCCCTTTTGACAAGTTTTGAGGAAGACCATTACATTTCAGTTAGCATTGTGAAGTCGCTTCAGAAAGTTCGTTTGTTTTGTGAAAGACTATTATATCTCAAAAAGTGGACAGTGAAGAAAAGAGTTTCATCGCACTTTTCTGAGCAAAACTATTACAAACCAAAATATAACTGTCTCTTTTTGCTAAGACTAAAAAATCTGTCGCTGTCATGCCTCAGTATTATAAAACGTTTTTTGATAACTTATAATTGCTTATATTTACTTTATTTTTTTAAGTGAGGTTATGTTATTGTAGTTGTACTATTCATTTTTTTCTACATGTTTGTTTTCATTATTTTTTAATTTGTTTAGAAGATTGTCAACAACTTACTAATCAATAATTCAAAAAATTATACAAGAATTTTGTGTTACGAATTTGAATTTAACTATTTCTAGGACTAACTTTGAGCTTTAACATCATCTTACCAAGGTTCTTACACTAGTCTATAATAACGTTATCATTAACATTTTAAAGTTGCAAAAATAAATTGTAATCTTATCTACAGGGAGAGAACAAAGAATGATTTTGTAATTCAATTTGGTTAAAAAAAAAAAAAAAATTGTAAACAATCATGTTATTATGAAACACAATGTTTTTCTGTGATTTAGACAATAAAATTTTTTTAATTCATTAGTTTTTTTTTATCAAACTCCTGTTGTAACAAAATATTATCTTCAAAAGTATTTGAATTTCTTTTTGGGGAATACTATCACATTTAAGAAGAGGGGATGAAAGTGGCAGATAAGGGGGAGGTTTTTAGACATGCAAGAATCCAAACACGGCAGACATTTCACATTGTTCCTCCTGATTATTGAATCATAGAAATATGAAATTACCTACTGAGCATTGTAACAAAAATCAATATGAAAACTTTAAATGGCTCTCCTGAAAAATGCCATTTTTTGAGATATTATAGTCTTCTTCCAAACCGACGATATGACTGTAAAAATTTCATCACAATTGATCAACCGGAGGTGGGACTTAACTGGATAAGTTATGTAATTAATCTAATCTTAGCGTGGCTGACCACCATTTTAAATTATTTTTAAATAATTTATTTTTTGAAGAGAAAAGATTCGGCTCCGCCGGGAGTCGAACCCGGAATGGTTAGCATCCTCGCATGTAACGCAGGAGACCCGAGTTCGACTCCCGGCGGAGCCGAATCTTTTCTCTTCAAAAAATAAATTATTTAAAAATAATTTAAAATGGTGGTCAGCCACGAACTAAGATTAGATTAATTAATGGTTAGCATCCTCGCATGTAACGCAGGAGACCCGAGTTCGACTCCCGGCGGAGCCGAATCTTTTCTCTTCAAAAAATAAATTATTTAAAAATAATTTAAAATGGTGGTCAGCCACGAACTAAGATTAGATTAATTAATGGTTAGCATCCTCGCATGTAACGCAGGAGACCCGAGTTCGACTCCCGGCGGAGCCGAATCTTTTCTCTTCAAAAAATAAATTATTTAAAAATAATTTAAAATGGTGGTCAGCCACGAACTAAGATTAGATTAATTAATGGTTAGCATCCTCGCATGTAACGCAGGAGACCCGAGTTCGACTCCCGGCGGAGCCGAATCTTTTCTCTTCAAAAAATAAATTATTTAAAAATGGTGGTCAGCCACGAACTAAGATTAGATTAATTAATGGTTAGCATCCTCGCATGTAACGCAGGAGACCCGAGTTCGACTCCCGGCGGAGCCGAATCTTTTCTCTTCAAAAAATAAATTATTTAAAAATAATTTAAAATGGTGGTCAGCCACGAACTAAGATTAGATTAATTAATGGTTAGCATCCTCGCATGTAACGCAGGAGACCCGGGTTCGACTCCCGGCGGAGCCGAATCTTTTCTCTTCAAAAAATAAATTATTTAAAAATGGTGGTCAGCCACGAACTAAGATTAGATTAATTAATGGTTAGCATCCTCGCATGTAACGCAGGAGACCCGAGTTCGACTCCCGGCGGAGCCGAATCTTTTCTCTTCAAAAAATAAATTATTTAAAAATGGTGGTCAGCCACGAACTAAGATTAGATTAATTAATGGTTAGCATCCTCGCATGTAACGCAGGAGACCCAAGTTCGACTCCCGGCGGAGCCGAATCTTTTCTCTTCAAAAAATAAATTATTTAAAAATAATTTAAAATGGTGGTCAGCCACGAACTAAGATTAGATTAATTAATGGTTAGCATCCTCGCATGTAACGCAGGAGACCCAAGTTCGACTCCCGGCGGAGCCGAATCTTTTCTCTTCAAAAAATAAATTATTTAAAAATGGTGGTCAGCCACGAACTAAGATTAGATTAATTAATGGTTAGCATCCTCGCATGTAACGCAGGAGACCCGAGTTCGACTCCCGGCGGAGCCGAATCTTTTCTCTTCAAAAAATAAATTATTTAAAAATGGTGGTCAGCCACGAACTAAGATTAGATAAATTAATGGTTAGCATCCTCGCATGTAACGCAGGAGACCCGAGTTCGACTCCCGGCGGAGCCGAATCTTTTCTCTTCAAAAAATAAATTATTTAAAAATGGTGGTCAGCCACGAACTAAGATTAGATTAATTAATGGTTAGCATCCTCGCATGTAACGCAGGAGACCCGAGTTCGACTCCCGGCGGAGCCGAATCTTTTCTCTTCAAAAAATAAATTACTTAAAAAATGGTGGTCAGCCACGAACTAAGATTAGATTAATTAATGGTTAGCATCCTCGCATGTAACGCAGGAGACCCGAGTTCGACTCCCGGCGGAGCCGAATCTTTTCTCTTCAAAAAATAAATTATTTAAAAATGGTGGTCAGCCACGAACTAAGATTAGATTAATTAATGGTTAGCATCCTCGCATGTAACGCAGGAGACCCGAGTTCGACTCCCGGCGGAGCCGAATCTTTTCTCTTCAAAAAATAAATTATTTAAAAATGGTGGTCAGCCACGAACTAAGATTAGATTAATTAATGGTTAGCATCCTCGAATGTAACGCAGGAGACCCGAGTTCGACTCCCGGCGGAGCCGAATCTTTTCTCTTCAAAAAATAAATTATTTAAAAATGGTGGTCAGCCACGAACTAAGATTAGATTAATTAATGGTTAGCATCCTCGCATGTAACGCAGGAGACCCGGGTTCGACTCTCGGCGGAGCCGAATCTTTTCTCTTCAAAAAATAAATTATTTAAAAATAATTTAAAATGGTGGTCAGCCACGAACTAAGATTAGATTAATTAATGGTTAGCATCCTCGCATGTAACGCAGGAGACCCGAGTTCGACTCCCGGCGGAGCCGAATCTTTTCTCTTCAAAAAATAAATTATTTAAAAATAATTTAAAATGGTGGTCAGCCACGAACTAAGATTAGATTAATTAATGGTTAGCATCCTCGCATGTAACGCAGGAGACCCGGGTTCGACTCCCGGCGGAGCCGAATCTTTTCTCTTCAAAAAATAAATTATTTAAAAATGGTGGTCAGCCACGAACTAAGATTAGATTAATTAATGGTTAGCATCCTCGCATGTAACGCAGGAGACCCGAGTTCGACTCCCGGCGGAGCCGAATCTTTTCTCTTCAAAAAATAAATTATTTAAAAATGGTGGTCAGCCACGAACTAAGATTAGATTAATTAATGGTTAGCATCCTCGCATGTAACGCAGGAGACCCGAGTTCGACTCCCGGCGGAGCCGAATCTTTTCTCTTCAAAAAATAAATTATTTAAAAATAATTTAAAATGGTGGTCAGCCACGAACTAAGATTAGATTAATTAATGGTTAGCATCCTCGCATGTAACGCAGGAGACCCGGGTTCGACTCCCGGCGGAGCCGAATCTTTTCTCTTCAAAAAATAAATTATTTAAAAATGGTGGTCAGCCACGAACTAAGATTAGATTAATTAATGGTTAGCATCCTCGCATGTAACGCAGGAGACCCGAGTTCGACTCCAGGCGGAGCCGAATCTTTTCTCTTCAAAAAATAAATTATTTAAAAATGGTGGTCAGCCACGAACTAAGATTAGATTAATTAATGGTTAGCATCCTCGCATGTAACGCAGGAGACCCAAGTTCGACTCCCGGCGGAGCCGAATCTTTTCTCTTCAAAAAATAAATTATTTAAAAATAATTTAAAATGGTGGTCAGCCACGAACTAAGATTAGATTAATTAATGGTTAGCATCCTCGCATGTAACGCAGGAGACCCGGGTTCGACTCCCGGCGGAGCCGAATCTTTTCTCTTCAAAAAATAAATTATTTAAAAATGGTGGTCAGCCACGAACTAAGATTAGATTAATTAATGGTTAGCATCCTCGCATGTAACGCAGGAGACCCGAGTTCGACTCCCGGCGGAGCCGAATCTTTTCTCTTCAAAAAATAAATTATTTAAAAATAATTTAAAATGGTGGTCAGCCACGAACTAAGATTAGATTAATTAATGGTTAGCATCCTCGCATGTAACGCAGGAGACCCGGGTTCGACTCCCGGCGGAGCCGAATCTTTTCTCTTCAAAAAATAAATTATTTAAAAATGGTGGTCAGCCACGAACTAAGATTAGATTAATTAATGGTTAGCATCCTCGCATGTAACGCAGGAGACCCGGGTTCGACTCCCGGCGGAGCCGAATCTTTTCTCTTCAAAAAATAAATTATTTAAAAATAATTTAAAATGGTGGTCAGCCACGAACTAAGATTAGATTAATTAATGGTTAGCATCCTCGCATGTAACGCAGGAGACCCGGGTTCGACTCCCGGCGGAGCCGAATCTTTTCTCTTCAAAAAATAAATTATTTAAAAATAATTTAAAATGGTGGTCAGCCACGAACTAAGATTAGATTAATTAATGGTTAGCATCCTCGCATGTAACGCAGGAGACCCGGGTTCGACTCCCGGCGGAGCCGAATCGTTTCTCTTCAAAAAATAAATTATTTAAAAATAAGTTATGTATTATTTTTATGTGCTTTTTTTTATTTCCTCAAAAACAGTTTTAACGATTTTGATCAAACTGGGTATTTGATGTATGTATATGCCGAAGATGTGACACCCAACATTTCATCAAAATTGGTCAAACGGAGGGGGGACTTTACTGAATAAATTTTGTATCATTTTCACGAGTTTTTTTATTTACTCAAAAGCGGTTTTAAGGATTTTGATCAAACTGGGTATTTGATGTATGTATATGCCAAAGATGTGACACCCAACATTTCATCAAAATCGGTCAAACGGAGGGGGCACTTTATTTCATAATTTGTTTTCCAATTTTTACCTTTTTTTCGATGATCTCAAAAACGGCTTTAATGATTTTTATCAAATTTGTCGAGTTTAATGAAAATTAGGTGTTCTTTGATATCAGGTAAGCTTTATCATTATTAAAATGTTCTGAGGGGGCTTGAATGGGGTAGGGGCCTTTTTTATTTCCTACAATGTAACTTTGTTTTTGTTTATATGGAGAAATTAACTGTCTCTCGTTACACCTATAAATGAGAAATGGCTAAATATGAGCTATGATAAAAATAAAAAAAACATATAGAGGAGAAAAAAAGAAAACTATTAATAATATCTTTTTGAGCCCACGCATGCGGAGAACGCCTTTAATGACAGACCATTGTTCATGATTAAAGCCGTTCTGTTCATTTGAGAAGTGGCAATTAAGAAAACACCTCAATTTCTAATCTAAGTTAGTTGGTAAGTGAAAGTTGTGTGTTGCGAGCACGCACCAGATTTTTAGAGAATGTTATTTAAATTTGAAAATTAAACAAAATTTAAAAATCAGACATTATTAAAAAAAAATATCGGAATTATTTTAAAATAATTTATTTTTTGAAGAGAAAAGATTTGGCTCCGCCGGGAGTCGAACCCGGGTCTCCTGCGTTACATGCGAGGATGCTAACCGCTACACCACAGAGCTCGGCTCAAGGCAGAGCAAATCCTTCCTCTTCACTGCTCTTCACTGATTTGCTCTGCCTTGAGCCGAGCTCTGTGGTGTAGCGGTTAGCATCCTCGCATGTAACGCAGGAGACCCGGGTTCGACTCCCGGCGGAGCCAAATCTTTTCTCTTCAAAAAATAAATTATTTAAAAATAATTTAAAATTGGTGGTCAGCCACAATTGAAGATTGGATTAATCGGAATTATTTTACTTTAAATGTCCATCCAACTGGGAACTTAATCTGCAAATGTGATCACAATACAGATATGAAGACCCTGGGGGAACGAGATAAATGTCATAAATGTTTTAAAAGAATGTTGAAGCGTGAGAGAGTGATTTGTACTCGGCTGGCGAGAATCAACAGCTGACTGCTCCATGAAGCGTCTTTTGTTTTTCTCAGAGCTTTGGCTCCAAGCGTCTTGGACCAATCACAAACGCCCACGTACACAACACTAAATGAATATTAACTGGAATATTAATATAGATTTATAGGACTTATAGGAATTTTAATAAACTTGATACATTAATTATAAATTAACGACAATATGTTAATGTATAATAAGAACTTATCAATTATTGAATTTAGAATTGGTATAAAAATGATGAACTAAGAATTAAACTAAATAATTATATGGGTCATTTTCCCAGAAAGGGCGAATCTGAACTTGGAATTCTTGAAATTGAAAACGTCGAATTAACGTCTGGAAAATATTTAGGGATGCTCTTCACATAGCACTGGTTGAACTCCAATGCAAGGTAATACAAGAGCAGGGTGCATTTATATAAAAAAAAAAAATTGAAGACGGAAAAAGAAATTTGCTGGAGGTTCGTTTAAATATATTTTTTCTTTATTTTTTTTATTTTTATTTATTTATTTATTTTTTTTTTTGTGCTGACAAAAATCCTAAGCCATCTATCAGCCATTAATCAAATTTTTTCTCGTTTACTACTTAAATACTGCTGCTTTTCGACAAAACGATAGACTGTTGGAAACGCGCCAACGAGTTCTAACTAATAACAGCCAACAATTTTAGGTACAATTACTTTCCAATTCTGTAGAGGCGAGATAATGACATCAGAATTTGAGAGGCTATTTAGTTTTTGCTCGTTTACTACTTAAATTTAGGAGATTTTTGACAAAATGATAGACCGTTCGAAACGTTTCAATGAGCTTTAAAAGTAGAAAGCAACGAAAACATTTAGATACAATTAATCTCCGAGTACACTCGAGCGGGACAAAAACACCCGATATTGTATTGTATGACCATCCATTTTTTTTCTGTTCAATACTTAAATATAGCCATTTTTTTAAACAACGATAGACCGTCAGTTGAAAGCAATGAGAAAAATTCGATACAATTATCTTTTAAGTAGCTACGGGCGGGACAATGACACGGGTTTTATGCCGCTCCCGCCGCAGCACCAAGGTTGTTATCCTGACGGTTCTACAGTGACTGAAAACATTTGGCGGCAAAAAGAGTTGTTACCCGAGATGTAATCCTACTTTTAGCAAGAAAGCGCAGTCGTATACCTCCTCTGTGTACTATTCTATCATTCTTAAAAATATCGCATACCTCACATTCTAATCTTGAGATGTTTTGAACAGCACCACACTTGTAAAAAATCCAAAAAGCGTCAATGGTCAATTCTTAGACGGACGTAAAGTTTGGAAACTGGAGTTGTGACATGACGAGTGAAGGAGATTTCCGATGTTCTCCAAAGGTCATATCTAAATTCAACCTATGCTTTTTAATCTTATATGAGTAAAGCCCTACGTAGTCGACAGGGCAAGTCACTTAGCCTAATTTGAGGTTGTTTTAATGAACAAAAATGGTGAGGGGGCTTCAGAATCCATCGGGGACAGTGATTTGCCTTTTCTGGGAAAATGACATATATAAAATAACAAATGGGTTCCCTGAACATCTTTAGTTGGCTCTTTCTAGGTGAATGATGTATACCAGTAAATATAGATTAGTGTAATATACAAACAGACACGTATACAAGATTGTAGAGGAGGGTGACCAGTTAGCAGTCAATATAAGAGGCAATCTTCTCATTGAAGCAATAAGCCAATAGAGAAAAGAGAACTTTATACGAGTCCAAACGTCTCTATTCCGGATGAGGCTAGCCGAAAATAAGCCCGACTCGTCGACGTGGATGATTCGTGAATGATAGGATTATAATATACAATAATGAATATAAAAAATAAATGATTAATGTAGTAACAGAAGAAAAAATAATATTTTAAAAAGTATCATATAATTTTCAAAGATGTTTCAATAAAGTTAAAGGCCGATTTGATTTTATAAATTCAATGAAACCGTTTACATAAGAAAAAATCTGGTGCGTGCGCGCAACACACAACTTTCACTTACCAACTTATACTAGAAATTAATGCGTTGTGTTAATGCCACTTCACACTCAGTTACACATTTTTCCACATTCATTTCTTATTTTTGTTTTTATTTGCTCTATATCAAACACTAATTTCTTTTATTATTAAATAAAAGTTTTTACTTGAGGTAATTCGGCAATGCAAGCATAATACTCCAAGTCGAATGATTTTATAATTCTCTATGTACAATTAATTATGAACAATGGAATGTCATTAAAGGCGTACTACGCACACGTGGGCTCAACATGTTTTATGAGTTGACTGAATATTTTTCTTTTTTTCTCCTCTATATGTTCATTTGGTTTTTATCATATCTCATACTTAGCCATTTCTTATTTTTAGCCTTACGAGAGACAGTTAATTTCTCCATAAAAACAAAAACAAAGGTTACTTTATAGGGAACAAAAAAGGCCCCTACCCCCCTTCAGAACATTTTAATAAAGATAAAGCTTACCTGATATTAAAGAACACCTAATTTTCACTGAACATGACGAATTTCATGAAAATCGTTAAAGCCGTTTTTGAGAAAATCAAAAAAAAGGTAAAAATTCGAAAAAGAGTTATGAAATAAAGTGCCCCCTCCGTTTCACCAATTTTGATGAAATGTTGGCTATTACATCTTTGGCATATACATACATCAAATACCTAGTTTGATCAAAATCGTTAATGCCGTTTTTGAGTAAAAAATCTGGTGCGTGCACGCAACACACAACTTTCACTTACCCACTTACTTATATTAGAAATTAATGCGTTGTGTTTATGCCACTTCTCAAAGTAACAAATTTTTCCACATTCATTTCTTACCTGATATTAAAGAACACCTAATTTTCATTAAACATGACGAATTTGATGAAAATCGTAAAAGTCGTTTTTGAGATAATCGAAAAAAAGGTAAAAATTTGAAAAAAAGTTATGATATAAAGTGCCCCCTCCGTTTGAACAATTTTGATGAAGTGTTGGCTATAACATCTTTGGCATATACATACATCAAATACACAGTTTGATCAAAATCGTGAAAGCCGTTTTTGAGTAAATAAAAAAACACATGAAAATTATACAAAATTTATTAAGTAAAGTCCCCCCTCCAGTATATCAATTTTGATGAAATGTTGGCCATCACATCTTTGACATATAGATACATCAAATACCCAGTTTGATCAAAATTGTTAAAGCCTTTTTTGAGTAAAAAAAAAAAAACACGTGAAAATGATACAAAATTTACTAAGTAAAGTCCCCCCTCCGTTCGATCAATTTTGATGAAATTTTGGCTGTCCCATCATTGGCATATATATACATCAAATACCCAGTTTGATCAAAATCGTTAAAGCCCTTTTTTGTAGTAAATAAAAAAAAAACACGTGAAAATGATACAATATTTATTAAGTAAAGTGCCCCCTCCGGTTGAACAATTTTGATGAAATTTTTGCAGTCATATCTCGGGAATATACATACACTAAATACCCAATTTCATGATCGCACGGTTTATAGTTTTTGAGCTAGTCTGTTCACACACACACACACACACAGAGCACTTCGCGGGACTTGGGGATTATTTGGACTCGGGGGACCCCATTACGTGTATTTCCGTTGAAAACCGGAAGTCGAAATTTTTCACGATCGCAATACTTTCCCTTACTATATATTTCATATATAGGTATGTGAAAGTAAAAATATATTTGATTATTTGAGAAGTTGACTATTTATGATCCAATGAAAACTTGAGTGACTTTTTTTTTATTATTATTAGTATATAGATAAGTGAAAGTAAAAAACTTTAGTCTTTTTTGGACAGTTGACATGAGATATTCTGTTTGCATTTATGTTTTCTTTTTTTTAAGTTATATTGGAGAATTATTTATAAAATCGATAATTTCCAATACTAATAATGAAGATGTGCGGAATCGAGTAAATAGTCTACTCCGTAAACAAGATTAGTATTGTAAATGAAACAACTCCCTGTTTTATAATTTAAAAAGTCAGTGGGTTATTGGTCGAATGCAGAATATCCAGGGGCTAAATTATGATCGCAGGAGAGGGAAATTCATTATAGAAAACGAAATAGCAAGCGTTTGAATTGTCAAAATACAGGAGAGTCAATTAATTGTCCATGTCCATAATTAGTTTTTCCACTAGTTGCCAACTAACAAGTATGTCGTCGCTGACGTCCAACTAACCTGAAATAGGGAAGTAAAACAATTAACAACCCGAACTCTGAACCACCATTAACAAAGTTAGCGCATACCACTGCTACAGAGCTGTTATCAGCTGCAGCTACACGTGGCTAGAGTGAGCCCATGACTAATGATGATAACTTTTTATTTAGTGAGTAAGTGAACTAAAATATATATATATATATATATATATATATATATATATTTTATAATACTTTTATTTCATATTTACAAAACATACATGTTTATAATTGATTTGGGATACTCCCTTTTACAATTCATTTTCTAGAGGTCGATTTAATTTAAAAAATTTTTATACAATTGATAAAAAAAAAAAACCCAAAAAAATGATTAAAATAAAATTAAATACATATCATAAAATAATATATGATATCATAAAATTCATATCATAAAATCTGGTGCGAGGTTCACAACTTTCACTTACCAACTTACTTAGATTAGAAATTAATGTGTTTTGTTAATTGCCACTTCTCAAAGTTATACATTTTTCCAATTTCATTTCTTATTTTGGTTTTCATTTGTTCAAAAAAAAAACAGCACTAATTTCTTTTATTACTAAATAAAAGTTTTTACTTGTGATAATTCGGCAATGCAAGCATAATACTCCAAGCGTCTGATTTTATAATTCTCTATGTACTTGTTGAATACTTCATTTATTTCCCATGAAACAAATAATTCTCATTAAATGAACAGAACATCTTTAATTATAACGCATTGGTTTGTCATTAAAGGCGTACGGCGCATGCGTGAGCTCAAGATGTTTTATAAGTTGATTTTTCTTATTAATTAATATTTTTCTTTTTTTCTCCTGTATTTGTTAACTTGATTTTTTTCATATATCATATTTAGCTATTTCTTATTTTTAGGCGTGATGTGAGACAGTTAATTTCTCAATATAAACTAAAACAAAGGTACTTAATAGGAAAACAAAAAAGGCACCTTCCCCATTTAAGCCCCCTCCGAAAATTTTAATACTGATAAAACTTACCTGATATTATTGAACACATAATTTTCATTAAACATGAAGAATTTGATAAAAATCATTAAAGCCGTTTTTGAGATAATCGAAAAAAAGGTAAACATTTGTAAAAAATCTGGTGCGTGCGCGCAACACACAACTTTCACTTGCCAACTTAATTAGATTAGAAAATAATGCGTTTTGTTAATGCGACTTCTCAAAGTTACACATTTTTCCATATTCATTTCGTTTTCATTTGCTCTATAAAAAAAAACTTTTTTTTATTATTAAATAAAAGTTTTTACTTTTAATAATTCGGCAATGCAAGCATAATACTCCAAGTCGTCTGATTTTATTATTCTCCATGTACTTGTTGAAAATCTCATTTAGTTACCATGAAACAAATAATTTCCATTAAATGAACAGAACGGCTTTAATTATGAAAAAGCCGTTTTTGAGTAATTAAAAAAATACGTGCAAATGATACAAAATTTATTAAGTAAAGTCCCCCCTCCGGTTAATCAATTTTGATGAAATTTCTACAATCATATCTCGGGCACATAAATACATCAAATACCTAATTTGATCAAAATCGTTAAAGCCGTTTTTGAGTAAATAAAAAAAACACGTGAAAATGATACGAAATTTCTTAAGTAAAGTCCCCCCTCCGGTTAATCAATTTTGATGAAATTCTTACAGTCACATTTCTGGCATATAAGTACATCAAATACTCAGTTTAATCAAAATCGTTAGTGCCGTTTTTGAGAAAATCGAAAAAAACCTAAAAAGTTATAAAATAAAGTACCTCCTCCCTTTGAGCAATTTTGATGAAATTTTTGCTGTCACATCGCGGGCATATACCTAAACTAAATACCAAATTTCAGGTTCGCACGGTTTATAGTTTTTGAGCTAGTCTGTTCACATACACACACACACACACACACACACACACACACACACACACACACACACACACACACACACACACACACACACACACACACACACACACACACACAGACACAGACCATTTCGCGGGACTTGGTCATTTGGACTCAGGGGACCCCAAAACGTGTATTTCCGTTGAAAACCGGAAGTCGAAATTTTTCACGATCGCAATACTTCCACTTACTATATATTTCATATTTAGGTAAGTGAAATTAAAAAGTTATGAAATAAAGTGCCCCCTCCGTTTGACCAATTTTGATGAAATGTTGGCTGTCACATCTTTGGCATATACATACGTCAAATACCCAGTTTGATCAAATTCTTTAAAGCCGTTTTTGAATAAATAAAAAAAACACATGAAAATGATACAAAATTTATTAAGTAAAGTCCCCCCTCCGGTTGATCAATTTTGATAAAATTTTTACAGTCATATCTCGGGCATAGCAATACATCAAATACTCAGTTTAATCAAAATCGTTAGAGCCGTTTTTGAGAAAACCGAAAAAAACTTAAAAAGTTATTAAATAAAGTACCCCCTCCCTTTGAGCAATCTTGATGAAATTTTTGCTGTCACATCACGGGCATATACATACACCAAATACTCAATTTCAGATTCGCACGGCTTATAGTTTTTGAGCTAGTCTGTTCACACACACAGACACACACACATACAGACCATTTCGCGGGACTTGGTCATTTGGACTCAGGGGACCCCAAAACGTGTTTCCGGACCCCATTTCCGTTGAAAACCGGAAGTCGAAATTTTTCACGATCGCAATACTTCCACTTACTATATATTTCATATATAGGTAAGTTTTTTTTTTTTGTTCGTTACCCCTACCTGGCCATGTGTGACATACGGGGGGTTACTCTACAGGTAAAAAAAAAAAAAAAAAAAAAAAAAAAAAAAAAAAAAAAAAAAAATATATAGGTAAGTGAAAGTAATAATAAATATCTTAAATAAAATGAAAGACAAATCATTAAAAAAATATAAATGATTAAATAATTTTATGTTTTAAATATATTATATGTTTCGTTCTTGTTTGTTAGTTTAACGTCCATTTTTATGCTACTAAGGCTAATCGGACGATGCTACAGTGGGAGTCCTAAATTTTACCTATCCAGGTATAATTAGGATAGGGATCTTTAACGAGTACCTGACATCGTACAGGCTCGGGACCTCCATTTTACGTCCTATCCGAGGGACGGCATAGCTAAGGATTTTTTACTCCCATTAAAAAATCCTAGGGCAACCGCTGGAATTGAACCCGCGATCTTTAGTATTGTACACCACAGGTGACCCCTATGTTTCGTTCTTTTATGTTTGTATCTACGGGTTGTTGTTTTTGTGTAATTTCCTATTTCTGTTATGAATGGGTTTAAGGAGTTTGAGCAAGATTGGAAGCAATTATGGGTCAGTTTTACATGTATTACTGTATGCTGTCTATATTTAGTTCTGAGTGCATTTTAGTTATTCTAGTGTAATAATACCGAAGATAAAAAAAAAAAAAAAAAATTTGTCGATTCAATTCAAATTTACCTCGGATTTATATAAAATTATGTGAAATACATACAGAAATATATACTCACCAAATCAGTTACAACAGCTGAGATTTTATCCTCAGTTGGTTATTTGATTAAATGTGCCCAATTTATAGAGTTTGGAGTAACCCAGAAGGGCTGTCTCCAGGGAGGTTTCGATATTTCCGATATATCGAAAAATCGATACTTTGCTTCCGACTATATCAGAGCAGATACTTCCTTCCACCGATATCAAGCGATGTTTTATCTTTTCGGTAAAGTGAAATGATGTCTGGCGTTCAAGTTAGTACAAGATGTACGGCGTTATTATGTAATTGAGTCATGGTTGATATCTGTACACCGGAAGTAAATAACACCGTGTCCATTTTATCGTTTAATTAAATTTAGCTCTATGGAGTTTATTTGTTTGTTTAACGTCTCTTTATGCCACAGGTGCTAATCGGACGATGCTACAGTGGGAGTCCTAAATTTTGCCCTATCCAGGTATAATTAGGACAGGGATCTTTAACGAGTACCTGACATCGTATAGGCTCGGGACCTGCATTTTACATCCTATCCAAGGGACGGCATAGTCAAGAACTTTTTACTCCCAAAGAAAAATCCTAGGGCCACCACGGGACACTAACCCTCGACCTTAGTATTGTAAGTTTCTATGCTAACCACTACACCACAGGTGACCTGCTGTATGGAGTATAACTACATCAATTACTCATATGAAAAACGAATTTTAAGCTGTCTCTATAAGTTTTGAAAATATAAATTTAATCAAGTATTTATCGTGGTATTTTAATCCATACTAGAAAATTAATTAAATGAAAAACGGAAATGGTTTACCTTCGGGATTCAGATGTGTATTCTTCTTTTATTTTTAGATCAATTTATAAAAACAAAATTGATTTTTTAGTTTCTTCGGGTTCATTTTTTCAACACTAATTTTTCACGTTTTTAAAATTAAATTATATCACATTTTCGAGTATAACAAAGATACTTGGGTTCGCCTGTGGTATCGTGATTAGCATGGCAACCTACAAGTAGCCGGGTCGTTCCCTTGGTGGGCCTACGATTTTTTAATAGGAGTAAATAATCGTTGGCTATGCCGTCCATCGGATATGACGTAAAATGGAGGTGCTGAGCCTGTACGATGTCAGGTACTCGTTAAAGAGCCCTATCCTAATTATACCTGGAGCCTACCGATTAGCCTTAGTAGCTAAAGGGCGTATAAGGGACGTTAAACGAACGAACAAACAACAAAGATACTTGACAACAGGAACATAATCTAGAGCAGTATCGTAAAATTTAAAGTTATAGTTATAGCACACGGATTTTACTTTATTTGTTTTAAGCAGGGGTCGAAAAGGTCTATAACCTTTTTAAATAAGTTTCATTTTAAAATTATTTGAAAACTTATTACGAAAAAGTTTGTTCAATTAAAGTTTTCAAATAACTTCATGATAAAAGTTTTTCTTCAAAAAGTTTAAGGTTCACATAAACCTTTTGAGTAATTAAAATTAAAGTGTGAGTTTAACAATAACTTTGTCGCTCTGGGTTGAGATCATAAAAGTTTTTATAATATGAAAACGATAGGTTAAATGATGGTCAGGATTTTCAGTTTTACAATGATTTTATTGTGGTAAGCCAACGTTTCGATCCAACTTGTGAATCTTAAATAAAACTATACTATATTAAATAAAACGTATTTATCAACATAAATACAGTATTTCCACGCGTAATTCGTCT
Source organism: Aelia acuminata (assembly GCA_911387785.2). Lineage (NCBI taxonomy): Eukaryota > Metazoa > Arthropoda > Insecta > Hemiptera > Pentatomidae > Aelia > Aelia acuminata. The sequence continues at coordinate 174,386,058 of OU426979.1, forward strand.
ACGTCTAAATTAGCAGAACATGCCATTGCCCAAAACCATTCCTTCGACTTTGAGAACCCCTCCATATTAGCTACTGTACCAAACCATGATAAACGACTCCTCTCAGAATCCATTTTCATCCATCTAGAAAAAAATAACCCGGTAAATCACAAAACAGATAAAGAGATAATATCATCCACTTATTCTAACATCTTCCGCATCCTCAAATCCTAGTTTTGATTTCATAGGTACTGCAATTATCTATGTACCTCTTGTACTATTATTATTTTTTTGTATTGCATACTTCTTTCTGTATATTTTCCTATTTTTTATGCACTGTTACATTATGTATTATCTATGTATTGTATAATTATTTTTATGTTAATATTGAGTCCAGACACAACTATTTGTATTCAGTACCATCTATTTTGTTAGTTTTTAAAATATTTTTGTTCACTCAGTTGTCACGTGCCTTCACTTCAAAAGCGTTGGATTTCCCCGTCATAAACCTTTGAAGTCGGCAAACTAACCCCCTACCACTACCTCTCACCTTATTTTTACCTTTAGTCTTAGTATCCACCTGGACTCAGTAGGTAAATATCAGATTCTATTTTATCTTGTTAACCAGCCACTTATTTTAATATTCATGTTACATCATCTTTTATATTATTATCAGTTCTGTAATGTATCCATTTATTGTCACCCTCTAGCACAGTTTCTCATATATTTGTTTTCTTTTAGCCCTGATGAAGTTGGATCGAAACGTTGGCTTATCACAATAAAATCATTGTAAAACTGAAAATCCTGACCATCATTTAACCTATCGTAATTGAAGAACAGTTGACTATCTCTCACCTCTATAATATGAACAGAGATCGTTTACTTATACTGTTGTTTATTTTGATGAATAATTTTACGATAGGATTAGTTAAAGGTATATTTATTTCTATCTTATTATTTCATTCTTCTCTAATCAAAACAAGTCTAGTGTTCATTCATTATCTCATCTCACTGGACCGTCTCAACAACTGTTGTGAAAGAATAATTAAAGATAATTTTTTAACGAATTTTAAAAACCATTTATTTAGGTTCCATAAAAGTGTTTTTGACGAATTATATTACTATAGTAGTATGACTTGAAGTGTAGCAAGAACAAATTAAAACCCGTATCAGTAAACAAAATCTAGTGCGTGCGCGCATCACACAACTTTCACTTAACAACTTACTTTTATTAGAAATTAATGCGTTTTGTTAATTGCCCCTTCTCAAAGTCACACATTTTTCCACATTCATTTCTTATTTTTGTTTTTATTTGCTCTATAAGCCGGAGTGCCACAGGGATCAATTCTTGCACCTCTGCTATACATCATTTACACTCACGACATACCAACATACCCTAACACATTAATAGCAACCTGTGCAGACGACACAGCGATCATCACCAGACATGTAAACCTCAGTCAGGCACATTCAACCCTTCAACACTATTTACAACAATTACAGGACTGGTTTAAAAAATGGAAAATTAAAGTAAACGGTGAGAAATCGAAACATATCACTTTCACACTTCGACATGACACCTGTGCTCCAGTATACTTCAACAATATTCCAATTCAACAAACTAACACAGTTCACTACTTAGGACTCACATTCGACAGAAGGATGACCTGGGGTCCACACATAAAGCAGAAACGCCAAACCCTAAACAATCGACTAAGGCTTCTATACTCTCTTTTACACAAATGCTCGGCTCTAAAAATCAGACAAAGACTAAATACTTACACTTACTTATATGGACTTACGCTTCACAAATTATTGGGATAGAAAAAAAGACTCAGATTCAAAAAACACAAACTTTTCAATCAAAAACGCTACGACTTATCACTCGTGCTCCGTGGTATGTTAGTAACAAAACATTACATACAGACCTACACATTTCTATGGTACATGATTACATTCGGTCTTCATATAAAAAATTTCATGACAAACTTTATGGACATCCTAATAGACTTATACAAGACATGGCCACAACACACATGCCAGACAACACTCGAAGAAGGCTGAAGAGAAGCTGGCTAAGGGATCTCCTAGAATAACCTGTCTTTAAGGTTCAAGTTAAGAGTAGGTGCCCATGGGCATCGATCTCCCTCATGCCTGACATGAGGCCTATTATTTTAATTATATCTCATCTGCTTATTGTCGCAGGCTGAGCGACAGGTGTGGATTAAGAAATAAAAGTTAAAAAAAAAAAATTGCTCTATAAAAAAACAATTTTTTTTATTATTAAATAAAAGTTTTTACTTGTGATAACTCAAGCATAATACTCCAAGTCGTCTGCTTTTATAATTCTCTGTGTAGTTGTTGAAAACATTTTGAATTTTGTATTTTCATTTTAATTGTTTTTATTTAAAATACGAAATACTTTTTTTATTTTGTATTTAAAATAATTTTATTGAAAAGTATTTTAAATGATTTGAGGTTAAAATGCATTTTATTCATATTTATTTTAAATACTTGCTATTTAAAATAATGTATTTTAAATTAAAAATACATACATTTTAAATTAAAAGTAAATCGGACTTACGTTCGACAGAAGGATGACATGGGGTCCTCATGTTAAAATGAAACATACGACGCTTAAAAAGAGACTGAAACTAAAACTGAAATTAAAGACATATACATACTTACTTAAACCAATATGGACATACTCATCACAGATATATGGAACAGCTAAAAAGACACACTTAAATAAAATTCAAAGATTTCAATAAAAACTTTTACGACTCATAACCAACGCACCCTGGTACGTGACCAACCACACCCTACATACGGACCTCCACCAGCCAACATTTGACCAGTACACAGCGACACTCTACAAACGTTTTCACACTAACCTACGTGGACATAACAATCGCCTAATAATGGACATGGCAACAGCTGATATCCTAATAAATACGAGGAGGGGATTAAAAAGGCGTTGGATGAGAGATCTCCTTACTTAAACAGCTCTAGTAATAGAATCAAGCCAGGAAGGGGGTGCTGCTAAGCACTTTTCTTTCCCATGCCTGACATGTCATTGTTTTCTCATCCGGCCACCACATTCGCTGATTGTCACCTTTATTCAGACAGGTGCGAATAAAAAAAAAATAAAAGCCAAAAAAAAATAAAAAAAATTAAAAATTAAAATACTTTTTGCCCAGGTGTGGTTGATAATCACGACTTATAAGTCGTATAGGTTTTTAAATTTGGTGATCAGACGCTCTTTACGTGAGGTGCGGGTGCTATTGAAAATTGTGGATGTGCAGGCTATTAGGAGACTCATATTGTTGGAACCGTTGTTATTATTTAGTAGACTCGACAGGTTGGAAATTTTGCAATTAAGAATATGAATATTTTGAACCGATTTTCAGATTTAATAAGGACTATTTAAATTTAAAAGATAACGTAGCTAATTTTGACTTGTGAATAACAGATGCATTAATATGATTAAACGAATTTTGAATAAATTCGAGGATGGTGGTTGCTATCTTGTAGGTTGCTGCGCGGGAGTGGGTTCATAATGAAGGTTATTTGTTGACCGTAGAAGTATATGTGATGGAAATGGTTGGGGGTGCGGTCAAATGTAACACTATATGTGCAATAGCATATATTTTGTGCCGACGTTTCGACACGACGTTCAGGTCTTCTTCAAGGCTGTCGAGTAGGCTTTTGGAGATAGAATGCAAATAGACTCCATCACATTTTTTTTAAAGCTTAATTCCAATTTTTGCGAGAATGTCAGTAGAAATTTCACACTATATTGTGTGTGAAATCCACAATGGCTCACCTTAATTTTTTTAATTTCTGTATACTAACAAAACACCTTCTCTATTTAGTAATTAGAAAGAAACAAAAAAAATTCTTCTTCTGGGTTTTATTGATAGTTGTTCCAGCTATCAGACACAAACCTCTACGAAGAGAAACCTGGAACTTCAAACTCTAAAAATACACCATAATTTGGAGAATGCACCATTCCCTAAAGCGATCGATATGAACTATATACCATGGTAAAGAAACCAGGAGCAGATGTTTTATAAGTGCTGTTTGACTTGGGAGCTAAGTCTGGATCTTATCTAGTTCTGGACCGGGTCCAAATCCAGGTCCTAGGATCATCGCTGCAAGGTAATCGCGTCCGTTTAGTCGAAGCCTATATATTTTTTATTATCTACTAACTGTACCCCCTTGGTCCCATCCGCACTATTTTTATGTGAAAATACATATTAACTTATTAGTATTATATTTTCAATCAGAAACATCATTAAAATAGTGATTTTATATTTTGGCTTAGCTGTGTGACCGGGACCGGAAATCGTTTCACCCACCTCAAAGCGGTTGTGTATAAGTATCGTTATCATTGCTAACACATGCTAATATAACTTCCCCAATGAAAGTTTCAAGCTCTTAACGGAAAAAAAAAATCCATGTCCGAGCTATGGGTTCATGCGTTGCATATCCGTTACAACTTTTGATCCGCCCTGGAGTATAGAGGCTGGGGACGTTAAGTTACCATTGCTATGTTAAATTTTACATTGCTCCATAATTTCATGAACATATTTACACTAGACGAGTATGTATGATGGTGCTACATGTGACAGAGTGCATAATATATCCAACAAGAGTCACATCCTAAAACAGAAAATAAAAAATGAAAAGATAATTTCAAAAACCCTCTATTCATTGTTTTTGTGTCCAATTAAGGCGAATTCAATTAATAAATAAAATATAAAATTTAACCGATGATCATAAAAAAAAAAAAAAAAAAATGAGAAAGGAATTGAAGAAGTGAGCCTAATCTCATGAAAATATTTAATTTGTACTTATTATGGGATGCCCGAGTGGACAAGGGCGCTTGCAATAGGTAATCAAAGTTAAGCAACTTCCATCGTGGTTAGTACTTGGATGGGTGACCGCCCACCAATGAACGCCCCGCAGTCCAAGTGTACCCCCACCCCCGGGTTTGTGAGGCCCGTCAGTCTACTGGAGGCGACTCACACCGACCGGGCGTAGAAGTGATGAACCTTCCCCGTGTATTTCATCAAGAATCGTGGTGTGGTTTTCCAGGATGTCAGTAACCGCCCGAAGGTTTGGTTCAAGGACGGTATGCTTCGGGGAAAGAAATATAGGTCCTCGGGGCCTGCTGACTCTGAGCTACCACAATCCTTGGACCTAGACCAGTTTGTCACTGTCCTTGAACCCGAGAGAGCTGACGCCATCGGTGGGAAGGACACTGCCAAATTGTTCCCAATGGGATTGGTTATGGAGCTATTGGCAGTCTGCTGTTCCACTATGGTGACCATGGCTTGCAGCAACATTCGGTTTGGGCTACCCCCTCCAGGCTGTCTGTGCTCCCGAAAGCAACACAAATGTCTGTAAAGAAGACCACACTGCGCGGCCAAAGGTCTGGATCCAAAAAAAAAAAAAAAAAAAAAAAATATATATATATATATATATATATATATATATATATAAAGTTTTCATTATATATGGGGAGGTGGGGCACAATGAAACGCAAAAGATTTTTTTACCCATAGCACCCCACCTGAGTCTTTATTTTCTATTTTTTTTTCCATGTTAACTTAGGATCTAATCTGTGTAAGAAATGCGTTATACATTATTTTATGCATCATGTCTGACCGCGAGCAGCTCTTTTCCAAAGAAATAATTTTGTTTCATTGTGCAGCATGCCCGGGGTACAATGAAACAGCTGAAGAAAACAACACCATAATTAACAAAAAAATTTATGTTTGACTTTGGAAAAAAGTTGTCATAAATTAATAAATATTTTTTGGTGTTCCGCTCTCGATTTCGCACCAATCTGTAAGAAAATGAAAAAATCCGTCTGCTTATTGCACGGTGAAACACTCGTGGGACTTCATTAAATGTTTCATTGTGCCCCGAATGCTCTTGTTTCAATAAACCCCATACGAGCCATCTTGATGTCTTTAACTTCTTACGGTGAACATGAAGAGGTAGGAGTAAACTGCTCATACATAGAGACGAAAATCCGTTCGACGAAAATTTTTAGTTTTCCCACACATAACCGCATTTCAGCAGGTGGAGCCTGTCACAAACAAGTTTGTTTGTAATCACCCTTACCGCTTGCTGCCTAAAATTGGTTGCTCTAGACCTTTTGGTTCGCCCAGTGCACCGACTGTTTCATTGTGCCCCCCCCCCCCCCCACCGATGTTTCTTCGCTAAAATGTGAATGTATGTATATACAATTATTTATAATGGGCTTATGATATCTTTACACTAGAGTGGGATTAAAATATTTTTTATTTACGAAAAATTATGATTCACTAAGTCAGACAAACAGTAAAAGCTTGAGTTATTAACAAAGTACCAAAATGTAACGACTATTGACAAAACAGTTACACGGAAGTAACGATATGCTCCGATGTTTAAGGCAAGGACTAAGCCCCGCAGCTTCTTATATCTCGTCCGAAATGGAACATTCCAGACTGGCTCAGTACATTTTCGCTACTTCCAGAATATGTTATTACCTGTGATAATTGATTACATACTAATAAAATTATATAACGGTTCCCTTATATATAAAAAAAGTCTGGATCCTTATCTTTGACAGAAACGATCATCTGTTTACTTTTCACTTCATAATAACTAGAACGTAGATATTTTTTAAAACAAAGCATGGATCAATTATAATAATAAAAAGGGTCATGGGGAAAAACCACGGTAGTCCAATCTAGTCCAATCAGAAAAAAATCTGGTGCGTGCGCATTTACCAACTTACTTAGATTAGAAATTAATGCGTTTTGTTAATTGCTACTTCTCAAATGAACAGAACGGCTTTAATTATGAACAATTGTCTGTCATTAAGGGCGTACTCCGCATGCATGGGCTCAACGAGTTTTGAGGTGACTGAATATTTTTATTTTTTTCTCCTCTTTGTGTTTTCTTTATTTTTATCATATCTCATATTTAGCCATTTCTTATTTTTAGGCGTAACAGGAGACAGTTAATTTAAAGCCCCCTCAGAACATTATAATAATGATAAAGTTTACGTAACATTAAAGAACACCTAATTTTAATTTAACATGACGAATTTGATAAAAATCGTCAAAGCCGTTTTTGAGATGATCGAAAAAAAGGTAAAAATTGGAAAAAAAAATATGAAATAAAGTGCCCGCACCATTTGACCAATTTTGATGAAATGTTGGCTATCACATATTTGGCATATACATACATCAAATACCCAGTTTGATCAAAATCATTAAAACCGTTTTTTAGTAAATAAAAAAAAAACGTTAAAATGATACAAAATTTATTAAGTAAAGTCCCCCCTCCGGTTGATCAATTTTGATGAAATTTTTACAGCCATATCTCGGGCATATAAATAGATCAAATACTCAGTTTAATCAAAATGATTAGAGCTGTTTTTGAGAAAATCGAGAAAAACTTAAAAAGTTATTAAATAAAGTACCCCTTCCCTTTGAGCAATTATGATGATATTTTTGCTGTCACATCGCGGGCATATACATACACTAAATGCCCAATTTCAGTTTTGTACGGCCTACAGTTTTTGAGCTAGTCTGTTCACACACAGAAACACAGACCATTTCGCGGGACTTGGTTATTTGGACTCAGGGGACCCCAAAATGTGTATTTCCGTTGAAAACCGGAAGTCGAAATTTTTCACGATCGCAATACTTTCCTTACTATATATTTCATATATAGGTAAGTCAAAGTAAAAATGAATTTTAAAGTTTATGATCCATTTTCCATAAGTTAAAATTAGTTTCGCAAAACATATTTCTCTAACCCAGATAACTGTTTTCCACTGTACAAAATTTCCAAAACTAAATAGTAGCTATTAATGCCCCTGAAATAACAAAACATCACCAAACTGCTCATTGTTGGAGGAAAAACCTCTGTAGTCCATTGCATATTTTTTTTACCTTTAAATTATTATTACTTTTTTGGGTCAACAAATAAAACAATAATAATTTAAATAAAATATTTATGTCTATTTAGTAATGGAAATAAATCTGTTTCTCTGCCTACGCCTCAGATATCCCTGAACACCCTCGCACCACCATCTTTAGCTTCTCTGATGACACGGCTATCCTTTCATCACATCAAAATCCTACTATCGCATCCTTCGCCCTTCAAAACCATTTGAAATTTTCGGAAAATGAAGAATCTAAATTAAGTTTATCGTTTACTTAATTTAAATCGTTTACAAAAATAGTGTTCACCTGACTTGTGAGTTCAAAGTCTGAGTTTTTTCATGACATCAGACATTCGTCCGTGTCTTTTCTTTTTTTTTACACTTGTAACCATCTTCACTTGAACTAAAGTCATCGTCATGTTTTAAACGTAATAATAATAATAAAATCACCTTTATAATGTTATAAAAGTGGAATAGATTAGAATAGAATGTAAGCTGAAGAACCAACAACCAATATTGATAACCTTCATCCACAAACAAACACCATGTTTGTCTTTCCCCGACACTCAGGACTTCAGCTGTTTTTCACCCTTGCATCGATTTTAAACTATCGATTTTATGTGAACTATCGTTTTTTTACTCGACTGTAACAAGTATGAAAAGAAAGTACACTTCCTATACTATCAGATGGCACTACTTGTTTCAAATCAACAGAAAGTGGACTACCGTGGTTTTTAACCCTTTATAATTGACGAAAAAAAAAAAAAAAATGTATGTTTATTTAGGATTCGACTCTTGTTGGGTAGTGGATATTAGATAAGGTTGTGTAACTTTTTCATATTTATTTTTATTTTTTACGAGGTGATATGACCCATCGTGATTTCATATGGCATAACATCCCCCCAATTAAATTATGCGAATATCCAAATATTTTTTTATGCTTTTTAAGGAATCTAGTAACCTAAACCAGTTGGAACCGTCGCCGATTCAAATTTAACCTATCAAATTGATTCTCTATATTAATTTATCCTTTGAACTTTGTTTAATCTTTATTAATTTTCCTTCGTAGAAGAAGGAATTTTCTTTTGTCTAATTACAGCAGGTACTAATTTAGAAGGCTGTAGATTGAATATATTCTAAAAGGTAAGGCTGTCAGATGGCGCGGGGGTCTCTGCCTGGCAACATCTGCAGCAAACCTCGATCGTAAAGAATAAAACTCTGAAGTCCGAATCCCCACGGTAGATATAGAAGTAATAAAAAAGTAACTCGGTGTTTTTTTCTTAGTATATAAAGTACATATTTTATTTTTATTTGTTTAATAATATATTTCTGGCAATGTTTGTTGTATAAGTAGTTTTTTTAATTATTACATATGTCATATAGATTTTAAATAAAAATCGGTGGAAAATTTCTGCTGATACCATCCGAAAGAGCGCTTTTCTTTCACCAAGACTAACTACCAGGTGATTTTTTTATTTTAATTCCATAATATTTTCTTAATTTATTAATTAATCATTTAAAAAAATATCAATATTTTCATTCTCTAATATAGATTTGTGCTATCCAAACTTCATTCGACTGAACAAAGTAAATCCGTATTAATGGTTGTCATTTGTCACATCAAATGCAATTCATTAAATATTTCGGAACAAGATATATTTACATGACTTAAACTTCAATTTGTTTAGTTAATCTTTATTCTAAGGCTCTAAAGTCCTAAGCTCTTAAGTGTCATATATTCGGAATACTCGGAATATCGGAATACAAAAGGAAGTTCGAAAAAACCTTAAGTTTCAAAATTAAAATAGCAGAAAAGTTTGTTCTATATTGGACCGTTCAAAGATGATTTGACCTGAGGACAAAAATCAATAAGTTAGGTTTTAACGTTTTTTCCTACCGTTGCATTTAACTATGAGGCATAAAATTTGTTAGAGCAGGAGTTTCACAGGGTTGTGAACTTGACCACTGCTTTACAATCTTTTCAAGGTAAACTTACCCGAACAAGAAGAGACTTAATATTTTTTTTTGGGGAGGCAACTGTTTGGTGCTGTAAGAAATCCAACAGGTCCATAAATTTATGATAACGAAAAAGATTTTCTACTTTTGCTCTGAGTTGTGCCCTGAACTTAAATTATTTCCTCCGAAATGTATTCCTTATTATGACATTGAGTTACAAATATAATTTTCTTGAATTACCTATATGTTTCGGCATGATAAAACCTCAAAAATAAATTAATACGATAATCAACATTTTTGGACGAATTTCTTTAATGATTGATAAAATTACAGTTAGAGGGGTCACCTGTGGTGTAGTGGTTAGCAAAGCAACCTACAACACTAAAGGTCGCGGCTTCCGCGTGGTACTAGAATTTCTTAAATGGAGAATAAAATCCTTGGCTGTGCCGTCCCTCGGATTTTTTAAATAATTTTCATCTACGTTTCAAGAACATGGGGTCTTGTGGACTACACCGGTATGCCAGCAATGCCGAGGAGTAACCTTTTTACCTTATTTGCTAAGTGCGATGAGAGGTGAAGGAACTTGAACCATTACCGTTGCGGTACCGCAATGACAGAAAATAACCGCGTTGGGTCACGGTTACTGGGAACGGGTGGTTGGTCGTGATTGGTGCGGTAACCTGACGTGTGGGGTCGAGAAGGTCTGGAGGATGATTTACCGTGTCTGGATGGTTCCAATAGGTACAACCGATACTTGATGGGAGGATATCGTTTGTAACCTCGTGGGGGAATTCTGAGTAGGAATGCGGCACCGACAATGAACCATAGATGTTTAAAACATCGCTGAAAAACCACCGAGTTTTCTTAACTTTAAAAGATTTCAATTTCATCAATCGGAGGGGGGGGGGGTAGTTTAACTTTAACATTCGGCTGACAAATGATAAAATGCTATTACTGCTATATAGGTTGCTACAGTTAGGTTTTCAATTTTATCAAGGAATCCTTTGACAAAATTATCTTCCCTACCTTCTCTGCTGAACAACTGAAATAAGGTATTTGAGGAAGGTTTGTGCCCGCGATGTGATAGCAAAGATTTTGTCTAAATCCAGTAAATGTTGGCAGTATTCTATCTTTATTTAGGGCTTTTCCCCGCGGAAGTAAGACCATACCCTGTTAAAGAGGTAGGGGCCTAAAACATAAAATATAATTGCAATAACGGGGTAATGATAATAACAATTCAAAGAATGTATCTAAATAATAAGTAATATATACGGGTTATAAAATAAATAAACCCGATCCACAATGGGCACAACGATCCAATCGAGTTTTAGTACCTTTTCGAAGTTATATTGTGAATAGGGATTGATAGAGGTGGTTTATATCACCTAACGGTTTATTGATCTTTTCAGTTTTTCCAGTGATAAAGCTATACGTTGATTGAAGAAGTTGACAAGTTATTGTGGGTGGCGGGATGGCCGAGTGGGCTAACGCGTTAAGAAATACGCGTTGCCCATGACAACATATTATAGAAAGACAATATATGAACCCTATCCCCTAAAACGGGAAAACCTCTTATAGTGTAAACGGGGAGGAAGGGAGGACAAAAAATAAAAAAAGTTGACGAGTTATGACCCCAAGAAAGATTGACTGTTTTTTACTTTCACTTACCTATATATGAAATATATAGTAAGTGGAAGTAATGCGATCGTGAAAAATTTCGACTTCCGGTTTTCTACGGAAATACACGTTTTGGGGTCCCCTGAGTCGAAATGACCAAGTCCCGCGAAATGGTCTGTGTGTGTGAACAGACTAGCTCAAAAACTATAAACCGTGCGATCCTGAAATTGGGTATTTAGTGTAGGTATGTGCCCGCGATGTGACAGCATAAATTTCATCAAAATTACTTAAAGGGAGGGGGTACTTTACTTTATAAATTTTTAGGTTTTTTTCGATTTTCTCAAAAACAGCTCTAACGATTTCGATTAAACTGGGTATTTGATGCATGTATATGCCCGAGATATGACTGATGAAAATTTAATCAAAATTGATTAACCGGAGGGGGGACTTTACTTAATAAATTTTGTAACATTTTCACGTGTTTTTTTAATTTACTCTAAATCGGCTTTAACGATTTTATCAAACTGGGTATTTGATGCATGTATATGCCCGAGATATGACTGTTAAAATTTCATCAAAATTGATTAACCGGAGGGGGGACTTTACTTAATAAATTTTGTATCATTTTCACGTATTTTTTTTTATTTACTCAAAAACGGCTTTAAAGATTTTGATCAAACTGGGTATTTGATGCATGTATATGCCAAATATGTGATAGCCAACATTTCATCAAAATTGATAAACCGAAGGGGGACTTTACTTAATAAATTTGAAATCATTTTCACGGGTTTTTTTATTTACTCAAAAACGGCTTTAACGATTAACAAAAATAAGATAGAAATGTAGAAAAATGTGTGACTTTGGGAAATGATATTTAGCAAAACACGTCAATTTCTAATCTAATTAAGTTGGTAAGTGAAAATTGTGTGTTGCGCGCACGCACCAGATTTTTTTTTTCTATTCGACTTAGAAAATTGGTTCCAAAAGTGGAAATCAAAAATAAATGCAACTAAGTCGAACCATATAAGTTTCATACTGAGGAAGGGAACATGTCATCCAACAAAAATTAATGATACTTCCGTGCCTTCTAAAAACTATGCACGTTAACTTGGCCTGCACTTGGACAAAAGACTCACTTGGAACATACATACAAAACTATGAAGACAAGAACTGACCAGACGATATAAACAACTTTCACACCTCCTGGACTACAGATCAACACTTAACTTACGAAACAAAAGACTAATATACAACACAATATTAAAACCTATTTGGACCTGCAGAGTAGAACTTTGGGGTTCCGCAAAAAAAAGTACACATATACAAAATTCAAACCGCAAAATCAAAAATTCTTCGAAAAATTGTAAACGCTCCATGGTACATTTCTAACAACACAATACACAAAGACATGGACATTCCAACAGTAAAATCATACATTCACGACAAATACTCTACCTTTCACAGTTCAACTCACAACCATCCAAACCCACTTGTTTCTTCTCTTTCTTCCCAGCTACCCGTCCAGCGATGATTAAAAAGACAATGGCCGAGAGATATGCTCGAGCAAATAATTTAAATCAAGCAAATCGAAGATAAATTTCACACTATCCACAAATTTGCTAGGTGCGCTACAGCGCAGGCGCAAATGACTTAAAATATAAATAAATAAAAAATTGAATTTCGCTCAATATTATCAGGTACTTAATATAATTTAGTCGAAATAATAGCCAGGCCTTCATGAAAATTTAGTCGAATGGTTAAAAAAAAATCATCCTGTTTATCTTGTTAAAAGAGATTATCAATAACAAAAAATACTAGTCGAAAAAACTCAAAAACTTCGATTCATCTAGAAGAGTGGAATATAGAAGAAGCACGTTTTCGCTACACATTTTTAAACTAGGTTAAATGATGGTAGGATTTTCAGTTTACAATGATTTTATTATGGTAAGCCAACGTTTCGATCCAACTTGTGGATGTTCATCAGGGCTAAAAGAAAACAAATAAATGAGTATCTATGCTAGAGGGTGACAATAAATGGATACATTACAGAACTGATAATAATATAAAAGATGGTATGTACATGAATATTAAAATAAGTGGCTGGTTAACAAGATAAAATAGAATCTGATAATTACCTACTGAGTCAGGTGGATACTAAGACTAAAGGTAAAAATAAGGTGAGAGGTAGTGGTAGGGGGTTAGTTTGCCGATTTCAAAGGTTTATGACGGGGAAATCCAACGCTTTTGAAGTGAAGCCACATGACAACTGAGTGAACAAAAATATTTTAAAAACTAACAAAAATAGATGGTACTGTATACAAACAGTTGTGTCTGGACTCAATCATAACATAAAAATGAGATAATACATAATGTAACAATGCATAAGTAGTAAGTCTGGAGACCAGACACAACTATTTATATACAATACCATGTACTTTGTTAGTTTTTAAATATTTTTGTTCACTCAGTTGTCATGTGCCTTCACTTCAAAAGCGTTGCATTTCCACGTCATAAACCTTTTAAGTCGGCAAACTAACCCCCTACCACTACCTCTCACCTTATTTTTACTTTCACTTACCTATATTTATTTATTTATTTCGCCCTTCCTTGCCTTTCAGCAACACGGGTGTTGGCAACATTTCAAATGTTGCTATTGGGAATCGTTGGAGGTATACTTCAGTTGATGTTGTTTTGTTTTTTCTGTTCCTTCTTCTTCTTCTTCCTACTTCAGTTTTTCAGCTCCCCAAATCACCTTCTTCCTGGCCTTCTTCTTCATCTCCTCCTTCAGGCGGTCTTCCAGGCAAAGGTCCCTGCCTTGTCAAATTGAAATGGGCAAAGCCAACTGCAGTTTTCCACCCGTACACAAAGGACTTGTAGTACGGGTAGTTTGCCTCAGTTACCAGCTGAGGGAAATCGTTTTCTGCCACTACGTAGAGTCCAGTTTCCCTCAACAGTTTGGCCCTAAGTGCCTCAAAGAGTGTGCAGTCCACAATGATGTGCTCAGCCGTCTCCGGAACCCTGCATCTAGGGCATAGGGGATCTATGTCCTTTCCAAGACTGTGCAGTTTGGCGCGGAAACCCCCATGCCCCGTGAGAAATTGCGAAACCCAATAATCCGGAATAACCCAAGTCGCCAATAACCGTGATCGCACGGTGGGGAAATATTTCCTCAACGTAGCTCCTTTCCTTGTAGTTACCCACCTCCGGTTCCATTCATTAATTGTGACTTCTCGCATTGTTCTTTTCCATTTTCTTGGGTTTTCAGCAATTCTCGTGCGGATATTTTCCGGTAGAGCTGCTGAGCCTTCCCTTTTAAGGACATCCTTTAAGGAATCTTCACGCAGGAGAAGGTCGAGAGGTACCCCTCCTGCTAGGACCTGCACCGCCTCATGAGAAACACTTCGGTGCGATTTTGTGACTCGTAGCAGAGCAGTACGCTGAAGCGACGCCAACCTGCGTATCTGCCGCTGTGAGGGATTCTTGAACCATCCGGGGGACGCGTATCTCAGAATACCCAGTATTAATCCGTTATAAATGGTCATCGTCGCTGGGAATCTGAGACCCCAGAAGGCGCCCCCTAGACGACTCAGCCCGTTTAAGACTAGGGCCATCCTATTCCTGAGGTAGTCCAAGTGAGGGGTTATGTTAAATCCCCTACCGAATCTCGTACCAAGGTAGTTGACTACCTCACTTGGACGTATTCTTGAACCCTCAATCACGAGAGTTATAGGGTGTGCCCTGTCAGTCTTCCCTCTTAGAAGAATGGCCTGAGTTTTCTCAGCTGCCATTTTTAACTTCTTCGCCTCACACCATCTTCCTACCAGGTTGGCGCATCGTTCTGCTTCAGCTTTTAAACCGGCTCTGCTGTTGGATGCCACTACAGCCGCCAGGTCATCGACGTAGGCTGTTGCAAGGAACCGCTCTTCCTCAAGCACCCCTAGCAACTCGTCAAATACCAGCTTCCATAGAGCTGGCCCAAGAACCGATCCTTGAGGGCATCCCCTCTCTATGGGAGCTTCTACCTCAAAGGAGCTACCTCGAATCCTCACGAACCTCTCCTGGAGGTAGCTTTTGACGAGGGCATATAAGTTGCTAGGGGCGTCATACTTCTGCAGCTGCTGGAGTATCAGAGGCCACCAGACGCTGTCAAAAGCGGAGGATATATCGAAAAGCAGTAACATGACATACCGCTCCGACCTCTGTTCAACGTCTGAGCGAACTCGAAGCAGCGCATCAGCGGTTCCTTTACCTTTTGTTGATCCGTATTGCCGTGGATGGCTTGCTGTTCTTAGAACCGGCTGTAAACTGGCTAAAATAAGATGCTCCAGAACTTTGCTTATCACAGGGAGGAGACATATAGGTCGATATGACTTAGGAAGCTGCTTATCCCTTCCCCCTCCCTTGTAGAGGAGTCTCAGATCGGCGATTTTCCATTTCTTCGGAAAGTATCCCCTGTCCAGGCAATCATTGAAAATCGTTAATAGTCGATCTTCTATTAAGGGGATACTATTCTTCAAAATCGCCGCGTCAATAGCATCCAGTCCTGGAGCGCGACCAACTTTCTGCCTATCCACGGCAATACGAAGGTCGAATATGTCCCATGGCGGGCAAAAGTCCGTGCCTGGAGGGTATACCGTCGTGCGCCGTACAAAGGCCTCCTCTTCATTATCCTGGGACGAATCATCGCTGGGATATGTCGCTTGTATAAATAGGGCAGCCGATTCCTCAAGAGTAGTAGCTTCAGCACCAGCATGTTTGATGGCTGCTATTGGCTGCGGAGGAACTAATTTACCCAACGCGACCTTGTATGGGATACCCCAAGGGTTTTTGGTGGACTCATCGACGATAAACTCGTCCCAGGATCTTCGCTTCCGTGAACGCACCTCATTGCGGTACACCTTAGCCTTGGACTTATACTCGCTCCGAAGTGCAGTGCGGCTCTCGTCACATCTGCACTTCTGGTACGAACGCCGGGCCTTGTAGAGCTCTCTCTTCATCGTTGTTAGGGCCGGCGTCCACCATGGGACAGGTTTGACCCTCACCTTTCGGTGCTGAAGGGAATTCTCTGAGGCATCTAAGATAATATCGGTGATCCTGGTCACTCTGTAGTCCAGGTCATCAGGATAATCATAATGTCCCTCCTCCCAATCTTCATCGACAATTTTACCCTCCAGCATGCACCGAAAGGTACTCCAGTTGCTAATGCGGGTCACAAAACCCTTTTGAATGCCGTGGGAATAATCTATATCCTGTTGCAAGCTAAAAGCGAGGACTTTGAGGTCAGAACTCGTTTCAGGTCTGAGGGTCCAATCGAATATGCGCCCTGCGAGTGTTGGTGAAGCCAGCGTGACATCAATCCAACTCTCCCCCATTCCACCAGAGAACGTAGTACCAGCTGGTTCCTTGTGATAAACTCACCGAGTAAACCACCTCTCCTATCTGTTCGATTAGATCCCCAGATCGTGTTCCAGGAGTTGGTATCTGAGCAAACGATCACGTTCCTTCTATGGCAGATATGTCTTCTTCGATATCATTTCCGTGCGGTAAGTATGCCGAGAGTAGCGTGAAAGCGACTGCGCCCCACTTGACATAACACGCAACTCTGTCTGCCATAGAATATTGCCTCAGATCCATCACGTCGAGGTTCGGGTTGTTAACCACGATGGCAGCTCTAGGCCTCCTCTTTCCACTGCTTAGAGCTATGACCTTCGACATGAGGCCAAACCCCATGACCATGTTCCCACGGCAAGTGGGTTCCTGGACCGCCATAATGTCGTAGCGATGAGAAAGAGCGCGAAGCTCTTCTGCTACAACTCGCCTACGGCCCATGTTAAGCTGGAGGATAGTTAGTTTATTCATAGAATGTCCTTTTCGCCATTTCTTTGCACCACGTCAAGTGCACAGGGCACTCCCGACTCCCAGACTTGTGTTTTGTTTCGCTGGGTCGAGCATTTGCCCGGACGCAATTTATACAAGTAGGATCAGCCATTGCTTTTTTCTTTGGACAGTCCTTCATGATATGTCCATTTGCTGCACACCAAATACAAACTACGTTATCCGCCGTGCATGCAGCCTTAGTATGATCATAGCCCTGGCACTTAGTGCAACGAGGGGCATCAAGGTAGTCCTTGAATGATAAAGAGCACCATCCTCCATTCAATGTACCCAGTTCCAACAATTTGAAACGAACTATGGGGTGTACTTCTAGCACCCACGTCTTTGTGAGACCATTCCTAGATACTGTGGAAAATAGTGGGCGAAGATCGTCATGGACCAGTGGAGTGGGGACTGACTTATCAGGTATTCGTTCCCACAAAAACCTCGATAATTCCGCTGATCCCCATGCATGAGGCACACCCTTAACCTCTAGTTTCGGCTTTTTCTTTAAGGCCAGTCTGGCATGTAAGCCGTTATCGCGGAGCCCCTTCCACCCAATGACCTTTGTGGCGTGGGAGCTGTCTTCTATGCGGACCAAGATCGAGCCTCCCTTTGTTGCTCGCACTATGGATGCATTGACCCCAATTTCAGTAGGGGATGGAAACCCATTTATAATGTCTACTGGGCTCTTACCAGATCCACCGATTGTGAGATAGGTCGGTTTGGATGTCGGAGTCGGCTTTGTAGGCAGTGACTTTATTATGTCTGCCAGTGTCTTAACCTTCACATTAGTAGATGAACCATCACGAGGAGACGTCTCAGATAAAGCTCCATCAGTTTTGGTCTTTTCTTCTGTATGGCCGTTTCGGCGCGACTTTGCCTTCCTTCGGCTTCGTTTACTCGCCACAACGTGAAAACTTTCATTACCCTCTGGTGGTACATTGCTATAAGATGGTCCAGGAATGGGCTGCTTAGGGCTTTGAGTTGAAACCTCGTCTCGCGGTAGCACTTCAGTTACCATGGGCAACGTATTATCTATAATTTTATCTTTTATAAAGTTTAGGAGGCAGGAAGACATAAGGGTTTCCTTTACTACCTTCTGAACCAGATCCGAGACCGGAAGCTCCGTGAATTTCTGCCCACATTGTTTATTTTTAGTTAATACCGTATCAATGATATCGACCAATCGATTAATCTTAGTATTTATATGATTCCTCGCTTTATTACTAATTTTTTTATCAAGATTTTGTAGGAAAACTGTTAAGTTGCCTTTAATAGATTTAGCTTCCTGCAAAAGACAAGAAGTTTCTTCGGGTTCCCCCGCCAAATCAGAAGCTCTGCTTCTAGGCCTTTTCGCAGAAGGCTGTTGTGATTGAGTGCCTTCATCTTCAACACAGTCTTCCTCCATCTTTACACGCTTATTACAAACTTTAGGAGGACTTTTGACCGATTATTTATAAAAATAATCAGTATAAGAAACCAAGTTAACTACTAACCTAACTAGTAATAAATTCTTTAAGATTAACTAGTTAGGAAAAAAAGTCTCAACGAAACTCAACTTAAATCAAAAACTTGACTAGTCTCTTACCTTTCCTCAATTCAAATGTCTTTATTAGTGAACAGTTCAGGAAGTATAAACCTCGTATATAACCACTTGGTTTAACCTAACCTAATGTTTCACTAAAAATCTAAAAAAAAATAAAATAAGAAAAAGCAATAAACTGAAACAACAATAAAACTCAAGAAAACATTGGAAACAGGAAATAATAACACAAACTAATGAACAACAACTAAAGATTAAAGACACTATTACACAGTTAAACACACACTATTAACCCGCTAACATATAACTAATAGGATATATGAAATATATAGTAAGTGGGAGTATTGCGATCGTGAAAAATTTCGACTTCCGGTTTTCAACGGAAATACACGTTTTGGGACCCCCTGAGTCGAAATAACCAAGTCCCGCGAAATGGTCTGTGTGTTTTTGTGTGTCTGTGTGTGTGTGTGTGTGTATGTGAACAGACTAGCTCAAAAACTATAAACCGTGAGAACCTGAAATTGGGTACTTAGTGTATCTATATGCCCGCGATGTGACAGCAAAAATTTCATCAAAATTGCTCAAAGGGAGGGGGTACTTTATTTAATAACTTTTTAAGTTTTTTAAGATTTTCTCAAAAATTGCTCTAACGATTTTGATCAAACTGAGTATTTCATCTAGTTATATGTCCGTAATATGACTGTAAAAATTTCATCAAAATTGATCAACCGGAGGGGGGACTTTACCTAATAAATTTTGTATCATTTTCACGTGTTTTTTTTTTATTTACTCAAAAACGGCTTTAACGGTTTTGATCAAACTGGGTATATGATGTATGTATATGCCCGAGATACGACAGTAAAAATTTCATCAAAATTAATCAACCGGAGGGGGGACTTTACTTAATAAATTTTGTACCAATTTCACGTGTACATATTTTTTATTTACTCAAAAACGGCTTTAACGATTTTGAAGAAACTGGGTATTTGATGTATATATATACCAAATTTGTAAAAGCCAACATTTCATAAAAATTGGTCCAACTGAGAGGGCACTTTATTTCATGACTTTTTTTCCAATTTTTACCTTTTTTTCGATTATCTCAAAAACGACTTTAACGATTTTTATCAAATTCATCATGTTTAATGAAAATTAGATTTTCTTTAATATCAGGTAAGCTTTATCATTATTAAAATGTTCTGAGGGGGCTTTTTTGGGGGTGGGGGCCTTTTTTGTTTGTTTGTTTCTTTCTGATAATGCACCATTGTTTTTGTTTACATGGAGAAACTGGGTATTTGATGTATGTATATACCAAATATGTAAAAGCCAAAATTTCATCAAAATTGATCAACCGGAGGGGGCACTTTATTTCATAACTTGTTTTCCAATTTATACCTTTCTGTCGACTATCTCAAAAGCAGTTTTAATGATTTTGATCAAATTCACCATGTTTAATGAAAATAAGGTGTTCTTTAATATCAGGTAAGCTTTGTCGTAATTAAAATGTTCTGAGGGGGCTTAAATGGGGAAGGGGTCTTTTTTGTTTTCCTGTAAAGTACACTTGTTTTTGTTTATATGTAAAAAATAACTGTCTCTTTTTACGCCTAAAAATAAGAAATGGCTAAATATGAGATATGATAAAAATAAAGAAAACATAAAGAGGAGAAAAAAAGAAAAATATTCAGTCAACTCATAAAACTCGTTGAGCCCACGCATGCGGAGTACGCCTTTAATGACAGACCATTGTTCATAATTAAAGTCGTTCTGTTCATTTGAGAAGTGGCAATAAACAAAAGGCATTAATTTCTAATCTAAATAAGTTGGTAAGTGAAAGTTGTATGTTGCGAGCACGCACCAGATTTTTACCTTTAGTCTTAGTATCCACCTGACTCAGTAGGTAAATATCAGATTCTATTTTATCTTGTTAACCAGCCTCTTATTTTTAATATTCATGTGTACACCATCTTTTATATTATTATCAGTTCTGTAATGTATCCATTTATTGTCACCCTCTAGCATGATACTCATATGTTTCTTTTCTTTTTAGCCCTGATGAAGATCCACAAGTTGGATCGAAACGTCGGCTTACCATAATAAAATCATTGTAAACTGAAAATCCTGACCATCATTTAACCTATCGTAATTGAAGAACAGTTGACCATCTCTCATCTCTACCATTTTTAAACTAGATTAAAGTCGCTTAGATTCGAGACCAAAACTGGGACAAGAAACCAGAAGTATCAGAGATATCCATTTGTTATCGAATGACAATTCAAGTGTAGTTAACTATAGTAACTGACACTACAAACGACTAAATTCAAAGAAGCTAAAGAGATCTGGCTTACAAGTTGAAATGGTGTAGCCCCGCTCTGTTCCCTTTTCGGGAACATCAAACACGAATGATCAAAGTCTACAATGTGCTAGTTTCGGCTTGGCCGATTTTTGAACAAAACCGAACCGAAATTTCGGTCGGTCACTAGTGAGATTTTGAGACAGATTTTCAACTAAACTGCAACACATCCCGCGAAAAGATCAATGACCGGGTCCGCAACTTCTTGATTCTGGGGTTACCTTGTTTCTTGGGCTTCATTAATGACTCGATGTAAATATCACTATCTTTTTCGTTCAGAGGTATATATTCTATTACATATGAATGTGAATACAAAAAATCTGGTGCGTGCACGCAACACACGACTTTCACTTACCAACTTACTTAGATTGGAAATTAAT
The DNA here is from genome assembly GCA_911387785.2 of Aelia acuminata. Classification (NCBI taxonomy): domain Eukaryota; kingdom Metazoa; phylum Arthropoda; class Insecta; order Hemiptera; family Pentatomidae; genus Aelia; species Aelia acuminata. Next base: position 174,407,711 of record OU426979.1, read on the forward strand.
GCGTTTTGTTAATTGCCACTTCTCAAATGAACAGAACGGCTTAATTATGAACAATGGCCTGTCATTAAATGCGTACTCCGCATGCTTGTGCTCAACGAGTTTTATGAGTTGAATGAATATTTTTCTTTTTTTCTCCTCTTTATGTTTTCTTTATTTTTATCATATCTCATATTTAGTCATTTCTTATTTTTAGGCGTAACGAGAGACAGTTAATTTCTCCATATAAACAAAAACAGAGGTACTTTATAGGAAACACAAAACAAACAAACGAAAAAGGCCCCTTCCCCATATAAGCCCCCTCAGAACATTTTAATAATGCTAAAGCTTACCTGATATTAAGGAACACCTAATTTTCATTAAACATGACGAATTTGATAAAAATCGTTAAAGCCGTTTTTGAGATCATCGAATAATAGGTAAAAATTGGAAAAGAAGTTATAAAATGAAGTTTAACAAATTTTGATGAAATGTTGGCTATCACATATTTGGCATATACATACATCAAATACCCAGTTTGATCAAAATCATTAAAACCGTTTTTTAGTAAATAAAAAAACACGTTAAAATGATACAAAATTTATTAGGTAAAGTCCCCCCTCCGGTTGATCAATTTTGATGTAATTTTTACAGTCATATTACGGACATATAACTAGATGAAATACACAGTTTGATCAAAATCGTTAGAGCAATTTTTGAGAAAATCTTAAAAAGTTATTAAATAAAGTACCCCCTCCCTTTGAGCAATTTTGATGAAATTTTCGCTGTCACATCGCGGGCATATACATACACTAAATACCCAATTTCAGGTTCGCACGGTTTATAGTTTTTGAGCTAGTCTGTTCACACACACACACACACACACACACACACACACACACACACACACACAGACACACACACACACACACACACACACACACACACACAGACCATTTCGCGGGACTTGGTTATTTGGACTCAGGGGGTCCCAAAACGTGTATTTCCGTTGAAAATGGGAAGTCGAAATTTTTCACGATCGCAATACTTCCACTTACTATATATTTCATATATAGGTAAGTGAAAGTAAAAATTCATGTTATACATATATATATACTTGGTATTGCCAGCAGTTGTATGGGGCTTAAGGCAAATACAATATTGCAATTCATAAGGAATTATACCCAAAACCTTCAGTCCGAATACAGAGCCTTCCTTCGTTACTAGGAAGCCAAAAAATGAAATAAAATTGCAGATATTCAGCACAGATATCCCTCGTTTTTATTTTAATCATATTATTTTGTTTTCAAAACTTTTATTCTTTCGTTAATGATTATCTGAGGAACGATAATAGAATTTAATTTTTATTTTATTTTTTATATTGTGGTTTCTTACAACTTATTGACTCATATACCCAGTACGTAGCAACCAATATTCTTTATCGATACCATTTCCGGTTCGCAGACCTGACTACTACCTTAATACTAATTCTACCATACTGTGCTCCCATTCTTCGGCATTCCCATATTATTTATTAAACTCAATAACTCAACGATCTTAAATTAATAGATCAAAAGAGGAAAATAAACGGATTATTCCTGTGAGTACAAGTACATACACCCCTCTCCCCTTTCGTGTAGCGAAGATAAAGGACTCTGATTGGACGATGGAAGCACTATCACACCTACACATGGGCACTCCATCACGGTAGATTTGGACCAATCAATTACATCGCAGATCACAGCAGCCAATAGGGAAGGGAGCGTTCGGCAATGTATCTCACCTGATAGGCTTATATTTCACTGGGTAGGGGCCTATGTGTTACTCTCATCCAATAGCTGTAATCAATTTTAAATTGACAATATATATTCCTTAACCTCGATATATATATATCGGCCAAGGGAATACAAAATGAATGTATCCTTCAGCTTATATATATATATATATGTAAGGGCATAAGACCAAAAGTTATTTTTATATTTCTCTTAACATTTAATGATTCAATAACAGTTATAATAAATTAAATAAATTATATTAAATATAACTTGACAAAAAACTTAAGCACCCATTATATGGACATATTAAATAAAATAAAAAGAATTTAATCAACAATAGTTAAATAATCAATATATATTATAAAGCAAAGTGTACAATGTGCGTGCCGATAAGGCTCAAAAACGACTCAACGTACGATTAAGTAAGTTATGTCGCCGTGTGGCCATATAACCCCTAATGGAGAAGAAGGTTTCCGTTTTTCTCTGAAGGGAGTAAAATTGAAGAGAAAAGGACTCGAATTTTAAGCCTCTCGCACCATGTAATTAGCCTAGCTAAGAATGACATGGGAGTTTATGAATGAAAAATTTAGTTCCAGCTTCAGACTACCAGGCAGCGCTAGGGTGCGTTTCACTCAATGTTTATCGTTCATTCATCCAGTATAATTTGTAAAGGTTATGTATTTTATCAGCTGTTCTTTTTAAATTACTAAAATATTAAGCGATAATAATTAGTTTATCCTTTGCTTTCAAAATAAAATAATGATTCTACGTCTCTGCAATCTATTAGAAAACCGACTAAATTCCTTAAAAAAATTAATTTTCTCACAAGAAGGCTAATTGATGAACACATTACATTTAATCAATATATAATATATACTTTAGTAAATTTAATGCAATATGAGTGAACATTTCTTAATAGTACAGTGAGCGAATAAAAATAGGCATTAAAGATATACAAAAGACATAAATTGACTGAATATAAAAAGTATAAGTGTATTGTATGTAATTATGAAAATGAATTTGGTTTTCACTTTGTAATAGTAGTGAGTTTCGAGATCTGCAGAGTCCACTCAAATTACTGGTGGATATTAAGGGAGGTTAAAATATAAGAAAGCTCTGAAAAAAGTTTCTATGAATCTTCGGTAGTTTCTATCCTTTTGGGTCTAATAGGACCATCACAGTAGTCGGCTCTTAAGTTGTACTCAAAATATAATATTTTTAACTGAGATATCAGATTTTTCAACGACTGCTTGGAATGGGCTTATACGATTCAGGATCACTGAAACCATAAAAAACGATGCATAACTCGACAAAGTTGCAGCAAAATTAATTGTTCATTTACCATTTTCAGCCCCCTGTATATTATACAGGGTTCCTTATTTCGGCGGATTCTGCAGATCTCAAGTCTGCAGAATATTGATACCAAGTTAAAACCGAATTTTCAAGAAGGTGCTAATTTTGTTCTCTATTTCCTTTAATTTTAAAGTTTTTCTGGTATTAAAACTACCTCACAACTACCGGAGCGAAGCCGGGCACCCTAGCTAGTAATTAGATATACTATAATTATCACAATCAGCTGGGGGACAAGGGATTTAGTGTTAAAAAAAAACCTGTACCACTACAACCCATAAGGGTCTTGGGTGCAGTACTATGTAAGGATACTGCAGTACTATTTAGTGTTAACAGGGTGAAAATATAGATAACTAAGTCTAGCAGCCTTTAGTCAATTGGATATGGACAAGTATGGGCTGACATACTGTTACATAATGTAGAACAATGTATTTTTAGCATTTTACATAGTGATATAGTTTCAAAACATTTTTAAAAGACTATCAATCATACGATTGAGATATTATCTATGTAAGTTAGAGTCAGTGTTTGGCATTAGAAGAGAGAGGACGTCCCTAGCTCTGCTAGCATCTAACCAGCTAAGACTTTATCAATTTATATTTTTCTTTTCTATTTACTCTATTATTCTTCTATAGTTGTTTTTTTTTTAGTTTGCTTTATATTTTTATAAGTTTAAATTTTGTTTAATTTATCTCACAAAAAAAAAAAAAAAAAATTTTCTTTTCGTTAAATTTTAATTTTCTCTCTAAATTAAATATGGGGGATCCAATAGACCTGGGTAGCCCCAAGGCAAAAAGAAGACGGCCTCGGGGTCGACATAAAATATTTCCAGAACATTTAGAAAACGTTTCACTAAGCCCAACATTTTTAATAATGGAGCGTACAGACGAAGACAATTTTGCTAAAGTGTCACCCTTTTTTATTAGCAAATTTCTTAGTGGTTACGCCGGCGATCTAAAAAATGTTAAAAAATTAAAAAATGGAACATTGTTGATCGAGACTAGCAACGGAATTCAATCCGAAAAATTATTGAGATGCGAAAATTTTGGCGGTCAGTTCCCCATTAAAGTTTCTCCTCATAATACCTTAAATTATAGTAAGGGGGTAATTCGTTGCTATGATCTTCAATTTTTGGAAATTGAAGAAATTAAAAAAGAATTGTGCCATATAATAAAAGACATAGTCCGCATTAAAATTAAAAGAAACGACAGCGAAATTCTAACAAACTCATATATTATAACATTTCCTACTCCGAAAATTCCAGAGTCAATAAAAATTGGTTATCACACAGTCAAAGTCCAGCAATACATTCCAAATCCCATGCGGTGTTTCAATTGCCTAGGATTTACCCACCCAACTAATATTTGTAAACAGCAAGCCAAATGTATCCAATGTGGCGAGGCAAAGCACGAGAACAACACTCGGTGCAATTTACCGGCCAAATGTGCGAACTGTGGGGGCCCACACAATGCTCTTGACCGTTCCTGCCCTATATTTAAAATCAACAAAGAGATAAAATATATTCAAATAACCAATAAAATACCCCTAAATGAGGCTAGGAAAATATTCAAAGAAAAAAACCCAACACACTTCAATAAAACATTCGCCGAAATAATCAAACAAAAATCAGCAAATACTGATAAAAAAGATATGAGTACCCAAACAAACACAGTATTTATTTTTGGAGAAAACATAAACAATAAAAATGTTGAAATAAAAAATTCAAACAATAACCAATCAAATTTGACCCCTATAAATCCTCCCATCCCCCATCCCCCCACAAACCCTTCCCCCTCCCCTTCCTTTACTGTCCCCCCTCCTCCCAAATCTCAACGCGCGCCGCGATCGAGGTCTCGGTCGGTGCAACGCGCAGACTCTATACCCCCACTCCTATCCTTTGACGATGCGGGGCCTAGTGGAACCGATCTCGTCGCTCCAGCTGTGCCGGATACTGACCACAGCTCAGAGGTCGACCCGGAAGAGTTTACTCTTGTGAGTAATAAAAAACAGGGCAATCGTAAACCTAAAAAAACATGATTCGCAAGATATCCTTTACATACCCATACCTATTTAATAAATTTTATCTTAAGTATAAATACAAATTTTATATCTTCAATTTGTGCCCTAATTCACATGCAATTATTTATAAAATAACTTACTTTCTCATAATCAAAAATAGACACCACATCAATGAATTCAACGACAATAACAATAACAAGATGCCTGCTTACGTATTTCTTATCTCGTACATCTACATGTATCTACCTCTGTCTTCACTTACTATAAATATTTACAAACCATTCATTCCTTATAATTTAAATGACATTATTTACACACGGCTATTTCCGTCCTATGAATATATTCTACATCACATTTCCCTTTACCTCATATATATTTTATGTACTTTTAAAATTTCAAGATCTTCGTTTTACGAACATATTATATGTTATATTTCCTTTTTTCTCACCTCATATATTTTATACAATCATTATATAGCACAGTCTTCGATTAGCTACCTTTCCCTCCTTTTCATAATATGTGCTGTACCCATTTATGTAAGATCACTGCCTGTGTTTTATGTACAATCTCATTATTACTTTTCCTTTTATCTATTAATATGTAACTATTGCACTTATATTTCTCTAACTAGTACCATATATCTAAATTTAATTATTTATAATCATATAATTCTTTATTTATATCTATCTTTGTTTCATGAACAAAGCCTGTTTTTTCTTTTGTTTATCCTCGTAAGATATGTTATACACTTATATACTCCTCTAAACTGTACTATCTATATATATGTATTTACTTATAATCATTCAATTTTCCTTTACTCATATTTACCATTATCTTTGTTTCATGATCGGATTCTGTCTTTCTTTTCTGTTTATCTTGTTATTTATATTTTATTTATTTATTTATTAGTTTCACTTAAGCGCATGAAACATTCATATTTTCCTACTTATTTATGTTCAAATCTCTATTTATATTTATCGCCGTTTTCGCTCCATGAACGAACTCTATTTTACTTTCCCTTTCATCTTATAATATATACTTTATCAGTTTATGTTACTCAACATTGTATCAGATATTCGTACCTTTTACTTTATATTCACTCACTTCTTTATTTATATCAATTACCGCCTTCGCTTCATGGAGATGTTTTTTATTTCTCATCCTTTTATTTTATGATAAATATTTTATGCATCTCTATCTCCCTAAATTGTACCATATACTTATACTTATTTATTTATATTTATTCAATTCTTTATTTATCTTTATGCATCATTTCTATTTATTTATTTGATCTTGCCTCCTCATTATCTACTTATTTATATTTAATTGTTAATCCAAACACATACCTATATTTTATTTTTGACTTTATCATGAATATCTATTTTTTATATTTAAACTGTTTCCCAAATTTTGTGACAAATACTCAAATATTGTACTACCTCCCATTCACATTCTCTAAGATTCAGCTGGTGTATACACATAACAACACATTAATATGTCAATTATATCATGGAACTGCAACGGTGTCAACACCCAATTTGAAGAATTAAAATTACTACTTAATGATCAAAACCCAGCTGTGCTTTGCCTTCAGGAAACTCACCTAAATCCCTGCAAAAACTTTTCCTTGAAAAACTTCACAACTTACAGAAACGACAAAATTTCAGGCTACCGGTCATGTGGTGGCGTCCTCATCGCTGTCCGTAAAGACTACCATTCACAATTTCTTAACACTCATCCCGAACTCCAGGCAGTCATCATTAAAGTTCATCTCACATTTCCCATTACCATATGTAATATATATCTGCCTCCAACTGAGCCTATAAACGAAACTGCCGTCATCCGACTAATTAATTCACTAGAGCCGCCCTATATTGTTACTGGTGATCTGAATGGCTCCCATCATACTTGGTCTTCATCACCAACCAATACAAGAGGCAATATCATCAGAAGAATTATTGATACATGCGACGCAACACTTCTTAACACTGGCAAAACTACCTATATCAGTCCTGCGTACGGCAGCGTATCTGCAATAGACCTAACAATTAGCTCACCCAACCTAGCCATAATATATTCGTGGGACACACTCAACAACCAATATGGCAGTGATCATTTCCCGACCATCTTACACCCCACTCGAACACTTCCGCCGATTAGAAAAAACCCTAAGTGGGTTATTGAAAAAGCCGACTGGGAGTCCTTTTCCAGTAAACTCCAGCTTCCTATCATCAAGTTGCCAAATGACATAACAGGTATGGTAAATATACTCACTTCGTACATTAAGGCAGCAGCTGAACATGCCATTCCAAAAACAAGCGGACTACCTAGGAAAAATTACACGCCATGGTTCGACGATGAATGCCGCCAAGCCGTAAAAGAAAAGAATTTTTCATTGAAAATTTTTCAAACAAACCCTACCTCTGAAAACTTAATATCATATAAAAAGCAAAAAGCCAGGATCAGACGACTTGTAAAACTAAAAAAAAAGAAATCATGGATGAATTATTTAGAATCCATCAATATAAATACACCTATTAGGAATGTTTGGCAGAAAGTACATAGCATATCAGGATCAAAGTTTATGGAAGTCCCTATGCTAAAACACCATAATTGTATGATCACCGATCCGCTACAACTCTCCGAAATATTTGTAGACCACTTTTCGAAAATCTCCGGTTCTCTTCCAGACCCGTCTGAAGACACAAAATTTAACTCCATAAACTTTTCTTTAAACCTATCAAATGAAGACCTTCAAGTAAATTACAATAGCCCAATTACCTTCTATGAATTAAACTCAGCAATAGACGAACTGAAAAATTCATCACCTGGATACGACGAAATTCACAACACTATGATCAAATATCTTCCCCATCAAGTAAAAGAACTTCTGTTACTCACCTTTAATAAGATTTGGGACACAAGTGAAATTCCTGACGAATGGCTCGAAGCGGTTGTGATTCCAATTCCAAAACCAGGAAAAGATAAACTTCAAATTAATAATTACAGACCTATAGCTCTTTCAAGCTGCCTCGTTAAATTGCTGGAAAAAATTATCAATAAGCGACTCCTATGGGCTTTGGAAAAACACAATCTCCTAACACCAGCACAATGTGGGTTCAGGAAAGGTAGATCCACTATTGACCACCTGATCTCATTAGAAGCCGAAGTATTGAACACATTTATCGAAGGAAAGGAAGCGATCGGCATATTCTTCGACCTTGAAAAGGCTTATGACACTATAAGAAGAAGCCAGGTTCTTGAGCAACTATTTGAATGGGGCTTTCGGGGAAAACTGCCGAGTTTTATTAAGTCTTTTCTTTCTAAACGGTTTATCCAGGTTCGAATTGGTACATCATTGTCCAGCAAAAAGTGCATATTTAATGGTATCCCCCAAGGTAGTGTTCTCAGTTGTGTACTCTTTGCAATAGCTATCAATTCAATCAATACTCAGGTCCCTCCAATAATTAAAAGATCACTATTTGTCGACGACCTTATGATCTTTTTAAAATTCAAAGATATACAATGGGCAACTACAGTTCTCCAAAATACGATCAACAAGCTAAATGGATGGGTTAAAACAAATAACATGAAGTTTTCATCAAACAAAACTAATGCCATCTTGTTCTCCAGGAAAAGATATCCAAGCACACCCCCTAACCTTAATCTAGGAGGCACAAACATAAGCTTCGTAATGGAAACAAGATTCCTTGGATTGATAGTAGATAGTAAACTTACCTGGCTCAGCCACATCAAAAGCGTCAAAGAAGAATGTACGAAGAGACTGAACATCATGAAAGTTCTATCCAAAACTACCTGGGGCGCAGACAGACATTCACTTCTTACAATCTACAGAAGTCTAATTTTATCAAAAATAGACTATGGTTCCATAGCCTATTCTTCGGCAAAAACCAAACACCTTCTTCCTCTGGACACAATCAACCACACAGGAATCAGATTAGCAACGGGTGCATTTAGAACCAGTCCCATCACAAGTCTTTGTGCAGAAGCTGGAGTCCCTCCTCTTTTCATCAGAAGACAACAGTTAATAAGCTCATACCTGTCTAAAATAGTTTTCCAACCTACAAATCCTGCATTTGATTACATTTTTTCACCAAAAAATCTACGTCTATACCAGAGAAAACCAGGACAACCTGCTCCCCTAGCCATCCGCCGAAGAAACCTCATTCTCTCTTTACCGGAAGTGAACGTTGAAGAAGACAACTTTAGTTCTTATGATCTATCTTGGAGGAAAAATGTACCTCAAATGGATCTTCGACTTACAAAAATAAATAATGAAGAGCCTAAGGAAGCAAAGAGGTACAAAGCCAATGAAATGATCCTATCTTATTCGAACAAACAAATACTGTACACAGACGGATCCAAGCAAGGAGAAAATGTCGGATTATCGGTGGTCTTTAACAGTACAGTTGTCCAACAAAGGCTCACCACAATAGCTTCCATTTTCACAGCTGAAATGCAGGCAATTCGTGTAGCACTGTATCAAGCAATCTCTTCGGAATATAAGGACTTTCTGATATGCACCGATTCGCTTTCCGCCCTAAAGAGTATAATCAAATGCAAAAAACGGAGCCCGTTGCTACAAAAAATTCAACACCATATCAATACTCTCGAAACAATGGGTAAAACAATTACATTCTTCTGGGTCCCATCCCACATAGGAATCTCGGGAAATGAAAAGGCCGACCAGGCAGCTAAGGAAGCTGCGATTAGTAATCTAACTCCGGAGAACATACTAGAGCCGCAGGACATTAAAGCATGGCTAAGAGGTAAAGTCAGCTCAGATTGGGAAGACACATGGAAGTCCGAGTCGACCAATAATAAGCTAAGAGCCATCAAGGACACTACCAAGCAATGGAGCACTTCTTGCCGCAAGAATAGAAGAGAAGAGGTGGTACTGACCCGCATGAGGATAGGACACACCAACCTAACGCACGCTTATCTAATAAATAAGGAACCGCCACCTATCTGCCAAAGATGTAAAACCCAATTCACAGTGAAGCATATCGTACAGGATTGCCCGGCCTATGATACCTATTTTAATTCCGATAATCTAACAAGAAGATTGAACCAATCCCTCGGAAACGACCCGACGAATGCAGAGAAAATCCTTTCCATTCTAAAAAAAAGCAATTTATACGATAAAATTTAATGTGTCTAGATGCCGTTTTCTATGAGTATATATGTATGTAGGTGCGTATGTGTGTATGAAGAAATATGAGTGAATAAGTATACAATGCATTGTAATAATATATAGTATAATACATATATAAATAGTATAAAAATATGTATTATTTAGTAAAATAAATTTAGTTTTATCAGGACAGAAAAAAAAAAAAAAAAAAAAAAAAAAAAAAAAAAAAAAAAAAAAAAAAAAAAAAAAAAGGGAGAAAGAGAGAGGAAAAGCCTACTAAATATATATAAAAAAAAAAAAAAAAAAAAAAAAAAAAAAAAAAAAAAAAAATAATAAAAAAAAAAAAAAAATAAAATAAAAAAAAAAAAGTAAAGACGCACTAACAATTATATATAGAAGTAACTAATAATACTATTTAGGGCGTAATAACCTTGGCAGTTGATCGCCCCATAACCTGATCCTAATCCTAATCTATGTAAGTTATATTTAATGTAATTTATTTAATTTATTATAACAGTTATTTAAATTAAATGTTAATAGATAAGTTTATGTACAGGTTTTGAAAATGGGGACACAGCCCCGAAACGTTAACATGGTGTAATGAGAAAATAAATAGTTGTGAAAAAAAAGGAAGATAAGTTGCTAATTAATCAGTACTTATAAGATATAAATAATCTTCCTACCAAATTTAGAAGAAAATAAGAATATTTTTATATCAGTTATAGTAATTATATCCTGAATAGACTACGGTTTAATATTAACTCATTTTCCCCGGTGTTATAATATTTGATCAACTCGTCGAAAATTTGGTTCCTTATACTTATAATACACATTTTCAGCCTATAGATTTTTAATTTTCGTATTATTTTCTTTATAAATTTTCAAAAATATATAATTATATTTTACGTAGCTGTACTGTAATAAACTTGACGGTCCTAAATTGGAACACTGGCAACGTAAGGGGTGTTTTAACGTTTTAAGTAAAATAAAGTATTTCTTTCTTCTAATTACAATTTAACGAAGTAATGACTTTTGATTGAATCAAACGTGACCATGAATCAGCATCTAAAAAAATATTCATGAGCTACTTCCAAAAATGAAACGTATGTATAATCTTAACTCCTCTCATCTATTTTTTATTGTTGAAATGCAAAATTTAAACTGTTTAGATTTTTTAAAAACAATAACAGTAAAGAGGAGGGAAGAAAAAACATTAAAAAAACTAAGGACAAAAATGGTTTTTCTAGATTTGCTAAGCCATTCAACGCGACTTATATGACATTTAATGTAATTTTGCAATTCGTTAATTCTATTCTAAATATTAAATTTCTGGTGCGATGCGCGCAACACACAACTTTCACTTACCAACAAACATACCAACTTACTTAGATTAGAAATTAATGCGTTGTTGTGGTCCCCTCCGTTTGATCAATTTTGAAGCAATGTTGGCTATCACATCTTTGACATATAAATGCATCAAATACCCAGTTTGATCAAAATCGTTAAAGCCGTTTTTGAGTAAACAAAAAAAAAAAAAAAAAAAAAAAACACGTGAAAATGATACAGAGTTTATTAAGTAAAGTCCCCCCTCCGGTTAATCAATTTTGATGAAATGTTGGCTATCACATCTTTGGCATATACATGCATCAAATACCCAGTTTGATCAAAATCGTTAAAGCCGATTTAGAGTAAATAAAAAAACACGTGAAAATGTTACAAAATTTATTAAGTAAAGTCCCCCCTCCGGTTAATCAATTTTGATGATATTTTTACAGTCATATCTCGGGCATATAAATACATCAAATACTCAGTTTGATCGAAATCGTTAGAGCCGTTTTTGAGAAAATCAAAAAAAACCTAAAAAGTTATTAAGTAAAGTACCCCCTCCCTTTAAGTAATTTTGATGAAATTTATGCTGTCACATCGCGGGCATATACCTACACTAAATACCCAATTTCAGGATCTCACGGTTAATAGTTTTTGAGCTAGTCTGTTCACATACACACACACACACACACACAGACACACAGACACACAGACACACACACAGACCATTTCGCGGGACTTGGTCATTTCGACTCAGGGGACCCCAAAACGTGTATCTTCGTTGAAAACCGGAAGTCGAAATTTTTCACGATCGCAACACTTCCACTTACTATATATTTCATATATAGGTAAGTGAAAGTAAAAATCTGGTGCGATGCGCGCAACACTCAACTTTCACTTATGAACTTATATTTGTAGATCTCCATAAGTTATAGAGTATCTGTATAGCAAAATTTGGTAATTCTCAGCACTTTTCGATTCATTATTGTTAATTTATTCATGGAGGGACTAATTTCATCAACAGTCGAGTTTTTTTTACTGCTTCCTTGTTTCTTACTACGAGTTGCTTTTTGCAGATACATCGTGAAGGCGAATCGATAGGTGCATTTACGTCACTTATGCCTTTCTGGATATCAGGAACGATTACTGTTCCTCTAAAATCGCTTTTTATTGTTTTCAAAAATTTATTATTGATCAAAAGTTTCTAAACTTAATTCAACCTTTATTAATTATAGACTATTATTTTATACCACATTTTTACACACCTGCGATGATGCTTCAAAAATTTGAGCATCACGCATTTACTCTCTTAAGTAACAACATGATTCTTTTTATTAATAAATAAAGGTTTTTATTTTCATAATACGGTTCATAAAATTTTGGCTGTCATATATACATACATCAAATACCAAGTTTGATTGTTAAAGCCGTTTTTGAGTAAAAAAAAAAAAAAACGTGAAAATGGGACAAAATTTATTAATTTTGATGAACTTTGGGCTGTCGCATCGCGGGCATATTCATACATCAAATATCCAGTTTTATCAAAATCGTTTTTGAGTATTTATTAATTAAAGTGCCCCCTCCGTTTAACCAATTTTCATGAAATATCGGCTATCGCATCGTGGGAATATTCATACATCAAATACCCGGTTTGATCAAAATCGTTAAAGCCGTTTTTGAGTAAATAAAAAAAATACACGTGAAAATGGGAAAACATTTATTAAGTAAAGTGGGGCCCGGTGTGGCTGTGCGGTAAAGCGCCTTTTCTTTCGTAGGAGAAGTATCACCCAGTGCCATGGGTGTTAGTATGGGCAGTATAGGGCTTCAGTGGAAGCCTTAAAATCCCTCCCCAAAAAAAAAAAAAAAAAAAAGAAAAGTAAAGTGCCCCCTCCGTTTAACCGATTTTGATGAAATGTCGGCTGTCGCATCACGGTCATATACATACATCAAATACCAAGTTTGATTAAAATCGTTAAATCCGTTTTGAGTAAATAAAAAAAAAAAAACACGTGAACATGGGACAACATTTATTAAGTGCCTCCTCCAATTAATCAATTTTGATGAAATTTTTACTGTCTCATCGCGGGCATATAGATACAAGAAATACCAAGTTTAATCAAAATCGTTATAGCCGTTTTTGGGAAAATCGAAAAAAAACCTAAAAATTAGACAAAATTCTTTATATAAAGTACCCCCTCCGTTTGACCAATTGCGATCATATACATAAACTAAATACCCTATTTCAGGTCTGTGCGGTTTATAGTTTTTGAGCTAGTCTGTTCACGTACACACACACACACACACACACACACACACACACACACACACACACACATAGACCATTTCGTGAGACTTGGTTAATTGGACTCATGGGACCCCAAAACTTTGAACTACTATCCTATTATTAGTAGGACCCCAAAACAATGGTGGAAGGATATCATCGGTCGCTCCCACTTTGCTTTGGGAAGAAGAACTGGAGCAGTCCCAGGAAGACCACCGGACTAAGTACGAGGAGTGAAGGAAAATTGAGAACAGGAAACTTGGCACAGACAAAAGTCAAATTTGTATATAATTGTTAACATGCGGCAGTGAGGTGTTTTCGTGTGCGAAACATCTCATTGCTGCAAAATCCGTATTGCCTTAAAGGCAAGGGAGGATGTACAATAATAAATAAATAAATAAATTCAAATCAAAATACAACATAATATAAAGAAAATACATACAATATTTACATTTTCAGATAATTATTGGATTATAATCAATTATCTTTAAATAACTAAATAATTGGATAGCAAAATTATAACAGACATATGTACGAGAGAACAGTAGGTATAGATTATTATCAGTTATTTAAAAGCAATTCAAAATAAAATTCCTTTCGGTAAGCGAATATAGAAGGAAGTTAGATATATCATTAATTTTGGCAATTGATTCTATTTCCAGCAGCTCATAAATTGAGTTTTTTACAGGTAGGTATTTGGAAAGATATTTGTTTCTGAAGCTATTGTACACGGGGCAGGTGATGAAAAGATGTTCTATTGTTTCCAACTCATTTCTGTTGCAGATGGGGCAAACTTCTCTACTGTCTATTGTATGCATTTTTCTATTAACTCTAAAACGGTGTATATTCACATTACTGACTCTTAGCTGGCTTACCAATCTCAGTTTTAATACATTGACTCGCCAAGGAGTATATGGTTGAGCCTGACCTAGCGGGCATATAACTCTATAGTTGGGATTATTGGATGAGTTCATTGTTTGCTCGATGTCCTTGCTCAAAAAATGAAGAAAAGATGACTATTACATGAAAAGATGACTATTACAAGAGATATGTTACGAAATAATATTTCTATTTAAGACACAGCATTCCACCTTTTGCGAAGGAAATACAAACCAAAATGATTCAAATATTCTTATGTAAAACTTTGTGACCCATTTGTCATTATGTTTATAGTGTTGATCCTATAATCCCTATTTTTTTTCTTTTTTTTTTTTTCGTTACCCCTACCTGGCCATGTGTGGCATACGGGGGGTTACTCTACAGGTGTAACCAACCTATTCTAACCATGGTGGGAGGGTCGAGATTTATTCCGTGGGGCCTCCAAGAAATAAAAGTCAACCCTCCCAGGGCGGATTCGAACCGCCGCTGTTCGGCTCGAGCGTGCAACAACGGGCAAATAATTTGGAAAACCAGAACCTCAGGACTAATGAGAATGCAACCCAGCACGTACGGGAAAAGCAGAATCACGACCGTCTGGTCAGTGCCAGGAGTAAGGGATGACCACATCTGTAGGTAAAAGATAATTCTGAACCCGGAAAAACTTGCCATCTTTCCGTGGGCAATGCCACAATATGGGAGAAGATTAAGAGAATGTGGCGGTCAGAGCAGATTGGATGAGACAGAAAATTCATACGCTGCAAATTCATTGTACAGACCCTGAGAGATGAAAAAGAGCAGAAAGAGGTAACACTTTCTTATCACCAGGGAAAGACCAATCATCGCGGAGTGCATGAAACACTTCAGGCATTGCGTCGGAAATATTTCTGGTGGGGGATGAAGAGAACCATCACGGACACCATAGGAGCGAGTGAAGTCTGTCTCAGGACCATATACGATAGATATCCGCCTAAAGGGAAACAAGAAGAAACGCCCACAGCAGATGCACCGTTGTGTGACCTACAAATAGATACATTTACTAATATACTACATGGAAGTATAGAGAGACTACATGGGACCCTTAGCGAACACCTGAAGGTATATCAGCTTGAGAAGGGTTTGTAACCAGACGTGGCTATGTAGAAAGCAGTAATTGCGTATAACCATTCTATACATACCGCCACAGGGTTCTCTTCTTCTTCTTCTTCTTTCTCTTTCACCCATTTGCCTCTCAGCGTGGGGGTGTCTCTAGCCAACGGCGCCAGGTATCTCTGTCCCTTGCCATGATCCTCATTTCGGCAGCCGTCTTCTGTCCTCGTCTCCCAATGTCTTCGATATGGCCCAAGTAGGACTTCCTGGGTCTACCTCTGGGCCTCTTGCCCAATGGTCGGACGTCCATTGTTTTAATTGGGTCTCTGTGGTGTTCCATGCGACAGACATGTCCAAACCACTTGAGCTGGCGGGTCTCAATTGTTTTCTGGAGTGGGCTAATCCTCTCGTTTCTGATGCGGTCTCTTCTTGTTTTTCCAAGTATCCTTCTTAGAAACCTCATCTCCGCTGCTGTAACTCGGCTTTGCAGTCTCTCAGTTAGGACCCAGCTTTCCGCTCCATAAAGAAGGATGGGAAGGTATACGGACTTATAAAGGTGTAGCTTCGTTTCCTGATTTACTTCTTTGTTTCCGATGACTGTCTTGCAGATCTGGTAGTAGACCGAGTTCACTTTAGAGATCCTGTTCGTTATTTCTGAGTCCACCTTCCCTGATCTGTTTATCACCGTTCCCAAATATGTGAAGTCTGACACCACTCCTATTTCTTGATCGTTACAAAGGATCCTGACATTCTCTTCGGATTTCCCAACTTGCAGGATCTTGCTTTTAGCGGAGTTTATGGTCATGCCCTTCCGTTTTAGCTCCTCACACCACTCAACCACTGCTTGTTGGAGTCTCTCAGGGGTATCTGCAATAAGCACTATGTCATCAGCAAAAAGGAGAAACTGGACCACGACAGGGAGTAAATTCCATTGCCCAATATGGGTTCGGGCAGTGTGTCTTTTGCAGCAAGAGGCGATTTCATCCGTGTAGATGATGAAAAGAAGAGGGCTTAGTGAATCTCCTTGCTTGACTCCCATTTCCATCTTAAACTCCTTGGATTCCTGACCATTCAGGCGGACTATTCCCTTCGGTTCCTGATACGTAGATTTAATAGCCTCTATCAATCGGGGAGGCACATTCTTTGATCGCAGGGCTCCCCAGATTTCTTCTCGAGGGACCGAATCGAAAGCCGCTTTCAGGTCCAAAAACGCAAGATATATATTCCTATCACGGTCCCATGCCTTTTCTATAACGTTCCTGAGGGTGAAGATATGATCTTGCGTCTGTCTTCTTGGCCTAAATGCACTTTGCTCCTCTTGCAGGTAGGGCTCAGTGCACAGGGTTCTCACCATTCGAAATTCTATTTGGGCTGCGCGGACGGCAACGAGACTACTGGGGCATGATGGTGGATTAGGAAACAGCAGGGAGATTGTTTATCAATAAAATATAATTGGATAAACTTTGGGGGAGAGTCCGAAAAAAAATCAATAAACAGAAGCGTAACCGAGTAGCACGGGAGAACTTAAAAGTAAAAGGCCTGATAGGGAATATAAAAATCGGTTCCCTATATTTTTTCTTTTCTTTTGTATATCTATGTAGGCTGTAAAATATTTGTAATGTGGAAAAAAAATGTTCAAGAGGGGGATAATGACCCCTGTCTCATAATCATCTAGCTAAGGGCACCGTATTTTAATGAGATTATTAGCTTTTATTAAGGAGGGCTGGGATCTAAACAACCTGTGTAGGGCATAGTAACTAATTGCATTATTCGCTAAAAAATTGGAAAGCCAAATTATTTGGGGGGGGGGGGGTCATCACTCCTGTGCCACCCCTGGGTCCGCACTTGGTTCAAGAGCATATTTTTATATTACATCCTTGATGTCCTGCATTGGTTAAAAGCCAGGATACTTAGGATGTCCTTAACCCTGTCCCGGAGAAGGGCTCCTCTTCTTGTTTGGTTTGTAGCCTTCGCCAAATATTTGTCCTGGCTCCTCTCTCCTCCTCCAGCCTCTCGTTGCGATATCGGCAAACATACATTTTCGATGCCGTGTATGTGTACTGCCAGCGGGGTTGTGTGCTTTATCTGCATCAACTCTACCGATTAGTAAAATAAAAAAAAAGTTATCAGGTATTGGTAATTAATGGTCTTTACGGTGCAGAGTCTCCTTTTTGAGTAATTTTTAGGTTATAATAATAAACTATACTGCTAAAAAGAATAGAGTTTAAGGTTTCAATGCACAAATCTGGCAGTTTGGCCTATTAAAATAGAGGTCATGTGACCGTGACACTATCGGACTTTCAACTTCCCTTCGCTCGCTCAAAATGGATAAATCCTTCTATATGTGTGAAAGTCTATATTGTTACGGGCTTCGGGTTCAGTAAAATAAACAATTAGCAATAGAACAATAATTTATTAATCAATACTCACAATGGTAATTACTGCCATATTATAATATACAGAGTAGGATGTGTATGTAGACTCTAATCACTTATAACAAACCGTACGGGTTAAAACTAGAGTCTTTTCTACGACATACACTATTACAATAACTGATCACAATAAGGCTTACCACTTATCACACTAACTTATCACTGTTCACTACGAAGTGCACTTCACGGGTGTTGACTCTCAACTCCGCTGAGGCTTGTTAAAGCCGGTATTTATAAGTCTTGGATAGATTCTAGAAGGTTCGGGGCACATGTAGAACAAAGTCTTTGATCTTCGCCGGCCACCAGTCCCACGCCAAACAATGTACGTATTGTTCTCCATAGGCGCTTTGTCTGACCCCGCTGGCCGCAACAATATTTATCATAATAGGAAGATTAATGATGTCTATGACAAATTAATTGGTGAATAACGCATCTTCCAGTACAATAGTTTATTAAAACGTTAATATTTTAAAAAAGGCCTGATCCCAACGTTTCGGACATTACACGTCCATCTTCAGGGCATTTTTCTTGTATTCCATAAACTCCTTTCATTTTTACTTTCACTTACCTATATATGAAATATATAGTAAGTGGAAGTATTGCGATCGTGAAAATTTTCGACTTCCGGTTTTCAACGGAAATACACGTTTTGGGGTCCCCTGAGTCAAAATAACCAAGTCCCGCGAAATGGTCTGTGTGTGTGTGTGTCTGTGTGTCTGTGTGTCTGTGTGTCTGTGTGTCTGTGTGTGTGTGTGTGAACAGACTAGCTCAAAAACTATAAACCGTGCGAACCTGAAATTGGGTATTTAGAGTATGTATATGCCCGCGATGTGACAGCAAAAATTTCATCAAATTTGCTCAAAGGGAGGGGGTACTTTATTTAATAACTTTTTAAGTTTTTTTCGATTTTCTCAAAAACGGCTCGAACGATTTTGATTAAACTGAGTATTTGATCTATTTATATGCCCTAAATATGACTGTAAAAATTTCATCAAAATTGATTAACCGGAGGGGGGACTTTACTTAGTAAATTTTGTATCATTTTCACATGTTTTTTTTATTTACTCAAAAACGGTTTTAACGATTTTGATCAAACTTGGTATTTGATGTATTTATATGCCCGAGATGTGACTGTAAAAATTTCATCAAAATTACTTAAAGGGAGGGGGTACTTTAGTTAATAAATTTTGTACCATTTTCACATGTTTTTTTTATTTACTCAAAAACGGTTTTAACGATTTTGATCAAACTTGGTATTTGATGTATTTATATGCCCGAGATATGACTGTAAAAATTTCATCAAAATTGATCTACGGGAGGGGGGACTTTACTTAATAAATTTTGTATCATTTTCACGGGTTTTTTTATTTACTCAAAAACGGTTTTAACGATTTTGATCAAACTTGGTATTTGACGTATTTATATGCCCGAGATATGACTGTAAAAATTTCATCAAAATTGATCTACGGGAGGGGGGACTTTACTTAATAAATTTTGTATCATTTTCACGGGTTTTTTTATTTACTCAAAAACGGTTTTAACGATTTTGATCAAACTTGGTATTTGATGTATTTATATGCCCGAGATGTGACAGTAAAAATGTCATCAACATTGTTCAATTTTAGGGGGCACTTTACTGAATAAATGTTGTCTCATTTTCACGGGTTTTTTTATTTACTCAAAAACGGCTTTAACGATTAACAAAAATAAGATATGAATGTAGAAAAATGTGTGACTTTGGGAAATGATAATTAGCAAAACACGTCAATTTCTAATCTAAGTAAGTTGGTAAGTGAAAGTTGTGTGTTGCGCGCACGCACCAGATTTTTTTGGTTGTATTGGTCAATCTATTGCTTATTTTTCTTAACTTGAAACACTTGTCCATTACATATATATATATATATATATATATATATATATATATATATATATATATGGGTCACCTGTGGTGTAGTGGTTAGCATAGAAACTAACTATAATAAAGGTCGCGGGTTCGCGTCTCGAGGTGGCCCTAGGATTTTTTAATGGGAGTACAAAATCCTTGTCTATGCCGTCTCTCGGATAGGACCTAAAATGGAGGTCCCGAGCCAGTACGATGTCAGGTACTCGTTAAAGATCCCTATCCTAATTATACCTGGATAGGCAAAATTTAGGACTCCCACTGTAGCATCGTCCGATTAGCCTTAGTGGCATAAAGTGACGTTAAAACAAAAAAACATATTTAATAGGTCAAGTTTTTTTCGTTTTATTATTTATTATCAGTTATCAGTTTTTTCAATAAAACTAATAACATTTATTATGGAATACATTAAATTGATTTTATTATCTTTGTCACTTCTACCTCCTCACTTCTGAAAGGAGTTTATGGAATTCAAGAAAAATGCCAGGAAGATGGACGTGTAATGTCCGAAACGTTGGGATTAGGTCTTTTTTAAAAGTGTGACGTTTAAATAAACTGGAACATGCGTTACTCACCAATTAATTTATGATAGGGATAAACCCCTTTCAGTTGAGATGGATGGGCAAATTATATTATATTGGAAGACAAAATGGCGTGTAAACCTGGAATGGCCCAAGGAATATTTTATTCTTTTCTAGCAGTATATGCGGGTTTCACCCGGAGAATTTCATTTTTTAAATCTATAAAGTGAGACTTTTATTGACTCAAACGGTCGATTTCGTAAAAACCAATGTAAAGCGAGATCAAAACGATTTTTATAACAATAAAGAATATACCCAGAGATTGGCTGAAGTTATGCAATTTTAATATGGACTGGTGTTCGCACGTGGTATCAAAGAACCACTGAGCGAAATTTAGGACAAACGGTATGGATTTCTATAAAGAACAAACAAACAGAATTTCATCTTCATTTATATAGAAGAATAGCTGTATATACCGGTTTCACCCTGGGAATTAAATTTTTTAAATCTATAAACAATGGCGTACCCAGGATCAAATCTAGGGGGGGGGAAGCTATGGTCGTTCAGGTTGTAATACCTTACCGCGGAAAAGGGAATGAAACCAAAATTATGTATAATTATAGCAGTGCTTTATTAACCAAGTTATTACAATTATTTGCTTGAAAAAAATGTATTCTATTATTGCTTCCAATCTTAAAGGCCTAAAAAATTGTAGCTTCCAGCCTTCCAGGTCGCTGGACATGTCTATAAAATGAGACTTTTTAGAAACCTGGTTAACGAACGATAATTTTATCATACCACCTTGGCTTACGAATTTAACTTCGTTTATTAGTAACGCTGTTAAAACTAAACAACGAGGTAGGGCAAGTGGAGGTATCGTCACTTTCTTAAATAATGCAATAATAAAAAATAAAGGGAACGTTATTGTTTTAGAAACTAACCAATACATGATCATAGTTTCTTTTCAATTTAGTAATAAAACTGTATTGTTGGGAAACGTTTACATGCCACAAGACTGTGATTTTGAAGAATGTCTGGAGAAAATTAGTATGGTAGTATGCGATTTCCTATCCAACCACCCCAATACCAATATAATATTGTGTGGGGACTTTAACGGGCACATTGGAGGTTTAAATAATTTAGAATCTGCTTTCTTCCAGAACACAAATTTTTACGGAAACAGACGGGTAAATCATAGAAAAATTAATGCGAGGGGAAAGCTGTTAAATTAATGGAAGAAAGAGTCGAAATAATGGAATCTATAGGACTATTAGTATGTAATGGCAGATGTCCATCAGACAGACCCGGAAAATATACGTACATTTTTAAAAATGGTAACAGTACCATCGATCTTATTTGGATTAACGAAAATTCCCTGCAAGTGGTTGATGATTTGGAGGTTTCCGTTTTCTCTGATTTTTCGGACCACTTAGCGTGTATTATCACCTTGTTCTTTCCACATGAGCATGTTATAAAAATATGGAAGCCATTTGCATATATAAGATGGGACCCGGAAAGAGCTATGGTCTTCCAAGACTGTCTTCGTAACTCTAGAGGAATATATTTCTATTCTGAAAATAGTGATGACTTGTACGTCAATTTCGTCGAGTCTATGTTCGAATCTTTGGCAAACAGTGGGCTAATGTTACGTAAAAATAAGTCATATCTCCAAAATCGCGTTTTTAAAAATAAATGGTATGATAATGAGTGCCAAATACTTAAAAGAATCTTAAGACAAAAATACAGAATAATGGTTAAAAATAATTATTCGGAATCTTCACTTGAAACTTATCTTACAGTAAAATATAACTACAAGGAACTTATCGGAAATAAGAAATCCAGTTACCACAATATGATCACAAATAAACTACAAAACGTAAAAAATAGTAGTGAATTCTGGAAAGTAATTAGGAATCTTAAACCGGGAAACATGCACACTAATGAAATAGAAATTGATAAGTGGGAAGAACATTATAAAAATTTATATGGACCAAAACTGATATTGGAAACACTTTTCTTTTCAGTAACCCACCCTTTTTTGGACACTCCGTTCTCATTAGAGGAACTCCAACTAGTAATAAAATCCAGTAAAAACAGGAAATCCCCGGGTCACGACAAAATCATCTATGAGGTCTTCAAAAACTTAACTCCTGAGTGGGAACATTATTTATTAAACTTTTCAATCAAATAATGGAGACTGAAAAATTACCAACCGCCTGGTCAAGAACTAATTTAATTTTAATGCACAAAAAAGGTGATAAAAAAGATCTAGACAATTACCGCGGGATATCATTGATTAATAATATAACAAAATTATTTACAGGCATTCTAGCTCAAAGGATTCAAATCTGGACTGAAAGTGAAGGCTTAATTCCAGAAGAACAAGCGGGATTTCGAAAGGGAAGAGGTTGTGTTGAACAAATTTTCACACTTATGTCGCATATCAATATTAATTTCCAAATTAAGGGTAGTTATGTTTTTGCGACATTTTTGGATTTTAGGAAAGCTTTTGACTCCATTAACCATGAACTGCTTTGGAGAAAGCTATTTGATTTTGGTATCAGCGGCAAGATAGTAAGATTGCTTAAAGCAATGTATGAAACAGCAATAATGCAAATAAAAATTCGGAATGAGGTGTCAGGGGGAAATCGAAATCAGTTCAGGACTACTGCAAGGCGAAACTCTAAGCCCGATTCTTTTTATTATATTCGTCTCAGACATAATAACCTTCTTTGAAAACAGCGGTGCATCGGGTTTACCTATAGATAATAAAAATGAAGTTTTAATACTACTTTTGGCTGACGACATAGTAATGTTAAGTAACTCCTGGCATAGCACCCAAAAAAAACTTCAGATCCTTGAACAGTATTGTGGCCAAAATTCACTGGTTTTAAACGCCGAAAATACAAAAGTTCTGGTATGCCATAAGTCTCCACGAATGAAAAAATTAAAATCACTGTTATGGCAAAAAAAAACACTGGAATTTACAAAATGTTATAACCATCTAGGAGTGCCATTTTCAACATCGGCAAGATTTTCTAAGGCTGCTGAACACTTTATTCAGAGGTCGAATGTTGCAGGAGCAAAGGTACGAGAAATTTTAATACGAGGTAGAGCGATGCATGGGAAACCTAAATTTCTCTCTTTGATTTAATGGTCTCCTCATCTCTTCTTTATGCGGCAGAAATTTGGGGCTTAAGATATTTTCAATCAATCGAACAGGCACAAGTTAAATTCCTCAAACAATTATATTTTTGGCCCAGAACAACGCCTAATTATATAGTTTGACTGGAAACCGGCCGCTCACCGATTCTAATGGCAGTTTTGAAGAAAACTATAAACTTTTGCATAAAAATATCTTCATTGCCATCGACTTCCTAAAAAGTGTTTGCAGAAACTTGTGGCTCTGGATACTAGGCAACCTAACCTCGAATTTAATTGGATATCACAAATTAAAAATTTAGCGGCTTCCAATTTCGTTCAAGAGTACTTTAACGACTTTTTCGATCCAAAAGCATTAATTAGAACAAAAAAAAACATTTTGTTATCTGTATCTAATAACTTATTTTCTAAAGACATTGAACGTGCATTTAATTCAAACTATAGCCACATCTACAGGAGGATCTGTTGCTATAATCACCCAGAACCTGAAAACTACCTCAAATTCATAACCTCTCTAAGAAAGCTGCGAACTGTGAGTCGCCTGAGAGTTTCGAGTGAAGACCGGTTGGCACTGTACCATGGGAATATTGCTTGTCTTTTAAGGGCTGAAGAAGTCTGTAAGTGGTGCGGCCTCCTAGTCACTAACGCTCTAAAGCATTTGGTCCTGGAATGTTTATTTGTTGAGACCTATAGAACGAGATATCTCGACAAATATATCAATGGGAGCTCCAATGACTTATCATTGATGAGGGTTCTATATATCAAAAGCCTGGAACACTTGGATATTGTGTTCTACTTTATTATGTCGTCACTTAATATTTTAAACAATTTACCTGAAAACCCATAACTACGAAATAATCTTTTAATTATTTGTATGCTTGAATTTCATACAAATAAATAAATTGCATATTTTGGTACCCCTTTAAATGGCAACTAGTGCATTGCATCAACTAAAAGAAATTTATATTTAAGATGATTTGGAAAATATTTTATTTTATATAAATGGTGGTAGTTATCTAAAGAATTTCTGTTTTTCAGTTTATTTTGTTAGTTGATCTATAGTTAAATTTAGTTTAATCCTGATTATGTTAGTCAGTAAATTTATATTTTTTTATATTATAGTATCTCTCATATCTTCTTCTTATACAGTGCTCATTGGTTTATTTGTTTAAGTTTTTGTTTTGTTTTAATTTTATTCAAGCCTGTTTACTAACTCTACTAACATTGATTGGGCCAGACTCCATGGATACGCTGTCTTATAAGCCAATAAATAAATAAATAAAAAAATGAGACTTTTTTCGACTCAAACGGTCAATTTCTTAAAAGCCAATGTAAAGCGAGATCATAACGATTTTTATGACAGTAAAGAATACACCTAGAGATTGACTGAAGTTATGCAATTTTAGTATGTTCAGGTGTTCGCACCTGGTATGAAATAACCACTGAGCGAAATTTGAAGAATTTAGGACAAACGGTACGGATTTTTATAAAGAACAAACCAACAGAATTTCATCTGTATTTACATAGATTGTATATCCCGGTTTCACCCGTGGAATTTCATCTTTCTAATGAAACGGTCCATTTCGTAATAAAACATTTTAAAGCGAGATAATTACAATTTTCATAACAATAAAGCATATCAGCTGAAGATCGGCTGAAGTTATGTAATTTTAATATGGACAGGTGTTCGCTCCTGGTATCAAAGAGCCACTGAGTGATATTTGGAGAATTTAGGACAAACAGTATGGATTTCAAAAATTTTAAACCTATCTTTAAATACATTAATATCAAGGCCTTACCGCATTATTTAACTCAAACTTATTCACTAACTATTTTTTTCAGGATCATTTCCTTTACGTTTCTATATATATAAACAGACGTGGAATCAAGGTTTATTCGTGGCTAAAATTATAATTCTCCTTAGAGTAGAGTCCTTGATTCTACAGTAGTGAATGTTCACGTAGTTTGTTTTATTTATATATAATTATTTTAATGATGGTTTACAGCATAACGATTAAATACATCAAAGAAGATTACGAAGTCAACAGATCAGGATTATTACAAGGATGGGGAAAATGAGCGTAGTTTGATACGTTCTATTACAGGAAGGTCGGCTCCAAGTTTAACCTTTCGGAGGAAGACGTGATTTGCTATAAATCGCACCGTTTCGATAATGCTTTTCGAAATGGAACTGTTCGATAATGTAATGATTATGGCAGAGGAATAGACTGCACTTTTCAGTAAGCCGGCTTTAAATGTCACTTTTTAAGGTAACAATAGTGTTTTCATAAGAATGCTTTTTGGGTATATGAACTTTGAACATTTCGATTTCCCTCTGTGTTTTTTTCTTTGTTCTTTCTATACCTCGCCGGTTAGACTATACGGGGTTTCCCGGGCTAGGAGATGAGGGGGGGGGGGGGCTAATATGTTATTAAATATCCCCAGGCTTCGGTTTTTGAACAACGCCATCTTCAGGTTTCCAATCATGTTTAGTTATCAGCGTCAACGCGTACTTCCTAACTCTTTTTCCCACTCGGCCATATTAGTCCGGGAGCTGAGGGCCAAAAAGGTGCCTGATTTGAAGAAAATTTTTGATCATATAGGCTCAAAGTACTCATTTCATAGACAACAAATGTGAACGTCTGCCACCTCAAATCGGTTGCCATCAAATTTTATAGGCGAACATAATCGACATTTTCGAACTTTTTTCAAATTTTTCGCTAAAAACTCGAAAACGATTTATCGCAGAAGAAATTGTGATATTTCTAAAATTAAAAGGAATTTAATTTCTCATCGACTGAGGTCCTCACAGTTAAAATCGGTTAAGTCTTTTCGCCAAAACCGATTGTCAATTTAGCCACTTTAGCGGAAAAATGAATTACACTCCTGTTCCCAAGCCTGCAATTTAAAGAGGGTTAGTCCAAATAAAAAATGTTCCGTATAATAGTTGTAAAATATCAAATTCTGTCTCTCAATTACGATCTCAATTATTTCAAAATTAGCCCACTCCTGTGAAAAAGTAATTAAAACGTAAACGTATTTACCGCCTTGTGGTCTAAACTCCGTAAATTTTTTTTCAGTTTCTCGCATATAATTCGGCAAATACAGATCACAAAGTATTGCTTTCTTCTTACTATAAGAGACTTAACTATTGCTAATAGAATCACATATTTTAAGTTTAAATCGGTTTAGTGGTATAGCCGGATTAGGAACATCAAAAATCTATATTTTTTACGAAACCGTGTTCCAAAGCCTATAATTGAAAAACATCTAGTTTAAATGAAAAATATTATAGATAAAAGTTGCAGAGCATCAAATTTAGCATGAAATAAGCTCCTTACCCACAAAATTAGCTAAATCCTGGGGGAAATACAAATAAAAACGTGAAATTATTCGTAGTGCTTACTTCCTGCTAAGACGTTTTTTTTTTTGGAAGTATTAGTGTTGGGATTCCAGGTAAGAAAAAGAACCAAAAATAAAATAAAAATCCTGCAATTTATTACAATAAAGAAAATTAAAATTAAACTATAGATGGGTGGCTCTTCCTCTGCCGTAGTCCCGCAGTGACCACAGGTTTCTGCAATTAACACAGTGGTGAATCGGCCAAAACTGGGGGAGGACCCATCACTGTTGCGAACTGTAAATAAACCAATTGTAAGACTGAGCCAAGGGGAGGGGTGACTTAACCTAGGGTTAATGAAACTGGCACTCACCTGACAGAAAGCCGGACGTTTGCTACTGCACCCCTGAGGACTAGGATAACAAGTTTTGCTTCTCAGCTATCTGCCAGTTCTGCAGGGTTCCCCAGCTCAGCTCACAATTGTGCATGAAAGTTATAAAAAGAATAAATGTTCCGAACATAAAACTTGTTGTGGTATACACATAAAATAAATCTAATTACAAAAATTATTCTTAAATCTGCAATGAAATATAATCTAACTTCTAAGTTACAATATTGAAAATAGCTGGCCAGCTAACAAAAGAAATGCATACTAATTACTTACTTAGTATACTTAGTATTATAAGGAACATGATTGATTGATATATTTACGATGAGTGATACCAGTACAAAGTTGCCAACTCTGTAAATGCGCTGTTCCTGACTGCGAAGTGAGTTCGCCTGCAGGCTAGCAGACAGCGAAGAGTAGACAGGATAAGATGGTCTCAGCTTTGAACACAGCATCCGTTCTGGTCTCTTGGAAAATTGTGTTGATGATGGACTTCCTGTTGTTGGAGAAGAAGAGGTCTCCGGAAAGAGCTGATAACGTAGCCAAGATGGAGGTAAGCCGACAGAGGGCGACCGTCTGGAAGCTGTCGTGGAAAACGCAAAGAGACCTGGAAGCTGGGTAAGGAAAAACGCAAAACGACGAAGGGACTTTATATAGAGCCTAGGGATTAGGCGCTGGTAAAGCTTGGCAATGCGCGAAAACTTCGGAAAACCCAAAATACAAAATCTTTAAAATGAAGAAACATGATAATTATAAGCACGGCAGAAATAAAAATTGGTGAATAGAGGTAGTTTTAGAGGTAATTGAACATAACTAAATAGTTAAAAGTGCTTAAAACGAGAAAAAAAATATATAGAGGAAAAAACTTTGCGACTGCTCTGGGCTCTGAACACGAAAGGGTAACCTGTCGGGAGAATAACCATAAAGAGTGAAAAATGCTTAAATTCCACCAAATAAAGCGATTTATAGTGAAAAAACCCTGGAAACATGGTCTGGGTTGTGTGAACAGATGACACAAGTGTTATTATAACAAAAACATAACGGGAAAAGAAAATAGCAAACCACTTTGTAAGTACATGATAAAACTTGGTAAATTAGAATGTTTAGGGAGTTTAATAATTTAGAAATGAATAATTAACTGAAAGTTAGCGTGTTTAAATATCAAAAGTAAGACCATAATCTTCTAGAAGAGAAACAAACATAAAACCAAATTTTTATGATATAAAATTTCTTTAAGTTTTCATAAATACTTAACAATTAACCATTTTGAACTAATCAAACAACCATCGTCCATCTGTTAAAATAAAAGATAAATTTTTCCAAGTACCTACTTGTCTAAGTAGTTATTTTTATGAATATTTTATCAAATCCCCTGATACTTCAAAAACCCAAGTCTTAGTTCGCAGCTGGCAGCTCTGTGAGTCGTAAACACAATACGACTCACAGAGCTGCCAACACTATCGCCCTTTTTTTATGGATCGGTATAAACTAACTCGAAATGGCTATATTTTTCAACTAATTTTAAAAAGGATGACTGAAGTAAGGTTTGGTAACCTCAGCCATTGATCTATTGATTATTGGCCTAACACTACTTCAACTTGGTATTGTTAGTTTAACAATGGGTTTAATTTTGCTCAGGGTCATGCCAATCTTGGTTAACGCGTCATGTATGTCCTTTTGATAGGCGTTTTTCTCAATTTCTTTGAGACCTCGATTTCCCAACCCTTCGGCTAATATGTGTTCGGTAGGAGGGTGGTGTGTTGAAGCTTTTAATTTAGCAATATATTTGAGTGATAATAAATTTCTTCTTAAAGAGGTTTTTAAATAATACAATTAAGAATTTTTATTTATTCAAGTACTAATTTGTTCAAATGTTTTGGGTTAACCTGTTTTTTTTTTTTTTTAACACAAACCAAAGATTTGATGGTTTCCACACACGTGAGCAGGCGATACCCATTTCCCAAGTGAGTTATGCCATTGCCCAAGGGAAAAACACGGATTTTCAAAGTCCAAGTGGACATTGTTTGCCCTTGGGATTTGTTTATGGTCATGGCAAAAGCCAAACGAATAGGATATTGAAGCCTTCCATCCATCCAGGGAATTAAAAAATTCAGATGGGAAATTTACGGCTTCGTTTACATCTAGAACATTGTCAATTGATTTTGGAAGTTTATTTCATCGAAATCAACATTTTTTGCTGCCAAAATAGCACGACTACCCAGCCAATTATAGTCCAAATAATTGTTCAAAATATCAGGAAAGACACTTTATATTTCGTAGACAGTTCATTTTTCGTCTCTACAACAGTTCAGAAATTTTCTGGTAATTTGATAGATTTTGAATTTCGATGCAGCTCTATTTCACCGTTTCCAATATAGAGCAATTGTTTAAAAAATATATCTGCCGATGGATTATTTTGCAGTAGTACTCTCATATTTATGGCGGATAAATCTGAAACTTGAGATTACCCAAATAACAATTATTCCTGTTCAGTAGAGGTGTAATAATCATTAAATGTAAAATTTAAAAAAAGCCGCGATTTGTAATCCTTTCTTAATCAACATTCATTTAAAGATAAGTAAAAAATTGTATTCTGGTGAAATTAACAACGAAATATCATTCCCAATAATAGCCTACTTTAAATTAAAGAAAGGATTAAAATCTTTGCTAACATTTCTTAAATTTTACATTTAAAGATAATTACAACTCTGCTGAACAATTATTGTTGATAAAGGAGAAATTACAAATCTTCACTGACATTTTTTAAATTTTACATTTTACATCTCGGGATAAAAATGATAAAAAGGTATGGTAAAATAAAAAAAACACTGTATTTAAATAATAATAACAAAACGAATAATGAAAATAAAGAAACTTCTGTTAAACAAATCGACTGAAAATATAATATTAAAGTCTTAATTATGCAGTTCTTTAGCAAATCACAAAGCATCCGACAACACCTAATCAAAACACACTCTTTTTGTGAGGGAGTTTTTACGACTGGTTACTCACAGTATAGCCAGCTTACTAATTTTCACTAATTTTTGGCAACACTGACTCCCCAAGTAAGGTTTCTATTAGGTTACACCTATGACAGTAGGTGCTGTTACAACATTTATAGAGTATTATTTCAAATAATAGCCTAATTTAAATTATTAAAATGTATTTACTTTACTAAAAGTTGATATCAGGGTGGGCCACAGCAAAGCGTTTCAGCGCTTAGCTAGTAATCTAATTTAAATACAAATAAAAAAGGAAAAGGAAGTAAAGTACCTACATATTTGAGAATTTATTGTAACCTTTTCTTGATTTATTTATTCTTTAATGAAAATTAACAATAAATACAAATTTGTGTTACTATTTTTCTGTGGAAAATAATAATATAGGAACAAATAACTGCACTCACATAATGCAATACAAAATTATAATAATGATAAACTGTATTACAATAGCATGCTTATAAACAAAAACATTATGAAGTCGACATATGACGCCATGTTAATAAATCGAAACACGACCTACTGTAGCAATAATTCGCTATATAAGAATTATTTTGATCACTAATCAAGTTAAAAACTATCCGGTCCGTTAAGTTGGCCAAAACTATACACATTATGCCAAATTTCATTAAAATCGGTTGAGTAGTTTCTGAGAAATAGAGAGACAAACATCGGGACACGAGATTTTTATATATATAAGGATATATATTTTATAAAAAAAAAAAAATAAATGTTTTGAGTATTGCGTGTTTACTACGCATTCACTCACTGAAGAACAATAATATAGCGTTTATTTTTACCTGTGACAATATGGCAATATACTGGTGCCTGATTCTATGAATCTATATATAGTTGTTATGAAAACTTGATTTAGTTAACATAGAAAAAAATTATTTTCGTTATATAGGAATTTTCCAACAAGCACTTGAAACACATCGAAAACTGTACGCCTTTACCTCTTGTTAAAACAGCCTTAAAGTAAAGGCTTACATACTTGTATAATCATAGTTGGGAAACACAAACAGACCATTAAAAGGACATGGCTTTTGGAATCAGGGGATCCAAAGCGTCTATTTTTTGATAAAGAATAATTTGAAAACCTGAAGCCGAAATAGAATTACTTCCGCGATTTGGACAAAATGCAATTGAATTAGTGCAAAAAGTGATTTTTCGTGACGTCAGCAGTTTTCCCCTCAAAAGTTTAATTTAAATGAAAAAAACGCATCTTATAGATAATGAAAATGTCTATTTCATATTCTTAATCTCAACATGACAAAAAAAAAAAAAAAAAAAAAAAAAAAAAATCTCAGGAATCTCAGGCACCCAAAGAACCCTACAATGATAGTCTGATGACCTATCCTTATACAGTAAACCCTCGATATAGCGAACTGGTAAGGGGTTTGATTTTTATAGTTCGCTGTAACGAGATTCGTTATAACCGAGGATTCTTTTTTTAATATTTTTTTAAGCCAATGGCCGCACTAATTTGATCATATTTCGAAGAAAATTCATTCATTAGAACTAGTTGAATTAAATCACATGTAGGTAATTAATTTTAAGATAAACTACATATTAATTAAACAACGAGATTCATTAATTTACCTGCCAAGTTCACTTGAGAGTTCTTTAGCCTTAGCTTTAATAAGACGGTCTAAGATTGGTATTTGAGATCTCATTTGTTTAAAGCATTTTATCAATTTTTTTCCAAATATTCATGAGCGGCAGAGCGCAGTCGTTTACTTGATGCTGAAGTTAATCCTTGGGCTGCGGTTGAATCTATTTTATCTTTTTTTTTTTATAATGGTTGAGAATGTTCATTTTGGAATTTCATATTTTTCTGCGATGGTTTTCTTACTTTGAATTCCCTGGAATGGAGAATTTTTCCTCGATTGATAAGGATTTACGTTTGTGACACATGTTTACCAACGAACTCATTGTGTATTTAAAAAACACTATAAACGACTACAGTACACTGATTCGAATAATACAGAAGTCGAAACAGAACTGAGCTAGTTTTGAGAAAAAAGTCAATGGAATTAGAGAAAGAGAGCAAAAGCAAATCGGATTATTTAAGAGTAAAAAAACACCACAATTCTAGAAACTGGAGCTACTTCGTCTTCCCGCACTCATTCTACGTAATACAGTAAAAAAAAAAAAAAATAATAATAATAAAAATTCTAGCAGTTCGTTATAACAGAATATAATAATTCTCAGGCATCAAATTTAGTTCGTAGTTCGCACTAACCGAGGATTTCGTTATAACGAGGGGTTCAGCAGAAATATAATGGTAATTTTGGGGGGGTAGTATTTTCGTTCGCTATATCGAGGTGTTCGTTATATCCGAGTTCGTAATAATGAGGGTTTACTGTAGATATAAAAATATCGTGTCCCGAAGTTTGTCGGAACTCAGAAACTACGCAACCGATTTTGATGAAATTCGGCTCAATGTGTATAGTTTTGACTAGCTTAAAAGATAGGATAGTTTTTATCTTGATTATTGACCACAATATTTCTTTTATTGCGAATTATTGCAAATACAGTAGGTCGAGTTACGATTTATTAACATGGTGTCATATGTCGATTTCATAAATTTTTGTTGTTTGTCGAGGGTAAAATCAAAAACTATCTTTATAAAATTTGGTTCATTTGGTGTAGTTTTTTTCAACTTAGAAGATAGGATAGTTTTTTATCTCGATTATTTGCTTCATTATTTCTTTTATTGCAAATTAAATACTTATTATCATTCTGTTAAGTGTGATTATTTGTAAGTTCTATAAATTTCTAACAGATGGCGGTGTAAGTTTATAACCTTCATTTTCTTTCGATATTTAGGGTGGATAAGCATTAATTTATTTTTTCCGGCTTGGACTAGGAAAATCCGCGTTTTTTCCATGGGTCGATTTCATAACCTTTCCACTTGTGGGGAAAAGATCGAATCTTTTTGTTTTAGAAGAAGGCAGGTTAAACGAAATCATTGTGCTCCTAATAGCACTAAAGTAAATAACGATTATTATTGTAAAAAGTTATACGAGGGCTATCCAGAAAGTAGATTACGTTTTCGTCTGTGTCCGCTAGGGGCGGGGCTAGCGCGGCCATCTTGGGGTCAGAGCGTTGCGCAGCTCAGTCGGCATCTAGCCGTGCTAGTGAGAGGTTCTTGCTGTGCTCCGTTAAGATACTGTGACAGTTTGAAATGTCTGCGTTAATTGAAAATCCCGCGAGCTGCGAGGTGCGTGCAGTAATAAGGTTTCTGACTGCAAAAAACTGTAAACCGGTAGAAATCTATCGGCAGCTGTGTGAAGTGTATGGGGACAACATTATCACTGAAGGTGGAGTGCGTCAGTGGGTCATAAGATTTAAAAATGGCCGAACCAATGTTCACGACGAAGATCGAAGTGGGAGACCCAGCAAAGTGACTGCCGAATTTGTTGAAAAAGTCGATGCTAAAGTCCGTGAAAATCGAAAGTTCGCAATAACGGAACTTTCTTTGAGTTTTCCACAAATTTCGCGAAGTTTGAAGTTTGTCTGCAAGAAGAGGTAACGAAGTGGTCGAAGTCGCAGGCGGCAGAATTTTTCGACGAAGGAATTTCCAAGCTCGTACATCGCTACGATAAATGCCTTAATTTGAATGGTGACTATGTAGAAAAGTAGTATTTGAGTGTGGCTTTCATCTGTATATAATAAAATTTGTTTCCTATACTTTGTTTATTTTTTATTCCAAAACGTAATCTACTTTCTGGATAGCCCTCGTAAATTAATGTTTTGTATTTCATTCATAAAATTAAACTTTTATGTTTTTATAAGTAGCATGTAGAACATTCAGCATGGTTTGAGTTTGCTCGCTTTTCATAAACTGTTTCAGATGGAACCTCAACAAGCAGACAATATCTCATATCATCATGTGCTATATTCTGAATTTAATTAATTCAGAATTTAGCACCACATTAGTGGCGACCGTGACAGGACTTAGTCTGCTATTTAATAGAAATGGATGCACTAAAGAAGATAAGAGCAGGACATCGGTCAGTATTCACCAAAATTAACGACTCTTTGTTAGTTGCTTTAGAAAAGAGTTTGGAGGAATCTGTTTTGCAAGGCCTTTTAGCAACATTAGAAGGTAAGATAGAAACTTTAAAGGAACTAGATTTAAAAATCCTAACCAATTTAATAGAAGAGAATTGTTCTCAAGAGGTTTGTGATGAAGAAATTGAATCTCAAGATAAATATATTGGCCTCTTGAATAAATCCAGAGCTTTAGTAAACCGAATTATCAAATCAGAGGTATGTTCAGTTAAATCTTGTGTTAGTAGCAGTAATAAAACCACTCCTAGATTGCCTAAAATTGAGTTAAAAAAATTTAGTGGTGAATTATTAGATTGGATTCCATTCTGGAATCTATTTGAACGAATTCACAGTAATACGGAGTTGGATGACCTAGATAAATTTCACTATTTATTACAATCAATGGTGCCTAATTCTAAAGCTGAGAAATTAATTTCTAGTTATCCTCCCACAGCTAGTAACTATAGTAAAGCCGTGAATTCGTTAAAAGCTAGGTTTGGGAGAGAAGATCTTCTCATAGAAGTTTATGTTCGGGAACTACTAAATTTAGTTCTTTGTAATTTACAAAGATAGATAGATAGATAGATAGATAGATAGATAGATAGATAGTGGCAACGCTTGTTGCCACTAATGTTAAAAACACTTTTTCTAATAATGGAATGCACTAATTTACTTTATAATTCAAATATATTTATCACAAAAATAAGAACAGTAATCTACATATTTTAATTCACTTTCTCAAAGTCTAAACAACAACAGAACATCTGTTTTCATTAACAATTATAATCAAATGATTTTCCTTTATCTTTTTTTTTACTATACTCTGAAATTAAACATCCTCCCACCTTGAGAAATTATTAAGAACATAATAATTTCTCAAAACACAATTAAAGATTTATAAATAAATAAAAACTGATTCTACTGAATGAATCTTCGTGATTTCACTATAATTCGACCACTTCTGGTTACTTTGTTCTCAGTTTTTAGCTCTTTCGCATCAGGTTCGGCTGGCATACAATCTTCTTTCTGACCTTCATCATATAACATCTGTTTTCTATTATCACCTAATTCTGGATCATTTTCTTGTAACTCCAGGGGGTAAAGTCGCTGGAGAGGCCTGACGATCAGTCCACGAGCAGTGGTCACCCTTGCTACTCGAGGCACACCATCTTTACCTTTAATTAGTTCTTGAATTACTCTAAGAGGCCATTCAAGACGCTTGAAGTTATCATATTTAATTAGTACTAACTGACCAGTCTTGAGTTCTCTAATGTTTCGTTTTGAATGTAACTCCAGCTGACCCATGTACTCCAAACGGAATCTAGTTCTAAATGTCTTTCTTAATTCTTGCAGCCGGCGCCATCTTCGGTTAAGACTCACCTGGTCTATGACATCCAAATCGGGTACACCCACTTCCAAATTATCTCGTAAAAAATACGCTGGGGTTAATGGCTTCATATCAGAGGGCTCACCTGCTAAATACGTCAGCGGGCGATTGTTAATTACACTTTCGCAGTCGCACAGCACAGCATACATTTCCTCGTATCCAAGGCTTGATCTTCCTAAAGTTCTTCTCAAAAGGTTTTTCAACAACCCAATTAGACGCTCCCACCAACCACCCCACCACGGAGCTGATGGAGGGTTGAACTGCCAATGTATCTGTCGAACTGCACTGTAATTGATAATTTCGTTCCAGTCAACATCCTTGAGAGCACTCTCAGCACCTTTAAAATTAGTTCCATTATCTGTCCACACGGTATGGGGTCGTCCTCTTCTAGAAATAAATCTTCTAAATCCTTGCAAAAAGTTTTCAGTTGACAAGGAATTTAGAAGTTCAAGGTGAACTGCCCGGTACACCGCGCAAGTAAACAGGCAGATCCATGCCTTTTCCCCAGATCGAAGTATTAATGGGCCAGTCAAATCGATACCGGTAATCTCGAATGTATTGGCATCTCTTACTCTTCTTTCAGGTAGAGCAATGGGTGGTAGCTCAGCTGGTTTTGCATCATGACGACGACATCTAACACATTTCTTTACCACTGACCTAGTAGTGCGTCTTCCAGAGAGTATCCAATACTTTTCTCTCGCTAATAATAAAAGTCCTTGTGCACCTACATGGCAATTCTTCAGGTGAAGATCGTACAGCATACTCCATGTTTTCTGTAAAATAATTTTAGGTAACAAAGTAACTGGACAGACTAATCCTAATTGATCAAAGATTTTTTGAGCTATAGAGAGTATCACTCGTTTTGTAACAAGTTCCTCATGATAATTAAACGAGTCTTCATTCAATCCTAAGGTATCCTCCAGTGTGTTCCAAACGAGACCGAGAACAGGCACCTCCTTTAACCCATCCTCACTGACACATCCAGATTGTTCCCAACTTCTCAAGTCGAACGATCCTTCAGCCATTAAGTTTGACGCTGTATTTCTTATTTTCTGAGCTTCCTCCTCGGTTTCGACGCTAAGTATTAAGTTATCCACATAAAAACTCTTTTTTAATTTTTCTATTACATCTATAGAACAACTGGTGGCATTTTGTAAATGATATTGTATAACCTCACCTAGGAGATATGGGCTGCAAACAACTCCAAAAACTACTCGAGTGTGCCTCATTGTAATGAGTTGTCCATCTTCCGTAAACCATAAAAACCTAAGGCAATCTCTATCCTTCTCACTCACTGCAATCTGTAGAAATGCCTTGCGAATGTCCGCAGTAAGACCAATCCTAAATGAGCGAAACCTACTTAAAAGTTCAGGTATCTTCTCAATCATATTCGTTCCCTTACTCAGACAATCATTCAAAGATGGTGATCCCTTTTCGCTAGCCCCCGCATCAAAAACAGGTCTTAATGGAGTAGTAAGGCTATTCTTCTTGACTACATGTCTATGAGGTAAATAGTGAGCCGGTCTGTCCATTTCCTCTTCTTTAACGACCTCAATAATGCCACTGCAAAGCCAATCGTGGAATACAGCATCATATTTTTCATATAACCCTTCTTTCTTCAACTTGACAACTACTCTTTCTAAGCGTCGTTTGGCAAGTTCATAATAAGAAGGCAAGGGTGCATGACCTTCAACCCAAGGAAGCGAAACCACATATCTGCCATTGACATCTCGATAAACGGTGTTCAAGAAATGATGTCTGGTTTCAGCTTCCATTTCCTGTCTTGACTTTTTCTCCCCCGGGTCCATAATTCCTAACACATCTAATTCCCACAATTGTGTTATACACATATCCTTATTTAAAAGGGAAGTTACCAGCATATTATTAGACCTGTCATCTTGTTCAGAAGCAATCTTGCCCATCAACACCCAACCTAATAACGTCTCCATGGCTACTAAACCACATCTCAGGTTATACTTCTTCCCAGTAAAAAGTTTTCCTGCAACATCGGCCCCCAGAAGTACATCAATCTTGTCGCATGTTTGGTCTGTAATTGAAATGCCTAACTTTGAAAGTTCTTGGTCCCAGGGTCCTCTGAAAGCTGAAATAACGTTCGAACAAATTACTGGTTGGTCAAGTGCTTCCAGGTTACAAAAATATTTTCTTTTTACGTCACAAAGTCTAATTCTAAACTTATAATGTTCAACAACATCAGTCTGGCTACCCCCAAAAAGAGCATGAATAATTTTTTCTGAACCAATTGCTTGGTAATTCATCCGCTTCGCTGCTTCTTTGGTGATATAAGACTTCTGCGATCCAGTATCAATTAAAACCCTAACCTTAAGCTCAAACTCATCATTTCTTAAAAAAACAATTAAAGTCTGTAAAAATACCTGGTTAGTCGATAAATTAGATAACGCACTTTCCACCGGTTTCGCCTTCTCTGTTATTGTTTCCTCTACCTTTCCTGGGCACATAATCGTACAATGCCTTCTGCTACATGCATTGCATTTAACAAATACTCTACAGTTCTTACCTATGTGACCCATCTTCAAACAAATGAAACAGCATCCGTTTTTTCTTAAAATTACCTTTCTTTCATCTAAGGTTAGATTTTCAGCTTGACTACATTCTGCACCAAAATGCGATGAGGACTTACAAAAAACACACTGTGAGTTTTGGGGAGTAAATTTATGTGCTAGTAAATTAGAACCTGTGGGCTTCAACACTTCTGCCTTAAAAGATCTATCCTTTATTTTATTTTTTGTGGAAGTGTTCTGAAAACTGGCTGCAGCTATACTAATTCTCTGTTCATTCTGTACCTCCCTTTTAAGGAACTTCATTAATTCACTAAGCTTGGTTTTCAGAACGCTTTCACTGTCGAAAAGTGAGCTTCTATTCCACGCTCTCAGAACATCCTGCGGTAAACAAGATTCTACTAATGGGTAGAGCATCGCGGAGCAAGCATCTGATTCTACTCCTAAAGATTCAAGTGCCCGTAACTGAGTTTCTAACTTGTCATACATCTGAGATAAATTATCTGTTTTGTTTTGTAAATTACCAAAACGCAACGCAAAGTAAGTATCATAAAACGCAGTAAGTATCATAGTTTGTCTTGTTTATTTTTTTGATTTGTCGTTTGAGTTCATTATTCAGTTTGTTAAAAATTTTTCTGTCTGATGGTAGTCTGTTAGTCTGCCACACCTTACGAGCTCTTCTCTTTGCTCTGATCAAGTCCCTTACATACTGTGGGTATTTGGGTAGGTGATTTTCACTTGATGCCCTTGATATTGTTGACGACCAAGCGGCCTTTTGGACACTTTTAATGAATGTTTCCACAGCCTCTTCTAATTCCTCTGCAGTTTTAATAGAGCCTGGAACTGAAATTCCCCGGTTATGACTTAATAACAGCCGAGGCGCTCCAACAAATGCCTAGGAAAGCTCTAGTGTTCCTTACTACAATATACAACTGTATACTCAGGACTACTAAATTCCCCATTCAATGGAAATATTCTCTCATCAAAATGATTCACAAAAAAGAAAAAGACTTATACAATTCATCATCATACCGACCAATCAGTCTTCTTCCCATTTGTTCTAAACTTTTCGAAAAATTACTATACAAAAGATTAGTTGACATACTGACAGAAAACAATATAATACCAGACCATCAATTCGGTTTTCGTTCTTCCCATTCTACAATACAACAATTACACAGAGTTACTGACTACATTGCTGGAGCACTAGAGCAAAAACAATACGCAACTGGTGTATTTCTGGACGTCGCCCAAGCATTTGATAAAGTCTGGCACCAGGGGCTTCTCTTCAAACTTAAAACCATACTACCCCACACATACTATCTTATACTCCAATCCTACCTCTCCGACAGATTCTTCTCTATCCGGCAAGGGTCAGAGATTTCTTCAATCCGACCAATCTTAGCAGGAGTTCCGCAGGGATCAATACTGGCTCCGTTACTTTACATCATATATACTCACGATATACCTACCAACGCTAAAATTTTGACTGCAACTTACGCTGACGATACAGCAATTTTATCAAGACATCATAACCCTAGACTTGCCTCATTGAATATACAGAACCACTTACTTCAATTTCAAAAATGGTACTCACTCTGGAAAATGAAATTAAATCACGATAAATCACAACACATAACTTTCACACTCAGACGAGATACTTGCCCCCCAGTTTTCATCGGCGACGACCAAATTCCACAGACAGACACTGTACGTTACCTTGGACTTCTGTTCGACAGAAGGATGACTTGGGGCCCGCATGTCAAAATGAAGAAAAAGACACTGAACATACGTTTAAAAATACTTTACTCACTTTTTTCTAAATCTTCTAAATTGAAAATCAGACAAAAACTGAATACATACACCTACTTACTTAAACCCATTTGGACATACGCCTCACAAATTTTCGGCTCAGCTAAAAAGACGCACTTACAAAAATTGCAAACTTTCCAATCAAAAATTTTGAGACTAATTACGGACGCTCCCAGATACGTAAGTAACCAAACTCTACATACAGACTTACAACAACCGACTATCCAACAACACATACGAACGCTTTACTCACGCTTTTTTGTTAAATTGGAAGGACACAACAACAGATTGATTAACCGCATGGCCACAGCTGACATGCCTGTTAGAAGGCGGCTAAAGAGAAGCTGGATGAGAGACCTCCTCACCTGAATTAGTATCAAGCCCGGAAAGAGGTGCTGCTGAGCACCTTCCTTTCCTCATGTCTTAATGCCATACGTT
This sequence comes from Aelia acuminata, assembly GCA_911387785.2. NCBI lineage: Eukaryota > Metazoa > Arthropoda > Insecta > Hemiptera > Pentatomidae > Aelia > Aelia acuminata. Next base: position 174,448,533 of record OU426979.1, read on the forward strand.
TTAATGCGTTGCTGCGGACCACGAATTCGCTGATTGTCGCCGATCGCTGACAGGTGCGAATCAACGTATGAAGAGAAAAAAAAAAAAAAAAAAAAAATTAATATGTGTTAGAACAAAGGAATACTTTTGTATATTTTAGCTAACTGTCTATTGTGATTGTACTAAACCATATTCCAATTATATCCTTTATGAGTTCCTTTTACATGAGTGTTAATCTTGCCTCGGATGAAATAATCTAATAAGTGTTACATAAATGGGTCGTTAATATTACTATAGTCAAGTATGAGATGTAAAAAAAAAAAAAAATAATAATAAATGAAACCTTCTAAATTCTTTTCCAAATAATTTTAAATTTGGTATAAAGTTTTATTTTAAATCCCGTTGATTTTTAGATTAGCTGAAATGTTATCTTTATCAGTGAATTTTGATTTGACTGTATTAAAAATAATAGGATATAATTAATTTAACATAGCTAATGAGCTACAGCAACGCGTTCCCGGCCACGCTCGTGTAATTATAACCTAGATATAAACCGGCAAAAACACCCCTCTTTTGCAAGAAATGATCCTCAGCGAGGTCTGTTTGTGGTTTTTGGAACTTTTGTATTTATACGAATCTATCTAAAAATATTTGGATTCAATTTCAATGTTTATATCAAGATTTTTTTTAATTTAATAGTTATTGCCTTTACGAAACTCTCACAGTTTCTATATTTCAGAGCCTATCACCAGAGAATTATGAATTCATGAGATCTGAAACAGCTGCACAAGTAGTACTTAGAGATTGAAGTTTATTTAAAATCTAAAGTTTTAGGCAAAGAGCTACTGTTTTATTAAATGGACCCTGCTACCGGGAAACGCTTTATAAAATGGCCTTTCAGAACGCCAACAAGGTCCTTAAAGATATTTCCATGAAGGACCAAAACCTTAATGGTTGTTTAAAATAAATTCAAGTCCCCCTCCTGAATATAAAAATGTGTTCTAATGTTCTCTATTAGTGATTGAATTTTAAAAGGGGTTCAGTTGTGAATATTGGCACTATATTTTAGAGCATTAAAACAAAAACAATTTTACATTAAACTGCGTTTGAAAGGACTATTTGCGAGACTAGACAGATGTTCAGGGAACCCATTTGTCATTTTATATAATTATTTAGTTTAATATTTAGTTCAACATTTTCAAAACAATTGTCATTTCAACATTTTATTATTTTATTTTCGTTAATGTATAATTAATATTTATTTAAATTAATTAAATATATCGTACTAATCTATATTAATCATCCAATCAGCATTCATTTAGTGTAATGTGCGTGGGCGTTTTTGATTGGTCGAAGACGCTCTGAGACAAACAAAAGACGCTTCAATAGTCAGTCAGCTGTTGATTCTCGCCAGCCGAGTACGCATTACTCCTCACGCTTAAAACATTCTTTAAAAACATCTTATGACATTCTCGTACACCCAGGGTGTTCAGTTGTGAATTTGCACATTTGCCGACATTATTTTAGAAGACGGAGCGAAGAGGAAGATTAATTTCCCAGCGGGATGGACATCAAAAGTAAAATAATTCCATTATTATTTTTTTTAATAATGTATGAACATTACATTGTGTTTAATCTTCAAATTTAAATAACATTCTCCAAACATTGAACTTTACCTTTTTACATCAAATCAAATTGCTGAATTCAGTTATTATATCTATCTATGTATTATAGTTATTAATCGTTTGTTTATTACTTTACTCTATAGTTCATCAATGGCCATTCGATTAAAGCATATTTTAGTCTATAATAGTTAATAAGTTGTATCTCATTTTCATTCAATCATTTAAGTGTCATTGTTATTTAATAAATTATTGTTAAAGCTCTAAAATATCAGAGAATTTTCTTTATTTGTTTCCTTTCATTTATGTTATTTTGTTCATCTCATTAATGATGCTATTATTTTCTAAATTTCAAAATTAAACTTTATGTAAAATTCCTTCAATGTTATTATTTTATTATTTATACATTTTTATTACATTAACCAACAAAACAAGGAGCATTGAGCACCGGCCATACTTTCTTCATCAGGGAAGCGAAAGGTTTTTATCATTATAACCTTACTTGCCTGAAAATACTGAAAGAATGAAAAAAACATGGACATCTTACAAAGGCAATATTTCGGGACGATCTGTTACAAACTCAGGATGATTAAAGATGTACTCACTACTAACATGACATTCTATTGGGTTGATGCAAAATCAATGCAGGTTTCCTCTATTGCGATATCTTAATTCCAATTGTGTAAACAAAGCAAATCCTAACATTGATCATTATTAAACCAAAACAAACCTTATCTAATACCCTCTCTTTCACCATGAATTTGATCAGTAAAATCGTTTTGTTCAGTGTGTTCAAAGGTCTTAAATCGAAAATGTCGAAGTACGATTTTCGTCAAATTTATTTTTACGAATTTAAATTAGGGCGCAGCGCTACGCAAACGGCTCGTAATATTAACGAAGTGTGGGGTCAGGGGGCTATAACGAGTGCACGGTGCAGCGTTGGTTCCAGAAGTTTCGCAGTGGAGATTTCGACCTCGAAGACAAGGAAGGTCGGGGCCGTCATTTTGCTCCTGACAACGACCAGCTGAGGTCAATAGTGGAAGAAGACCCAACCAAAACCACCCGAGAAATAATTGGTAAGGTAAAAAAGTTGGCCAAGTGGCTGCCACACCAATTAAACGACCACCAAAAAAATCGCCGCTTTGAAATCTGTTCCATGCTTGTGACACGCAATAAAAATGATCCAGTTCTCGATCGCATTGTGACATGCGATGAAAAAAGGATCTTATACGACAACAGAAGGCGTTGTAGCCAATGGCTGAGCAAAGATGAACAACCAAAACCTTTCCCGAAGCCCAACCTGCACCCAAAAAAAGTTATGGTCACAGTTTGGTGGTATACAGCTGGTGTTATCCACTACAGCTTTCTCAATCGAGGTGAGACTATAACTGCTGACAAGTACTGTCAAGAAATTGACAACATGAATCAAAAATTACAACGTCTTTGCCCAGCATTGATGAATCGGAAGGGACCTATCCTTCTCCATGATAACGCCAGACCACACGTCGCACAACCAACGCTACGCGACTACACGAGTTGGGCTACGAAGTTCTCCCACACCCACCTTATTCACCTGACCTCTCTCCTACAGACTTCCACTTTTTCAGGCATCTGGATAACTTTTTGAGGGAGACAAATTTTCAAAACCAGGATGAAATTGAAAATTCTCTTCGTGACTTCATTGAGTCCAGGGATTCAGATTTTTTTTCTGGTGGAATAGGAAAGCTTGTTGAACGTTGGCAAAAGTGCATTGATTCAGATGGAAATTATTTTGATTAAATATATATAGTTAAAGTAAAGATATGGCCTATTTTCAATGAATATTAAAAACCTGCATTAATTTTGCATCAACCCAATATAACCACCTAGAGAATGTAATATTATTAATGAAATTAATTCTAACACGAATCATTTGAGCATAGAATTACTTTTGAAGAGGAGACAAGAAGCATATGATCTCCTAGGTGAACCCGACATACAAAGATAGATAAAAGATCTTTATTCTGAGACTAAATAAATATTTTTATAAAGTAGGGTAAACCATACAATTATTGGCACTCAGTTCAGTTATAGGCACTCCAACTTTAACTTAAAGAAAGAAGGGTAAACAAGTCCTAATTTTGTTACAAGATATACATGAGTCTAATGTTTGAAGAGTCCTCTAAGTCATCTATGAAGTAAGACTTTAACAAGCTAACCTTAGGGAAGATTTCACAAATAAATCCCCAGGGTGCCAATAACTAGATTTGGCACTTTTAAGAATAAATATTGCCATATTGTAAAACTATTGAACTTTTGACCCAAAAAAACCTTTTGAGTCTTCATGAGGATAGATAATGAGGAAATATAGGAAGTTTCTATTTGATCCATTTATAAAATGTATTTTTTTTAATTTAACCACAGAAATGTAGTCTTAAGGGTGCCAATAACTGTCCGGTTTGCCCTATCTGTCTGTGTTTATGTTATCTCTGTTTATTCTGTCACATAAAGGGCATATATATGTATATATACATCAAATATCTAATTTAATCGGTTTAGAGGTAGTGTTCACGCACGCATGCACGCACGCAAGCACGCACGCACGCACATATACACACACACACACACACACACACACACACACACACACACACACACACACAAAACCACAAACACATATAGGCCATTCCGCCAGGCTAGGTGGTTATTTGAACCCAGGGTACACCAAAACGTCTCAGCGGTTCCCCTTTATAACCGGCTTAATCCGCTTTTGGTATAAAATAGCTTGAAATCTTTACTAAATTAATGACCTAACTACCAAATTTAGAAGGTTATACTTTATCAATCTTTTCTGATAAGTTTTTTTGTTATTGTGACCTTAAACCTGCACCTTAATAAAGGCTTACTTTGTTAAGGAAAGGAAATGTTAAGGAAGGTTCATAAAATGAGAATCATCTAAAGGAACACTTTAGCTGAAATGTTACCTTAACATAGGAACAAGTTAGTTAAGGTTACCTTAGCTGCTTCCTTAGGTACGTTCATAAATACCCCTATGAATAAATAAAACAGCAACTAAAGAATAACAGATCTGTACAAGTATATGATATATTTACATTTGATCACATTTTTGTTTTGCGTTATTTACAGCAAACCTTCTAAGAAGTATACATTCTCTTCGTTTCTTTAAAATGAAAAAAAAAAATATATAAAAAGAAAAAACAATGTTGAAATTGAAAATTCCAGTTATTAGATCCCTATTTATAACGAAAGAGAGATACAAAATAGCTCAAAAGAGACAATAGGCCTATGTAACCCTATTCTTCTCTGGAATTGGGACATTATTAAAAGAGGAAGGCTCCGGAAACGAGAAATCTAATTGAAACGATGAAAAAAAAAAAGAATAAAAAAAAAAAAAGGACAGGGATATCAAGATGGAGATTGGGAATAAAAGACAAGGAAGGAAAGGGAAGCTGAAAGAGGGAGTCGATATTCCATCCGTGGGGGGGGGGGGGGGAGGGGAAATGAAGCGGCAGTGATAGACAGGGACCAGATCGTTACCTACTCCTTTATATCCACATTTATACTCCTTTATGCCCACATTTATACTCCTTTATTTTCCTATAATTTTCCTTTCTTTCTTTCTTTTTTTTTTTTTTTTTATCGAGTTCCTGTCTATTTCATGATAATTTGAAGATGAGAAACTGGTTTTTATATAAGGAAAAACTAATAAATTCTTCATTCGGAGACTGCACACATTGGAATCAGGGGTAGCATCCAATTAAGTAAAGAATCATAGTACCATATAATAACTCAAGCATACCCTAATGTGAACACAGGCTTTAAATGAGCCGTTTATTTTGAAAGTGGCCTACGTCCATTTATCTTCAAATCTAGATATTTGAGGGTTTACGTTTCAATGTATTTAAAAATATAAGTATAGGATACTAATGGGTCATACTGCTTAAGGGTGTTAAATTTATAGTTCCTATTAAAAAAGAGGAAATTATTAAGTGAAGAATGGAGTTAGGCCCCTTTCAAAATTAACAACCAGATTCATAATAAAATTTGAAGGTGCCCAAGTCCATTCAAAATGCTTCAAATTGAAAATAAAATACTGAATTTATTTGTAATAATGAAACACTGGTATCCCATTACAGTCTCAATAATATATATTTTCAATATATATTTTTTTTACATTCCTTAAATTTGGTGGACGATTCGGACTGTTGTGTCCATACTCATCACCTGCATAATGTACACTTGATTTTAGTTTTTTCTTATACAGTATGTAAACAATAAAAATTAAAGTACCATTAAAATTATAAAGATATAGTTAAAACAGATATGAACATGACATAAAGGTATGTCAAGTGTCAATTTTAAAAGTTACATAAATAAATACACATGAATCAATAAATAACATAGAACAAAAATAAAAATAAAATAATAGTAAAATGGCAACAATGCTCACCAACCTTCTCGTTTTTGGATATTAAAAAATTAATATTCTAATAGAATTTGTCATTATTACAATGGATTTTTGACCTGTGGGGGGGGGGTTGCTAAATTTTTAATCCTGGTGTTGTTATATCCTATTTATTATTGCATAATAGTGTTTACTTACTATTTCAGAGTCCTTTTTATGGCTGACCAGTTCTCTTTCATTCTTTTTGATATAAATTGATTCAATAATATTTCTTTTAATTGTGTTACTTTCCCTATGTAAAATCTGTGCATTATCAAAGTTAATTTTGTGTTTGTAGTTTTTTGAGTGTAGTGAAAGGGCTGTATTGGTTTTGGAGGATTCTTTGATATTATTTCTAGGGTTATAAATTGTTGTCTTTAGATTAGTTGAAGTATTGCCTATATAGGATTTATAGCAGTCATTATATGGAATTCTATAAATTATAGATTTATTATATATAGATCTTTTTGTTCAGCTGTTGAAATTTTATCTTTTGTTTTGGTTGTGATATTTTTACTTTCACTTACCTATATATGAAATATATAGTAAGTGGAAGTATTGCGATCGTGAAAAATTTCGACTTCCGGTTTTCAACGGAAATACACGTTTTGGGGTCCCCTGAGTCGATATGACCAAGTCCCGCGAAATGGTCTGTGTGTGTGTCTGTGTGTCCGTGTGTCTGTGTGTGTGTGTGTGAACAGACTAGCTCAAAAACTATAAACCGTGCGATCCTGAAATTGGGTATTTAGTGTAAGTATATGCCCGCGATGTGACAGCATAAATGTCATCAAAATTACTTAAAGGGTGGGGGTACTTTACTTAATAACTTTTTAGGTTTTTTTCGATTTTCTCAAAAACGGCTCTAACGATTTTGATTAAACTGAGTATTTGATCTATTCATATGCCCGAGATATGACTGTAAAAATTTCATCAAAATTGATCAACCGGAGGGGGGACTTTACTTAATAAATTTTGTATCATTTTCACATGTTTTTTTTATTTACTCAACAACGGTTTTAACGATTTTGATCAAACTTGGTATTTGATGTATTTATATGACAAAGATGTGATAACCAACATTTCATCACAATTGATCAACCGGAGGGGGGACTTTACTTAATAAATTTTGTATCATTTTCACGTGTTTTTTTTTATTTACTCAAAAACGGTTTTAACGATTTTGATCAAACTTGGTATTTGATGTATATATATGCCCGAGATATGATTGTAAAAATTTCATCAAAATTGATCTACGGGAGGGGGGACTTTACTTAATAAATTTTGTATCATTTTCACGGGTTTTTTTTATTTACTCAAATATGGCTTTAACGATTAACAAAAATAAGATATGAATGTAGAAAAATGTGTGACTTTGGGAAATGATATTTAGCAAAACACGTCAATTTCTAATCTAATCTTACTTAATCTAAGTAAGTTGGTAAGTGAAAGTTGTGTGTTGCGCGCACGCACCAGATTTTTGATTTTATTGGTGGGTTTGAAGGATATTAAGTTGTCAGTTATGTCGTATTCTATTAGTGTTTTTTTGATGAGTTGTGATAATTTATTAATGTATGTTAGAGAGCTATGTCTGATGTAAGGTTTACTATTTTGATTAATCGGTGGTGCTTCCTTTGTTGTATCAGTAATATCTGGGTTATAATTTTTATTATTGAGAGGTTCGAAGAATTTATCTATTGTTTTTTGGGTTGGGTTTAAGGGTTTTGGGTATGGAATGTAAAAAAAAATATATATTGAAAATATATATTATTGAGACTGTAATGGGATACCAATGTTTCATTATTACAAATAAATCAAAGCAGTCTGACAAGATAATACTGAATTTATTTTAAATATCTTTAAAACACTTTTAATGTGGTTATGGATGTGCTGTTTCCCTTCCTCAGGATAGTTTTCTTGATGATCCAACCATCATCCCATGTATATCATTGCCTACATTTACAGAGTTTAATACTCGTTTTAAGGGTCCTTCACTTGTTTTCAAAACATCCAAAAAGATTTTATTACAGACGGGAACTTTTCCGCTTTTAGAATTCAATAAATACCTATAACTCCAATTTCTTGGCGAACCTTTTCCGTTTGCTGGACGTCTTTGTTCTACAATTTTTCGCTCAACTGCTTCGTGAAGTGATACATTTTGTTTGCTAAAATCTTCCAAACACCAAAACTTCTCAAAAATATTCTTTCTTTGATTATTTATTCTTATCTGAACTAAATAGTCTTTTTATGTTCACACCCATGAGTGAAATAATTTCTAAAATTTAATATTAAATTTTAAGTTTTATATTAATTGAACGCACTGGTCACTCAACTAACACAATTGTCCAAAAACTTAGATTAACTTGTAAATACTAATTAATTAAAATTACCTGCATATCTACTTTCCGACTTTATCAACAGTAAATATCTTGATTCAAGTATAAATTGAGTTAGGCCACTTTCAAACTACACGGTTCGATTATTAAACTAATAATAACTCATGTGTTAAGAATTATCGTATTTCCTCGAATTATAAGAAACCTGAAATACTTTACTGATAAATAACATAAAGTTGTGCATGTAACCATGATAACCGGTAAAAATTTAATAATGGAGTTAGGCCACTTTCAAAATAAGCGGCTCAAATAGCAAGTCGAAGAATAAAAGATATCAGACAATTTTTTTTAAGTTAAACTTTTATTGTGGAGGTTTATCATTTGTATCTTTTTTTTTGTTGGGTACCCCTACCTGGCCATGTTTGGCATACGGGAGGTTACTCTAGGTGTAACCAACCTATTCTAATCATGGTAGGAAGGTCGAGATTTATTCCGTGGGGCCTCCATGAAATAAAGTCAACCCTCCCAGGGCGGATTCGAACCGCCGCACAGTGGTGCCGATAAGGACAAACCCCTAAAAAATGAAGGTGCTCCAACCGGAACTTTATAAATATTTTTTGAAACCTAAATACCTCTAGAGCAAGGATCCATACCAATTTTTTAGATTTATCTTCGTTAAACCTTTGAAAACGAGTTAGTTTTTGGCATCTGGTAGAAATGTCACAAAAACACTTTTGTTAACGTCCTATTTCGAAGTGATCTTAGGGAAGCCAAAATTTTCCGAGGCCGTAATTTTGGGAATATATCTTATTTAGACATCCTGAAAATAGGTATTTAATCCTAGATTTCAAAGAAAAAATTTATAGGGTGGATGGAAATGAGAATCGGGTGATTTCTTGAGACATGCCATAAGTGATATGGTTATTGGTATTTTTCAACGATAGCTCTGTCGACCTCCGTCTGCTGGTTGATATTAAATCAATCCAGAGGTATTACTGAAGATATTCCAATAGATTTCGGATTCGAAAACGTTCGAATTGTTGAATGAGATAATTTCGTAGTTAGGAATGCGTGAGCGGGAGTGCCTTTTGTTTATGTGTCCCCTCTTCCAAGTGCAAAGTTTTCAATCGTTAATACGCATCTATTCAAACATGGATTTGTCAATATGTCAACAATTGTTTACTTGCCTCAGTTTTCAGTTTTCTTTCAACGAAGAGAGTGAAATATTTATTCAATCTATTCATAATAATCATTAATTTAAAATTTTTATGGATAAATACGTCATTTCCCACAGCAATGTACATGTGTGATATACTGATGAATAAGAATTCGTCGCTAGAGCACGCGTTACCATCATTAATTCCATGGTTGGAAGGTGAGCCCTTTTTTTTTTTTTTTTTTTTTTTGGTACTTTAAGGCTTCCACTGAAGCCCTATACTGCCCATAGATACACCCATGGCACTGGGTGATACTTCTCCTACGAAAGAAAAGCACCACCCAGGGCGGGACTCGAACCCGCAACTCCGGCATGGGAGTACGGCGCTTTACCGCACAGCCACACCGGGCCCCTAAGGTGAGCCCTTATTTACAATTATTTCGGAAATAAAAAAAAAAGATTTGTTAGAAATTTTAATAAACGCTTTAAGGAGCGTCATACAATAAGAACTTTTTTGATAAAAGTAGCAAAACATCTTCCTTACTTCACCATAAATATTTATTTATAGCATATGTTGTTAACGTCAATAAATATTACAACAAATACATCACTGTCATATGCCTAAAAACACTATTTTACATTTTAAATATGTTAGCTCATACTTGTCCATTTTTATTTGACTTAACTTGACTTGAATTAGAGTCAAATAAAAATGGACAAGTATGAGCATAACATATTTAAAATGTAAAATAGTGTTTTTAGGCATATGACAGTGATGTATTTATAAGTGACAGTGTGATTTATAAGTGATGTATTTATGTATGTATAATTAATATTTATTTAAAGACATTCAATCATACGATTGAAAAATTATTTTATGTTTTGAGAATGGGGAAACAGCCCCAAAACGTTAACAACATATGCTATAAATAAATATTTATGGTGAAGTAAGGAAGATTTTTTCTACTTTTATCAAAAAAGTTCTTATTGTATGACGCTCCTTAAAGCGTTTATTAAAATTTCTAACAAATTTTTTTTTTTATTTACGAAATAATAGGAATATAGGAATAATAATAAGGAAGATTTTTTGCTACTTTTATCAATTAATATATATATATATATATATATATATATATATATATATATATATATATATATATATATATATATATATATATATATATATATCTTCCAACTAAATTCAGAAGTAAATAACAATATAAGAACTTTTTTTTAACCAGTAAATGATTGGCAAACAACTTTATCGTGCCCTTTGTGCCGATGGATTGCGAGACTGACCTATCTGCGAACTGAGCCTGGTTCTAGAAATTTGGGCTGTCTTTTTCTTTTCTCTTCGAATCTTTTCGAAAGTAAAGCTCCCACGTTGGATATTACTTTTGTATTTCTTAATTATAATCTATATTTCTATAAATTAATTTATATTTATATTAATTAATTTATATTTATATTAATATATTAAAAAATATATTAATTTATATTTGTTAACCATGACCCGGGTGGTCGAAAAGTCCGAAAATTTTACATAAATAAATTAATACTTTATTAGATCATCAAAATATGCAAATATGTGCAGTTTTTATGAAATATGCAGAAATATTCAAAATAAAACTTGACTATTTAGATCTGCGTACTCTAATTCGTAATCATATCTGGTCCGCTATTTTAAAGGAGCACGCAAACAAAATATGCAATTCCATAAAAATCCGGGCCATGGTTATCAGTAACCTATATCTATATCAATGTAATGAGCTTTGTGTTGGGTTAATTTTATTGAATTAATGGGTTGGTTGATATTGAGGCGAAGCGGAGATAGCTAGTTCAAAGGGAGCGGGAGTAGGTGGAGCCGCCGATAGTGCTGCTTTGATCAGCCCCTCAAAGGGGCCTTAGTGCCCCGTCGGGTCCGTTAGTGCCCGGGTGCCGGCTCATTTAGGGGCCAATAGTCACCGTATGGAGCAGCCAGGTGAAAATTGAGAACAAAAAAACTTTTATGAATAATAGAAGTAACCTTCTGGATAGAACTAAAAGCAGAGTAAACTCCTAGTGATGTTTAGATAATAGAAAAGAAAATAAAAGATAAGGTTAATTAATATTAAGTAGTACAAATTTAAAAAGAGATAAAATATTGTAAAAGCAATGTGGGTTTAAACCATTACATTGATGTAAAAGTATTTAAATCCTGAACAAATGAGTACTGACAACATGGGCGGCTTCAGCCGATTGTAAAGGGGGGGTGCAGTCCTAAAGGGGAGGCTGCTGCCCCACAGCCCTTCATTTGGATCTGCCAATCAGCTTTTTTACCTTTATGTTCCTTTCCCACAACGAAATTTCTACTCTTTCTACACGTTATTTGTCCTTTAACTTGCTTCCTCACATTAAGGAAAGTCAAATTGTATATTTAAATGACGAAAATTTTTCCAAAGGGAGAGGCTGCAGCCCCCACAGCCCCTCCACTGGAACCACCAATGATTGACAACGCCATCCTAGTTGATCGGGAGCTTGTGGAGAGAGTTAAGGAATTTGTGAACCTTGGATCCCTGGTCAATAAACAAAATAATATTGAGGCAGAAGTCGAGAAGCGGATCATGGCTGCTAGTCGCTTCTACTTTGCACTACAGAATCATCTAAGAGGTGGCCTCCTGTCAAAATATATAAAACCCTCATCCGACCGGTGCTCACATATATGCCTCTGAAAATTGGACCCTGACCCAAGGGTACGAAATTTCTCTGCTGCGATTAGAAAGGAAAATCAACAGGATGATATATGCTCCAGTCCTAGTGAATGGAGAATGGAGACGCCGGCCCAACAAGACCTGAAACTAATTTATAAGGAGCTTGATGTAGTTCAATTTATAAAGTTGGCGAGACTGAGGTGGAGGAACATTTGATTAGGATGGACGAAATACCAGCCAAAGTATTGAGAAAGCAGATCTTTGGTGTGAGAAGAGTTGGCCGGCTACGACTTCGGTGGGAGGACTGCGTAGCACCCGACGCCTGGACCATATTGGTTATTCGCTACTGGAAGGCTGCAACACTACAGACGGAGGTAACTTGCAAACGATGCTGGATCAGGCCAAGACTCGGCTTAATGGGTAGTAGCGTCTGAAAATAATAATAATTGATTTAAAATTATTATAAAAAAATATCAAGAACGGGGTTTGTCATGCTATAAACGCCCAATTCCTGTGGATGAGACAGGTTTCGCAAAAGACGAAAATGATTATTTACTAGACGTTTCACATTCCTATTCTGATATATGTAAGTGAGTCATGGACACTCACTGAGAAGGTCGAAAGCACACTGCAGGCCCAAAAAATGAGGTTCCTGAGAAACGTGGCCGGGAAAACTCGCAGGGACAGAGTAAGGATGCAACAATCCGCATGTCCCTTGACACTGAGTCAGTAGGTACTTGACATAGGAAAAAGAAATAAATCAAGATGGTTCGCCGCCGCGCTTTTAGGTATTTGTTAGCCACAAAGACCCGAAATTTTGCACGCCAACTCCGACGCTCATCTATAACTTTAATTTACAGGGTAAATTTTTTACTTTCACTTACCTATAGGAAATATCTAGTAAGGGAAGGTATTGCGATCGTGAAAAATGACGACTTCCGGTTTTCAACGGAAATAAATGTTTTGGGGTCCCCTGAGTCCAAATAACCAAGTCCCGGCGTATGTACGATATGTGTGTACGTGTGTGTGTGTGTTTGTGTGTGTGTGTGTGTGTGTGTGTGTGTGTGTGTGTGTGTGTGTGTGTGTGTGTGTGTGTGTGTGTGTGTCTGTGTGTCTGTGTGTGAAAAATTTCATCAAAATTGGTTAAACGGAGGGGGTACTTTATTTAATGAATTTTGTCTAATTTTCACGTGTTTTTTTTTTATTTACTCAAAAACGGCTTTAAATATTTTGTTCAAACTGGGTATTTGATGTATGTATATGCCAAAGATGTGATAGCCAACATTTCATCAAAATTGGTCAAACGGAGGGGGAAAATATTTCATAATTTTTTTCCAATTCTTACCTTTTTTTCGTTGATCTCAAAAACAGCCATAACGATTTTTATCAAATTCGTCATGTTTAATGAAAATTAGTTGTTATTTAATATCAGGTAAGCTTTATCATTATTAAAATGTACTGAGGGGACTTAAATGGCGTAGGGGCCGTTTTTTTTTTTTTTTTTCCTTTAAAGAACCTTTGTTTTTGTTTATATGGAGAAATTAACTGTCTCTCGTTACGCCTAAAAATAAGAAATGGCTAAATATGAGATATGATAACAATAAAGAAAACATATAGAGGAGAAAAAAATAAAAATATTCAGTCAACTCATAAAACTCGTTAAGCCCACGCATGCGAAGTAGGCCTTTAATGACTGACCATCATAATTAAAGCCGTTCTGTTCATTTGAGAAGTGGCAAATAACAAAATGCATTAATTTCTAATCTAAGTAAGTTGGCAAGTGAAAGTTGTGTGTTGCGAGCACGCACCAGATTTTTTGTTTATCTTTTCAACAGCTGTTAAAGTTCAGTTGTTTTAAAAAAAAAAAAAAAAAAAAAAAACAATGAACTATTTAAGATGGTTTTATTATGCTAAATACAACCACTTATGTATAATTATGATAAATATATGTATAATTATGATAAATATAATTTTTAAGGTTTTTCGAAGAAGGGAGAAATAATATCCCATGTAATCTAGTTGTTAGCGGTTAAACCCAGATATTTAGGGATTCGAAGAGTTTTAATACAACTTGTTGGCTACAATGGTGAATCCAGCAAATTTCTTAGGGGGGGGGGGGCACTCTCATCTATTTATTCTTTCTTTTAGAAGCTTACGAGAAAAGGCATAGATATTAATGCGAGCGTTTTTCAAATTAAAACACAAAAAATAAATAATTACAAGCATATCTGTTAATTTTCCTCTTCCCAAGAGGTAAAATGGAAACAATTACTAAAGCCTTAATGCTAGTAGCTAAACTTTGCTACACTGCACTACCTGCTTGAATACCATTACTAAGCACATCGTAGGCAAGCAGCCTTTATTATCAAAGATCTCGCCGAGTCCTCTAGCAAAAAGCCAGCCAGCAGAAGAGTGTTTGCTAAAGGGCTAATGGTCCTTAATGCATAACTAAAACGGGCCGGGCTCTAATCTCCTAACTGCCATGAAATGCTTGCGCTGCACTTGCCACCTTTATAAGGGCCCGTGTTTTAGAGTTCTGCAGAGGGAGATCTTCTATTGTCTGCTACAGGAATTTCACAACATAAGAGTTTTTATAACCTGGTGTTTACGGCATGGCGTTTATAACCTGGCACAAAAGATGAACTGATAAGATGTTGGTATTGAGGAAAACCGAAATAAATAAAAAAAATTTTACTATCAAAAACAAAAATTTCATTCATTGCATCAATACTTTCATTGCCATTTTCAGATGAAAAGAAACCGTAAAAAAAAAGTTAAGTAGAGGAATAATAATTACTCATAGTCCGGGAGCTAAGGGCCAAAAAGGTGCCTGATTTGAAGAAACTTTTTGATCATATAGGCTGAATGTACTCATCTCATAGACAACAAATGTGAACATCTGCCACCTCAGATCGGTTGCCATCAAATTTTATAGGCGAAAAAAATCATTCATTTTCTAACTTTTTTCAATTTTTCGCTAATAACTCGAAAACGATTTACCGCGGAAGAAATTGTGTTGTTCCAAAATAAAAGGGCATTAAATTTCGTGTCGAATGAGGTCCTCACAGTTAAAATCAGGTAAGTCTTTTCGCCAAAACCGATTGTCAATTTAGCCACTTTAGCGGAAAAATTAATCATGTTCATGTTCCAAAGCCTGCAATTTAAATAACGTTACTCCAAATGAAAAATGTTACCTACAATAGTTAAAGGATATCGAATCCTGTGTAATATGATCTCATTGATTTTTAAAATAGCCCAATCCTGTGGGGACAAAATAATTAAAACGTGAACGTATTTAGCGCCTTTTGGTCCAAAATCCGCGACATTTTTGGGGAATTTTTTCAGTTTCTCGCTTATAATGCGGCAAATACAGATCACTAAGTATTGTTTTCTTCTTACTATAAGAGGCTAAACTATTGCAAATAGAATGATATGTCTGAAGTTTAAATCGGTTTAGTGGTTCAACCGGGTTAGGTTCATAAAAAATCTGTAATTTTTACGATTTTTTTGGAAACCGTGTTTCAACGCCTCTAACTCAAAAAAACTTAGTTTACAGGAAAAATGTTTTGGATAAAAGTTGCTGATCATCAAATTTTATCAGTCGGAAGGGGCACTTTATTTTGTAACTTTTTTACCATTTTTTACCTTTTTTTCGATTATCTCAAAAACTGCTTTAATGATTTTTATCAAATTCGTCATGTTTAATGAAAATTAGGTTTTCTTTAATATCAGGTAAGCTTTATCATTATTAAAATGTTCTGAGAGGGCTTTTTTTTTGGGGGGGGGGGGGCCTTTTTTTGTTTGTTTGTTTCCTATAAAGCACCTTTGTTTTTGTTTTTATGGAGAAATTAACTGTTAGGTCTCGTTACGCCTAAAAATAAGAAATGGCTAAATATGAGATATGATAAAAATAAAGAAAACATAAAGAGGAGAAAAAAATAAAAATATTCAGTCAACTCATAAAACTCGTTGAGCCCACGAATGCGGAGTACGCCTTTAAGGACAGACCATTGTTCATAATTAAACCCGTTCTGTTCATTTGAGAAGTGGCAATTAACAAAACGCATTAATTTCTAATCTAAGTAAGTTGGTAAGTGAAAGTTGTGTATTACGAGCACGCACCAGATTTTTTCGTAATATTTTCGACTGCATTCCATTTTTCGGCAACACTTTCGACTGGATTTAACTTTTTCATTTTATTCCTTTAAATCTTTTAGCTTTGAAGGTTGATATTTTTGCTTTATTTTCTTAAAAGTATTTGGATTGTTTAAGTCAGAATTGTGGGGTTATAGGTGAAGTAATATTCTCCGAATCCATTAATTGTATAAATTATGGTTTTGGATTGGTTTCTTATTTTTTGGTGATTTATCATCAAAACTATAAATCGTATAATGCAGGCATGTGGACAATTTTAAGTAATCGAATTGGAGATGTAGCTATTTTAATTAGTATTTCTTGATTAATAAATATAGGTGATTGGAATTATGAATGAATGAATGAATGATTTTATTTACAGAATAATATAAATACAAGTTTTACAAGCCTTAGCTTTTTTTAACTTTCAGATTTACCTTTCTCATATATTAAAATAAGCGTATAAGAGGCTTTTTCCTGACTGACAGAATCAACGCAGAGAAAAAACTACTAATGATAGAAACTTGAAGTTTAGAATTTAGATTTTATACGCGATGTAGGTAACCACTAAGAAAGGAATTTCAAAACTGTAACCCCCAAGGGGTTTAAATGGCGAAATTGTGGTTTACCTCTAACGGACACCTATTTTTGCACTTCGAGATAAAAAGTCTAATTTGGACTTATGGGGTGTCGAAATCATGTTTTAAAGCCGAAAAATGAAGCGTTCACGAAGAGTAAGCAATTTTTTGTTTCGGCGGTTTTAATGAACTCTCTCCATTGCGCGTCTCCCTCTCTTCTACCCAGCCGGCAGCTTCCCCCTCCAACATTCCACCTACCGGAAGCTCCGATTCTACTAAATCTCCTTAAAATCAGACATATTGCTTATACATATTATATTAAATCAATATCTAGATAATGACCACAGAATTGATTTCAAAGGCTCGCGGGCAAAGCCGCGACGGGGAATGCTAGTATTAAAATAAGCAAGAAAATTACAATAGGGGAAAAAAAAAAAAAAACCCATATTCTCGACAGAGTAAAATTAAATCATCTTAAATTAATAAGTATAAGATTATTGTGGAAGTTATTACAATTTAATGAAAATATAAAAAGTTACAATTAGTTTAATATTATAAAATATTAAAAAAATAACATGCATAATAATAAATGCATCATCTGCATGTAGTGCAATATGGCATTTCATATTTAGGTTTGTGATATTATCTAAGAAAATATTGAAATTGGAATTATGTTTATTAATTACGAAGACCAAAAAGTAGCAGTTCCTTCTGTCCTAACTAAAGCCCTAGTATTTTCCAGTTTACAGTCATCTTTTGAAACTGAGGAAACTACATTATTCATTTCATTACATGGTGGAAACCCATTTATCACAGCCATCTCATTTTGAGAACTATCTTTTTCTTCTAACGATGACCTCGTTATCTATATATGGCTGAAAGTTCAAGTTCTGAAGTTAGAGATGTTTTAGATAAAAATACTTAAACTCTTGTTGATTTTTTGAAAGAGGAATTGCAATTGGAAAGCGATGCTAACGCAGTTTTGGGACCATCAGATGACAAAAACTGTACTTATAACAGGGGGTACCTGCAGAGACAAGCTCTATATGCTTGCATGACATGCACACCTCAAGATTCGCCCTCATCAAAACCTGCGGGAGTTCGCCTTGCTTGTAGTTATCATTGCCATGAGGATCACGAATTAGTTGAACTTTACACCAAAAGATTCTTCGGATGTGATTGTGGCAATAGTAGGTTTAATGGAAAAAAGTGTAATGTGGAACCTAATAAGACTGAAGAAAATGAGAAGAATGTTTATAATCAGAATTTTCGTGGACTTTATTGTTTTTGTTCCCGACTATTTCCAGATCCTGAAGATGACGTTCCTGATGAAATGCTTCAGTGTAGGGCAATTCCACGTAAAATCAACACAAAAATATATCATTTTGAACCTCACCATCTCAGATTTTCTTGAAATTTGGTATATGTATACTACTTGTATCTAATAGAACAATTGTGAAATATTATTGAAATATGTCAACCCGTTTTTGAATTATTGGTCTCTAAAGCCCTCAAAAATAGGTCCAGAAACAGAAAAAATCATGATTAAAAATAGCTGTAGATGCTTTCCAAATTTGACTAAGACTATGAAATTGGTGTCGTTTAACAGCGCATTCCATGCCGTTTCATATGATATACAACAATGTATCGGTTGGTCAAAGAAATTTTCTTAAAACTAAATGTAAAATTTTAATTTCAATTTTCTCAAAATGGACATTTTTTAAAAAAATATATTTTTTTGAGAAATAGGTAGTATCATATCTATTCATACAGCAAAATATAAAAGTGGGATGAAAATTTCTTCATTACTAAAAAAATTGAAAACTAGTAATAAATCTAGCATTTTATGATTGAAAATAGCTGCAGATGTTTTCCAAATTTGACTAGGACTATGAAATTGGTTTCTTTTGACAGCGCATTCCATGCTATTTCGTGTGATTTAGAACATTGTATAGGCATCGGCAGTATGACCTATTTAAAACAAAAAAATTGAAATTAAAATTTTTAACTTGGTTTTAAGAAAATTTCTTTAGGACCAACCTTTACATTGTTGCATACCATAGAAACGGCATGGAATGCGCTTTTAAAAAACACCAATCTCATAGTCCTAGTCAAATTTGGAAAACATCTACAGCTATTTTTAATCATGATTTTTTCGGTTTCTGGACCTACCATATTTTTGAGGGCTTTAGAGACCAATCATTCAAAAACGGGTAGACATATTTCAGTAATATTTCACGATTGTTCCAGTAGGGTTAGGTTAGGTTTTTGTGTTTATGGACACACAACGTCTCAGGTTATTTGTGTCCTCTTTCATTTGGTTTAATATTTATTATTTTATTTTTTAATTCAATTTATATTTTATTAAATAAATTCTTTTCTTTAAGAAATTTAATTACTTTGTCTATATTTATAATATCATCACCTAGAATACTTTGGAGCTTGCGTTCGGTTCCTAAACATTGAAAATATGCATCGTTACTAGGGCAGTCTTCTAAGATATGGCTGATAGTTAACTGTACTCCACACGTTGCACATGTGGGGGGGTCGTTTCTTTCGATAAGGTGTCCATGCGTAAGGCGCGTGTGCCCGATTCTCATCCTTGCTATTACCACCTCCTCTCTTCTGGTGCTGCGGTAAGAGCTCCTCCAGGGTTTTATTTCGGATTTGATTTTTTTCAATTTATTTTGTTCATCCGTCCTATACCATAGTTGGACCCATGTCATCTGAGCTTGCCGTTTCAAATAGTTCGATACGTCGGTTGTAGTGTAGATATTTCTAATTTCTATGGACGATGATAATGCTGCTTCCTTGGCTGCTTGGTCCGCCTCTTCATTTCCTTTTATTCCTACATGCGATGGTATCCAAACTAGCACTATATTTTTTTTCTGTTCATTTATTATCGCGAAATATGCCTGGGCTCTTTTAATGACCTGGTTGCTAGTATAAATATTGGTTAATGCTTTTATTGCGGATAGGGAGTCCGTGAATAACGTAAAGTTTTGCCCGCGACTTAGTATTACATGATATAGGGCTGCACTAATTGCATAACATTCTGCAGTGAAGTTGCTAGTTGTATACGGAAGCTTGTATCGGATAGTTTTAGAGTTAAAAATTATAGAACATCCAACGTTGCTGTTTAATTTGGATCCATCTGTATAAAGGTGTATACTGTCACGATATTTATCTAATATTGTTTGGTATTCTAAAATGTAATTGTATTCTGGGGTATCTTTTTTCTTATATTTATTAAGAGTTAAGTCTATTGGTGGTAGTTTTATAGTCCATGGTGGGTAATGATATTCATTGTTGCTTATTTGGAAATTTTTTATTTCTTCTATATATCTTCTTGCCCTTATTCCTAATGGGGCTTGCAGTCTATGGTTTTCTGTATATTTCCTGATATTTGTTTGAAATACATGTTTCCATGCTGGATTTTTATCGTTGAATTTAAGTCTTCCAATGTATCCGCAGGCGAGTTGGTGTCGCCTGACAGCAAGTGGAGCCAAACCTGCTTCCACACATAGACTGTTCACAGGGCTCGTTCTGAAGGCGCCAGTTGCAAGACGGATACCCGCGTGATGGACCGAGTCCAATGTGGAGAGCAGTTTAAGGTTAGCCGAGGAATAGACAAAGCTGCCGTAATCCAGTTTCGATCTAATTAAGCAAGTATATACTTTCAACATGCTGGATCTGTCTGCTCCCCACGAGCATCCAGCTAGGACCTTTAGTATGTTTAATCTCTTTGTGGACTCTTCCTTTAGCCACCTAATGTGATCTTTCCAGTTTAGTTTATAGTTAATTATTAATCCCAAGAATTTAACTTTTGGCTCGAACTTAAGTTGTATTCCTCTGTATATCAACTCTGGAGGTGAAGTTGGTGACCTTCGTTTTGAGAAAATAATGCATTTTGTTTTTTCTGTTGAAAATTGTAAGCCCGAATGCGTGGACCAAGATTCCAAATTCAAGAGGCTTTTTTGTATAGTTTTTTTCATCCAGTTTTGATTTCTAAAAGGGAGTAACAAGGCCAAATCATCAACAAATAGGAAAGATTTGATAGGTTTAGGAATCATTGACGTAACGTTATTAATTGCTATAGCAAAAAGGGCACAGCTTAGGACACTTCCCTGGGGTATTCCATTGGCCAGTGTTTTTACTGATGATAGATAATTACCCACTCTAACTTGGAAGGTGCGTTCCCTGAGAAAGTTTTTAATTAGTATAAGAAGGCGACCCTTAAATCCCCATTCATTAAGTTGTTTTATAACGAGATTTGGATTTAAGTTATCATAGGCCTTTTCTATGTCAAAGAAGATGCCTACGCACTCTTTCTTTTCGGAGAAGCAATCTAGTAATTCGTGCTCCAGCGTAACCAGATGATCTAAAGTGGAGCGTCCTGTTCTGAACCCACTCTGGGCTTCTGAAATGAGGTCATTTTTCTCTAATATCCATGTTAAACGTTTGAAAACCATTTTTTCCAGAAGTTTACACATACAACTTGTCAGTGATATCGGTCGGTAGCTAGATGGAGATAGTTTATTTTTACCCGGTTTCAGAATAGGGATAATAATTGCTTTCCTCCAGATGCTTGGGAAATCTCCTGTACACCAAACGTGATTGTATAGAGCAAGAAGTGCCCCCAAAGCATGACTTGGTAGATTTTTTAACATATCATTGTGGATCTCGTCTACTCCTGGAGTGGAAGATTTCAGCTCCTTTATGCAGTGTAAAAGTTCGGCTTTGGTGAATGGGAGGTTGTAAGCATTATCTGATTGAATATCTATGGTATATAATTCAGTATTTTCTTGCGTTAGGTGTGGTAGGGGAGAGTGGTTATTAGAATAGAATTCTGCGAAGCGTTCGGCTAATAGTTTCTGATCCGTTTCTACGTGTTCGTCTATTAGAAGTGTTGGTTGATGGTCTATATAGTTCCCTGTGATACTCTGGATTTTTTTCCAAAATAACCTAGGCGAGGTATCACTTGTGATCGAATTTAAGAATTGTTCCCAAGATTCCTTCTTTTTGTTTTTTATTATTCTGCGGGAAATTGACCGGGTTTTTTTGTATTCTATTATATTTGATAGAGTAGGTTCTTTTTGAAATTTTTTTAGAGCTTTTCTTCTTTTCTTTATAGCTATTTTACATTCACTGTCGTACCAGGGAACATTTTTGTTTTTAATTTTAGTAGATGTTTTGGGGATAGACATATTTGCTGCTGTCAAAATTGCTGAAGAAATTTGATTGTTTATTTCAGTGCTCGTATTTGATGGTGATATGTCCGATTCATTAATATTTATGTGACTTTTAAATGCTGTCCAGTCTGCTTTTTCTGTGATCCATCTAGGGTGTTTTGTCTTTTGTGTATTGCTATGAGGGAAATTGATAATTATCGGAAAATGGTCACTAGAGTATTGATCTTTAGAGACTTGCCAACTTAAACGGGTGAAAATACCAGGCGAACACCAGCTGAGATCAATAGAGGAAAAAGTATTGTAAGCCGGACTTAAATATGTTGGATCTCCCGTGTTTAAAATAATTGCGTCAGTAGAGTCAATAATTCTTCGAATAATGTTTCCCCGCGAAGAGCAGTAAGAGGACCCCCAGGAGGTATGGTGACCATTGATATCGCCCGTACATAAATAGGGAGAGGGAAGAATATTCAAAAGATTCAGTAAATCTCTTTCTGCAAAATTATCCGGTGGAATATAAATATTGCAGAGAAAAATGGGAAACTTAAGAAAAACTTTTACTACAATTGCTTGCAAAGAAGTATTTGTTATTACCAACTCTGATACTAGGTTCTTATGAACAGCAATTAGGACACCTCCAGAAGCCCTATTACTATTTTCAAAATCATTTCTATAGATATTGTATTGCTTCAAGTTATATTTTTTATTTGGGAGTAACTTAGTTTCCTGAATACACATTGCTATAGGCTGATATTTGTTAATTATTAGTTTTAATTCTTCTTGTTTATTAATTAGACCATTACAGTTCCACTGGATAATGTTATTTGATAATGTCATTTAATGAAGTTAGAGTAAAATATCTAAAATAAAATATATATATATGCTCATAAGAAAGATAAAATTAATAAAGAAGAATTGAATAATGAAAGTAAACAATTGTATAGATTAGAAATAATATTAATTAATTAATAAGATTATATGAGAATTAAAATTTTTTTTTTTTTTTTTTTTTTTTTTTAATAACGTATTATAATAAGATATTTATGTATTTGGTATTTTAATTTGTATCCATTTTTTCTTTACTCGAATTTCGATTGGATGCTCTAGTTCGAGATTTACTCCTAGATCTTCTTTCTTTTACTAACGTCCACTCGCCCTGTGAGTCAGCTTGGTGACTGAGCGAAGCGTTGGTTTCATTAGTGGTCACTTTTTCCGAAGTTAAGACCTTCGGTTCCGTGGGGAATTCAGGTTTTTTGGCAGAGTTCTGCCCGGAAGATTTAGAAGAAAGGGTTAAGGGAGGAGTTGGGGTGGTAACCCGGGTTGGGATAGAGGTAGCTGTCGAGGTGGCAGCTGGGAGAGAAGTGACTTGAGGAAGCGAGGAAGTGGAAAGGAGAGGTAGGGAGGGGGGGAGCGTGGTGGGAGGGAGCGGGGTGGGGGGTTCCCGAATGCTACTAGCACTGGGACCTCGGATGGGGTTAGACTGATTGATATATATTGGCACTAACGGTTTTTTAAAAGTAAAATTATCGTTGCTTAAATCATCCGTTTGACAACTCACTGATTTTTTATTTTTCAAAATGTTAGAAAAACTCATTTGCATCGCTATTGGGTGCAGTAATTCGTATTTTTTC
This sequence comes from Aelia acuminata, assembly GCA_911387785.2. NCBI lineage: Eukaryota > Metazoa > Arthropoda > Insecta > Hemiptera > Pentatomidae > Aelia > Aelia acuminata. The sequence continues at coordinate 174,472,289 of OU426979.1, forward strand.
TTTGCGGCTTGATATGTAATTTTTTCACCGTCTTGAATACCTTTAATTTCTCTTTCTCTTAAGAAAACAGGACATTTTTTAGAAAAAGAGTCATGTTGGCCCTGGCAATTAACACACTTTACCGGACTACTACAATCCGCACCTTCATGTTTATTTTTACCGCAAAATCTACATAAAGCTTCTTTGTTACATACTGTTTTAGTATGACCAAACTTAAGACATACATAGCATCGCGTTGGGTTTGAAATAAATTGTTTTACTGATATATTATAAAAACCTATTTTTATTTCGGTGGGAATGGTGGGGTTATTAAAGGTTATTAAGTAATTATGACTATTGTGTTTTTCATTGTTTTTGAAATACGTTAATCTTTTCACATCATCTACATTTTGTGACTTTAACTCATCTTTTATTTCTTCAATAGAGCAAAAATTTAGATCTGGACACCATATAATTCCTTTGCTCTGATTTAACTTACCATGTGGTTCCACTTTAACGGGGAAATCGTTAAGCAGGTTTTCACATTTTAAAAGTTTATCACTTTGATTTTCGGAATTAACTTCGACTAACAGCGTCCCATCTCTTAATTTTTTAACAACTTTAACCTCACCAATCAAGTTATGGATACTTTTATATATAAAGAAAGGAGATACCTTTTTGAAATCGAAAGGATTTCCATCATTGTCTGTTCCTAATCTTTTAATAATTAAAAACCTTACGCAATTTTTTGGTTTAACTTCGTTATTGACCGTAAATGAACCCTTAAATTTTGCTTTTTTCCGTTTTGCGGGCGGAGATTCCGCCATGATAATTAATTAATTATCTAGTTGTAAATAAATTAGACAATAACAGAAATAAACTAAAATGAAAAAAAATAGCTTCTATAATGAAAAAATAAAAAATAAATTAAATGAAAAGAAAATGTGACTTATCGGTTGTTGTCTGGCAGATACTTAATCCTCAGGAGCTCACTTAACAACACGTCCGCACTCAACCAAGTATCAACACAAACTCTGTTCCAGTAGATACAAGTACTACACATATACAAAATTTCAAGAAAATCTGAAATGGTGAGGCTCAAGCCTCTGTTGAATTGACGTGGAATTACCCTGTACTATTTGTGAAGATTGGTATCACACCAGGCATTTAAAAAGTGCAGTACCTCCTGAAACAAACTATGCTGAGCTTATTTGTGGATCGTGCATAAATTACCATGGGTACTTATGATTACTTAGTAACTGATGTTCTTTAAAAGTTAAGTGTAGCACCATTATTTAAAAAGTTTAAATATTCCTCAGATATTGTTACACGGAGGTGGATCAAGGGACAAATTACAATTCTTAAATCACTATCTTGGATTGGCAGTTAGTCCTTAATCAAGTAATTCTAAAGACAATAAAGAAGATATTAATATAGAAGTAGATACTTCAGAAGGGACCTCTAGTTCAAATGTAACCTCAGATATTAAAACTACGGAAGAGCTTATGACAATAGACAGGCATGAAAAGACTTCGGATGAAGAAAAGAGATCATCGTTAGAAGAAAAAGAAAGTTCTCAAAATGAGATGGCTGTGATGAATGGGTTTCCACCATCTAATGAAATGAATAATGTAGTTTCCTCAGTTTCAAAAGATGACTGTAAACTGGAAAATACTAGGGCTTTAGTTAGAACAGAAGGAACTCCTACTTTTTGGCCTTCGAATTTCCGCTCTGCACTTTGTTCTTGTACTAAGTATCAGTCTTTATTATTTACGTTTTTTTTTTATTATAAGGTATCTGTTTGATTATTATATTCAAGATATTGTATAAAAGACTGAATTTTCCGAACGTTGGATTCTTGGCAGAAGTGCGAAGTTCTACACCATAAGTCCATATCGGTATTAAAAGAACATTATACAATTCCCCCCCCCCCCGTCATTAATGCGTTCCTAAGGAAGCAGTTAAGGTAAACTTTATGCTTAAGTATTCCTTTAGATAATTCTCATTTTATGAACCTTCCTTAACATTTCCTTTCCTTAAATAATTATGCCTTTATTAAGGTGTAAGTTTAAGCCTTAACTAAACAACCAATCAAAAAAGTTTTTTTTTTCCGCTTTATGCCACGAGGGCTAATCGGGACGGGTAACCAACCTCTTCTAATCCATGGCAAGCCGCTGAGTCTGTTCAGTGAGGCCGTCACCGAACAGAATCGAGCGGGCTTGGGCGGGATTCGAACCCGCACCGCCTCATTATACAATCTTAATTTGTTAGCTATGGATAATTTTGATCGTCTATAAAGTAACCTAGATAAAAGTCCATACCGTCAATTTAATTCTTTTAGCTTAAGTCTAACGTGGGTCTAACGTTTCGATCTCCTTCAAAACTTTTGTCCAGACAAAGTCTGATAATGATTCCGAAATAGGTATTTCGTTGAAGTATATTTGGGAACCAAGACAAAGGCAAAGGTGTAACAAGGACTTATAAATTTAAATTTCTAACACTGGCTCTTTAAGGACTAAAATATTTCTCTTCTAGATAGATTAAATTGAAAGTAGGGATTCAATTGCTGATATAATGTTTTCAACTCTATTCGACCTTAGTTGTCGCAATAAAACAACACGACAAATCCTCATAAAGCATCTGTGACGAAGTTTTGTGTAAGCTTTCTTGTGACACACGCAATGAAATATTTTGTGGTCATAGTTGCCTCCAACCGTCGCGTGATGTCAGCGTTTCCCTCTCAATCACTAAGGAATATATAAATATATTTTAGCCACGTAATATTTCGTTTATAGGCTCGGTTACGTTATCTTATGTAATCTCTAGTCTGTCATCGTGATGTCGTCGTATCCTCCTCAACCAAAATTGTTTCCCAGTTTAAAGTGGTATTTAATTCGTTAGGTAACGTGCTATTTGACAATGATTTGCTAAATACAAATTTCAATTTACATTCGCAAGATATTATTATAATTATAAAATACTAGCTGAATATACCGGTTTCACCCGGATAATTTCATTTTTTAACTTTATGAAGAGAGACTTTTATCGACTCAAACGTTCGATTTTGTAAAAACAAATGTAAAGCGAGATCAAAACAATTTATATAACAAAGAAGAATATAAGCTGAAGATCGGCTGAAGTTTTGCAATTTTAATATGGACAGGTGTTCTCACCTGGCATGAAAGAACCACTGAGCGAAATTTGGATAATTTAGGACAAACGGTATGGATTTCTATGAAGAAAAAACAAACAAACAAACAGAATTTCATCTTTACTTATATAGATTTCAGAAAAATACTGTTTTGTGTTTCTGGCGAAGCTAAATCGTAATCACTCTGTCTTCATACTTTTCTATCTCCTTAAATTTAGCACTTAAAAATTTCATTGCCGTTTTAAAGTAGAAACCAATTCATTTGAAATCCTACCCATACCTATAAGTATTCCCCAAAAAAAGAAGTGTTTTCTACAACAGAAAAACTAAAACATTTTTATGAAAGTATATTTCTGCGTAAAACTGCGCCTAAAATATAGGAGTTAAGGGATTAAAAAAATTTATTACATGGATATTGGATATTTCTTTAAAATAAGATTTTTTCTTATTTATTTTTATCAAGCCGTTAAAAAGTTTGTCCCTTTTTCTGTAAAAAAAAAAAAATGAAGGCAAATGATCTCAGAATCAAATATCTTAACTTTCTACAAAAAATTTAAATAATTATGTAAACAAATTATTTTAGTACCACTTAAAGTTTAATGAGAAAACAAGAGATTTTTGAAAAAATAAAAGTTCTTAAAATTAAATCTTAATTATGTACATACCTATATATTGGGTAACTGTACCATAAGTTGACAGTGCTCCAATAGTTGACATTTTGGACAAAAAGTGTGAATAATAAGATTCAGAGTTGATTATTTTGGTTCAAAATTTGGCGGTAAATTACCATGTTATACTAGTTAGCTGTGCTGCCATCGACATTAGTTTGATGAAAACTCAGTCTTATTTGTGAGAGATTATGATAGCGAATTTTCTAGTGGCATGAAAGGGTTTCTGTTACCTTTTTTCATTAAGGTGGAAGTCAAGTTAAATAAGTTTTTTAGTTGGTCTATTTGAGTTGAATTGTGTTTTAATTACTTTTATGGAATTCATTAAGTTCATAAGAATCATTTGATATCATTTTTAATATATTTATACAATGTTTAGCTGTAGGTGTCAACTAGCTAGTAATAATTTTGCAACAAATAACCGAAAAAATATTAAAATCCAAGATATAAAGATTCAGACCTTCGTTGATTTGATATGGAGTGATATATTATTCTATAAGTATTTTTTTCTATTTTATTGGTGATAAAATCTAGTGAAGTAAATAATTGATTATTGAAGATTTTTTCATTCCTTATTAACGATTAATACTTAATTTAGTATACAAATAAATCATTTTACTGAATATTTCATTTTGTAAAAAACATACATTGATAAAAAAAAAAAAAAAAAAAATGAGGGGATATATTTCTAAAAGAAAAGTAAGAAGTAAAAAAAAGTAATAATATTTTTTATGTTCATCGTTTTTTATTTAGGATTTTTCAAATTTTAGTAGAAGAGAAGAAAAAAGTTTATTTTATTTTAAAGAAAGTATTTTTTAAATCTAAACTAAGGAGTTTTTTTAATTTTCGATTATTACTACCCTTTTTACATTATTTAGAATTCATACATTGTTCTTTCTAGTCTTAAGAAAGTAAAACTAACTCTAACTCATGGGAAGTTCGGCATCCATTACTTTGGATGCAGGCTCTAACGCGCTTCCTCATTGCCCCAGCAGTGACATTCTCTAGCGTGTTTTTCATCAGAAAAACTTTTTTTAGACTCTTAAAATGAAGTGCAATAGTATGGTAATTGTATATGTATATATGGTTGTATGGCAATTGTATACACCACTAAAAAGCTAACTAAATTCCGCAGTTTTTAGGAAATTTGACAGCTTCTAGGGTGCTCCAGTGGGGAGTGAGGAATTTTCAAAACCTATTAAAAATTTAAGTTTTAATAAATGTTTTGTGTTTTGCGCATTAAAAGTCCCACTAAAAGTGTGGGAAAGTGGGGGGTTAAAATAACTAGACCCATCACATCTTTTAGAAAATTTAATTCTAATTAAGAAAATATCATCGTCTTTGTTCCTACGCTAAATCAAAGTAGAGAAAATTTTTAGAATTAAGTAAGATTTTAAAAATAAAAACAAAAAAATCTCCTCAACAGATTGAGATGGGAAACTCGTTTTTGCGCCATTCTACCCCGTTTAACATGCAGTATTTCCCAATTTTTTTTTTTTTACACTAGGTCTGGGACACCCAGTACATATGATCAATTATCAGTCATGAATGAATATTATTGATGTACCAGATCTCTCATCCATTAATTTTTAAATTAAATAAAAAAAAAATTAAATAATAAATGAATAGTTTCAAAAGTTAAAAAATAAAATAAAAGTTTGGTTATGTGAAAAGTATAGCAACGGAAATAGAAATTGTTGTTGAAAAAAAGTTGCTTTGCCGTGTAATTTAATTTATAATGAGTTGGTTACATTGTGATCAGTTCAGCTGTGACAAGATTTGAGTAAGGACCATGAAAGGATGAAAGAATTCTTCAATCAGAGATCAAGCTTTCTTCAATTTCAAGATGAAGCGATGTTTATCTTAATAATGATCATGTTCCCAGGTCAAGGATGAAAATTTCCCTCTAGTAAAAATTTTATCCTTAAGGGAAGAAGATGGATTCAAGGAATAATAATAAATGAATATAACAAACGGGACAAAACCATAAAATTTATTTAAAAATTAATATATACAAATATTTTCTCATACATTCCAAAAAACTAGATCTATCTGCTCTCATGTTTTATTTTGTCACAATTAAAAAACTATACTAGGCAACTTAGGATCGTAAAATCATAAGTAAAGCTCGGAATTCCGTGCAGTAAAAATTTGAAAACGTGCAATAAAAACTTTAAAACGTGCAAAACCGTGCAATAAAAACTTTAAAACGTGCAAAAACATGCAAAAAAAATATTATTGCTTGAAAATCATGAATTAAATTATTGATGTGAACAATATATAGCTACTTTTAAACAAATAAGTAGCGGAGAGTAAATTGAAGTAAAATCTTTTATTTTTAAAATAGATTTTGGTAAAATAGTGATTTTTTCATTAGTAAAGAAAAAATAATGGAATACATTAGAAATGTAACTATAATTGATTATTTTTTTAATCAAAGTTTATAAATAAATACATTTCTGATTTTTCCCCGTAAAACAGTGCCTCCCTTCATTTAAACTTTCTTTCAATTTAGAAAAATATATTTCAACTGCTACAATCGTTAAAGGACAATATTTATAGCGACTCAGCAACTAGAGATCTCCTTCAATTCAACAGTGACTGAATTTCCGTTCAGGCAATCATTACAATTTTTTAATAGCTTGTATTCACGATTTTTTAATAAAAATTTTCGAATTTTTTCGTAAATGATAATTCCTTTTTCGCTCTTGATTGTTCCAATGGTTTTCCAACGTCCTCAACTATTTTTATTTGGTCATATAAAGAATGATTTATCTCCTCTGGTTCTGTAAGAGCAACCGCCAAAGATGCTAAATTCGATCTAATAAATGCCAAATCAGATTGAATGGTTGGATTCATAAAAATGGTTTTTAATTTTTTTTTTTTTTAATTTTTAATTGATTGCAAATTTTCTTCCAATTCTATTTTTGAAAATATTTCCGGTAAAAAAAAAATCAGAATATAAAATATTTACTTCAAATAGTAACAAGATGTGGATTAAAGGTTAAAACACTCGCATGTGAGTTGTAATTATATTGGAAAAAAGGATATCTTATAAAGGAAAGATACTACTCAAATTATGGAATTACTAGATGCAATATCCGGTGCGTAGGCTTATTTTTAAATCACTCTGATGACACGCACTACCCCTGTTACCGTTCTATGGTTAAAAAATAATTAGGTACCTACTTGTACTGCAGTGGGCATCAATTTATGATTTCCTCTCACATCCAATATTTTTATCAAAAGTTTTGCAAAACACTACACTACCATCCCTTTTGAGTCAGGATATTTTTCAATCCATCCCGCAATTTTCAAAGACACACCTCCAATTTTTGGCATTTTAAGTAACAATATACTCGACAGAAGCAAGATTGATAGTGACAGAACGATGAGAATTAAGAAACAAAATGTAAACATCCAGGAACTATTGAGCCCTTAGTTCTTGGAAAATGGAGGTTTGTGTTTGTTTAAATCTCTCAAGTTCCCTTTATTTTTTCCCTACGTTTCCTTTCTGTTATTACTTTCACTTACCTATATACGAAATATATAGTAAGTGGAAGTATTGCGATCGTGAAAATTTTCGACTTCCGGTTTTCAACGGAAATACACGTTTTGGGGTCCCCTGAGTCAAAATAACCAAGTCCCGCGAAATGGTCTCTGTGTGTGTGTGTGTGTGTGTGTGTGTGTGTGTGTGTGTTTCTGTGTGTGTATGTGAACAGACTAGCTCAAAAACTATAAACCGTGCGATCCTGAAATTGGGTATTTAGTGTAGGTATATGCCCGCGATGTGACAGCATAAATTTCATCAAAATTACTTAAAGGGAGGGGGTACTTTACTTAATAACTTTTTAGGTTTTTTTCGATTTTCTCAAAAACGGCTCTAACGATTTTGATTAAACTGAGTATTTCATCTATTTATATGCCCGAGATGTGACTGTAAAAATTTCATCAAAATTGATCTACGGGAGCGGGGACTTTACTTAATAAATTTTGTACCATTTTCACATGTTTTTTTTATTTACTCAAAAACGGTTTTAACGATTTTGATCAAACTTGGTATTTGATCGATTTATATGCCCGAAATATGACTGTAAAAATTTCATCAAAATTGATTAACCGGAGGGGGGACTTTACTTAATAAATTTTGTATCATTTTCACGTGTTTTTTTTATTTACTCAAAAACGGTTTTAACGATTTTGATCAAACTTGGTATTTGATGTATTAATATGCCCGAGATGTGACTGTAAAAATTTCATCAAAATTGATCTACGGGAGGGGGGACTTTACTTAATAAATTTTGTACCATTTTCACGGGTTTTTTTATTTACTCAAAAACGGCTTTAACGATTAACAAAAATAAGATATGAATGTAGAAAAATGTGTGGGAATGTTTTTTCCCAATCATGTTTGGGAAATGATAATTAGCAAAACACGTCAATTTCTAATCTAAGTAAGTTGGTAAGTGAAAGTTGTGTGTTGCGCGCACGCACCAGATTTTTTTTCTTTTCCTATTCCTAATTTCCTAATTTTTTGATGCGTATTTAAGAAAATTAAAATTTGTAATCATTTTTTTTCTTCAAATAATGCAATTTCTTGCAATAAAACTTCAAAACGTGCAATTTCGTTCAGTAACCCCCAAAACGTGAAATTTCGTGCAGTAAACCCCAAAACGTGCAATTTCGTGCAGTATAAAACTTCATTAAAACAATCCCATTAGGCTTGATTCGGATAAGTAACTTAACTTCGCTTTATTCTGACTTTCCAAAAAAAGAGATGCAATTGCACGGGAATCCGAGCTCTAATCATAAGAGAGAAAGAAACTAGATAATATTATTAATTAAAGTAAGTACATTAGAACAAAAAAAAAACAACCAAGAAACAGTTGACATGATAACTAAGCATATGAAAGCTGAGAACTAAAGCTAATGTATTATATGTAATTTTATATTTTCCAGTTTGGATAGTATAAAAAAATTAAAAATATATACAAAAAAAGATTAAAATTTTGTAAGCTTTTTTTACAAAATATTGACTTTCTATGTTTATGTACCACAACAATAAGAACAAGAATACAATTTTTAGTTTGTTAATTAGCCTAACAGTATTAAAAAATTAATACAAAAACATCTCGATGGAAAAATAATCGTTACCATAATTTGATAATGTTTGAAAATTTTCCTCAAAACGGCTATTTTAATTAAAGTATTGAAGTAAAAACATAAAAATAAAAAGTTCAAGTGAAGTTTAATTTATTATTGAATGGGCTAATGATTTAAAGCTAATTTTGGCAAGTTTGGTTTACGCATGGCATGGTTAGCAGCAATTACAAAATTGATTTCTTGATGAATTCAAATAAATTTTGAACACTGTTGTGATTAATAGTATGAGTCCCATACCATTGAAAGTTATAAGTGACTGGTACTCCGATTTCTTTAAATCTATTGGCTGTTTCTGTGATTCTATTCGGAAAAGTTACGAAGTCCAATCCTCCTCCATAAATGTAAAGAGGAGGAATTCTTACGCATGAATTATTTGCTTGATCTGGTATTTTCTAAAACAGAATAACATTTAATCAATATAAGTTAATTAATTAATTGAGATCAAGTGAAAATTATATGATCAAACAAGAATGCTTACACATGCTTTAATTTTCTTCTTTTAATTATATACATCATTAGATATTTGTCATCCTAGTGAATAAATGATCGAGTCGAATTCAACCCAAAATGGGTTATGTCTAAAAAGAAGCATGTGAGCGGCATCTCCTTACTGAATAAAGTAGTTTTATAATTTGTGTTAAATCTGATTAAATATGTAAGGTTAGTTTAATGCATGTAGCATTCCTGTGAAGTAAGCCTACTAATTATTCATTATTATTTTATAAATAATACTATGAGATATATATATATATCAGATTGAAAGTTAAAATTTTTAGTATTTTTACTTTCACTTACATATATATGAAGTATATAGTAAGGAAAATATTGCGATCGTGAAATATATACGTGTTGGGGTCCCCTGAGTCCAAATAACCAAGTCCCGCGAAATGGTCTGTGTGTGTGTGTGTGTGTGTGTGTGTGTGTGTGTGTGTGTGTGTGTGTGTGTGTGTGTGTGTGTGTGTGTGAGTGAGTGTGTGTGTGTGAGTGTGAATGTGAGTGTGTGT